>OZ017738.1:213064591-213162091 GCA_963969285.1 Odontomyia ornata
GAGAACTCACATCCAAGCTTCGTTCCTGTCGTACATCAAAGTTGTCCTGCAGGGAAAAACGACATATCGTGTCATTAGTAAAAAAAACTCCACGGGAGACTGCATTCCAACTAGCAACTGAAGTCAAGGAAGAAATCAACAAAAATATTTGTCCGAATACTGCTAGAAAAATCCTCAAAAAGGCTGGATACCACGGACGGGTTGCTCGGAAGAAACCGTACATTTCACCGGTCAACCGCCAAAAGCGCCTTGCATTTGCCAAGCAGCACATAAGTGGACCAATAGACTTTTAGAAGAATGTAATATTTTCAGATGAGCGTAAATATTGCATTTTTGGCATAAAAGGACGCAAGTTAGTATGGAAGAAGTCTACAACAGCGCTCCAAAAGGGAAACCTCCTACCAACCGTAAAACATGGTGGTGGCGGAGTAATGATGTGGAGGTGTATGGCGAGTATTGGCGTTGGTAGGTTGGAGTTTATCGAATCGACGATAGATCAATTTGGATATCTTAACATTTTGAAAAATAATTTGAGGCAGAGTGCTATTAAACTCGGCTTAGGGTCACATTTTTGCTTCCAACATAATTGTGATCCGAAGCATACAGCCGAGATAGTGAGGCTTTGGTTACTCTATAATGTCCCGAAACAGCTACATACACCCCCACAATCACCAGACTTAAACCCTATCGAACACTTATGGGATTCGTTAGAGAAGAAAATTCGACAACACTCAATAACGAGTAAGGAAATGTTGAAAACTGTTCTCACTGAGGAGTAGGAGGAAACAAGTGCTGAAGAAACAGCGAAGCTCGTCAATTCGATGCCGAAAAGGCTCCAAGAGATAATAAAGAACCGGGGATACCCCACCAGTTACTAACTAATTTAAATATGTTTTACTATTTTCTGTTTTATTATTTTTATTAGAAGTGAACGCAGACTTTTTCTGCCTTGCTTTAGTACATTTTTTTTAAAAGAGCCGTTATCTCAAAAACTGTAAAAGCGAAATAAATGAACTTACATGTGTCGAATACGTTATCTCAAAAACTGTAAAAGTGAAATAAATGAACTTACATGTGTCGAATACACAAGAAATACTTAATAAATATGTGAAACAAAATCTGGAAAATATTTGCTTGTTTTTGATTTTTTAAAGTTACAAACTGATTGACAGCAGGTGAATGCAGACTTCTTCTAGCAAGTGAATATATATATATATATATATATATATATATATATATATATATATATATATATATATATATATATATATATATATATATATATATATATATAATATATATATATATATATATATATATATATATATATATATATATGTATATATATATATATATATATATATATATATATATATATATATATATATATATATATATATGTATCTATCTATATATATATATATATATATATATATATATATATATATATATATATATATATATATATATATATGTATATATATATATATATATCTATATATATGTATCTATATATATATATATATATATATATGTATCTATATATATATATATATATATATATATATATATATATATATATATATATATATATATATATATCTATATATATATATATATATATATATATATATATATATATATATATATATACATATACATATATATATATATACATTTATATATGCATATATATTTATATTGTTACATGTACAACTAATTCTGCGAGCTACTGTCGTAATTTTTTCACAACATCATGATCATCAAAATAATGTACTCGAAAACCCGCCAAGCATGATCAACATCTGAAAGTGACGTCACTGCCCAATTTATTAAACTGCTCGAATATTTCAGGTAATTCGCCAATGTACGAGAAATGAATTGAATGACTAGAGACCCTATATAAAGCCGAGCTGAATGAATGGGGGGGATTCATTACAACCGCGATAGTAAAAACTGCGATAGAGTGGAGTGTGAGGTAAAGGCGATATTGATTGAGTGATTGTGAAGTGATTTAAGTGGACAGTTGAATTAAAAATTTATAGACTAAGGGAAAAATAAAATTGGTGAAATTCTTAAATTAATTATTGTGCATTTTTAGTAAATAAACTCTTTTGACTTAACTTAAAAGACAGTGCGTTTTCACTCTCCCGGAACATTAAAATTATTGGCCGCGAACCATAACACGCGACACGTCTTTTCGGGGTGAAAAGAACTGAGGTGGGGGCAGTGTTACATGTGCAAATAATTCTGCGAGCTACTGTCGCAATTGTTTTCGCAACTATTAGGAACATCCTGATCAATGAACTAATGTACTCGAAAGCTCAGGAACCCACCAAGCATGATCAATATCGAATATTCCAGGTAGTTCTCGTCAGAACATTCGCCAATGTACGAGAAATGGATTAAATGACTAGAGACCCTATATTAAGCCAAGCTAAAAGAATGGGGGGATATAGTAAAACCGCGATAGTAAAACTGCGATAGTGTGGAGTGTGAATTAAAAGCGATATTGATTGTTAGTGAGGACAGTTGTAATATAAATTTATAGACAAGTGAAAGTTAGATTAAAATGCGATTTGTGAAATAGTGAAACTAGCGATTGTGTGTTCTTAGTAGATAAACTCTTTTAACTTAATTTAAAAGACTGTGCGTTTTCACTTTCCCGGAACATTAAAATTATCAGCCGCGAACCATAACACGCGACAGTGGTGTCGAGAAGTGAAAAAAAAACTTTGAAAGTGAAAATTTGAACATTTTTAAAGTGCACAATAGTAAAAGAAGTGGAAAAAACCAAAACAATCAAAATTCCACGAAGCCTAAATTTAAAAATAATGAATTGACCATGTCGGAGCTTAAGGAAGAGTTGGAATAGCGAAATCTGGCTACACAAGGTACAAAGGCCACACTGATGGGACGCTTGCGTGATGCGGTCGAACCGGAAAGCATGCATCTGGATTCAGGGGAGCCCTCAGATGCGGGAAAAGGAGCAGAATGTGGAGAAGCAGAAGTTGATGCCAGCCCTGCTTATAACCGCAGCGCATAGCACATCCAGGAATGTGCAAGCACCAATATTGGACGGGCAAACGGTGTGGAGTATTTAAAAGACCCAGTTCGGATAAACCACTGGAATGAGCAACTGCATTGATTTTTGCTCTAAGAAGCCCAGCTGCCGAGCTTTTGCAGACTATCCCCGTTGAGTAGCACTCAAACCCGGCTGCTATAATGAATGCGCTCGACATGCGTTATAGAGACGATCATCTGAAGCAGATTTATCGGTCACAGCTACGGCATCGGATGCAGAAACCTTACAGCAGCTAGCCCAAGACATTGAGCGACTGGCACTTTTGGCTTACCCAGCTTATCACCCAAAGCATCGAGATGACGCAGCAACAGAAGCATTCATCAGTGCATTAAATGACCAGGAATTGCAACAAGCAGTGCGTTTAGCTCAAAAGCAAACGGTTAAGGACGCATTGGCTTATAGTCTGAACTTTGAGGCAGCGAAAAATGTGACTCGTACCACTGCCCGGGCTTGCGAGGTAGTGGCAGACGAGTGCAGGTGTGAGCGCGTGGAAAATGAGCGAGACTCGCAGGTAAATGGTGCGCCTAGATGCTGGAATTGCGGAGAGGAGGGGCACCTGCAAAGAGACTGCAAAAAGCGAGGAAAACTGAGCTATTGTCCAGGGTGTGCACCTGGGAGAAGATCTGGACGGAGTCAGGAGCCCAGAATGGAAGCCCTTCAAACTGAAGGGTCGGGAAACATGTAAGAGCCAACTTAGTGGGGCAGAGGTTGGCTAGGAGGATCAACGTTCCCAGCACCACCATCACCGTGTCAAGATTTCATAGTGGACTATGCCTTCCGGGTCAAGTTGACGGAGAACATTGCACCATAACAATCGACACTGGTGCAACCCGATCGATTATCCGACCAGACCATGTGAGGCAACAACTACTTCACAAGGGCAGAATTTTCTCACTACGGACAGCTACGGGAGAAACTGCACCTGTCCATGGAGAGATCAACCTCCAGATACAGTTGGGAGACCTTGCGTTCCGACATAATTTTCTGGTCGCGAACATTATGGATGACTGCATTCTCGGAATGGATTTTCTGCGACCACATGGATTTGGGCAAACGAGTATTGAAATGGCAGAATGTCGAAGTATTGATGAAAGATCCCAGCGTCCGAATTCCCAAAATGAATGTGGTAGTATGTACCGACACTGATGTACCGAAATCCTCCGAAAGTATTGTATGGGCCAAGTTTGATGGTGATTCTGGGGACCACCGATCTTATCTGATAGAGCCAATGAAGACGTCCGCATTGCGCAGTTTGATTGTAGAACGAAGCCTTGTAAGATCTATAAGGAACGGATACGTGCCGGTTAGAGTCCTTAACACCGCAGACAACCACGAGCATCAAAGCGGGAGAAGTCATCGGTAGTTACCAGCCTGTTTCCACCATCACCCCTTTGGAAGCTACTCACGACCATAATCGGTGAAGGAGGCAAAATGCAGACAAAGCCCGAGAATCCACCTCTGCAATATTGAAGCAGACCAAATTACCAATGCAGCTATTCAAACGAGCCTCTGATCTGGTCACCAAGTACAGTGACATCTTCTCAACAAGTCCGAATGACCAAGGCCGAAAAAGTATGGTAACTCACGTCATAGATACACAGGGAGCCAAGCCGATTCGACAAGCTTCGGGACGGCTTTCTAAAGCCAAACATAGAGAACTGAGCGCACTGATCTCGGACATGGAAAAACAAGGTGTTATCGAGCCTTCTGTCAGTCCATGGGCCGCGTCAGTAGTTTTAGTGAAGCAAAAGGATGGTAGCACTCGTTTTGTGTCAACTGTAGGCAGCTTAATGACGTCAGTAAGAAAGATAGTTACCCGCTCCCACGCATCGATGACATCATGGACACTTTAGTCGACGTAAAATGGTTTTCTACACTCGATCTCAAGAGTGGCTACTGGCAGGTAGAAATCGACAAGAAGGACCGAGAGAAGACCGCATTTTCAGTTGGAACCGGATTGTGGCAATTCGCGATGATGCCATTTGGGCTTTGTAATGCTCCAGCCACTTTCGAACGCCTGATGGAATAAGTGCTACGTGGCCTAACCTGGAAAACCTGCTTGGTGTACCTAGATGACATCATTGCTATCGGGAGAACGTTCGAAGAGCATATGCGGAACTTAGAAAAGGTATTCGCCTGATTGCGACTGGCGAATCTGAAACTTAGTCCCGACAAGTGTACCCTTTTCGCAGCTGAAGTAAAATACCTGGGACAGATTGTATCAGCAAAAGGGGTCAAAACAGACCCTGCGAAAATTGAAGCCGTGAAAAGCTGGCCAAAACCAAACAACAAGTGCCAACTACCGCAGCGCAAAGCCCATCCAGGAATGTGCAAGCACCAATATTGGACGGGCAAACGGTCTGGAGTATTTACAAGACCCAGTTCGGATAAATCACTGGAATGAGCAACTGCATTGATTTTTGCTCTAAGAAGCCCAGCTGCCGAGCTTTTGCAGACTATCCCCGTTGAGTAGCACTCAAACCCGGCTGCTATAATGAATGCGCTCGACATGCGTTATGGAGACGATCATCTGAAGCAGATTTATCGGTCACAGCTACGGCATCGGATGCAGAAGTCTGGCGAAACCTTACAGCAGCTAGCCCAAGACATTGAGCGACTGGCACTTTTGGCTTACCCAGCTTATGACCCAAAACATCGAGATGACGCAGCAACAGAAGCATTCATCAGTGCATTAAATGACCAGGAATTGCAACCAGCAGTGCGTTTAGCTCAAAAGCAAACGGTTAAGGACGCATTGGCTTATAGTCTGAACTTTGAGGCAGCAAAAAATGTGACTCGTACCACTGCCCGGGCTTGCGAGGTAGTGGCAGACGAGTGCAGGTGTGAGCGCGTGGAAAATGAGCGAGACTCGCAGGTAAATGGTGCGCCTAGATGCTGGAATTGCGGAGAGGAGGGGCACCTGCAAAGAGACTGCAAAAAGCGAGGAAAACTGAGCTATTGTCCAGGGTGTGCACCTGGGAGAAGATCTGGACGGAGTCAGGAGCCCAGAATGGAAGCCCTTCAAACTGAAGGGTCGGGAAACATGTAAGAGCCAACTTAGTGGGGCAGAGGTTGGCTAGGAGGATCAACGTTCCCAGCACCACCATCACCGTGTCAAGACTTCATAGTGGATTATGCCTTCCGGGTCAAGTTGACGGAGAACATTGCACCATAACAATCGACACTGGTGCAACCCAATCGATTATCCAACCAGACCATGTGAGGCAACAACTACTTCACAAGGGCAGAATTTTCTCACTACGGACAGCTACGGGAGAAACTGCACCTGTCCATGGAGAGATCAACCTCCAGATACAGTTGGGAGACCTTGCGTTCCGACATAATTTTCTGGTCGCGAACATTATGGATGACTGCATTCTCGGAATGGATTTTCTGCGACCACAGGGAATCACGTTGGATTTGGGCAAACGTGTATTGAAATGGCAGAATGTAGAAGTACTGATGGAGGATCCCAGCGTCCAAATTCCCAAGATGAATGTAGTGGTATGTACTGAAACTGATGTACCGAATTCTTCCGAAAACATTGTATGGGCCAAGCTTGATGGTGATTCTGGAGACCACCGATCTTATCTGATAGAGCCAATGAAGACGTCCGCATTGCGCAGTTTGATTGTAGAACGAAGCCTTGTAAGATCTATAAGGAACGGATACGTGCCGGTTAGAGTCCTTAACACCGCAGACAACCACGAGCATCAAAGCGGGAGAAGTCATCGGTAGTTACCAGCCTGTTTCCACCATCACCCCTTTGGAAGCTACTCACGACCATAATCGGAAAAGGAGGCAAGATGCAGACAAAGCCCGAGAATCCACCTCTGCAATATTGAAGCAGACCAAATTACCAATGCAGCTATCCAAGCGAGCCTCCGATCTGGTCACCAAGTACAGTGACATCTTCTCAACAAGTCCGGATGACCAAGGCCAAAAAAGTATGGTAACTCACATCATAGATACACAAGGAGCCAAGCTGATTCGATAAGCTTCGGGACGTCTTTCTAAAGCCAAACGTAGAGAACTGAGCGCACTGATCTCGGACATGGAAAAACAAGGTGTTATCGAGCCTTCTGTCAGTCCATGGGCCGCGCCAGTAGTTCTTGTGAAGCAAAAGGATGGTAGCACTCGTTTTGTGTCAACTATAGGCAGCTTAATGACGTCAGTAAGAAAGATAGTTACCCGCTCCCACGCATCGATGACATCATGGACACTTTAGTCGACGTAAAATGGTTTTCTACACTCGATTTCAAGAGTGGCTACTGGCAGGTAGAAATCGGGAAGAAGGACCGAGAGAAGACCGCATTTTCAGTTGGAACCAGATTGTGGCAATTCGCGGTGATGCCATTTGGGCTTTGCGATGCTCCAGCCACTTTCGAACGCCTGATGGAATAAGTGCTACGTGGCCTAACCTGGAAAACCTGCTTGGTGTACCTAGATGACATCATTGTTATCGGGAGAACGTTCGAAGAGCATATGCGGAACTTAGAAGAGGTATTCGCCCGATTGCGACTGGCGAATCTGAAACTTAGTCCCGACAAGTGTACCCTTTTCGCAGCTGAAGTAAAATACCTGGGACACGTCGTATCAGCAAAAGGGGTCAAAACAGACCCTGTGAAAATTGAAGCCGTAAAAAGCTTGCCAAAAGCAAACAACAAGCGCCAACTACGAAGTTTTCTGGGTCTGGTGACCTACTATCGAAGATTCATCAAAGACTTAGCCAAAATAACTAATTGTCTCGATCAGTTAACCGAGACAAATCGTCCGTATGTCTGGAATGAACAATGCTAGACAGCCTTTGAGACCCTGAAGGAGAAGCTGTGTGAATCACCTGTGCTGGCATACCCAAAACCCGTAAAAATGTTGTACTTGACACCGATGCGAGCAACGGTGGATTGGAGCTGTACTCTCTCAGCTGTTCGATGGCGAAGAAAGAGTCCTCTTGTATTACAGTCGAGTTCTCTCAAAAAGTGAGAGGAACTATTACGTGAGCAGGAAAAAGCTACT
The DNA here is from genome assembly GCA_963969285.1 of Odontomyia ornata. Taxonomy (NCBI): domain Eukaryota; kingdom Metazoa; phylum Arthropoda; class Insecta; order Diptera; family Stratiomyidae; genus Odontomyia; species Odontomyia ornata. The sequence goes on from OZ017738.1 coordinate 213,072,693, forward strand.
TGCTATAATAGAGGTCACCAAGCAGTTCCACAAGTTCTCGTATGGCCCGAAATTTTTTCTTCGAAGAGACCATGCATCACTGAGATGGCTGCTAAACTTCAAAAACCCCGAGGGACAAGTTGCGAGATGGATCGAAAGATTGCAGTCATACGACTACAAAAATTATTCATCGGAAGGGCGGAGTTCATGGAAATACTGACGCCCTATCTCGTCATGCATGTCCAGCTAACTGCAAGCATTGCCGACGGATTGAGGAAAAGGAGCCGCCCGTTGATCTGCAAGTGAAAACGGCCGAATTCGATCAAGGGTGGTTATTGGAGGGGATTCGAAACGCCCAGCTAGTCGCTTAAGACATCGGACCATTGCTCGTATGGAAGGAGACAACTGGGTGACCTGAGTGGAAGGACGTTTCAATGCATGGCGCAACCCTGAAAAGCTATTGGGCACAATGGAACTCCCTTCAGGTTCAGGTTGGCTTACTCAAGCGGAAATGGGAAGCTGTGGGTGGCAGCCGAATCCATGACGTGGTTAAGGAAATTCAGGAAGGATCTACGGGAGGCCACCTTGGTGTTAATAAGAATAATCGAACATTTCAACGGCACACACAATAAAAACCTGGCCAGTATGGTTGGCGAGAACCAAAGGGACTGGAATCGACAAATTCCACTAATTTTGATGGCGTACAGAGTTGCCGAACATGCATCGACCTGCCAAGCCCCAGCCAAAGTCATTTTTGGAAAGACTATTCTCTAAAGTTCGGAGCGCCCCCCGAGAGACTCCAAACGATTTTAGAGTACGCAAGTGATCTAAGGCAACGGTTGAACCAGATACATCGGGCAGTGCGAAAACACCTCGAATCGGCTACTGACCGCATGAAGACGATTTAAAGGCAAATTCTACTGGCTTCCAGATGACGGTGTGGCTATATAACCCACAACGGCGAAAGGGTAGGTCTCCAAAGTTGCAGCATGATTGGGAGGTTCCATACCGAGTTACAAAGCGAATCAACGACGTCGTATATCGCATACAGGGAAACCGTAAGCCAAGAGCCAAAATGAAAATCGTGCACCTGGACCGTCTTGCCCCGTATTACATCCAGGAAGACTTGGCTACAACTGGCGACACATCTTTTCGGGTAGAAAAGAACTGAGGTGGAGGCAGTGTTACATATGCAAATAATTCTGCAAACTACTGTCGCAATAGTTTTCGCAACTATTAAGAACATGATGATCAATGGTCGAATGTAATCGAAAGCACAGGAACCTACCAAGCATGATCAATATCTGAAAGTGACGTCACTGCGGCAGAACATTTGCCAATGTACGAGAGATGGATTGAATGACCCTATAGTAAAACCGCGATAGTAAAACTGCGATAGTGTGAAGTGCGAATAAAGAGTGATATTGATTGTTGGGGAAGACAGTTGTAATAGAAATTTTTAGACAAGTGAAAGTTAGATTAAAATGCGATTTGTGAAATATTGAAATTAGCGATTGTGGATTCTTAGTAAATAAATTCTTTTAACTTAATTTAAAAGACAGTGCGTTCATGTAGTCGTGTTTCTATAATTTTGACGTTCTGGAAGCAGATTTTTGAGGTTGGAAAATTATTCAACCAGGTTGAGAAAAATTAGTGCAAAGTGCACTAATAGGGAGAGAGAGGAAACGTTTTCAGATTCTGATGAAACTTATTCCACTGAAAATGAATCATCTGGTTGTGACAGCAACAGCTTGTTTTCTGTTACTTGATCTTCAGTACTCCACAGAAGCCAACTTATAAGAGGTAATCTCAATAAAACACTCTGTTCGTTCATTATTCTTTTTTTCTTTGGATTATTCTGAGGAATAATCATTGTGCTCTGCATCTCTTTCTTTCAGCATCGAACAGGAATGACCACGATGAGCTCTCTTGGAATTCACCACAACCAGGACCTTCAGGCTGCCTGTGTGGTCTATGTAGCCTGGTGGTTAGAGCATGAGCGCAGAACCCGAAGGTCCTAGGTTCAAATCTCGTTGGGAGCAACGTGATTTATTTCAGGGGATTTTTCGGACAGACTACGAGTGTTCACTCAGTGGTGATATGTACTGATTTAATCAGATCATATCATAGCTGAGCAAGCACACGGGAGCATGGTAATGACCAAACCAACTTCCGAAAAAATCAATACGGTTATGAAAAGAGTTACTCTAACTATCTCTAAGCGAAGGCCCGAGAGGGGCTGTAGTGTTACAAAGAAGAAGAGGACCTTCAGGTTTAAATAACGGAGAGCATGGACAAATCAATGGTGGACTGCCTGAAAACGGGTAAAAGAAAATGGACGAAGCAAATTCGTCATGAGAAGAGATTGAAAGGTGAGTCATATTCTGGATTCAGAGGTGTAGAATATGCCGCCCGTTCCATGCTACCATCTCCTAGTATTGGTCAGATTAATCACCAATGCAGTTCACTCGTTAGCGAAGATCATAGGCGAAAAATCGATGACGGTTTTAGAATGTCACCATCAATAGATCATCAGAGATCCTTTCTTGCTCAACATGTGAGTAATACAGCCAAGAAGCGTTCAATCAGGGTTCATGCTACACAGAGAGTATTTACTCGTGTTTATACTCTGACTGTTGGCAATGATAAAATTCAGGTATGTCGTGAATTTTTTCTAGCCTCCCTGAACATTACAGAAGCTTTATTACGTAGTACATTGAAAAAATTACGGACACGGGAATAGTGGAACCAGAAATGAGAGGGCATCATACTACATCCAACAAACTATCCTCCGAAGCTGAAAAGTACATTCGGGAATTCATTTGTTCTTTTCCAACAATGGAATCAAACTATTGCCGCAAATCTTCTAGTAAAAAATATTTAGATGTAACATTTTTTTGTCGTAGGGAGGTGAATGCCCATTTACGCACAGGGTCTGGGACTCTCATGTTCGCAAAAAGGCGACCGGACTACCCACTAAATACCTCCCTTGTCCACCTGAGAATCTAGCCTGAAACCGTTTGACACATTACTTCGGGCCAGGTCTCGTTTTGTTACGCCGTGAGGCGCCTTCAAGCTTGGGGATCCCTCTTCTAGCGGGACAGGAGAGGGGAAGAGGAAGTGCCAGACAAGCGATGCCCAGCCCCAACATCCCCGACTGCTGTGAGTCCCTTTTATCTTTTAGGACTACCCGAACATAATTTGCCACCTGGTTCCATTTGTCAACCGACTCGGCATCACCGCAACTATATTATCCGGGGTGAGCTCTCCCGTCTCCCTGTAGAGGGCTCTTCGCAGCCTATCTCATTTTATGCACGTAAAAAATGTGTAGCAGGCATTGTCTTTCCCTCCTGGGCAATACCGACAATCGGGGGACCGTGACTTCCCAATCTTGTACAAGTAAGACTGAAAACACCCATGCCCGCTCAAAAGCTGGGTCAGATAGAAGTGAGTCTCATCATGCCTTGATTCAGCCACGGTCTCACATCCGGGATGAGGCGCGCTGTCCACCTTCCCTTCGTGCAATTCACCCAAGACTGCTGCCAATCGTTAAGTGAGCACTGTCTCTCTTCACGGACAATCATCTCCCTCGCATCCTCGTTTCGACGCAGATAAATAGAGTGACGCTCTCTAGCAAGGAGGCCGAAAGGTATCACGCCTGCAATAACTCTCAACGCCGAATCAGACACTGTCGGATACGAAGATGCAATCCTTAGCGCTCCTCTTCTCTGTACTTGTGCCAGGCGTTGTCGGTAAACCTCCATACTGAGAGCGTCGCCCCATACCTCTGCTCCATACAGTAGCACTGACCCTACAGCACTCATTAAGAGGCGTCTTCTTGATGGGCTGGGTCCCCCTACGTTGGCCATAAGTCGACTCAGAGCCGATACTCCTGAAGCATCCTTCTCAGCTGTTGCCCTGATTTGCTCAGAGAAATTCATCTTCGAGTCGATTAGTAACCCCAGGTACTTCACCTATGGCTTTGATTCATTTCGCATATCTCCAATATTGGCCATCCTTACTTTAGGGATTCTCTTTTTTGTCAAGATGACCTTCGTTGGCCCTGTGTCGTATCGTAGAGCAGGCTTGGGTCCTTTAAGTAGTTCCTCAAAAGCCGCATTAGATACTCTGGAACTTGAAAAAGAGTTTTCCAGCGTATCCAGAATATCCACCCATCTAGCGGAGTTGAAGGCGTTCCTGACGTCGAGTGTCACCAACAGGACGATCCGTTGCTTGCTGCGACTATATGCCTCTGCCTTTTGGACCACTCTGACCCTTTCTGCAATCGCATCAATGGTGGAGCGTCCTGCTCTAAAGCCGTACTCCGAGGAGATAGGTCCCCAGCAACTCGAATCGCGTCAGTGAGTCTTCCCTTGATGAGTTTCTCTAGCACTTTCCCAGCCATGTCAAGCATGCATAACGGGCGGTGTGCAGACAGCGATTCGGGATTTATCTTCCCCTTGCTGATCAGCACGAGCCTCGCCACCTTCCATCGTACCGGGAAAACCCCGTCCCGTAGGCAAGCGTTGAATGTGCTGAGCAGCAAGTCAGGGCAATGGTGATAGACAAGCCGTACCACCTCAGCTGGAATACCATCTGGACCTGGAGCCTTCCTCGCTTTCAACGAAAGGAGTGCCATTTCTAGTTCCAGCTGTGTGAACAGTGGACACTCGACTGCTGTTTCACCATGGACAGCGTCAACACGGACGGGATGGGCGGGAAAGAGTGCCCACACTTTCTCGTCCATCTTTTTCGCATCATGTATACAAGGTTTCCGTAGGGCACCAAGCTTCCGCATAACTAGCTTGTAGCCAAAGCCCCACGGATCCTTGTTCACATTGTCCACTAGGTCTTTCCAGCAGCGAGCCCTGCTGTTGTTGATCAAATTGCGAAGGCATTTCCTGGCCGACTTATATGCTGCTGCGCGGTTGCTTGCCTCGTCACGGTTCCGCGCCCGTTGGGCCTCACACCGACGCTTGTGACACTCCCTTCATTTTTCAGCGATTTCAGCTTGCCGTGTCGGGGTCTTCGACGGGGCATAGAAGCATTGTAACCAGTCGTGATGATGCTCATAGTTGAGTTCACTACGTCTTGAGCTGCCAGTTCTTCCGTCCCCTTCGGATCTCCCTACAGCGGTGCACCTGATGGGAGAACTTCGACGAACCTCTCGACGTCCATCCTTCCGATGTTTCACCCAGTTGTAGAAAGCCGAGAGTACGGACGTCGGGAGACAACTCTGCTTATCTCAAGCAGAATGCACTGATGATCACTGAGTGAGTAGTCCTCTAATACTTTACAGTTTTGTATCCTCCGTACTAAGGACTCCGAAGCGAATATCACGTCCGCTATGGTTCCTTCACAGCCAATACGGTGGAAAGTCGGCGTATTTCCGATGTTTAGTACGACGAGCGCCGTCCTGGCCGCCATTTCTAGGATATGGTTGAGGCATGCCCCATTCGATTGCTTTCGCGTTGAAGTCCCCCCCAACGAGCACGTTGCGCTCTGCGTTGGTGACAGCACCGTCCAGAGCATTAAGCTTGGCTTGGAAAGATGATATCGGTTCGTTCGGCGTTAGGTACACACTAAAGAAGGTGGTCCCTGAGCACCGAACCCACACAAAACCATCCCCACGTCCACAGCTCTCCGCCTGGAAATCACTATTTCGAGCCCAGATGGCGGCAGTACCAGTTTCATCAGGATACCATGATGCAGGACTTTTATCATGGTGTTGCTCACTCAGCAGCAAAAAGTCGGCTTTCATGTCCCTCGCAAACTGCTCAAGCAGATTTTGGCCGGTTGAACTGCGGTATAGGTTTAGCTGCAGGGTCATCGAAATTCTTATTTCCTGGAAAACCTGGCATTTTCCTGATCCCAAGACGTGTCCAAAATCCGATCTTGGATCAGCATCCTTGCAAAGAATAGTGTGCCTCCTTCGTACACTCTTTTTATTTTATGTCCATCTCAGTCTGGACCAGACTGTCTGCTAATCTCCGTTTTTCATGCGTCTTCATTGTCGTTGTATTCACCTTCGTTTTTGTCATCGTGTTACATACCCGTATACCCTATGTATACTGGTATGAACTGGGAGCTCATTTAATGTGTATCCTATATACATCATCAAGGCTCCCGGGGAAAGAACTCACTGTATCACCACTTACCTGCTACTCTGTCCATTTAAACTAGAACAACAAAAGACGAGAGTTTATTTTTAATGAATTACTTTAGTTTTATTGTTCAGTCTTTTAAATCGAATTTTTAAAATACATTTTCATTTATTTAATTATTTAAAACTCTAAATATCAGCCTGAAGAGGGTAACAACTGGACGAGTTTATGGTTCGGGGTGGCCATACGGCGTGAAAAGCCAAAAGGCCGATTGAGGACCACGGCACAAGCCAACGCCTCACCCCTCACCATTTGGTCAATCACTGAACAGCACTTCCGTCTGGAACTTAAACCGCGAATACTTAAGTGTACGTCTTAATACTGGGTATCAGCACGCTCCCTTTTGGATTTGAATACACACTCACTCGAATGCTTTGCCCAAGATCTTTAAATACAGTTCTTTCGTGGGCTTTCAACCTAAATTCTCTTTAAAGGTGCTGAGTAGCCGAACACGTGCGCTCTCGTTCCACGAAAGTTTTTCCTCCCCGTTTCGTCTCACTTGCTCGGCTGGTGAATATGCGAAACTGGGGAAATCGAGCAAAAGAGTGTTTTTCGCTTAAGCTTTCGACTTCGAAAGAGTGCTTGCAGCTTAAGGTTTCGGCTTTCCCACGATCTCTCGAGGTGAAATCGCGAAACTGGGGACATTGAGCAAAAGAGTGTTTATGCGGGAACTTTCGGTTTTCCTTTCCGCTTACCTCTCTACGAAGCACCCCGTTCGTTCATGATGTAAATATCATTGCGGGTTGAACTTTCTCGTTTACTTAACTGCTCGCTTATTTACTTGCGCATGTGTTTCTATGGCTAATTTTCATTGGCGAAGTGCGAGTACATAGGTGTTGTTTGCTCGCTACTATTGCAGTTATGAAGCGGGAATATTGTAACGGTTTCCTACCTCCGTCTCGTTCGATCGCAATTAGAACCGACCTCTCATCGGTTCGAGACGTGCAGTCTTGGAAGTGACAACGGACTGTACCCTTCAGGTCAACAAGTCCGGTCACACTTAGTCTACTCCGTGGTGGCTGCTTGTAGGCTAGCTAGTTCGGAGAGGAGTTTCGGTCGCGGGTCTTACGCGAGCAGACTAAGTCCGAGTTACGTAACTCAGCCACCGATTCACATGCCCGATTTACAAACGCGTCAACAACTACTCATCCAGAACAGGAAACCTACGTTACGTTAGTTCTGGATATGATCTCTCCACAGATCTCAATTCAAAACTCTACAAAATCTAAAACCATAGGCGCGTTACCGAATCACCGACGCGGTACCAGAAAACAAGCTAAACTACCTCAAGTCCTAAATAACCTACTCTAATAAAAAAAAACGAGCGCAAACAAGGGTACCGCGGACCGTAACCGACTCGAAATCAATCATCCGCAGATTATAAAAACCTAACCCTCTTCAAGACATACTTACCCTCGGTCATCACTTCCGCTGCAAAAGGAAGAGCATGTGGAACGGAAAGGCTTATGGCTCCTTTAGTACTTCATCTTTAATTTAAATTATTTTTTCCTATGTACATAGCAACAAATGTAGAGAACATATTCAGCTCAAAATTATTATTTGTTGATTTTTTTGCTTTTTATAAATGGGGTATTTTTTTGTAACAATAGAATATATATTTATACATACTATAAATTTGATTCGTTCATATTTTCTGTTGAATTAAACATACTTTAATAGTCTTACAATGACTTTCAATAGAATATCTTTCGTTTGTTTTTTATTTTATATTAAAATACAATAGTTAGAGACGTCTCTTTTTTTCGGTTTGTGTGTATATAATTTAAATTTATATATAAGTGAGCTTTTACATCAAGCTTTGATTTGGACTTTCTTTTTATATTAAAATTTACTAAAATATTGTTTTCGGACTTTTGATTTCTTTGTTGTTTAATTTATTTTTTTGTGCAAAATTCAAGTTGTATAAATTTACAGTATTTAATCACTATTGTTGTTTTAATTTTTATTAATTCATGCATTAATTTTACGGATTAAAATTTAAAAAAAACTGAGAGTGATTTTATCTTATTTCATATTTAATGGCATTAAGGCAACATGTATGCAATTTGATTCCTTTAATTCTAAGACTTGAAAAAAAATGTTATTTTGCGTTCTTCCTTTTTTGAAAGTTTTCTTTTTTTTTTTAATTCTGTTCTTCGATATTTAACGAAAATGAGGTTGAATCGTAATAATTATTGGATATTTTGCATATTATTTTTTTTTTATTAAATAATTACAATCAAATTTATTTTATTTGTATAAAAATGGGAAAGTTGTATGGCACAAATTGTTTTACTTTTTAAGCTTTGTATTTTCTTTGACTATTTGAATGCAATCAGTGGATGCGGAAAATTCATAGCGGACAAGGCAAGTTTTGGGAGTTTGTTTTGATTTTTAAAAATAGTTACTTGCTCCAATAAACTTGGTATGATTTATCGACCGATTGCACTTTGAAAAAAAGGATTAGATAAATCAAATTATTTTTTTATTACAAATGATAATTCCATTTTTGTACTGTACATTATTTTACTTCAATGACTTGAGTTTAAAGGTCATTTACTTCAATCTAGATTCAACAGGAGTGGCTTCTGGGCAATTGTGATCTTGATAAATTCAAAGAATTCAATCGGATTTCTGTCAGTTGAAGTGCAGTCCTTGTTTTTCATTTAAATCATATCCTTGTTTTAATTCTGACAAATTGTTAATCACATTTACGCGCTAACTTGCTAAATTTCAACGCTTTTTATTGAGTTTTACATTCAAATTACTTTTCTTACAATAATAACGGAATGAGTTTAAATATCATTGAACGGAATCGCCATCAATTCAATTAATTAAATTTATTAACAGGGAGAAAGTTCAATTTTATTTTAATTCGAAATTAAAATGCAATGAATTTATAAATATACAGATAAAACTCGATTCTTGTGGAAAACCACCATCGAAACTTTACAAACAAAAATAAATCCTTTTGGGATTGATTATATAAAAAAACTTATTTAGAAAATTAATTTTGACTCAATGCAAAATTTAGTAAAAAGCAAAAAAAATAATTCAATTCGAAACCGTTAATTATAGTGTTAAAAGAGCTCTAAATTAAATTTAAGTTTAAGACTTCGTGGTCACAGGACTCGCAATCCTCCTATTATCCTTCCTTGCATCAAATTTTATACATCTTTACCTTCATCTCAAGAAGGTAGGAACCAGGATTTTATTCATCTCAAATACTCCTCCCCAAACCGTTCAATTCACAATGTAACAAATGCTATGAATGCAATTTAAATTTCAGGATGCTCTTATAAAATTGTATTAAAGCTCCCAATCGAATTATCCTTCTTTCCAATCAAACTTTTCCCATCATCCAATTCATCCCGGGGAGAGAAAAATTATAAATTCACTCCTTTATTGTCATATTCCTCCCCCAAACCATTTCAACTCCCAAATAAACTATCCAACACAAATCTAGGAGCCGGCCTAGATCTGATCCTGATTCCCTCGTTCTTTTGTTATAGCCAAGAACAACAAACTTTACATACCTCGAGATCGCTTTACCTTCACTCCTTTTTTTTTTTGGTCAATAGTGACCACTTATCAGAATTGACTTTTTTCTTTCCGCCACCGCTGAAATTTCTAATATCGCTCGCTATGGGCGAAGTATTGTTCTCCCTTTCTTGTCTGACATCTCCGACCCAGCTGCTATAGTTTGATTTCGGTTCAGCTGTATAGAAGTATTAAAAGCCGAATAAGTCGATGTTCCTAATTAAAATGACTTGAAATTCCAACAAGATTCACCCTCTCCGCTAACCCTCGCGAGACTTCTCCCTCATAAAGTCCCGTTAGTTGTCTAATCTACTTCATATCTAGAAAATTTGTATCTAAAACTCAATCTTTACTTATATTTTCTATCATACACAATTTCATTTATGATTTTTTTTCAGTAGTCAAACTCGATTGTTTAATCATTATGTACGAATTCTAAACCCAGTGTCAAAATAAAACCATTTTAACACTTTAAGCACACTCTCACTCATCGGACAGTTACCCGCGAACACCTTCTGCCTCTTTGACATTTGGATGGCAACTGTGGGAGGCATTGCCAGATAGATATGCTTCGAAATGTATCAGAGTTTTACTTCAGCGGCTCACATTGACAGAAAAATTTCTGCACGAAAGATAAAGTCTGCTTGCATTTCGAAGTCATACATATCTGGCCGGGTGCCAGGGTTCGGGATCGGAATCACTCCGATTCCCGGGCGTAGGCGTCACATTACACATCCCCCCCCCCCCAAATCGAAGTAATTCCGATCCCGACTCCTATGTAAAAGGCCTTGGTAAGGGCCGTGGCGGGTCGAAGGTCGATTTCGAGGAATAGGCTACAACAATTTCAGTGAAGACTCGACAGTGACTATACAGTAGGGAGTCAGGTGTTACTCGGAGGCCTTCGTCCAGGCAGAAATTTAGATAAGCCATAGTTTTTTGCGTGCAATAGTTGCACTTCATCGTCTAAGGTCCTTTGCGTGGTAAATTCCCAGGGTTTTACCAGCCATGTCCGCGATGAGGTATCGTGTGGGGCTTATTACTTGTACGACTCGACACTTCACGAATTTCTTGTCTAGTTTGGCATTGTAATGTCGGGTGGCATCGCTCTGCCGGAAGTTTCGACGGTATATTTCGTCGCCTGCCTTAAAGCCAGAAGGAAGGGATCGCAAATTGTACCGGTCCTCTCCCATCCGTCTACTTTCTTCAATCTTCTCCCGCAGTTGATCTCGCAGAAGTTGGAGCTTTTCGTGCGGTTCCAGAACCACGATTGGGTCCTCTAGCGATTTCAGCTGCCACAATAGCCGGTAAGCGCTTCCATGACAGATCATGTACTGGCCGAACAATGCGAAATACGGCGAAATGCCGGTTGTAGCGTGGTGCGACGAGCGCAGAGCACTAGTGATGGCGGACAACTTGCGATCCCAGTCCTTCTGATTCGGATGGACATAGGCGCGAACGGCCGCTATGAGCGTACGGTTCAGTCGTTCGGATGCGTTGGCTTGTGGTGAATAGACGGCGGTTCGTTGGTGGATGATGCCGTATTTGGACATTAGGTCTCGGAACTTGCTTGAGGTGAACTGGACCCCGTTGTCGGAGACAAGTTTCTCCGGAACTCCAAACATGTGAAAGACTCGGTTCTCCAAGAAGCTGAGTATAGGTCCAGTGTGCATGTTACGTAGTGGTTCTATGATAGGGAATTTAGAGAGCTGTACAAGCGCTGGAACACGCGTTCGGGAACCTCAACCTTACCCATGGGAGGCCGAAGAATGGTGTTGGGCGCTTTAGTGCACTTGCATAGCTCACAGGAGGCTACGTACGCTTTTATCTGTTGTGCCATCTTAGGCCAAAAGAAACAGGTTTTCAACCGCCTAAGGGTACGTCCGTATCCGCCGTGCGCACTTGATGGGTGGTCATGAGCCCGTCTGATAAGATCAGTGGTTAATTCTTCGGGCACCCACAACTTCCACTGTTCTTCTTCTTGTATGGGGTCTCCGGATGCGTATCCCATCCGCTTATAAATAAATCCATCCGTCACCCGCAGTTCAGGAAGCTGGGACAGTTGATTCTGGATAGTGTGAATCAGTTGGGTGTAGCTGGTTGACTTGAAGGCAGGATGGTCCAGATCGATCAATTGGGGGCTGTCGTCCTCCTGGACCAACTTGGCTCCTTCAGGAGCGAACATTCTGGATAGGGTGTCTGGGGCTGCATGCTGGCTTCCTTTACGGTGGCGAATTGTGAAGTCAAATGCCTGTAATTTCAGTGCCCACCTGGCCAATCTGCCGTTGAGATCATTCTGGCTCATCAGCCATTTCAGAGAAGCGTGGTCCGTAACGATTTCAAAGGTGTGTCCCTCCACATAGGCTCGGAAGCGTTTCACTGCCAACACCGCAGCTAGACATTCCTGCTTGGTGACCGTGTAATTTCGCTGGGCTGGGTTCAACTTGTGAGACATGAAGGCTATCGGGGTCTCCTCGCCGTCGTGCGTAACCTGAACTAAGACGGCCCCCACTCCACGTTGACTCGCGTCGCATTGGAGGGAGAACGGTCTATCAAAGTCAGGGCTGTGCAATACGGGAGCGGTGGTTAACTTCTTCTTGAGTTCTTCATAGGCTCGCAAGCTGTTCTCTTCCCAGACGAACTTACGTCCCTTTCGCAGCATGTCTGTCAGAGGTGTGGTGATGGTGGCATAATCCCGCACGAAGCGTTGGTACCATCCACATAATCCTAAGAATCGACGCAGCTGTTTGGTGGTTTGTGGTAGAGGAAAATTGTCAATTGCCATAGTCTTTTCCGGGTCCGTTCTGATGTTGCCATGGCCAATGATGTGACCCAGGTACTTAACCTCCGTCATTACAAACTGACTCTTCTGTATGTTGATGGTTAAACCAGCTTTCCGGATTTGCAAGGCTACTTCCTGGAGCAGGCAGGTGTGTTCGTCAAACGTCTCGGTTATGAGCAGTAGGTCATCTAAATAGACGAAAACCTGATGTCGTAAATGCGGTGGTATCACCTTATACATAAGGCGCGTCATCGTTTGAGGGGCATTACATAACCCAAATGGCATGGTCACGAAGTGATACAGTGGCCGACCGGGGACCGTGAAAGCTGTTTTCTCTTTGGATTCAGGATCTAATGGAATTTGCCAAAAAGCGTCTTTGAGGTCCAGACTGGTAATGTAATGGGCCTTCGGTAATCGACTCAATATGCCTTCAATTAAAGGTAGAGGGTATGCGTCCTTGACTGTGACGGCATTCAAAGGTCTTGCGTCCAAACATAATCTGACCTTGTTCGGTTTAACGACTAAAGTGACTGGGGAGGACATTGCACTCTGTGATTCTTCGATCACGCCTAGTGCTAACATCCGATCAACTTCGGCATATAACGACTTTTCCTTCGCCGGAGATATGGCGAATTGCCTCTGTTTTATGGGTTTTGCTTCACCTACGTCTATGGCGTGCGACACCAGGGTTGTCCTGCCAAGACCTTCCTTCTCATGCGATGGAAAAGCCGATATAGCCGAGTCCAATCGCAGCTGTTGATGTGCATTCAGAGCATGTCTGAGTGTGTGAGTAGTGTTGGTCGCGTCATGGACTGTGTCGATAGTTTCGAGTGTCGGACCGGGAAATAGTGCCGGGGCTAAATTAAATTTCCGGACGAAGTCCACTCCTAAGTAAAGATCCTGTGTGAGCTGAGGTATTATGAAGAATTCCAGAGATTTTGACACGCTCTTGAAAGTAACCTCCGTCGTAATTCGTCCTCTTACGGAGTGACGGGTTCCATCTGCTGTTCGTAACCAGGTGGTAAAATGCTGAATTTTATTGGCGTGGGACGTCAGAATCTCTTCCGCAAAATTTCCGGATATGCAGTTCACACTGGCTCCAGTATCAACTAGGCCCATCAGTCGCCTCTGTAGAAGGTATACTGACGCATAGGGCCTAACGTCATCTTTTATCAATTCGTCCAAATGTATTGCTCATAAGGCCTGCCTGGATTGCCTGACCCTTCTCCAGAAGCTCCGCATCCGACGTGTGGATCGCTTTCTTCTGGGACGAGGTGCCGTAAAAATCTCCTCACTGAAGATACGCTGACGCGTAGCTAGATAGTCACGCAGTCTGAAATGGAAGGGCTTGCGATGCCAAGGAATGTTTGACTCGCCCCCATTATTGTTTTCGTCCTGCTCGACAACGTGTGATGCCGGTGGCGGAACTTCAGGAGTAGTGTCTTTGGCGGTGTGAGTCAGTAAGGTTGGGGTCGGGTCTGGAGTTTGGTCGCAGCTAGCAACCGGTTCCGGGTCAATTTGTTCAGAACTTACGAGTGTCGACGGGTGGTAGCGGCACTCGCTGGCAAGTTTTTTCGTTGTTTGCAATCGGAGCAATCCGTTGCATAAGTGTCAGCTTTACCGCATCGGAAGCAAAAAAGAGTCAGCTCCACCGGACATACAGCGAACCGATGTCCCGGTTGCTTGCAGTTCCAACAAGTCGTCGGACTGGTGAGCGCTTCGATGCTTGGTGGTTTAATTTCAAGCCTTGGTTCCGGAGTGCCGGAAACGCCAGTACGCATAACTAGAGCGGCTTCGTAGGACGGATCATCCTCGATCGAAAGTTCTGCATGGTGTCTGCGGTGAGTATCAGTTGGAATAGGAGTTGCTCGGAACATCCTCCGTCTCTCTTCGTGTCGTTCTTCCCTCCGGACATGCCTGCGCAGCGATTGGATGTCGTGGATTGGTACGTGTAGTAGTCGTGTCTGCAACTCCCAGCGCAAATTTTCACGTAAGCTCTCTACCAACTCCTCTTCACCCATTGGTGTCCTTAAACGCGACACGAGTCGTAGCATGCTGTCGTGAAATTGGTCAAATGTCTCTTGAGGTCCTTGCTTTTGTTTCCTTATTAACTCCAGTAGGTCTCGTTCGGTTAAACCGTCATCAAAATGATCACGGAACGCCTTGGAAAAGGAGTTCCAGTCCGGAAGAGGCACAGACTCCTTATAACGCCAGTACCATTCCGTGGCTTCTCCACTGAACAGAAGGTGTGCGTGGCGCAAGAATGCATGGAAATTCCCCCCTAGGGTACTCATCACTAGTGAGTGCACTCTGAAGAGGAAACGGTCTACCGGAGTGGAGGCATTGAATCCGGAGAATTTCAAGTGCCAACTCTCCATTATCCGTGGTGTTGGATCTTGAGGTGGTAGTGACATGTTCTGTGGCTGGGTTTCCAGTCCTGACTGTCGTAGAGGTAACGTAGTACTGAACCTTGGTCTATATTCGGGAGCACTTGGATCCATTCCTAGACTTGGTCGTGGAGGAATTCCCTCATCGAGTGGTCTAACGAAGTCGTTGTCGCGCCGTCGGGTCGTTTCCCAGACTGCTGGCTGAGGTTCCGACTGGATGGATTGGTTGGCTTGTAGGGTCTGGATGCTTTGTTCCATTTTCGCCATCTGTTCGGTTAGACCCTGTAACACCCTCAGGAAAACTTCATTTGCGACTGCTGTTGTTTGTGGTGGGGACTGGAGCGCTGGTTGCTGGTTTGCATCCAAGTGTTCGCCTCCGACAGCTCCTTCTCCTCCTCGGGACGAGCTTTTGTGGTTAGTCTTCGAATTATTTTTCGGCACTGCTCCTGGATGGCTAATCGGTGGCAAAGGTGGAACAGCTACATTAGCCGGATCGATGGGACGACAGCAGTTGGGGCATCGAGCGTTTGGTGTTGAAAGTAGATCTTGAACACAGGTGCTGTGGAACACGTGTCCACATTCCAGCCTGCAGGTGTTGGTATCGCTGAGGTCCTCTTGTTGGCAGATTCCGCAGATCGCCGCTTGATAGGTCTGTGATCTGGTGTTGTGTTTGTTTTTATTCGGCGTACGGAACGCCATCGTACTAATATGTCTATGAAAAACTTGTTCTGGTATGGTATGCCTATAACTTTAATAGTAGCCGAAAGTGGCGAGCTAAACTTTTCCTCCAAAAAAATATATTTTAAGGCAGCCTTTCAGTTCCGCAACTCCAACTCCTTCGTGCAGAAATGATGACCGATGGTGGCCTGTCAAGAGAAGGGTGCTTCAGATTGATTTCTACGTTATTTTCCCCATTTCCCGTACGTTACAAACCGTTTCTAATCTACGTTAAATGACTCGACGAGACAAGTGGTAGAGCTACCGTAACGGTTTTGTACGCGGTCAAAATTCCCGACGCGTGGAAGCATTCCGGGCTCCGCAACTCCAGCATACGCCACCGAACGTTGAACCGATACCACTCGTCTATCACGCATACGAAATAAGTAGAATCCTTCCGCGACATGCAGGCAAGGTAGCCTTCTATTTTCTTGAGAGTCCAGGCCGACAGGAGAAACCCCATCTGGCTGACAGTTCCATCAAGAAAATAGAAGGTCCTTACAGGGGTTAGCCTGGGACAACACATCGGAAGGATTCTGTCGCGAAAACAAAATCAAACAAAGGAGAGCGGAAGCTACAACTCACGTGAAGCGACTGCTAGAGTGTATGACACAACTCCACTGCTCCTGATAGTGAGGCTCGAGTACCAAAGTACCTGACATCCTCCGTAAAGGACCAACTCGTCAGAAGACGCGAATTTCTTTCCCCCTTAGGATGTTTTGGGCCCAACGTTGGGCGCCATTTGTAACGGTTTCCTACCTCCGTCTCGTTCGATCGCAATTAGAACCGACCTCTCATCGGTTCGAGACGTGCAGTCTTGGAAGTGACAACGGACTGTACCCTTCAGGTCAACAAGTCCGGTCACACTTAGTCTACTCCGTGGTGGCTGCTTGTAGGCTAGCTAGTTCGGAGAGGAGTTTCGGTCGCGGGTCTTACGCGAGCAGACTAAGTCCGAGTTACGTAACTCAGCCACCGATTCACATGCCCGATTTACAAACGCGTCAACAACTACTCATCCAGAACAGGAAACCTACGTTACGTTAGTTCTGGATGTGATCTCTCCACAGATCTCAATTCAAAACTCTACAAAATCTAAAACCATAGGCGCGTTACCGAATCACCGACGCGGTACCAGAAAACAAGCTAAACTACCTTAAGTCCTAAATAACCTACTCCAATAAAAAAAACGAGCGCAAACAAGGGTACCGCGGACCGTAACCGACTCGAAATCAATCATCCGCAGATTATAAAAACCTAACCCTCTTCAAGACATACTTACCCTCGGTCATCACTTCCGCTGCAAAAGGAAGAGCATGCGGAACGGAAAGGCTTATGGCTCCTTTAGTACTTCATCTTCAATTTAAATTATTTTTTCCGCTAACGAGCTTTGAAGATATGATTAGCATTGCTTGTACAATGATGCATGAGATAATTGAATGAAGCCATGTATTGTAGCTTTTACATGCGCTGATTGCTAGGAAGTATGTGAAGTATATGATATATATGTACTAACTCGTGGTTGGCTGGTAATTGCCTTGAAGAGCATTTATTTTTAATTAAGTCGGCTTAATGCATTTCGTAGTGGGCAGGGCTTTTAATTCATCTATGCTATACGATTGTGTAGGAGGAAGAGCTTTTGAGGTATATGCATTTAATTGTCGTTTAATTGGCTTAAGTTGTAAATTACAAACTTTTTTATTCATTTGTAGTTGTAAAAAGGGGGGGTTATTAGAAATGTATTCAGCAGTATGTGTAAATAGATGTGGATTATTTATAAGTTGGAATCTACTATTTATTATGAAGGTTTTTTGTTAAGTATAGAAATATTGTATGAGTTGTGAAAGATGATGATCTGTTTCATTAAATTGAAATTAAAAGGAGAGACACTAACACTATATGGGCTTAGGAACATATAGTTTCGACCTTCATTCAAGACCCTATATGTGTTCCGTCTAATTTTTCCCTAGTGTGTGTCTACTTAGTTTGGCATAATGCTGTCCTGGACCTTACTGGAAGACAGTACAATGCACTTCATTAGCCGTGAATAAATTTTTGATCTCGATCTTGATTGTTTAAAGCAACTTAAAGACATCTCCTAAGACGCTATTTGATATTGTCGCCATATATAAAGTAAAAGGGTGGGAAATGGGTGGGAAATGGGTGGGCTTTGAATTGTCTTGCGCTTTCTACAGGAGTTTTATTTGTGACTTTTTTTCTAACAGTTAGCAGTTATATAAGGTATTTTTTGTGCAAGGAAACGTAGTAGCTTATTTAAAGGGTACATGGTTGATAGCGTGTTGTAAACCCCTTTGGATCAACAGCTCAGAGGCTACGACTGGATGGTAAATTGATGTCTCTTTTGCATATGACTTAATACTATATGTAGCGTGTCTGCCGAAAGTTGAAATCGGGCAGCTCAGAGGCTATTATGTATTTCTTTAGGTATTTACTAAAAATTGCGTGTCCGCCGACAGTTTACGTCGACGGCTCAGAGGCTGTTGTGTAATCAACTGGTTTTCATTCCAGTGATCGTGCAATTTAGACATCGACAAAGCGTGTCTGCTGATAGTTTTGCCGGGGTTTTACCGACTTGACTGCCACTTTACCCGTTTCCTTTATATTATGAAATGGCACATTTAGTGCTGGATGTAAATTTGGTTTGTGAGTGAATTGTAGTGGAACTTGAAAGAGATAATTGGTTTTGGGGTAAAATCGTTTGGGTTGTTGTAATGTTCAAAAATCCTGCTGTTTCGAATTTCCCATGCTTAAATTGTTTCAGTGTAACTTAGTCTCATGTTTATTTGCGTTGGGAAATTGCCGTTCTCATGTAAATTATTCTTTGTATTTATGTAGCGCAGTTAATTAATTTAGTTTGCTCTTCAATGTTATTGCATTTAAAAATATTGCCCAGATGTCTATCTATTCAATTTGCAGTTAAATGTTTGTTTTTGTTTGCTCTTTTAATTATGCTTCAGTTAATTCGAATGCTCATTCAATTCAAGAGATAAGACTTTAATATGCATGTGGGTACGCGTATTGTCCAAGCAGTTGGAGTGATAAGTGGTATCATATTTCGATAACAATGGGCACGCGTTTGTTTGCTCGCTATTAAGTTTTCGTTTTGCTTATTTGTGTTTAATATTTACTTGTAATGTTTTGTGTTTTGCATGTTAGTTTATTGAAACTTTATATCTTCTATAAATTGCACGTTGGGTTTGAATGAGTTAGGAGTTAGTTTGAATGACTTTCAGATAAGAAAGATGAGATTTAAGATATATGAATGAGGGGGTAAATGAATGAAGAATTAAATGTTCAAGATGACTATTTGATTTTGGGACTGATCTTATTTGATGGATATTATGAGTAGAAATAATATTATATTTGAATGTTGATATTATGTTTTGGTTATTAAAATGATCAATAGGATTATTTGTTTCGATTAAGGAGTGATCTGGGTAGATGACCAGTATGGGTAGCGTTATACTGATATTATATTTTTGTTGTTTAAACGATTAACATGATCCTATATTTTTTAGGAAGACTGGTAAAGTTTCATACTTTCTTTTTGTTATTTAAATGATTGAAATAATTATTTGATTTTTTTTTCTTATGAAGATTGATCTAGTTTTATGGACTGAATAGCACTGATATGATAGTTATGTATTGATATTATTATTTCTTTTTACTTAAATGATTAACATTATTATTTGATTTTTTTAAGAAGGTTGTTCTAGTTTGATAGAAAGTATGAGTTACCTTAATTTTGTATTTGAATATTGATATTTTTGTATACTAAATGATCAAAATTATTACTTGATTTTTTTTTAGGAAAGCTGATCTAGTTTGATGGACAGTATGAGTAGCAATGGTGTCTTACAGGAGTTGAATGGTTTGAGATATCGGCTGGGTGCATGGATTTTTCAGCCCATTTAAATTTGCTACACAGCGCACTACACTGTGGTCTCTGCAAAACCGATATCCTACCGGCTGCGCCAATTTTGTTACATAACCAGTATATCCTATGTATACTGGTATGAACTGGGAGCACATTTGATGTGTATCCAATATACATCATCAAGGCTCCCGGGGAAAGACCTCACTGTATCACCACTTACCTGCTACTCTGTCCATTTAAACTAAATCAACAAAAAGTGATAGAGTTACATGTTGAATGTTTTAAGTTTTATTCATGTTGCTATTTTAAATTGGTTACATTTACACCTCTTAGTTATTTATTTATCATCTATCCCTACGGTGTCTACACGGACGGAGGATGCCTAGAAGAAAGTGGGAATTAGTCGATGGTGCTACGCAGCGTAAAAACGCATCCAAGCCGAATGAGGTTCGCGGCTCAAGCCTACACCACACCATCTAACTGATGTGATGATTTCCTGCAATTGCACCGGAACTAGATGCACTTTCTGGCTTCGCTGATCACTTCGCGGCGAAATACACTTCGCGTACGGTTCTGTAACCGCTGTTATTACTACTCGCCGTTTCTCGCTCGATCAATTGTCTTTTAAACGATTCATGCGGCCTCAATTCGCCCTAAATTCGCTGAGTAGTTGAAACGTGCGTTCTCGTTCCACGTAAACTTCTTCCTCCGCGCACTTCTCACTTACTCGCATGGTGAAGCTTTGCGGCGAATTTGAGAAATGATTTGAAGGCAGGGTTTAGCACAGTGTCACTCCTCTGGAAACACACCCCGAAGCTTCTCATGTACATGGTCGTTGTCGCCGCTAATGTTATGGCTTATGTAGTATAACACTTGGCATAGCTTGTCGATATTTCTATAAGCACACCCCGAAGCTTCTTATGTACATGATCGTTGTCGTCGCTAATGTTGTGGTTTATGTAGATCGAATTATGAAGTCTTTACGCTTGCCGTTGGTCGACAAGTACATGCTTTGATGACAATGGGCGTAGCTTGTCGATAATTCTATAAGCACACCCCGAAGCTTCTTATGTACATGGTCGTCGTCGCTAATGGTATGGATTATGAAGACTTTACGCTTGCCGTTGGTCGACAAGTACATGTTTTAATGACAATGGGCGTATGCGCTTGGCCGTATACACTTGGCGGAGCTTAGACAATTGACGACGTTGTATATAGCATAACATATGTACATAGCAACCAATGTAGAGAACATATTCAGCTCAAAATTATTGTTTGTTGATTTTTTTGCTTTTTATAAATGGGTTATTTTTTTGTAACAATAGAATATATATTTATACATACTATAAATTTGATTCGTTCATATTTTCTGTTGAATTAAACATACTTTAATAGTCTTACAATGACTTTCAATAGAATATCTTTCGTTTGTTTTTTATTTTATATTAAAATACAATAGTTAGAGACGTCTCTTTTTTTCGGTTTGTGTGTATATAATTTAAATTTATGTATAAGTGAGCTTTACATCAAGCTTTGATTTGGACTTTTTTTTTATATTAAAATTTACTAAAATATTGTTTTCGGACTTTTGATTTCTTTGTTGTTTAATTTATTTTTTTGTGCGAAATTCAAGTTGTATAAATTTACAGTATTTAATCACTATTGTTGTTTTAATTTTTATTAATTCATGCATTAATTTGACGGATTAAAATTAAAAAAAACTGAGAGACTGATTTTATCTTATTTCATATTTAATGGCATTAAGGCAACATGTATGCAATTTGCTTCCTTTAATTCTAAGACTTGAAAAAAAATGTTATTTTGCGTTCTTCCTTTTTTGAAAGTTTTCTTTTTTTTTTTTAATTCTGTCTTCAATATTTAACGAAAATGAGGTTGAATCGTAATAATTATTGGATATTTTGCATATTATTTTTTTTTTATTAAATAATTACAATCAAATTTATTTTATTTGTATAAAAATGGAAAAGTTGTATGGCACAAATTGTTTTACTTTTTAAGCTTTGTATTTTCTTTGACTATTTGAATGCAATCAGTGGATGCGGAAAATTCATAGCGGACAAGGCAAGTTTTGGGAGTTTGTTTTGATTTTTAAAAATAGTTACTTGCTCCAATAAACTTGGTATGATTTATCGATCGATTGCACTTTGAAAAAAAGGATTAGATAATTCAAATTATTTTTTTATTACAAATGATAATTCCATTTTTGTACTGTACATTATTTTACTTCAATGACTTGAGTTTAAAGGTCATTTACTTCAATCTAGATTCAACAGGAGTGGCTTCTGGGCAATTGTGATCTTGATAAATTCAAAGATTCAATCGGATTTCTGTCAGTTGAAGTGCAGTCCTTGTTTTTCATTTAAATCATATCCTTGTTTTAATTCTGACAAATTGTTAATCACATTTACGCGCTAACTTGCTAAATTTCAACGCTTTTTATTGAGTTTTACATTCAAATTACTTTTCTTACAATAATAACGGAATGAGTTTAAATATCATTGAACGGAATCGCCATCAATTCAATTAATTAAATTTATTAACAGGGAGAAAGTTCAATTTTATTTTAATTCGAAATTAAAATGCAATGAATTTATAAATATACAGATAAAACTCGATTCTTGTGGAAAACCACCATCGAAACTTTACAAACAAAAATAAATCCTTTTGGGATTGATTATATAAAAAAACTTATTTAGAAAATTAATTTTGACTCAATGCAAAATTTAGTAAAAAGCAAAAAAAATAATTCAATTCGAAACCGTTAATTATAGTGTTAAAAGAGCTCTAAATTAAATTTAAGTTTAAGACTTCGTGGTCACAGGACTCGCAATCCTCTTATTATCCTTCCTTGCATCAAATTTTATACATCTTTACCTTCATCTCAAGAAGGTAGGAACCAGGATTTTATTCATCTCAAATATTCCTCCCCAAACCGTTCAATTCACAATGTAACAAATGCTATGAATGCAATTTAAATTTCAGGATGCTCTTATAAAATTGTATTAAAGCTCCCAATCGAATTATCCTTCTTTCCAATCAAACTTTTCCCATCATCCAATTCATCCCGGGGAGAGAAAAATTATAAATTCACTCCTTTATTGTCATATTCCTCCCCCAAACCATTTCAACTCCCAAATAAACTATCCAACACAAATCTAGGAGCCGGCCTAGATCTGATCCTGATTCCCTCGTTCTTTTGTTATAGCCAAGAACAACAAACTTTACATACCTCGAGATCGCTTTACCTTCACTCCTTTTTTTTTTTGGTCAATAGTGACCACTTATCAGAATTGACTTTTTTCTTTCCGCCACCTCTGAAATTTCTAATATCGCTCGCTATGGGCGAAGTATTGTTCTCCCTTTCTTGTCTGACATCTCCGACCCAGCTGCTATAGTTTGATTTCGGTTCAGCTGTATAGAAGTATTAAAAGCCGAATAAGTCGATGTTCCTAATTAAAATGACTTGAAATTCCAACAAGATTCACCCTCTCCGCTAATCCGCTAACCCTCGCGAGACTTCTCCCTCATAAAGTCCCGTTAGTTGTCTAATCTACTTCATATCTAGAAAATTTGTATCTAAAACTCAATCTTTACTTATATTTTCTATCATACACAATTTCATTTATGATTTTTTTTCAGTAGTCAAACTCGATTGTTTAATCATTATGTACGAATTCTAAAACCAGTGTCAAAATAAAACCATTTTAACACTTTAAGCACACTCTCACTCATCGGACAGTTACCCGCGAACACCTACTGCCTCTTTGACATTTGGATGGCAACTGTGGGAGGCATTGCCAGATAGATATGCTTCGAAATGTATCAGAGTTTTACTTCAGCGGCTCACATTGACAGAAAATATTTCTCCACAAATATAAATATTTGAAGAAAAATATTTTCGGTGCAATGATGGTTGCACGAAAGATAAAGTCTGCTTGCATTTCGAAGTCATACATATCTGGCCGGGTGCCAGGGTTCGGGATCGGAATCACTCCGATTCCCGGGCGTAGGCGTCACATTACAATATATCCGAGCATGTTTTATGTGTTCACTCGCAACATTCCTCCGGCTGTTGGAAAAAGGATTTAGTGTACTTGGAGAGTACAATAAATCGTCGCTCTACTCCGGTGATCTGGATTACTTAATGTACCCCAATAGATTACGCTCACTCTTGGTTTTTTCGCAATTTTTGTTGTTGGTTGATTCTCGCTACATTCCCTTTTGTGCAAATCATTTGTACTTATATCTCGCGCTGTTATCGCCATTGGTGTTGTCCACTGTACTTCTCGCAACTTATTATTGACCGTTGTTTTGCTGCTGGTTTATGCGTAATTTACTAGATGCTAACGCGCCAATGTTATAATTCTATCCAATTGACGTTACTTAATATGGTGTTAAACGTCAACGTTAGAATTGTAAATTTCTACATTTATGAATTAATGAGTTAATGTTTGGTTTGATACTATACAATGTTTTGTTTGATTCAATCATAAATTAATATAATAATAGTTCGTTTGGTACCATAAGTTGATGCTAATTAATATGTATTACATGTCAGTGTTGTATTGGCAAATTACTACAATAAAAAATTACTAAGTTAAGATTTGATTTTATACAATTATGTATCATATTTTCCTGTTTTGTTTGGTACTTTGAGTTAATGTTAATTAAAATGTAATACATATCCATGTTGCTTTCATAAACTACTACAATTATAAATTAATAATTTGAAGTTTGATTTCATACAATGTTTTGTTTGATTTAATCATAAGTTACTGTAATGATACTCTAGTATTTCTTTGGATATAATGAACTAAGATCTAGTTTGGTTCTATATAATCGTGGATTAATATTTTGTTTGCTTTAATTATTAATCAGTATAATTATTCACTATTGTTTTTGTTTGAAAAAATTTTAAGTCAACAAGCTCGTGTTCGGTTTGATTCTGTACAGTAAATAATCTGTATTTCATTTGATACAATTATAAATTAAGATGTTAATATTTCATTTCTGCCGTAAACTACAGATTATAAATTATTTCGTTTTACTAATATATTATGTTGAAGAATATAGTATTATTCTTTTTTTTTACAATTAAAGAATACCGCAATTCAATTATTTCTTTGCAATAGGTGTATAATCGGCTTTACTTGGTAATACAATACAGTTTCTTTAACATCCACATTCAATGCCGATTTTTCTTTTTGGAAGTTAATGATCTGCTTTTATTTCAGCATTTTTCATCTCAAAATAGATTTTTATATTTAATTGTTACATATTCTGTATTTCTCTTTTTTTTATTTTCCTTTTGAAAACTGTAATTGTAATTATTAACTGTAATTGCCAAAGATAGAATTTTACATTTTGTTTGGTTAGTGGTTATTATTCGTATGTTACTGTTCGATTAGTGCAGGTTTTAGTAAATTATAAACAGTTAGCGTTAGTGAGGATTTAATGTGAACGGCTTTCAAAATAGTTTAAATGTGCAAAGAAATTCGTTTTTTATTCCATTCATGGTTTATTAATATTCTATTAAATTACTTGCTTTAATGCTATTACAAAAGCTCTTTATGTAAGCTTCTGCTAGCATTTTCTTAAATTATTGTGCGAATACGTTAATAGGGAAGTTTCAATAGGAAATCTTATTAAAGCTTTAGCGGTTATTTATTGGGAATGAGTTAATATGTAAACGGGGAATGAATATTTCACACGATCGTTACGTTCGGGAATTGCTTCGCTTCGGAAGATTTGCTGAGAGAATAGCTTTCCATTTATGTAGCTTGGGAGTCCTTGTTGTTGTATTCCCAAGACTTTAGTATAAGCTATCTTGGATTTATAGGGTGCGCGGTAATGAGTGTGATAAATAAACTTTCCCCTTAATATGTATGGTTAATTTTGTTAATGGGAGTGGGAGTCATAGATTGAAGGTTTATGTGATTGTTTTTTCTCGCTGCTAATGAGCTTTGAAGGTATGATTAGCATTATTTCCGCAATGACGCATGAGCAAATTGAATGAAGCGATAAATTGTAGCTTTCACATGCGCTAAATGTTAGGAAGTACATGAAGTATATGATATGTACCTGTATGTACTAATTCGTGGTTGGCTGGTGATTGCCTTGAAGAGCATTTGCTTTGAATTAAGGCGGCTTAATGCATTTTGTAAGGGGCAGGGCTTTTAATCTATCTATACTGTGGGACTATGTAGGAGGAAGAACTTTTAAGGTATATGCATTTAATTGTCGTTTAATTGGCTTAAGTTGTCTATTACATACTTTTTAATCCGTTTGTGGTGGTAAAAAGGGAGGGTTATTAGAAATGTATTCAGCAGTATGTGTAAATAGTTGTGGATTATTTACAAATCGGAATTATTATGTGGGTTTTTTTTAAGTATAGAAATGTTTAATGAGTTGATATAAATTAAGTTGATCTTTTTCTCATACTGAAATTAGAAGGAGCGATTCTGAGCTCTGGTGTATACTTTTATTGATTTTAGGTGAATTGTTAAATAGATATACTGCATTGAAAATATCTTGGGAGAAATTATTGTAAAAGATGATCGAAGTGACACAATCACTATATGGGCTTGGGAACATATAATTTCATTCAAGACCCTATATGTGTTCCGTCTAATTTTTCCCTAGTGTGTGTCTACTTATTTTAGCATAATGCTGTCCTGGACCTTACTGGAAGACAGTACATTGCCGTGCGAGGTCACGTCATAAGCCGTTTATACAATTTTTTGATATCGATCTTGAGAAAACGATTTTTTGAAGAATCTTAAAGTATATATTATAGCATTCTAAGACGCAGTTTGATATCGTTGCCATATGTAAAGTAAAAGGGTGGGAAATGGGTGGGTTTTGAATTGTCTTGCGCTTTCCACAGGAGTTTTATTGGTGACTTTTTTAGTAGTTGGCTGTTATAATGCATTTATTGTACAAGGAAACGTAGTGGCTTGTTTAAAGGATACTTGGTCAATAGCGTATTTGCAAACCATTTTCGATCAACAGCTTAGAGGCTATGACTGGATGGTAAATTGATGTCTTTTTTGCATATGACTTAATATTAAATGTAGCGTGTCTGCCGGAAGTTGAAGTCGGGCAGCTCAGAGGCTATTATTTGCTTTTTTGAGGACTTATAACTAAAAATAGCATGTCCGCCGACAGCTTATGTCGACGGCTCAGGGGCTGTTGTGTAATCAACTGGTTTTCATTCCAATGATCGTGCAATTTAGACATCGAAAAAGTGTGTCTGCTGATCGTTTTGCCGGGGTTTTACCGACTTAACTGCCACTTTTCCCGTTTCCTTAACATTAGAAAATGGCACATTTAGTGCTGGATGTAAATTTGGTGATTTGAGAGTGAATTGTAGTGGAACTTGAAAGAGATAATTGGTTTTGGGGTAAAATCGTTTGCATTGTTGTAATGTTCTAAAATTCTGTTGTTTCAAAATGTACATACTTAAATTGTTACAGTGTAACTTGAAATTAAATTAGTTTCATGGTTATTTGCGTTGGAAAATTGCCGTTCTCATGTAAATTATTCTTTGTATTTGTCTAGCGCAGTTAATTTATTTAGTTTGCTCTTCCATGTTATTGCATTTAAAAATTATTGCCCAGATGTCTATCTATTCAATTTGCAGTTAAATGTTTGTTTTTGTTTGCTCTTTTAATTATGCTTCAGTTAAAACTTTAGTATGCACGTGGGTACGCGTATTGTCCAAGCAGTTGGAGTGATAAGTGATATCACATTTTGATAACAATGGGCACGCGTTTGTTTGCTCGCTATTAAGTTTTCGTTTTTCTTATTTGTGCTTAATATTTACTTATAATATTTTGTGTTTTGCATGTTAGTTGACTGAAACTTTATATCTTTATAAATTTTACGTTGGGTTTGAAGAGTTAGGAGTGAGATGAATGGTCTTCACACATGTAAGATGAGACTTAAGATTTATGAATGAAGAATATAAATTGAAGATTTCCCTGATTATATTATTGGATGTTAATGTTATATTTGACTGTTTGATTTTAAGACTGATTTAATTTGATGGACAGTATGGGTAGAAATAATACTTTATTTGAATGTTGATATTATGTTTTAGTTATTAAAATGATCAATATAATTATTTGTTTTGTTTAAAGGCTGTTGTGGGTCAATATCAGTATGAGTAGCGTTAAACTGATATTATATTTTTGTTGTTTAAACGATTAATATGATTCTATATTTTTTTTAAGAAGACTGGTTAAGTTTCATACTTTCTTTTTGTTATTTAAATGATTGAACTAATTATTTGATTTTTTTGTCTTAAGAAGATTGATCTAGTTTTATGGACTGAATAGCATTGATATGATAGTTAGGTATTGATATTATTATTTCTTTTTACTTAAATAATTAACATTATTATTTGATTTTTTTAAGAAGGTTGATCCAGTTTGATGGACAGTATGAGTAGCAATGGTGTCTTACAGGGGTTGAATGGTTTCGGATATCGGCTGGGAAGATCGATTTTCAGCCCATTTAAATTTGCTACACAGTGCACTACACTGTGGTCTATGCAAAACCGATATCCTACCGGCTGCGCCAATTTTGTTACAAACCAGTATACCCTATGTATACTGGTATGAACTGGGAGCTCATTTGATGTGTATCTAATATACATCATCAAGGCTCCCGGGGAAAGACCTCACTATATCACCACTTACCTGCTACTCTGTCCATTTAAACTAGAACAACAAAAGACGAGAGTTTATTTTTAATGAATTACTTTAGTTTTATTGTTCATTCTTTTAAATCAAATTTTTAAAATACATTTTCAATTATTTAATTATTTAAAACTCTAAATATCGGCCTGAAGAGGGTAACAAACGGACGAGTTTATGGTTCGGGGTGGCCATACGGCGTGAAACGCCAAAAGGCCGATTGAGGACCACGGCACAAGCCAACGCCTCACCCCTCACCATTTGGTCAATCACTGAACAGCACTTCCGTCTGGAACTTAAACCGTGAATACTTAAGTGTACGTCTTAATACTGGGTATCAGCACGCTTCCTTTTGGATTTGAATACACACTCACTCGAATGCTTTGCCCAAGATCTTTAAATACAGTTCTTTCGTGGGCTTTCAACCTAAATTCTCTTTAAAGGTGCTGAGTAGCCGAACACGTGCGCTCTCGTTCCACGAAAGTTTTTCCTCCCCGTTTCGTCTCACTTGCTCGGCTGGTGAATATGCGAAATTGGGGACATTGAGCGAAAGAGTGTTTATGCCGGAACTTTCGGTTTTCCTTTCCGCTTACCTCTCTTCGGAGCACCTCGTTCGTTCATGATGTAAATATCATTGCGGGTTGAACTTTCTCGTTTACTTAACTGCTCGCTTATTTACTTGCGCATGTGTTTCTATGGCTAATTTTCATTGGCGAAGTGCGAGTACATAGGTGTTGTTTGCTCGCTACTATTGCAGTTATGAAGCGGGAATATATCCGAGCATGTTTTATGTGTTCACTCGCAACAATCGTTAGTACTGCTACCGATGTACTATTAACATCGTGGCTGCGAAGATTAGCAGAAATTCTGGTCCAGACTGAGATCCTGAAATTATGCGAACGCCAGAGCGTCCGATAAAGGAAAAGCGGGAAAGTCTGCAGGACGCTTCAGGTGTTCGAGCGGTGGAAGAAAATGAAAAGAACATCGAGAATTCGATGGTCACTGCTGCCATCGTTACCGAAGCGACCGATATAAGGGTCCTAAGTCCCGACATAATAAAGAATCACCCTGAAGCCAAAGAGGAGATTACGGCAGGAAAAGAAACGTGTGGCCAGAAAAGTAAAGCGATGTTGTATGATTGCATCGCCAACGTCGAAAATGTGGCGGAAGTACTGCATTCTGAAACGGAAAGCGATAACCTCTCCCAAGCATGGTCCCAAATTACAATTGCCGCCCAGCGACACGAAGAAGAAAGGCAATTCCGAAAAGCGGGAGATGTTCTGAAAAGAATACAATCCGATGCGACTCCCCAAAAATCAGCAAAGCAGTAAAGGTTGGGCTCCTTAAACTACAGGAGCTCCTAGATCACATAAGGCATTATCGGAGGAGCTGGTTAAGGACCGAAGACGAGCAGAAGGCTAAAGAAGCGCTGGGGATGAAATCTAAAGGCCACATGCAGATAGCTCCACCAGTAAAAATCAATAAAAGAACCGCGTCTAGCCCAATCGAAGGAGATCGGGATAAAAGAAGGAAGGAAGTGGCACTTGATGGGCGTGGAGCATCAGATCGCGGGTTCTAGACAGTGCTTACAAAAGGAGGGAAGAAAGCCGCAAAGAAACTCCTTGCAAAAGTGCAAGAAAGGAAAGTTCGCTCGGCCGCCCAACCAGAAAAAGGACCTGATGCAAAACAGGAGAGACAGAAGCCCCGACGGAGACCCCGGCAGGAGGCACTGCTCGTAAGACCCCAAGATGGCCGCCCTTACGCGGTTTGCTTCGGGGCATCAGGGAAAACGTAAGGCCCGAAGACACCAACACAACCATTAAAGCAGTATGGCCAATGCGGTCGGGCCACATACTGGTCGAATTCGGAGCAGAGGTCGACAGTAAGGAAGCATTCTGCGACGCAGTAAAGAAAGTCCTCGACAAAAGTGCAACTATAGTCTCGCTTGAGCCGATGGCAACGATCGAAATACGAGACATAGACTGCGTCACTGATTTGGCCGAGGTAGAAGAGGCCATCAAAAGGGAGTTCCCTAGCGTGGGAACGACCAAAGCAAGACTGACATCAGAAAACTATAGGGGACAACGCATGGCCATAGTTGACTTGACCGAAAAGGACGCCGAACGATTCCTCAACAAGGGCAAAGTACAAATAGGGTGGGTTATCTGTAGGATACGGCGAAGAGCAATGCCTCTTCAATGTTTCAAATGCCTTGGCTATGGTCACAACACACAAGTATGCAACACAAGTATGCACACTGTATTCTTTGCAAGGATGCTGATCCAAGATCTGATTTTGGACACGTCTTGGGATCAGGAAAATGCCAGGTTTTCTAGGAAGTCCTAACCAACGCTAAATTAGAACTCGATGACCCTGCAGCTAAACCTACACCGCAGTTCAACCGGCCAAAGTCTGCTTGAGCAGTTAGCGAGGTTCATGTCCCTCGCTAACTGCTCAAGCAGACTTCTTGCTGCTGAGTGAGCAACACCATGATAAAAGTCCTGCATCATGGTATCCTGATGAAACTGGTACTGCCGCCATCTGGGCTCGAAATAGTGATTTCCAGGCGGAGAGCTGTGGACGTGGGGATGGTTTTGTGTGGGTTCGGTGCTCAGGGACCACCTTCTTTAGTGTGTACCTAACGCCGAACGAACCGATATCATCTTTCCAAGCCAAGCTTAATGTTCTGGACGGTGCTGTCACCAACGCAGAGCGCAACGTGCTCGTTGGGGGGGACTTCAACGCGAAAGCAATCGAATGGGGCATGCCTCAACCATATCCTAGAAATGGCGGCCAGGACGGCGCTCGTCGTACTAAACACCGGAAATACGCCGACTTTCCGCCGTATTGGCTGTGAAAGAACCATACCGGACGTGATATTCGCTTCGGAGTCCTTAGTGCGGAGGATACAAAACTGTAAAGTATTAGAGGAATACTCACTCAGTGATCATCAGTGCATTCTGCTTGAGATATGCGGTGTTGTCTCCCGACGCCCGTGCTCTCGGCTTTCTACAACTGGGTGGAACAGCGGAAGGATGGACGTTGAGAGGTTCGTCGAGGTTCTCACAGCAGGTGCACCGCTGTAGGGAGATCCGAAGGGGACGGAAGAACTGGCAGCTCAAGACGTAGTGAACAACTATGAGCATCATCACGACTGGTTACAATGCTTCTATGCCCCGTCGAAGACCCCGGGACGGCAAGCTCCCAGTGTATTGGTGGTCAACTAAAATCGCTGAAAAATGAAGGGAGTGTCACAAGCGTCGGTGTGAGGCCCAACGGGCGCGGAACCGTGACGAGGCAAGCAACCGCGCAGCAGCATATAAGTCGGCCAGGAAATGCCTTCGCAATTAGATCAACAACAGCAAGGCTCGCTGCTGGCCGTGGGGTCTTGGCTACAAGCTAGTTATGCGGAAGCTTGGTGCCCTACGGAAACCTTGTATACATGATGCGAAAAAGATGGACGAGAAAGTGTGGGCACTCTTTCCCGCCCATCCCGTCCGTGTTGATGCTGTCCATGGTGAAACAGCAGTCGAGTGTCCACTCTTCACACAGCCGGAACTGGAAGAGGCAGTCCTTTCGTTGAAAGCGAGGAAGGCTCCAGGTCCAGATGGTATTCTAGCTGAGGTGTTGCGGCTTGTCTATCACTATTGTCCTGACTTGCTGCTAAGCACATTCAACGCTTGCCTACGGCACGGGGTTTTCCCGGTACGATGGAAGGTGGCGAGGCTCGTGCTGATCAGCAAGGGGAAGGGAAATCCCGAATCGCTGTCTGCACACCGCCCGTTATGCATGCTAGACATGGCTGGGAAAGCGCTAGAGAAACTCATCAAGGGAAGACTCACTGACGCGATTCGAGTTGCTGGGAACTCTCCTCGGAGTACGGCTTTAGAGCAGGACGCTCCACCATTGATGCGATTGCAGAAAGGGTCAGAGTGGTCCAAAAGGCAGAGGAATATAGTCGCACCAAGCGACGGATCATCCTATTGGTGACACTCGACGTCAGGAACGCCTTCAACTCCGCTAGATGGGTGGATATTCTGGATACGCTAGAAAATCCTTTTCAAGTTCCAGAATATCTAATGTGGCTTTTGAGGAACTACTTAAAGGACCCAAGCCTGCTCTACGATACGACACAGGGCCAACGAAGGATGGAAATTACATCGGGTGTTGCCCAAGGATCTATCCTTGGTCTGAACCTGTGGAACGTGTCTTACGACGGGCTTCTGAGACTCGGGATGCCAGATGAATCGCGCTTGGTCGGCTATGCGGATGATGTTGCGGCTCTGGTCGCTGGACGCACCGTTGAACAGGCACAACATAGGCTAGGTATGCTAATGCGCCGAGTGAGGGACCGGATCACTGCTCGCGGGCTCAGTTTAGCACTGGAGAAAACCGAAATGGTCATCTTGACAAAAATGAGACTCCCAAGAGTAAGGATGGCCAATATTGGAGATATGCGAAATGAATCAAAGCCATAGGTGAAGTACCTGGGGTTACTAATCGACTCGAAGATGAATTTCTCTGAGCAAATCAGGGCAACGGCTGAGGAGGTTGCTTCAGGAGTATCGGCTCTGAGTCGACTTATGGCCAACGTAGGGTGACCCAGCCCATCAAGAAGACGCCTCTTGATGAGTGCTGTAGGGTCAGTGCTACTGTACGGAGCAGAGGTACGGGGCGACGCTCTCAGTATGGAGGTTTACCGACGACGCCTGGCACAGGTACAAAGAGCGCTAAGGACTGCATCTTCGTATCCGACAGTGTCTGATTCGGCGTTGAGAGTTATTGCAGGCGTGATACCTTTCAGCCTCCTTGCTAGAGAGCGCCTTTCTATTTATCTGCGTCGAAACGAGGATACGAGGGAGATGATTGTCCGTGAAGAGAGACAGTGCTCACTTAACGATTGGCAGCAGTCTTGGGTGAATTGCACGAAGGGAAGGTGGACAGCGCGTCTCATCCCGGATGTGAGACCGTGGCTGAATCAAGGCATGGTGAGACTCACTTCTATCTGACCCAGCTTTTGAGTGGGCATGGGTGTTTTCAGTCTTACCTGTACAAGATTGGTAAGTCACGGTCCCCCGATTGTCGGTATTGCCCTGGAGGGAAAGACAATGCTTGCTACACATTTTTTACGTGCATAAAATGGGTCAGGCTGCGAAGAGCCCTCTATAGGGAGACGGGAGAGCTCACCCCGGAGAATATAGTTGCGGTGATGCCGAGTCGGTTGACAAATGGAACCAGGTGGCAAATTATGTTCGGGTAGTCCTAAAAGATAAAAGGGACTCACAGTAGTCGGGGATGTTGGGGCTGGGGCATCGCTTGTCTGGCACTTCCTCTTCCCCTCTCCCGTCCCGCTAGAAGAGGGATCCCCCAGCTTGAAGGCGCCTCACGGCGTAACAAAACGAGACCTGACCCGAAGTAATGTGTCAAACGGTTCCAGGCTAGGCCCTCAGGTGGACAAGGGAGGTATTCAGTGGGTAGCCCGGTCGCCTTTTTGCGAACATGGGAGTCCCACAGTCTGTGCGTAACCTATCTACCACGAAAAGAAATCTCCGTTTTCCGTCCGTCTTCATTGTGATTGTATTATTTGCCGTTTTTGTCATCGTTAGTACCGCTCTCGATGTACTGTTAGCATCGTG
Organism: Odontomyia ornata; assembly: GCA_963969285.1. NCBI lineage: Eukaryota > Metazoa > Arthropoda > Insecta > Diptera > Stratiomyidae > Odontomyia > Odontomyia ornata. The sequence goes on from OZ017738.1 coordinate 213,106,510, forward strand.
GCTGCAACTGCTGGTTGCGTCGTCGTTGGTATTATTTTTTATTTCTTTGTTTTAGTTTTTTTTTATCTTTTTGAAGTGTTTTTGGTTGCTCCAGTTTTATTGGGTCCCACCTCGGAGCCGCTGTCTCCTTTCGTTTGTGTAGTCGCCTTTTTGATCCCGTGGTTATCTTTGCAGAGCAGGGAGGCCATGCCAGGATTGGCTCAAGCCCTTATGGGGATAAGTGCTCAGAGACAGACCGGCGCTGATCGGGAGTACGTCTCAACCGAACCTACTCCACCAACCAAATGGTGCGAACTTCGAACGTACTCCGAGGCCTGCGAAGGTTTTACCGGGACGGAGATGGTATGATAGTTGAATTGGAGTCGTTCACACACGAGTGTCACCTCTGCGCTACCATGCAATGCAACTAGGTCCAACCATCGTTGTCCAAAGCGTAGTCCAGATCCAATCAGGGTCGTTACCTGTCATCCCAGGAGGGAGCCTCATGGCACCCCCGATATTCTCGATTCCGTGGGGCGGCGCTCCCCAAAGAATACTAGCCCCCAAGAGTGCTCCTGTCGACCGGTATTCCCGCTGCGGGAATTTCCTCTGGGGCGTGGGGGCGGAACTCTGTAATAATCGAGCAGTCAGACAAGTAAACTGCTCGAAAACCCTCCTATCTCCTACCTAAAATTGTAGTGTGCGTAAACAAGCTTGTCGCAGTTAAAGCACCAATGCAGCAAATTTCCCAGCAGCAACTATATAAAACCGTACAAACGCAAATTCAACCACTCTCGTCACGGCTACAAAACAGGAATCTTCTGGTCAATCTTAATATCCCGTCAGATTTGAACCCAAACAATCCAATTTACAAAAAACTAGCTCCTCAAACAGTCCAGTCACCATCACCATCGCCGACCCAAGCACCTAATCCTCAACCTCTCCCATGCCAAGGGAAAATAATCTCTAATTCCACATTAAATACCAATAAATACAACGCCGGATCTTCACAACCCAGATCAACGCAAAAATTGCTTTGAAAATGAATACGCATACCCAAGAAAAATTCTTGTCCCCATAATCTAAAACACAGAATTACATTCTTATCCACTGATTACAATATGATAGCAACATGAATGTGCCCACTTCATCCGCATCACATTTAAAGCAGCTGAGCTATAAATGTAATTCAAAGCAGCTGAGCAAGGGGCCCGTCTTTATCCATCGTAACAGCGTTGTAATTAATCCGATAATGAAAATAAAACGCAGAATACGAAAATCGGTAGCGTTGTCGCGTAAGAGAATTTTCGAGTTTTGTACGCGAGGTTGTAGAGTGATCGCCTAGTGAAAATGATCCGATAAAAAGTTGTGGCGGAACTTTTTGTTCGATAAAAGCGTTACCTGTAGCGGATCTCGAACGATTGGATAAAAACGGCCTTCGCTCACATCTATGATTTGGATTATTGGATTACAGTGCTATGGGATTCTGTGAAGTGATGGAAGACTGAAAAGTTACGGAAACCGGTGCAAGAAGTGACGACGTTGAAAATAAGAAAGGAAAAGAAAGTGCTGTCCTTCTATTAATTAGAAATTGTTTGAAAGCGGTGATATGCAAATGGTTTGTTGGATTGTTACGCGGGACTAATTGTTTCCTAGCTGGAATCAACAATAATTGAAACATATAACCACGAGAAGCTCCTGCCACCAATATAATTTGCTACCACATGAGAATGAAGCCGCCCCGTTCCAATGGAAAGCATGTTTGCATCGTACGAAAGAAGCTTTTGTAAAGAATCTGCAAGAACGTTCTGAGATTACGCTGCGTCTATGGCCGAACAGTGTGAATTTATTTTGGCGCAAAGATTCCGTTGCAGCTATCAGGTTGTCATTTCCTTTTGCCGCATTTGGGATGAACATAAATTGCGACAATTGCTCCGTGGATTTCACAGACGGCATTACAATTTATGGAGCTCATGATGATCGATGACGGGAGGAGGTTGTGAAGCGGAGCTCGTCCGGATCGTAGAGTAATATTCTCCCCGTTGGATTAGATTTGAATTTTTGTGACTTGCTTGAGAGGAGTCAAGTCTTGTTGCCGGCGGGTTCAGTCTGTTCCCTTTCCTTAGTAACATTATTTTCGGATGCGGTTTTTGTGTTGACGCTTTCGGAATTGCTGTGCTAGCCTTGTTAATATGTAAATGGAATAATCGAAGCCAGGCAAATTAAGGATTTTACAGTCCATATAGATCGTAATAGAACAGAAGACGGAGGAGCAAACGCGCAGATCGCGATTGTAAGTGGGGTGTGGATTCGATCGCGGGAAGTCTTGTTGGGTCAGTTCACCAACCGAGTGAAAATTTTCATATTTAGAAATTGATCTGACGAGTGATGCAGGTGCTTGTGCGCGAGGGAGCGAGTGCCCCGAATCGCTGAACGGGACTACGGAAATACGAGAAATTTAATATTTTTTTGAGTGGCTTACTTAGACTATTATTGGCATATTAATTCTTTCAAGTCTACGAAATAAATGGTATTCGACTTAAAAAAAAAAGTGTAATTCTGTCGATGCCGAACAGTGGCGCCTGTGTGAATATTGCCTTCTATCATCGCGTCTTTTGTGTTCTATTGTGTAAAGAAAAACAGTAAATTCAATCTTCAAATTTCGTATTTAACCTTTTTCAATGATTGTTTATAAATCCATGATTTACATATCCTTAGCGGAAATAATTACGGATGTACCCATCCCATCTACGAGCGCTTGCCAAGGAGGATGGGTAAGTACACTTTTAGTTTCATTTTTTTAAATGTGTTTTTTTCTATATTTGTTTTATTCAATATTGGTTGAACTATATAATAGCAATTGCAGCTACAAATAATTTATTTACATTCCAGGATAAATTTTATTTAACAGTGCTGTTATTATTAATATCAACTTCCCTTCTCTATATCCCATACAAATCTGTTTAATTATAATTTGGGCATTTTGGTTTAGTTTCATTTAATCTGAAAATATTGAATTGTTCATAAAGTTATTCGAATAATAAAATGAATTGTTAAAATATACCCTTCGGTCTTTTCATTCTGCCCCTCTGACCGGGTATAGGACCCGCTACGATGGTAGGCGGTTCACTGCAAATGGGCTGGCCATCGGGCGCGCTCCACCTATTTTGTTGTTTTCCGGGGCTCTTGCCGGGTTGAGTGGCCTTCCGCTCACGTGCCTCTTTTGTGGCATAGGGTTATGTGACCCGATCACATAATTCTATGACATAAAGCGGTCACATTTATATTTCTCGTTGGTGGGAAGGCTCATGCAAAGTATGTTTGTATGAGTTTTCCGCTCAAACGGGAAATATATGGCCACGGCAACATTTGGATCTTGATCCGGTTGGGCGGGTGCGAGGGGGCACCACATCCATCCGGTTGCCCCACTCTTATTTCTGGGTCATAAGCATCGTCGGGTAACGACGAAGTCTGTTTTGACTCGTTTCGACTTGTTCTCTGAGCAAGCAATTTTCCCCTTCAGTAGTTACCTCTATTTTTCGACTTCGGTCGACCTTCTTCTGAGTCCCAAGAATTTGGAATGCGAAATTCTTTTGTAGTGGGTCCTTGTTCTGGGAGCATGAACCTGCCCCACTACACCGCAACGCTAGCCTGCCAAGAATTTGGAATGCGAAATTCTTTTTTAGTGGGTCCTTGTGCTGGGAGAATGAACCTGCCCCTCGACACCGCAACGCTAGCCTGCCAGCGCATTCACGCGTCCCCAGACAAGGCCAATCGCGGCTGATATTACCATCCTCTTTCGTCGAGGCAGCAGACCATCGCTGCAGCCCTTTACGGACATTCATATCTACTTTTCATTTCAACTCTCCAAAGAATGCTAGCCTCCAAGAGCGTTCCTGTCGGCCAGCATTCCCCCTGCGGGGTTCTGGATGCAACATTGAACATCTCTACTATGTACAGACTGTTTGTGGAACGCTGTGTACAGGATAGAAAGGAAAAAGTTTCGTTTGATTAATTTGGAAAAATTTTCCGAGAGTTTAATGTTGGATTTAAATCCAAAGAAGGATCTGTGCAGTAAATGTTTGGTGTATCGAGTGGCGTCTATAGATAATAGAGAGGTATTAGAAGTTGAATATAATAAGCACATTGAGAGGAAGGATGCAGCTCGGTAGTCTAGAAATAACGACAGAAATTTATCAACAATAGCAGATTATCACTGCTTGTAATTTAACTTTGATTTAGAGGCCGTTCTTAATCCCACGGGTAGTGGATGTGAAATATTTTATCTCCGCATGCTAGCCGTGTATAACTTTACAATTTTCGATCTCACTTCACATGACGGCAATTGTTTTAAGTGGGATGAAACGAATGGTAAAAGAGGTGCTAATGAAATAGCCCCTTGTCTCATGAAGTACGTTCAAATGAAATTGGGAGCTGACTCAGAAATTCGCCAAATAAGAATAATGTCTGATTCTTGTTTTGGACAGAATAAAAACTCGCTGGTTGCTGCAATGTCTGTTCATCTACTAAAAACTACCGCATTGCACCTAACCAAACACTTTTTCTTCGAGCCAGGATATTCTGAGATGGAATGTAATTCGATTCACTCAAAAGTGAAAAGGAAATCCAAAAACATTCCAGTTTATGTTACAGAAGGTTGGTTTCAAATTGTTAGAAGTGCTCGTATCCATCCTAAACCATTCCATGTAACAACAATGAAATACGATTATTTTCTCGATTTCACCGAGCTGGCAAAACAATTTCACAAAGGAGTTGTTCCTTGGAGAAAGGTTTGCTGCCTTGAGTATAGGAAGACCGACGATGGAGTAGCTGTATTCTACAAAGAAGACTATAAAAATGAATTAGTACCTGTAAATCTAAAGACTGTTGGAGGAAGACCCAGCAACCAAGCCTCACCACAGGCGTTCACCTAACGGCTTGCGATTTCAAAGCGAAAAAACGGATCTGATAAAAATATGCAGGAGCTGACCATCCCAAAGCCTTACCACACATACTATTGCGGTATCACAGGTTCGTCTTGCCAGAAGGACAACATGGCTGCGCCCACAAAAGTGAGGAATCCAGCTGCGAACATGACTAAGCACTAACATAAGGACGTAGATGACTAAAAATGATCGTAGCTAAAAAACCCTGATTTTTATTTTTTTCTAATTCTGAATGTACAATCAGAAAAAAATACATTTTTAAACAATATCACACTTTGCCAAACTCAGCCAAGTGACATTTCTGACACCATGATCAACCATAATCTAAATCTTATAGTAGAATAGTGAAAGAAGGCCTTTCACGGATATTTGACAATAATCTGAACCAACAATATACAAAATAGGATTTGATGATAACGGACTTTTTGTGACCAGAAACTAAGGTTATGGACCTGGACAATATGTGGTAGCAGCAGGATGGTGCCACTTGCCACACAGCCAACGGAACAATGGCTCTTTTACGCGAGAATATTATCTCACGTTGTGGCGATGTTAATTGGTCGCCACGATCATGTGATTTGACACCGTTGGACTTCTTTCTCTGGGGATATTTAAAAGAAAAAGTGTACGTCAATAAAGCCAAGAACAATTCAAGAGCTAAAAGATGAGATAATTCAGCACATTAACGACATTGAACCTAAATTATGTCTCAGAGTCATTGAAAATATGGATTATCGGATAGAAGTATGCCACCGTAGTCGAGGTGAACATTTGGGCGATATTTTGTTTCACACATAATTGTCATAGATCCTTCTATTACTATAAAAAATGTTTATATAATTCTCTGAAAACTTTTTATTTTATTTACAATTAACATCGTGCGTTCTGGTTGGACCACCCTATATATATATATATATATATATATATATATATATATATATATATATATATATATATATATATATATACAGATAAAGATATATATACACACACACATATATATATATATATATACATATATATATTTATATATATATATATATATATATACATATTTATATTTGTATATATATATATATATATATATATATATATATATATATATATATATATATATATATGTATATATATATATATATATATATATATATATATGTATATATATATATATATATATATATATATATATATATATATATATATATATATATATATATATATATATATATATATATATATATATATATATATATATATATATATATATATATATATATATATATATATATATATATATATATAGATCAGGAAGTTAGAACAACAGGATCCTCAGCCACTCCTACTACAGGTCCCTCAGCCGCTCCTACACCAGGACCTGCAAAATTTCAGTTCCTGCTTCCGTCGCTTCTTTCTAAGGGGGTAAGGATGATCAGTATTGGAGATATACAGATCGAATCGAAGCCAGCGGTGAAGTACCTGGGGCTACTGATCGACTCGAAGATGAGTTTCTCTGAGCAAATCAGGGCAACGGCTGAGAAGGCTGCTTCGGGAATATCGGCCCTGAGTCGACTTATGGCCAACGTAGGGGGACCCAGCCCATCAAGAAGACGCCTCTTGATGAGTGCTGTAGGGTCAGTGCTACTGTACGGAGCAGAGGTATGGGGCGACGCTCTCAGCAAGGAGGTATACCGAAAGCGATTGGCACAGGTACAGAGAAGAGGAGCACTGAGAATCGCATCTTCGTATCCAACAGTCTCCGACTCGGCGGTGAGAGTGATTGCAGGCGTGATACCTGTCGCCCTCCTTGCTAGAGAGCGCCGCGCTATTTACCTGCGCCGAAACGAGGATGCGAGGGAGATGGTTGTCCGCGAGGAGAGACAACGCTCGCTCAACGATTGGCAGCAGTCTTGGAGGAATTGCACGAAGGGAAGGTGGACTGCGCGCCTCATCCCGGATGTGAGACCGTGGCTAAATCGAAGGCATGGTGAGACTGACTTCTATCTGACCCAGCTTTTGAGCGGGCACGGGTGTTTTCAGTCTTACCTGCACAAGATCGACAAGTCACGGTCTCCCGATTGTCGGTTTTGCCCAGGAGAGGAGGACAATGCCTGTCACACATTTTTTGCGTGTACCAAATGGGCCAGGCTGCGAAGGGAACTCTACAGGGAGACGGGAGAGCTCACCCCGGATAATATAGTTGCGGTGATGCTCGAATCGGTTGACAAATGGAACCAGGTGGCACATTATGCTCGGGCAATCCTAAAATATAAAAGGGACTCACAGCAGCCGGAGGCACTGGGGCTGGGGATCGCTCTTCTGGCAATTCCTCTTCCCCCTCCCCTCCCGCTAGGAAAGGGACTCCCCAGCTTGAAGGCGCCCCACGGCGTAACAAAACGAGACCTGGCCCGAAGTAATGTGTCAAACGGTTCCAGGCTAGGTTCTCAGATTAACAGGGGAGGTGTTTAGTGGGTAGTCCAAGGGTATCCTCCATGGGAGTCCCACACTGCCAGACTCAGCGGGCATAAATGCCTTCACCTCCCTACCACAAAAAAAGGGGGGGGAGGAGTTACGAGCCCCATTCCACGTGCCGACCAATAGATCGGATCCCGTTTCACGTACCATTTACCTGGACGAATTCCGCGATAGTTATTGGACTCCCGCAGACAGACATTGGACCTGCACTCATTTCGAAGTGCCTTTCCCACGGAAATTATGCTGCACCATCATAATTGCAAACAATAGACTTTTCCATAAACGTTAAAACCAGTTCAGTTGTATTGCAACCAAAATATAATAAAGACGTTCAAGCAGAACTTACGTGTTTAATTTAATTTGAGTGAATATATATATATATATATTTTTTTTTTTTGGATAACTTCGGCCCGAGAAACATAACTCGCGCACCTTTCGGTAATGAAAGAAACAGTCGGCGCAGAATCAAGTAGCATTCGTACACGTAGCAACCAGCCATGCATGTCCTCGACTTCAGCGATCGCGGTCGATAATAGAGCACGGCCAACTGTACCTTCCTTGCTTAGTGCGGTCACCTTCGGTGATGATAGGTTTGTAGCAACGTGTGTTATCAATTGCTGTGTTGTCTTGCTTGAGCTAGGTATGGCGGGGGCGGTTGCAGTAGCAATTGCGTTAGTTTTCTTCGCCAAATCGTTTTGGAGGCTTATCGCATGTAGCAACGTATGATGCCCTTCCTTGCATATTTCGCAACGAACTTTAGATTTGCATTCTCTAAAGCGATGTCCACTGCTCAAACAATTAAAGCACATAGCCTTACTGTTTGCCGACATCCTCCTAGCATCCACTGGCAGTGATTTGAATCCATCACATGCATATATGCGATGGTCTTCTTTGCAATAAGACCATGAGATTGCTGTTACAGCGTGAGATTTGAGCGGTGTGTGTATCCTCCGCTTTGGATCATATTTCACATTTGATTCTGGTTTCTTTGCCAATAAAGCAGAATGCGGCTTAATCGCGATAGCGCGTGATTCCATTAACGATAATAAATCACGAAACGTAGGTTTTTCATTATCAGCTGTGTGTAGTGACCAAGCGGTTTGCGTATGCTCATCTAGCTTCTCGCTCAACAGGTAAATAAGCCAGAAATCTCGATCATCGGCACCATCACCTAACGTAGAAATCGAGTGAATTAAACTGTCTGACGTATCGTGTAAACGTTGCAAGGAACCGGCGATATCATACTTCGTTCATGGATCTTGATTCAAAATTGCGAAAATGTAAGCTGTCACAGCATTCTTCAATTTCCCGTACTTTTCGCATAATCTTCGCCAGGCATCTTTGTAAGTGACGGCAGAAATCCCAAAGTGGCGGAGTCGATTTTCCGCGGTGCCTCCCCGCACGGCATCTTTCAGCAGTTTTGTCTTCTGCTCATTGCGCATATTGCTGTTCTCGACAATAGCTTCCCACGTGCTCCGAAATGATGCCCAATCTTCTTGTTTGCCGCTGAATTTAATGGGCTTCAACGTTGGTAGCTGTAGTGCTTGAATTGCACCTGTTGCAATACTGCCCGTAGCAGTTGTCAGAGTGGTTGCCGTCTGTTGTAGCTTCATGTTTGCGATCAATTCTGCATTTTGCAATAATCATATCCCTCGACACAGTTGCAGTAAACGATGATATATCCTCTTGTCCGATCGACGACTTGACCGTATTCTGCAGCTAGGAAGTTGTTTTCACGTATTTTTCGTACAACGTCTGTATATGTTCTTCCTCAGCGCGTAGCTCATCTGCGGTTCCGAATTCATCCGAACTGACAAAATCAATGATTCAATCTTGAATAGCATCAAGACTCGTCCACACACTTTCTATGAGTTTTAACACCCGCTCATACTCGGTAACACGCGAAACATCCAAGACATTTTCAGCAATTTGCGTAAACAATCCGTTCAATTTCTTTTCGAGAGTCGGACGACGACTCTTGCACTTATCGATTGTGTCGAGTGCCATCAAATCCATTTTAAGCACACTTAAATCAAGATAGTGAACTGACTCGGCGAGATACTAATTTGCAAATTTTCCGATATGAGATTCACTATCCGCCATCCGGCTCGACGGACCAAATGTTGGGGCCGCAGTTGACCCGTGTAAAAGCGACCTGCAGGGGCTCACACGAGTATTAGTTGAATATTTGTTTGCGGTAAGCGAAGTTAACAATACGGAACGACTAAAACACGTCCGTTCCGGTCAAATGACTTGCAGAGAGAGAGAGAGAGAGATTTATTACTAAAACAAGTTCTAAGCTGTACATCTACAGTGGCTTACTTGGTATTTACTACATTTACAGTGGTATAATTGGTATTTCCTTTATTTACAGTGGTTCGAATATAATTTAAAGATAACGCTCAGACATATATATATATATATATATATATATATATATATATATATATATATATATATATATATACGAGTATATATATATATATATATATATATATATATATATATATATATATATCTATGCATACATATATATGCATATATATATATATATATATATATATATATCTATGCATATATATGTATATATATATATGTATATATATATATATATATATATATATATATATATATATATGTATATATATATATATATATATATATATATATTCATATATATATATATATATATATAAATGTATATAAATGTATATATATATATATATATATATATATATATACATATATATATATATATATATATATATATATATATATATATATATATATATATATATATATAAATGTATATAAATGTATATATATATATATATATATATATATATATATATATATATATATATATATATATGTATATATCTATATATATATATATATACATATATATATATATATATATATATATATATGTATATATCTATATATATATATATATATATATATATATATATATGTATATATCTATATATATATATATATATATATATATATATATATATATATATATATATATATATATATATATATATATATATATATATATATATGTAAATGTTACGAACGAGTGAGTGGAACTCCCGCCTACCGTTTAGCGCTAAAAGCGGCAGCCAATGACGCCAATGTACATTACGGCAGATAAACAACAGCATAATAACTATTTACGTTGCGACCAATATGCCGCTGTGAAGCTCCAGCATATGGATGTACATTACGGCGAATAAACAACTTAGGATTTAGCATGGGTAAACGCTAGTACATGATAGCCATGTACGTTGCGTCCAATATGCCGCTGTGAAGCTCCAGCATATGGATGTACATTACGGCGAATAAACAACTTAGGAGTTAGCATGGGTAAACGCTAGTACATGATAGCCATGTACGTTGCGTCCAATATGCCGCTGTGAAGCTTCAACATATGGATGACGCGTACACGGTAGCGAGTAACCACAAGCGAGAAGCTCTATGTATAAGCAAGCTAATGCAATAGCGATCATGTAAAAGCTTTCGCCAGCCGACTGAGTGCTGCGGCGAATATGGGGGCGAAAAGCTTTCCTCGCTCTTATGCAAAGTATTTCCCCCAAGCTGGCTACGATAATATCGTAAATATTGCAGAATGGCTCTCATCATCTACAAATTGATAAGGTGAAGCGGGGAGAGAAGTTTCCAGTAAATGAGAACTCACGTTCTCATTGTCTAAGCGATTTTAGCGGCAAACTAGATCAAAAGCTCGTACTGGATTAATATTTATAGTCGTGGAGGCAGTCTTATGCCAGTCAGTCGGAATTCAAGTCCAAAAGGGAGCGTGCTGCTACCCAATTAACACCTACAACATTTAAGTGTTCGCGTTTAAGTTTAAGTTGAAAGTGCTGTCCAGTGTCCGAAGAAATGGTGAGAGGTGAGGCGTTGGCTTGTGCCGCGGTCCTCAATCGGCCTTTTGGCGTTTCACGCCGTATGGCCTCCCCGATCCATTAGCTCGTCCAATCGTCACACTCTTCGGGATGGCTGATTGTTCGTGGTTTTTAATAAATAAGTAATTGAAAATGTATTTATAAATTTTGTTGTAATATAAATGTTTCGAAAAAATGAACAAAACAATAAAAAGTATTCCTTAAAATTAACATTTGCCTTTGTTGTTCTGGTTTAAATGGATAGAGTAGCAGGTAAGTGGTGTTACAGCGAGATCTTCTCCCGGGAGCCTTGATGTTGTATATGGGATACGCATCAAATTCAGCTCCCAGTTCATACCAGTAAACACAGGGTATACTCGTTTGTAACGTATCGATATATATATATATATATATATATATATATATATATATATATATATATACACATATATATAAATACATATATATTTATATATATATATATATATATATATATATATATATATATATATATAAATATATATATATATATAAATATATATATATATATATATATATATATATATATATATATATATAAATATATATATATATATATATATATATATATATGTATATATACATATATATATATATATATATATATATATATATATATATATATATATATATGTATATATATATATATATATATATATATATATATATATATATATATATATATATATATATATATGTATATATATATATATATATATATATATATATATGTATATATATATATATATATATATATATATATATATATATATATATATATATATATATATATGTATATATATATAGATAGATATATATATATATATATATATATATATATATATATATATATATATATATATATATATATATATATATATATATATATATATATATATATATTATATATATATATATATAGATACGTTACAAACGAGTATACCCTGTGTATACTGGTATGAACTGGGAGCTGAATTTGATGCGTATCCCATATACAACATCAAGGCTCCCGGGAGAAGATCTCGCTGTAACACCACTTACCTGCTACTCTATCCATTTAAACCAGAACAACAAAGGCAAATGTTAATTTTAAGGAATACTTTTTATTGTTTTGTTCATTTTTTCGAAACATTTATATTACAACAAAATTTATAAATACATTTTCAATTACTTATTTATTAAAAACCTCGAACAATCAGCCATCCCGAAGAGTGTGACGATTGGACGAGCTAATGGATCGGGAGGCCATACGGCGTGAAACGCCAAAAGGCCGATTGAGGACCGCGGCACAAGCCAACGCCTCACCTCTCACCATTTCTTCGGACACTGGACAGCACTTTCAACTTAAACTTAAACGCGAACACTTAAATGTTGTAGGTGTTAATTGGGTAGCAGCACGCTCCCTTTTGGACTTGAATTCCGACTGACTGGCATAAGACTGCCTCCACGACTATAAATATTAATCCAGTACGAGCTTTTGATCTAGTTTGCCGCTAAAATCGCTTAGACAATGAGAACGTGAGTTCTCATTTACTGGAAACTTCTCTCCCCGCTTCACCTTATCAATTTGTAGATGATGAGAGCCATTCTGCAATATTTACGATATTATCGTAGCCAGCTTGGGGGAAATACTTTGCATAAGAGCGAGGAAAGCTTTTCGCCCCCATATTCGCCGCAGCACTCAGTCGGCTGGCGAAAGCTTTTACATGATCGCTATTGCATTAGCGTGCTTATACATAGAGCTTCTCGCTTGTGGTTACTCGCTACCGTGTACGCGTCATCCATATGTTGAAGCTTCACAGCGGCATATTGGCCGCAACGTACATGTCTATCATGTACTAGCGTTTACCCATGCTAACTCCTAAGTTGTTTATTCGCCGTAATGTACATCCATATGCTGGAGCTTCACAGCGGCATATTGGACGCAACGTACATGGCTATCATGTACTAGCGTTTACCCATGCTAACTCCTAAGTTGTTTATTCGCCGTAATGTACATCCATATGCTGGAGCTTCACAGCGGCATATTGGTCGCAACGTACATAGTTATTATGGTGTTGTTTATCTACCGTAATGTACATTGGCGTCATTGGCTGCCGCTTTTAGCGCTAAACGGTAGGCGGGAGTTCCACTCACTCGTTCGTAACATTTACATATATATATATATATATATATATATATATATATGTATATATATATATATATATATATATATATATATACATATATATATATATACATATATATATATATATATATATATATATATATATATATATATATATATACTCGTATATATATACATTTATATACATTTATATATATTTATATATATATATATATATATATATATATATATATATATATATATATACATTTATATACATATATATATATATATATATATATATATATATATATATATATATATATCTATATATATATATATATATATATAGATATATATATATATATATATATATAAATATAAATATATATATATATATATATATATATATATATATATATATATATATGTATATATATATATATATATATATATATATATATACATTTATATACATTTATATATATATATATATATATATATATATATATATATATATGCATATATATGTATGCATAGATATATATATATATATATATATATATATATATATATATATATATATATATATATATATATATATATATATGCATATATATGTATGCATAGATATATATATATATATATATATATATATATATATATATATATATATATATATATATATATATATATATATATATATATATATATATAGATATATATATATATATATGCATATATATGTATGCATAGATATATATATATATATATATATATATATATATATATATATATATAGATATATATATATATATGCATATATATGTATGCATAGATATATATATATATATATATATATATATATATATATATATATATATATATATATATATATATATATATACATATATATATGCATAGATATATATATATATATATATATATATATATATATATATATATATATATATATACATATATATGCATATATATATATATATATATATATATATATATATATATATATATATATATATATGCATATATATATATATAGATATATATATATATATATATATATATATATATATATATATATATATATATATATATATATATGCATATATATATATATCTATATATATTGTTACATGTACAAATAATTCTGCGAGCTACTGTCGCAATTGTTTTCACAACAATGAAGAACACGAATTCACTCGAAATCACGAGAACCCAACAAGCATGATCAACATCTGCAAGTGACGTCACTCCATTCATGAATTTGCTCGAACCTACCTCTCGGTCGAACATTCGCCCATGTGCGAGAAATGGGTGAATAGGTAGAGACCCTATATAAAGGCGAGCTGAATGAATGGGGGAATCATTCATTCGACCGCGATAAGAACTGCGAAAGTGTGTGGGAAGTGTGTTTCGTAATAGTGAAGTAATTTAGAAGACAATTGCGATAAGAAATTTATGGACAAGTGTTAGATTTTATTTTAATAGTGAAAAATTAAAATTAGTGAAAGTGTTAAACTGATTATTGTGCATTTTCTTGAATTAAATAAACTCTTTTAACTTAAATTAAAAGACATTGCGTTTTCACTTTCCCGGAACGTTAACATTATAGGCCGCGAACCAATAACACTCGACAGTGGTGTCAAGAAGTGCGAAAAAAAATTTTTGAAAGTGAAAATTTGAACATTTTTATAGTGCACAATAGTAAAATTTAAAGAAACATTAAAAATGCCACGAAGCTTAAACTTAAAAATTAATGAATTGACCATATCGGAGCTCAAGGAGGAGTTGGAACAGCGGAATCTGGCCACACAAGGTACAAAGGCCATACTGATTGCACGCTTGCGTGAGGCGATCGAGTCGGAAGGCGTGAATCTGGATTCGGGTGAGCTCTCAGATGCGGAAAAAGGCGCAGAAGGTGGAGAAGTGGACACACCAAAATCAAAGGAGCCAGAAAATGCGCTGATGCAAATGTTGATGCTAATGTCATCCAGTCTGACTGCGAAGCTAGATGAACAGTCATCGAATTTAACAGCGAAGTTAAATGAACAATCAGCGAAGCTGGACCAACAAGCGATCGAAATCAAGGCAGACATCACACAGAAGCTGGAGAAACAGTCAACCGAAATAAAAGCGGAGCTCGGTCATCTGAACAAACAAATTAAAGGCGTCGAGGAAAAGGTTGACCAGGTCGAGGAAAAGGTTTACCAGGTCGAGGAGAGAATTAACCATGAGATCAGCCAGGTCGAGGGGAGAATAAACCATGATATCAGCCAGGTAGAGGAGAGAATCAACCATGAGATGGGAAACATGAAAAAGGAATTGGAAGCAGCAAAGGCAGTAGTAACCTCTTCACCAGCCTCGCTTATAACCGCAGCGCAAAGCACATCCAGAAATGTCCAAGCACCAATATTCGATGGGCAAACGGTCTGGAGTATTTACAAGACCCAGTTTGAAGCTGCCGCAAGGGCGAATCGCTGGAATGACCAGGAACGAGCAACTGCGCTGATTCTTGCTCTAAGAGGCCCAGCTGCCGAGCTTTTGCAGACCATCCCCGATGAATTGCACTCAAGCCCGAATGCTATAATGAATGCGCTCGACATGCGTTATGGAGATGATCATCTAAAGCAGATTTATCGGTCACAGCTAAGACATCGGGTGCAGAAGTCTGGTGAGACCCTACAGCAGTTAGCCCAAGACATTGAGCGACTAGCACTTTTGGCTTACCCAGCCTACGACCCAGAACATCGAGATGATGCAGCGACAGAGGCATTCATCAGCGCACTAAAGGACCCGGAATTGCAACAAGCCGTGCGTTTAGCTCAAAAGCAAACGGTTAAGGACGCATTGGCTTACAGTCTGAACTTTGAGGCAGCGAAAAATGTGACTCGTACCACTGCCCGGGTTCGTGAAATAGTGACAGACGAGTGCAGGTGTGAACGCGTGGAAATTGAGCGAGACCCGCATGTAAATGGTGCGCCTAGATGCTGGAATTGCGGAGAGAAGGGGCACTTGCAAAGAGACTGCAAGAAGCGAAGAAAGCCGAGCTATTGTCCAGGGTGTGCAGCTAGGAGGAGATCCAGACCGAGTCAGGAGCCCAGAATGGAAGCCCTTCAAACAGAGGGGTCGGGAAACATGTAAGAGCCAACTTCGTGGGGCAGAGGTTGGCTAGGAGGATCGACGTCCCCAGCACCACCATCACCGTGTCAAGACTACATCGTGGAGAAGCAGACTTATGCCTTCCGGGTCAAATTGACGGAGAACACTGCACCATAACAATCGACACTGGTGCAACCCGATCGATTATCCGACCAGACCTAGTTAGACAGCAACAACTTCACAAGGGCAGAATTTTCTCACTACGGACAGCTACGGGAGAAACTGCACCTGTTCATGGAGAGGTCAACCTCCAGATACAGTTGGGAGACCTTGTGTTCCGACATAATTTTCTGGTCGCGAACATTATGGATGACTGCATTCTCGGAATGGATTTTCTGCGACCACATGGAATCACGTTGGACTTGGGAAAACGTGTCTTGAAATGGCAGAATGTCGAAGTACTGATGGAGGATCCCAGCGTCCAAATCCCCAAGATGAATGTAGTGGTATGTACTGACACTGATGTACCGAATTCTTCCGAAAGCATTGTATGGGCCAAGCTTGATGGTGATTCTGGAGACCACCGATCTTATCTGATAGAGCCAACGAAGACATCCGCATTGCGCAGTTTGATTGTAGGACGAAGCCTTGTAAGATCTTTAAGGAACGGATATGTGCCGGTTAGAGTCCTTAACACCGCAGATTCAACCACGAGCATCAAAGCGGGAGAAGTCATCGGCAGCTGCCAGCCTGTTTCCACCATCACCTCTTTGGAAGCTACTCACGGCCATCATTGCAAAAGGAGGCAAGACACAGACAAAGCCCGGGAGTCAACGTCTGCAATATTGAAGCAGGTCAAATTGCCAGTGCAGCTATTCAAACGAGCCTCTGATCTGGTCACCAAGTACAGTGACATCTTCTCAACAAGCCCGGATGACCAAGGCCGAACGAGTCTGGTAACTCACGTCATAGATACACAGGGAGCCAAGCCGATTCGACAAGCACCCAGACGCCTCCCTATAGCCAAACAAGGAGAAGTGAGCGCGCTGATCTCGGACATGGAAAAACAAGGCGTTATTGAACTTTCTGTCAGTCCATGGGCCGCGCCTGTAGTTCTAGTCAAGAAAAAGGATGGTAGCACTCGCTTTTGTGTCGACTATAGGCAGCTTAACGACGTCACTAAGAAAGATAGTTACCCACTCCCACGCATCGATGACATCATGGACACTTTAGCCGACGCAAAATGGTTTTCTACACTCGATCTCAAGAGTGGCTACTGGCAGGTAGAAATTGACAAGAAGGACCGAGAGAAGACCGCATTTTCAGTTGGGACCGGATTGTGGCAATTTGTGGTGATGCCGTTTGGGCTTTGCAATGCTCCAGCCACTTTCGAACGCTTGATGGAATATGTGCTACGTGGTCTAACCTGGAAAACCTGCTTGGTGTACCTAGATGACATCATCGTCATCGGTAGAACGTTCGAAGAGCATGTGCGGAACTTAGAAGAGGTTTTCTCCCGATTACGACTGGCAAATTTGAAACTTAGTCCCGAGAAGTGTACTCTTTTCGCAGATGAAGTAAAATACCTGGGACACGTCGTATCAGCAAAAGGGGTCAAAACAGACCCTGAGAAAATTGAAGCCGTGAAAAGCTGGCCAACACCAAACAACAAGCGCCAACTACGAAGTTTTCTGGGGCTGGCGACCTACTATCGAAGATTCGTCAAAGACTTTGCCAAAATAGCTAAGTGTCTCCATCAGCTAACCGAGAAAAATCGTCCGTATGTCTGGAATGAACAATGCCAGACAGCCTTTGAGACCCTGAAGGAAATCTGTGTGAATCACCCGTGCTGGCGTATCCGAAACCCGGAAAAATGTTTGTAGTTGACACCGATGCAAGCAACGGCGGTATTGGAGCTGTACTCTCCCAGCAGATCAATGGCGAAGAAAGAGTCCTCTCTTATTACAGTCGAGTTCTCTCAAAAAGTGAGAGGAACTACTGCGTGACCAGGAAGGAGCTATTGGCTATAATAGAGGCCACCAAGCAGTTCCACAAGTATCTATATGGCCAGAAATTTGTTCTTCGCACGGACCATGCATCACTGAGATGGTTGCTCAACTTCAAAAACCCCGAGGGACAAGTTGCGAGATGGATCGAAAGATTGCAGTCATACGACTACGAAATTGTTCATCGGAAGGGCGGAGTTCATGGAAATGCTGACGCCCTATCCCGCCGTCCATGTCCCGCTAACTGCAAGCATTGCCGACGGATTGAGGAAAAGGAACCGCTCGTTGATCTGCGATTGATAACGGCGGAATTCGATGAAGGTTGGTCATCGGAGGAGATTCGAAACGCCCAGTTAGCCGATGAAGACATCGGACCATTGCTCGTATGGAAGGAGACGACTGGGCGACCGGAGTGGAAAGACGTTTCAATGCATGGCGCAACCCTGAAAAGCTATTGGGCACAATGGAACTCCCTTCAGGTGGAGGGTGGCGTACTCAAGCGGAAATGGGAACAGGCGGATGGTAGCTCCTATAGGATGCAAACTATACTTCCCAAAAGCCGAATCCACGATGTGGTAAAGGAAATGCATGAAGGATCCTCGGGAGGCCACCTTGGTGTTAACAAGACCTTAGCGAAATTGCGGGAACGGTTCTACTGGCTCCACGCTCGAGAAGACGTAGAGGACTGGTGTCGCAGATGCACAATTTGCGCTTCCGTCAAAGGCCCAAAGCGACGACTGAGAGGACAAATGCAAACCTATAACGTAGGCGTGCCATTCGAAAGGATTGCTGTTGACATCGCAGGACCCTTTCCTGAATCCGATTGGGGAAATCGATATACGCTGGTTGTAGCCGATTATTTCAGCAAGTGGCCCGAGGTCTACCCCATTCCCAACCAGGAAGCAACTACCGTAGCTGAACAGCTAGTGTTAAATTGGGTCAGTAGGTACGGCGTACCCTGCGAATTACATTCGGATCAAGGCCGAAACTTTGAGTCACTAGTTTTTGGCGAAATGTGCGAGCTGCTCGGAATACGGAAAACGAGGACAACACCGCTGCATCCCCAATCCGATGGAATGGTCGAACGTTTCAACGGCACGCTCAATAAACACCTTGCCAAGATGGTTGACGAGAACCAAAGGGACTGGGACCGACATATCCCACTATTTTTGATGGCGTACAGAGCTGCCGAACATGCATCGACGGGCCAAGCCCCAGCCAAAGTCATTTTTGGAAAGACTATTCGTCTGCCAGCTGATATAAAGTTCGGAACACCCCCCGAGAAACCCCAAACGATCTCGGAGTACGCAAGTGATCTAAGACAACGGTTGAACCAGATACATCGGACAGTGCGAAAATACCTCGAATCGGCTACTGACCGCATGAAGACCAGGTATGATCTAAAGGCTAATTCTACTGGCTTCCAGCAGGATGACTTGGTGTGGCTATATAACCCGCAACGGCGAAAGGGTAGGTCTCCAAAGTTGCAACATAACTGGGAGGGACCATACCGAGTCACAAAGCGAATCAACGACGTCGTATATCGCATACAGGAACACCGTAAACCGAGAGCCAAAATGAAAATCGTGCATCTAGACCGTCTTGCCCCATATTACATCCAGGGAGAATTGACTACAACTGGCGACACATCTTTTCGGGGCGAAAAGAACTGAGGTGGGGGCAGTGTTACATGTACAAATAATTCTGCGAGCTACTGTCGCAATTGTTTTCACAACAATGAAGAACACGAATTCACTCGAAATCACGAGAACCCAACAAGCATGATCAACATCTGCAAGTGACGTCACTCCATTCATGAATTTGCTCGAACCTACCTCTCGGTCGAACATTCGCCCATGTGCGAGAAATGGGTGAATAGGTAGAGACCCTATATAAAGGCGAGCTGAATGAATGGGGGAATCATTCATTCGACCGCGATAAGAACTGCGAAAGTGTGTGGGAAGTGTGTTTCGTAATAGTGAAGTAATTTAGAAGACAATTGCGATAAGAAATTTATGGACAAGTGTTAGATTTTATTTTAATAGTGAAAAATTAAAATTAGTGAAAGTGTTAAACTGATTATTGTGCATTTTCTTGAATTAAATAAACTCTTTTAACTTAAATTAAAAGACATTGCGTTTTCACTTTCCCGGAACGTTAACATTATAGGCCGCGAACCAATAACACTCGACATATATATATATATATATATATATATATATATATATATATATATATATATATATATATATATATATATATATATATATATATATATATATATATATATATATATATATATATATAAATATATATTTATAGATATGTATGCATAGAGATATATGTATATATATATATATATATATATATATATGTATATACTCGTATATATATATATATATATATATATATATATATGTATATACTCGTATATATATATATATATATATATATATATATATATATATATATATATATATATATAGATATATATATATATATATATATATATATATATATATATATATATATATATATATATATATATATATATATATATATATACTCGTATATATATATATATATATATATATATATATATATATATATATATATATATATATATATATATATATATATATATATATATATATATATATATATATATATATATATATATATATATATATATATATATATATATATATATATGTCTGAGCGTTATCTTTAAATTATATTCGAACCACTGTAAATAAAGGAAATACCAATTATACCACTGTAAATGTAGTAAATACCAAGTAAGCCACTGTATATGTACAGCTTAGAACTTGTTTTAGTAATAAATCTCCCTCTCTCTCTCTCTCTCTGCAAGTCATTTGAACGGAACGGACGTGTTTTAGTCGTTCCGTATTGTTAACTTCGCTTACCGCAAACAAATATTCAACAAATACTCGTGTGAGCCCCTGCAGGTCGCTTTTACACGGGTCAACTGCGGCCCCAACATTTGGTCCGTCGAGCCGGATGGCGGATAGTGAATCTCATATCGGAAAATTTGCAAATTAGTATCTCGCCGAGTCAGTTCACTATCTTGATTTAAGTGTGCTTAAAATGGATTTGATGGCACTCGACACAATCGATAAGTGCAAGAGTCGTCGTCCGACTCTCGAAAAGAAATTGAACGGATTGTTTACGCAAATTGCTGAAAATGTCTTGGATGTTTCGCGTGTTACCGAGTATGAGCGGGTGTTAAAACTCATAGAAAGTGTGTGGACGAGTCTTGATGCTATTCAAGATTGAATCATTGATTTTGTCAGTTCGGATGAATTCGGAACCGCAGATGAGCTACGCGCTGAGGAAGAACATATACAGACGTTGTACGAAAAATACGTGAAAACAACTTCCTAGCTGCAGAATACGGTCAAGTCGTCGATCGGACAAGAGGATATATCATCGTTTACTGCAACTGTGTCGAGGGATATGATTATTGCAAAATGCAGAATTGATCGCAAACATGAAGCTACAACAGACGGCAACCACTCTGACAACTGCTACGGGCAGTATTGCAACAGGTGCAATTCAAGCACTACAGCTACCAACGTTGAAGCCCATTAAATTCAGCGGCAAACAAGAAGATTGGGCATCATTTCGGAGCACGTGGGAAGCTATTGTCGAGAACAGCAATATGCGCAATGAGCAGAAGACAAAACTGCTGAAAGATGCCGTGCGGGGAGGCACCGCGGAAAATCGACTCCGCCACTTTGGGATTTCTGCCGTCACTTACAAAGATGCCTGGCGAAGATTATGCGAAAAGTACGGGAAATTGAAGAATGCTATGACAGCTTACATTTTCGCAATTTTGAATCAAGATCCATGAACGAAGTATGATATCGCCGGTTCCTTGCAACGTTTACACGATACGTCAGACAGTTTAATTCACTCGATTTCTACGTTGGGTGATGGTGCCGATGATCGAGATTTCTGGCTTATTTATCTGTTGAGCGAGAAGCTAGATGAGCATACGCAAACCGCTTGGTCACTACACACAGCTGATAATGAAAAACCTACGTTTCGTGATTTATTATCGTTAATGGAATCACGCGCTATCGCGATTAAGCCGCATTCTGCTTTATTGGCAAAGAAACTAGAATCAAATGTGAAATATGATCCAAAGCGGAGGATACACACACCGCTCAAATCTCACGCTGTAACAGCAATCTCATGCTCTTATTGCAAAGAAGACCATCGCATATATGCATGTGATGGATTCAAATCACTGCCAGTGGATGCTAGGAGGATGTCGGCAAACAGTAAGGCTATGTGCTTTAATTGTTTGAGCAGTGGACATCGCTTTAGAGAATGCAAATCTAAAGTTCGTTGCGAAATATGCAAGGAAGGGCATCATACGTTGCTACATGCGAATAAGCCTCCAAAACGATTTGGCGAAGAAAACTAACGCAATTGCTACTGCAACCGCCCCCGCCATACCTAGCTCAAGCAAGACAACACAGCAATTGATAACACACGTTGCTACAAACCTATCATCACCGAAGGTGACCGCACTAAGCAAGGAAGGTACAGTTGGCCGTGCTCTATTATCGACCGCGATCGCTGAAGTCGAGGACATGCATGGCTGGTTGCTACGTGTACGAATGCTACTTGATTCTGCGCCGACTGTTTCTTTCATTACCGAAAGGTGCGTGAGTTATGTTTCTCGGGCCGAAGTTATCCAAAAAAAAATATATATATATATATATATATATATATATATATATATATATATATATATATATATATATATATATATATATATATATATATATATATATATATTCACTCAAATTAAATTAAACACGTAAGTTCTGCTTGAACGTCTTTATTATATTTTGGTTGCAATACAACTGAACTGGTTTTAACGTTTATGGAAAAGTCTATTGTTTGCAATTATGATGGTGCAGCATAATTTCCGTGGGAAAGGCACTTCGAAATGAGTGCAGGTCCAATGTCTGTCTGCGGGAGTCCAATAACCGTCGCGGAATTCGTCCAGGTAAATGGCACGTGAAACGGGATCCGATCTATTGGTCGGCACGTGGAATGGGGCTCGTAACTCCTCCCCCTTTAGAAAGAAGCGACGGAAGCAGGAACTGAAATTTTGCAGGTCCTGGGCTGAGGGACCTGTAGTAGGAGTGGCTGAGGATCCTGTTGTTCTAACTTCCTGATTTATGCGTAGTTTTCCCCGGAAAACAGGTCGTAAGGCGAGAATGCAGATGATGATCCCAAGGATGGTGAGTATAGCTGTTATTGATTGCGTCCTTGTTTCCAGGCTTGACCAAAGAAGTTTGACGTCTACTTCGCATCAAAGTTGTAGCCTTTAAGTTTCTGAAAGTGTACAGGAAAAAGCTCTTTCGAGGCGGTAAAGTTAATATTGTTATAGAGGACTGGGTAAATTTGGATCTCGTCCCAAAAGAGTTTTGGGGTAGCATCGTAGGTAATCCCATTTATTTGCACCTCGCAATTTTCAAATTTTATAAGGCTTGTCCCTGTGATGTTTTGTGTTCCGACTCCACACATGGAGTTCAGGGGGGTGCTCGGAACGTTTATCAGGAGGATATGGTTTTCCTCTGGTTGAAATATATCCGAATATTCGTTCCTTAGGGTTAATTCGCAATTTGAAGGTTTGTTGTTAATAATGTTTCGGATGCATACGGCATTTTTATTATTTCGATGGGAAGGTTTACGGCAGAAAAATGTATTTTCGGCTTGTTGGCATATCTCGTCGAATTGTTGTATATCATTTGGATTAAGGATCAGATATGGTTTGGTAGGTATTATTTTGGTTTTTTCAATTGGAAGTGGTATGATATGAAATAGGGAGTACTCTTCACTGGATAATATGGGGATTTTTATGTTGAAAATGATGTTTGAATTATTGTAATATGCTTGCATCTCTAAAAGTTCATAAATTGTTTCTTGATTATTAGTTTGGAATTCTTGTTTTGCTAATATTTTGTGGATTTCATTAAGTTCGTTACCATTTAGTATCTGTTTTGGTATGACATTTAGTTTTGCTAGAATTATTGATTCTGCGATGTTAGTTATATGATTGTTTAAAATTTCGATATTATAGTTAATTTGATTCAGATACTGTAATTGTTGGAACAAGTGTTCGTCCCTATTAATTTGATTTTTCACGGAACCTATGGTTTTTTCCATGTATTGCTTTATGACTGCTTGTTGTGTGTTAATGTGCTTTGTAATGTTTTCAAAACGTTGTATCATTTTGTGGTTAAGTGATATCTGGGAATCAATTTGGCCTTTGAATTTGGATTCATTAGTAAGGATATTTTGAATTTCGTTATTTAAGTGATCTGCGTCGTTAGCATCCATGTTACCGGTAATGAATTTAGTGATAGTGCCAAACCCGTTTACCAACCCTCTCTTACTTCTTCTTGTAGGGGATAGCCCGTTGAGTTTTTGTTGGGTTTCTTGGAGTTTAAATTTGGTTGTTTGAACTATGCCGTTAAGTTCCTGAATTTTGTCGAAGTGTGTCAATGAGTCATGTATCTCGTCCAAGCTATTATAGTATGCGTTAAGTCGGATTATGTGTAGTAGATTGCTGTGTGTCGTGATTAATCGTGCTGGTCCCAGTCGAATTGGTAGGAGTCCTTGGTTGTTTCTCAGGTCTTGTATTTCCAGCCTCTGTCCGCTCGTTGTCCTGAAATTTCCGTTTCCGTTTTAATTTAGATTTGTGCAGTTTTTGATTTCTAGTTGTGATAACTGTGACTCTATTGTTTTTAATAATTTTGTGCTTACTAAATCTGGGGGTGATTTTGTTTCTCCTACATTCTTTCCTAAATACTATTTGATTTTCTGCTATTTCTGGGGGTTCTTCACGGTTTGTATTTAATTTTTCTAGGTTTTTCTTTGCCATTTCGTCAACCAGCTCTTTAACCTTGGGGTATAGCTCGGACCTTAACTCGTTTGACTTCCTGAGATAATCATGTTCATCATTGAAAGTAATTTCTCTATCGAAAATATGTGTCCTACCAGTAAAAAGTTCGTGAGGGGTGAGTTTGGTTGCAGAATGAATTGCATTGTTATATGTGGCTATAGTTTCGTTAAGGATGTCGGTATGGTCTAGATCGAAGTGATTTTCCTTCCTTTTTTGAAGGATAATTCTGTATGGTTCTGTTAGTGTGGAGTGTAATCTTTCTACAAACGAGTTACTGCTTGTTTGCTGGAAGGATGTGAAATGGAGGTTAATATTGTATTGTTTACAAAAGTCTTTGAAAATATTTGCGGTCATTTCAGAACTTTGATCAGCGATTACTTTCTTTGGGATGCCATGATGGCTGATGAAGTCTCTCATGGATTTCACAAGGTTCAAGGTGTTTTTTGTTTCAAGTGTGTAAGCGCAAGCAAATCTAGAAAATCGGTCAATAAGTGTCATAACGGGGTGACCGTTGATTGTATAGACATCGATATGAACTACGTCTAGCGGTTTAAAAGGGCTTTCTGTTATTTGGTATTTTATTTTAGGTGTGATCCTATCATATTTTTGGATCTGACAAGTATCACAATTATTTATTGTCCTTATGACTTTATTCTTCAAAACGGGAAATAGTATGTTCGTTTTAGTGCAGTACAGTCTCGTTTATACCTCTATGGTTGTTGTTCATGTGGTATTCGTTAATTAATCTGTCTTGTTCGTCCTCTTCTGTTACGTCTGTAAGTATATGTGTACATCTAAGTAATTTGAAAACTTTGGAGTTTGGAAAGTATTTAGTGTAAACGTGTTGGACTAATTTGAAAGTGTTGTCGTCGATCATTATTGCTGTAGTTTTATTTGGGGCTAAATACTCCTTGAAGATTTTGGTAATGTTCTCCTCGGTAAATATTGGTAGTCGGAACGTACGTCGTTGTTTTTTACGGAAAATTGTGTTTAGGGATATTGGAGGTCGTCTGTCTGTCTTTTCAAAGATTATTTGTAAATTGAATTCGTTTAGAGGTCGCTCGGAAATCGGAATGCCATCTTCTAGGTTTTCAGTGGCTGAATGGACTGTTGAATTGGAACTTAAATTAGCGTTATTCGTAACGTTGTAGTTTATCTCGATTTTTGGGGAGGATTCGTCAGGAAGTTTGATTCGGCTGAGAGCGTCTACATTTGAATTTTGGGTACCCTTTTTATAAACGATTTCCTAATCAAATTCTTCTAATTTTAATCGCCAACGGACTAGTTTTGAGTTTGGATCTTTTAAACTCATGAGCCATGTTAGAGGTTTGTGATCAGTCACAATCTGGAATTTTCGCCCAAATAAATATGGTCTGAAATGCTTCGTTCCCCATACAATCGCCAGTAGCTCCTTTTCTACCGTAGAATAGTTAATCTCTGAATCTGTTAAAGTACGGCTAGTATAACATACTGGTAAATCACTGCCAATTACGCCTTGCGATAGAATGGCTCCTATCGCGAAGTTGCTAGCATCCGTTGTCAGGATAAACGGCTTAGTAAAGTCGGGGTATTGCAGTATGGGGTCGTTCATCAAGATATTTTTGCACGTATTGAACGCTGTTAAAAACGATCATTAAACTCTATTTTTCTACCCTTTTTCAAGCATTCTGTTAAAGGTTTAGTGAGACGAGCAAAGTTTTGTATGAATTTTCGATAATATCCAAGGAGGCCAAGAAATGCTTTAATTTCCTTAGTAGTTTTAGGAATAGGGAAATCTTTGATCGCCCTGATTTTATCAGGGTTGGGTTTTACTCCTTCGGGTGTGATCACATGACCCAAGAAGGATATCTCTTTATGAAGGAATTCGCATTTATCGAGTTGTATTTTGAAGTTTGCTTCTCGCAACCTTTGGAAGACTCGTCGCAAATTGATTTTATGTTCCTCAAGTGAAGTGGAAAAGATGATGATATCATCAAGGTAAACTAGGCAAACTTTCCCTTGAAGGTCACCAAGTACGTTGTCCATCACTCGCTGAAATGTGGATGGAGCACTTTTCAGGCCAAATGGTATTCTCACGTATTCGTAGTGACCTCCTTCCACTGTAAAAGCGGTCTTCTTTATGTCTCTGGTATCCATCTCTATTTGATGGAACCCGCTTGCAAGGTCAAGGGTGGTGTAGTATAAAGATTTTCCCAGTTTGTCGAGAAGCTCCGCTATGTTGGGTAATGGGTACCGATCGCCGATCGTCTTCTCGTTAAGTTTACGGTAGTCTATGACTAACCTCCACTTTTGTTTTCCTGAAGCATCCCGTTTCTTTGGAACAATCCAAACAGGAGAGCTCCATGGGGAATAACTAGGGCGGATTATTCCCTGATCGAGCATATCGCTTATCTGCCTCCGTACCTCCTCTTTATGAATGAATGGATACCTATAGGATTTGGTGTAAATTGGTATCTCATCGGTGGTTCTGATTCGGTGTTTAATCTGGTTTGTGAAACTCAAGTTTTGTCCTTCTTGAAAGAACAAATCCCTGTATTCCTTGTAAGTGTGCAATATAATTTTCCTTTCCTCTTCATTCATATGAGAAGTACGGAGCAGATGAGGTATTTCCTTAAGTTCTTGCTTGTAAGTTGGGGTGTCGATACTGAAGTTATTAACTTCAATATAGTTGGTATCTGAAAACATCTGAGCATCCAGTGATTGCTCGAGAAACGCGATTTGCTCAGAACCAGAAGTGTTAATCAATTCTACGTAGCTGTAGTTGGCTTGGCAACAGTAAATTCCTTCTGGTATGTACACACCCTTATTCAGTTGGGTTTTTCCGACATAGATGTCTCCTTCTGTAACTTGCACGGGGATTTTAACTATTTGTTTGCTGTTTGCGCCAATTTTAAATTTTTCAGAACTGAAATTTGGTTTATACTGCAGCCGAATAATGAAGTTGTTTGTAGTTAAAGTATTTTTCTGGAGGTCAACCGCAGCACCCAAAAATGATAGAATATCGAGGCCTAGGAGTCCATCAAAATATTCATGGAATTTAAAAATAAGAAACGTGATTCCGCCAGGTTGATTAAATTCGATGAAATTGTTTAATGTTATCTGTTGATCAATTTTGTGTTCACTGAGAATGGTTTTAATAGGAATCGGTTCAATATGGACAATATCACATTTCTTTACAAATTCAGCGTTGAGGAAAGATGCTGAAGCTCCTGTGTCAATTAAAAACCTTAAACGGCGGCCAAAAGGAGAAGATACAGATATATATGGGAGTTTGTTACCATGAAAGTTAATATCTAAGTATCCGATGGGTTCATTGAGGCTTTTGCTGGAAAATTTGTATCATCGATCTCGTGAATGTAGTTGTTGCTTTGATATTGATCGTTGTAATAATTATCTAATTGTTGGTATTGCCCTTGAAGTAGTGGTGAGTGATTTTCTTCGAGGCGTGAGCTATCACTTTGATAAAAGGGATTTGGATAATTGCTAGAATAACAAAAGTTGAATAGCTCTTTGCTATCGGTTTTTTGGGGTTGATTAGAACGGAAATTATTCATTTGTGGTCGATTATTTCGTTGATTTTGTGCAGAAAACCCTGTTCTATTATCTAAATGTTGAGATCTTGATATATTTGGTGTAGTGTGTCTTGAAAAATTTGTATTTTGTCTGGGAAGAAATGGAGTATATTTACGTGGAGGAAATTGGCCGGGAAAGTTTGTTGACCGATAGTAATTTGAAGGTTGATTCTGTTTATATTCCTCCCTAGTTCCTGTAAATGTTTTGTTTAGGGCAGAAGGAAGTTGTTGTGGGTTATATCTAAAATTTTGTTGTGGAACTACTTTCAGTGGGGGTAATCTTGCAGTGTTTAGCATCTTGGAACTATTTGGCTCACTTTTCATGTATGCAATATTTTGTTCCTTAATACAGAAAGAGAATGCAGTTGGAAGGGAATTTGGCTTCATTGCTCTAATTGTGGAGCCAAGAGGCTCTTTGAGTCCTGATAGGAATGTATTTAAACACATTTCAGTATAAAGTTCACGTTTTGCTTTAATGACATTTTCATCGACTTCGTGAATTTGTATATGGTTGGTCATGGTTGCCAGTATTTCAATTATTTCGCTGTAGAATTTTTCGATGCTTTTCTCCTTTTGTTTTAAGTCGTGTAGGTCCCGGATGAGAGATGTTTCATTCCTCTTGTCAGAGTAATGAAGAATTAAATTTTGCTTAATATCAGGCCATTCCAAAGGAGTCCCATACATGTTCAGGACTTCGTTGGCCGGTCCAACAATTTTGTTACGAATGGCTCTAAGTAGTAGTTTCCCAAAGTGCGTCCCATTCGTACAAGAAACAAGAGAACGGATTTCCTCGACATTATTTATAAATTCAAACAACAATCTAGGATTTCCTTCAAATTGAGGTAAATCCTTGATTGCGTCTGGAACTCTAAGTGTATTTGCAATGTCCGCCACGTTAATGGGAATGACATTTTCTTCAACGTCTGCCATTACAACTGTAACACACAACAAGTTCGGTTTAAAACAGATTAAGTATATCTTTTTAATGGACACTAATCTGAACTTTCGAATAAATATTTTATTTAGTCTTATACAGGTACTTCACCAGAATATAATTCGGTTAAAGATTCTTAAACAGTTCGATCCTAATTGGTTTGCGTAAAATAGGATTATTATCCAGATATTTGTTTTTGTTTCACCAAAATATAATTTTTATTTCATTGATTTTGTTAAATATGGAGAAAAGTGGATAAAGGAAAGGTTATAAAGGAGATATATCAACAAATTCGACTTACATGAGGATTGCTGCTAACGAAATCATTAACGTTTCCATATCTTTGTTTCTTTATAATGTCTTTCACTTGAACTTTTCCTTTCTTTCGGTTCTTTTTTCTTTCGGCACTTTCACTCCTTTCACAGAACTGAATTTTATTTGTGTTGTAACTGATAATTAACCATACAGCACTTCTTAGTTTTTGTTCAACATCGATAAACCGTCGATGGATGTCTCTCTTTTTCCACTTTACACTATCGATAAGCCGTCGATGTAAAATGGCTAATTGTCCTGTATGAATGGACCACCGATAAACCGTCGATGTCTCACAATACACTTTTAATAATCACCGATAAACCGTCGATGATTTCGGAATTCAGAACTGCAATTTCAGTAAAACCGATAAACCGTCGATTTACTTTTATTTAAAAAGTCGTGAAAGCACCGAAAAGAAATCCGCACGACTGCGCCAGTTATGTTTCTCGAGCCGAAGTTATCCAAAAAAAAAAAAAAAAAATATATATATATATATATATATATATATATATATATATATATATATATATATATATATATATATATATATCACTCAAATTAAATTAAACAGGTAAGTTCCGCTTGAACGTCTTTATTATATTTTGGTTGCAATACAACTGAACTGGTTTTAACGTTTATGGAAAAGTCTATTGTTTGCAATTATGATGGTGCAGCATAATTTCCGTGGGAAAGGCACTTCGAAATGAGTGCAGGTCCAATGTCTGTCTGCGGGAGTCCAATAACCGTCGCGGAATTCGTCCAGGTAAATGGCACGTGAAACGGGATCCGATCTATTGGTCGGCACGTGGAATGGGGCTCGTAACTCGCGCAAGCACTTGGAACAGAATGAACACATACGAGAGTACCTGTCAGTGGACCCTCGAGTATAATGGCTGGCACTACACGGGGTAAAGTAGGCTGTAAATTGATCTCCTTATGTAGTGGTGAAACCATTACTGTAGATTTGTTAGTATTATCGCGCATTACGGGCAAATTACCTACTGAGAGGCTAGACCGAAGACAATATCAACCGTTCGAGATGCTTGAATTTGCGGATCCTAGCTTCGACACTCCAGGCCCTATGGATGTGCTATTGGGTGCTGACGTATTCATGCACTTACTCCGTGGTGGACGTATATCGACTGGTGATAGTGGTCTGATCGCTCAAAATAGTCCCTTTGGATGGCTAGTATCTAGAAGAGCTCAAAGTAACGAGAACCAAGACGACCAGTGCGGAATTATTACATGTACAAGCGATATCGATCTAGATCGCTTGCTACAACAATTCTTTGAATTGGAGTCACACAATGCTTCCAAATTATTCGCACCGCAAGATGAGCTGGTTGAACGAAATTTCAATGAGACGCACTCGCGCGACGGCAATGGAAGATACGTTGTACGACTTCCATTCAACGATATGAAACCTCTTCTGGGCTGTAATCTGAATGGAGCTACACGCGCTCTGCTCGCTTTAGAGCGCACATTTCGAATTGATCCTGCATTAAAGGAACAGTATACTGCTTTTGTGCAAGATTTTATTGACCAAGGGCACATGGAAAAGATACCGCCAAACGAGATTGAACGTGCTCGCTGTACGTATCTGCTATACGTAAGGAATCTAGCATAACTACGAAACTTCGAACTGTGTTCCACGCGTCTTGTCGAACTAAAGGAGGACTCTCCTTAAACGATACACTTTACACGGGACCTGTTCTCCAAAGGTCATTGCGAGATATTCTATGCAGCTTTCGACTACATCGCATTGCCTTGGTCGCTGATGTTAGGCAAATGTATCGAATGGTACGCGTTAGTGACGATGACGTCGAATAACAACGTATCGTATGGCGCAAAGATGATGCAGAACCCATCTATCATTATCGCATCAAGGTAGTAACATATGGTACCGCACCAGCTTTGTACATTGCAACAAAGTTTCTTTATCAAGTCGCTGAAAATTACAAACAAACATACCCTGAAGCATGTGAAATAATAAAAAGGGATTTCTACATGGATGATTTCCTCTCAGGCGCTGATTCAATAGCAAAGACTGCAGAACTCTGTTCACAAATCAATCAAATTCTCGACTCTGTTGGGTTTCATCTTAGAAAATGGGCATCGAATTCTCCTGAACCTGTCGCTAATATTTCACATGATGATTGCGCGCTGGACCCGAAACAGATAAATGCCGAGGAAGCTATTGGAACTCTGGGCATTGACTGGCATCCGACCAGCGATGACTTCGCCTTTCGCGTTAGACGCGTCGTAGATCAAGAAGCAACGGGCCGCATAATAGCTTCAGAGGCTGCAAGAATCTTTGATCCCCTAGGACTTCTGTCTCCGCTGACAATTTCCATAAAAATACTCATTTAGCAGACTTGGAAAATAAAATTGGAATGGGTGTCTTTCACCCGAGCTTGGAAATAAGTGGCAAGACATACGAGACACACTGCAATCTTTGAAGGATCTTCGAGTTCCCCGCTGGGTAAAAACTCAACAGCTACTTCACTTCAAATCCATGGATTAGCGGATGCCTCTACACAAGCATATTGTGTAGCCGTTTACGTGCGAGCAGCCGAAAATGAAACGATTTACACGCATCTACTGGAAGCACGTACACGAGTAGCACCTATGAAAATAACCACACTTGCTAGGTTGGAGCTTTGTGCAGCGGTGATGCTGGCAAGGCTTATGCAACAAGTGATCGAATCGTTGCCGAATTGGAGTATGGAAATTTTCGCATGGATTGGTTCAGCAAACGTACGCTACTGGCTGTCGTCACATCCATCCAAACGGGATACGTTTGTCGCGAACAGAACAGCTGCGATCATTGACATTATTCGCGCAAAGCAGTGGCGACACATTGACGGAAAACAAAATCGGGCTGATTGTGCGACAAGGGGAATGAAAATTGCGGAATTCTTGGAAGCGCGGCTCTGGTGGGATGGGCCAGAGTGGATTAAAACGTATCCAAGTCAGTGGCCTGTTTCAAGGGTCACGTCCGCGAGAGATGAAAGGCTTGACAGTTATGAGTCAGACTTTACCGCAGGAACTGACAGCATCGCTAATAACTCAATGATTAATAGATATTCGTGTTTGAATCGCTTACTACGTATCACTGCCTTGTGCCATAGGTTCATAAAGTTAATGCGACGTAAAATCACCGGTGGAAGTGAACAAGGTACGTCAAACTGTAAACAAAACCACAAGAGTCTCAACTAGTGTAATGTGACGCCTACGCCCGGGAATCGAGGTGATTCCGATCCCGAACCCTAGCACCCGGCCAGATATGTATGACTTCGAAGTGCAAGCAGACTTCATCTTTCGTGCAGAGATCATTGCGCAGAAAATATTTTTCTTCAAATATTTATATTTGTGGAGAAATATTTTCTGTCAACGTGATCCGCTGTAATTAAACACTGATACATTTCGAAGCATATATATCTGGCAATGCCTCCCACAATTGCCATCCCAAACGTCAAAAAGGTACAGAAGGTGCGCGGTTAACTGTCCGATGAGTGAGAGTGAAGATTGTTCTAGACCAAAGTGTTTCATTTGTCTAAGCTTTCACTATATACGGACAAGTGTGGTGATTTTCGACAGTTCGGTGGTAGAAAACAAAAAAATTGCGAGCGAATATTGTCCAAAATTATAGTTTCATTGATGGTTTTGCACAAATAGTCTTCTGTATGAAAACAACGGTTATTCGTAACCGTTGGACGCATCTAGGTATGGTAAAATCGGTGTGTTGCCGCACCTGCGAAGCGAGTGATAATTTACTATTCATTTTCAGAAAAAGGAAACGAAGATGCTCTTCGCATGCTTCAATCGATTGCATCATCATCGATCACCTTGACTGACCGCCTTCCACATCATATCTGTCTACAATGCAACAATGAGTTACATGTGGCATACAACTTTAAATTGTGCTATGCAACTGACATCACGAAGAATTCTACCAATATCAAAAGCAATACAGACACTGAAGGCGGAAAAAGTGTGGCTTATGGGAATGCTAATGGAGCTGAGGATGATCCAGGTGACCAAGGAAAATCACTGCCGAGCTCGGTGGTAAGTGTCCAAAAGTACATTTAATAACTCTTACAACGTTATGATCAGGGAATCATATCAAGAAAGCCGAGTATATTTCCGTTGTATCGCATATTGTGGTGCGTTTACATGAATTTCACAAAAGGTCACCATCATATTTCACTTTCGTTGTCAACGGTATAGTCAATCCTTTCCAAAGTAATTTTGACATGCTGTGATTATTAAAGAAAACGGAGTAAATTCTGAAAACATCATAATGAGAAATCATCGTAGAATATATCGGTTTCCCAAAAATATTCGTTAAATTTTAATTCAATTGTAACGTCCAAGTACTTAATAAGCTCTCCGTATGAAAACAATAAGAAAACTACTAAATTCAAATCACCCTAAAAGCCTAACTAGACATGTGTTATAGAACATCAGCATCCCAGGCCCGCCGAGCAAAGCTAGGGGTAAAAGCTAGTATAAAACAATTTTTTCTGTAGGCAACAGTAGCTTTTTGGGATTAAAGGCACCCTACGGCCTTTTCTGTACTCCTGACAACGACGGTTACGCAGTTAAGGCAAGCAAGCATAATGAACAAACCAAGGGAATAGCCTTTCTCGGGTTAAAAGGTATCCTATATTATTTTCTGTACCCCTGAAAATGTGTGTACAAACTAAATCACATTCGCGTTTATAATATAAGCTGGGATTATAAAAGCTATTGACATATGTTTTTGCTGAAATCAAGTTAAAATTTTCAGTTTGATAAGATTTAAAAAAAAATGCACAATTAATGAAAAGAGACTGGAATGTGAGTGT
The DNA here is from genome assembly GCA_963969285.1 of Odontomyia ornata. Classification (NCBI taxonomy): domain Eukaryota; kingdom Metazoa; phylum Arthropoda; class Insecta; order Diptera; family Stratiomyidae; genus Odontomyia; species Odontomyia ornata. The sequence goes on from OZ017738.1 coordinate 213,141,707, forward strand.
GAGGTCGAGTGGGCGGGGTTTGATGTAATCTGCGACTAAGTGATTCTGTGCTTTTGGTTAAGTTCGTGGTCACAGAGTTTGTATTTTGGCAATTTTATTTAGTGTAGGATGCTTTGGTTAAGATTAGAATAGCTGATGTCTGGCACTTCGTTGGTCAGCAGATTGCGAACGCGTAAGGTTGACGTGGTTCTCGTTGATTTATTGGAAGTCCTGAAAAGGAACGGGAACGTAACGTAAAATTTCTAAATTTCCTCTTGAAGAAATTTCCGAACGCGGTTTAAACAGGCAGATTGAAACAGTGGCTGGAAAACAGTATTAAAGTGTAGTCTACTCACGTCAACTCTTAGGAAGTCACCATTTCAATGTTTAGTAAATATATAAAAGAATGCAGGGTCAGTGTAATATATTACTTTAATTAATTAATTGAGTTTTATTTAACAATGCAATTTATGTTTCTTTATTGGCAATGTCTTATAAAAATACTCATTGCCTAGTAATTTGCCATTTAATGCTATTTTATCATTCATTAAATATCTCATGAAGTTTAAGTTTAATTATTCTTCACTTTACACCATGCGTAGTAAAGCTTAGAAAAACATTAAAATAATAAAGGATATCTTCAACCATACCTACCGATTTTTGTTAAGAAAATATTGCATATGAAAGCTATCAAATTATTTGTATGGTTAATTTGAATTTAATTCATAATAAAAACCTAGTCGTATCAAATTATTATGCATACAATTTAACAGCAAATAACAGTGAGACGTAAACTTCATTTTTTTTTTTCAATAACATAAAGTTCAAAGTTACGCTTACATTATTTGCCACTAAATTCATCTTGAATAATCACCAAAAATAATCAAAATAAACAACAAATCAATGTAAATCAATATAAAAATTTTACTGCTAGGTTATAATATAATTATTTTAAATGATTAATGTAATTTAGATTACTATTTAAATCGTGCCAATAAGGATTTAATTTAAATCCCTGACCAGTAACATTGATTAATCTTTGATGACAAATCTTATTATACAATACATTGAAGTATTTTCATATAAGTATCTTAAGAATGACAGTATAATATTTAGTAAGACGGTGGTTTCTTCAAAAAAAATCAGAATTGACGTAATTCATTGTTCCAAATGCTGGTCAAAAGCTGCGGAAATCTCCTTGATACGGCTATAAGTATAACTTAATTAAGCAAATAAATTAATATAATTTTGTTTTGCAGAGAATATTATACAAAAACAATGTAATTAGCAGTCAATTCACTCATTGATACAATTTATAGATTTATACGAAATTAAGCTCAAAATATAATTTTAGCAACATTGATCATTTCAATTAATTTAAAACGATATGAATGTTTTCAGTTTCATTGCAGTTAGCAAATAGAATTTAAGGAAAAATATGTACATTATTTAAAAACAAAACGAAAGGTATTTATTCAACCAAATAATATTGAATGGCCATAACACTTGAATTTTAATCGCCGTATATCTCATTAAATTTTCAAATTACCGGAAAATATTCGAATTCGAAATAAATTTTATGACTTTCTTAAGTCTATAAACTTTATTAATCATTGATCACTAAAATTATTAACCTTTGATAATAACTACGGATAGATATTTTATATGCCATGTATTGTGCAAGATATTATACTCTTAAATTTAAATATTGTTCTATAATTAGCTTAAGTAAAAGACATTAGTTATTGTTTGAATGTAAATCTCTGAAAAGTAAAGCAAGAAGTAAGGGTTAAAAAGTGAAAAGTTACTACCTATGTATGACACTCTAAATATTTCACTTATCGAAAGAAAAAAAAAACACTTTATAAATAAAAACCAAACATATACAATTGTAACCCAAGTAAATACTATATATATGTATGCGAAAATTCAAAATGATAGTACTAAAGCAAAAACAAAAACATTTTAAAATTCGGATGTATAGATGGAAAGGAGTATGAATTAAATGTAATACATACAATACACCTTTTATATATTTACATTATAAACAATACATTGAATCCGAAGTATGAAGAAAGAGAAATTATATAAATAAGAAAAAAAAAATAAGTATAATATGGACTAAGTTTTGTATTAACAATTTTATTTATTCTTATTATAATTGATGAATATTGTATTAACGATTGCAAGGAATAATTACAATAGTATGAATTGCTAACAAAAGATGAATTTTCCTTTCCAGTAGTTCTGCTTTTCAGCGGGCAATGGGGTGCAGGGTAAGTATGCCGTCGCGAGGGTAGGGTTTGGAAAAAATCCGCTGAGGTCGGTTTAGCGTCGTGCGCGGTACGCGGTACCTTAGTTGTTTTTGGTTTTTCCTTAACGTAGCATTCGTCGGGTTGAGTTAACGTAGTATACTTTTCGGTACCGCGTCGGGAATTTGGGAACGCGAAATAAAAATTAGATTTTGTTCTTTTTGACTGGTTATGAGAAGAAATACGGAGTAACGTAGAATAGGTTTCCTCTCCGTATGGTTTTGTTTGTAACGCGTTTGAAAACGGGCGTGTATAGGTGGCTGAATTATGTAAATGAGCGTAACCCATTCGGAGACCCGCGACCGAAATCCTCTCCGATCTAGCTGGCCGACAAGCAGCCACCGCGTGAATGGGTTACGGTGCACGGATTGGTTGACCGGTTGGTACCATCCGTTGGCACTACTCAGACTTAACGTCTAGAACCGATGAGAGGCCGGTTCCGCGTTCGGACGAAAATTGTTAAATCATTACAAATGGCGCCCAACGTGGGGCCTAAAACATCCTAAGGGGGAAAGAAATTCACGTCTTCTGACGAGTTGGTCCTTTACGGAGGATGTAAGGTACTTTGGTACTCGAGTCTCACTATCAGGAGCAGTGGAGTTGTGTGATACACTCTAGCAGTCGCTTCACGTGAGTTGTAGCTTCCGCTCTCCTTTGTTTGATTTTGTTTTCGCGACAGAATCCTTCCGATGTGTTGTCCCAGGCTAACCCCTGTAAGGACCTTCTAGTTTCTTGTTGGAACTGCCAGCCTGATGGGTTTACCTATCAGCATGGACTCTCAAGAAAATAGAAGGCTACCTTGCCTTTATGTCGCGGAAGGATTCTACTTATTTCGTATGCGTGATAGACGAGTGGTATCGGTTCAACGTTCGGTGGCGTATGCTGGAGTTGCGGAGCTCGGAATGCTTCCACGCGTCGGGAATTTTGACCGCGTACAAAACCATTACGGTAGCTCTACCACTTGTCTCGTCGAGTCTTTTAACGTAGTTTAGAGACGGTTTTGTAATGTATGTGGGTTTAGGGGATAAAGTTTGTAAATCGACCAAAAGCACCCTTTCTTCGGCAGATTACCACGCACTCTCATTTCCCTTTGGAGGAGTCGACTACTGGAAAGGAAAGTGTGTATCAAATAAATTTTTTTTATTTGCTTATATTAAATAGGTCGCCACTATCGGCCACTCAGTTTCATAAGCGTGTTTATATATACTTATATATTAGAAAAGGCGTAGTTATATATTTGTTTTTTTTCTTCTGCTCGTTTCTTTTTAGGCATACCTAGCCCAACCTATAGTGAAACAAAAATGGCAACAAAGCGAACCCCAGACAAGCGTTGGACCAGATCCAAAACGGTCCAACCAGCTAACTGCGGGATCTGCTTCGAGGACGTAGTGGAGGGGGTACACAGCGTGCGATTGGATTGTGGACACCTATTCCACCGTGCCTGTGTCCAACAGCTCCTCCTCACGTCCGATATTTGCCCGTTATGCCCGCGACCCATCGAGCGGACCGCCCTAGACGTCCCCCTCGGAACGCCCGTCCCAACGCGTGGGGCAGTGGCGAAAGGGGTTCCAGAGGCCGAACCGCCCCAACCACGAATGGACCTTCAAGGAGCCGTAGGCGGTGAAGTTCCGGCTGCAGTTGTCGTGTCCGAGGTGACCCCCATGCCCTCCGCCCACTCCATTGACACCCTCGTGGCGTTGATGCGAGATATGTCGGAGAGGATTGGCAACTTGGAGGGAAAGCTCCAGAATCTCCCCATGAGCCAACCACCCAGTCGCGTGAGAACTCCGCTTGGCTGGGAGCCCAATCCCAATGTGGCTATGCCCCACTCTCGACCATCCGATCCGTGGGCCCTACCTCCAAGGAACTCGGGAATGGATCCCAGAGCTCCCGAATATAGACCACGACACAGCTCCGCACCTCCGTTGGTACCTCCAGTCCCCGAGACAGTTCCGTACAACAGGTCTATCGAGGATGCGATCCCCCCCGGGAACGCATTGACACCTTTCCGAGACCCGACGCCTCGTATCATGGAGAGTTGGCGCCTGAACTTTACGGGTTTCAACGATATGATATCGGCGGACCGGATCCTTTTCCGGATTCAGTCGTTAGTATCCAGCACCCTGGGAGGTGATTCCTCGGCCTTCCTCCGGCATGCACATCTTTTGTTCAGCGGTGACGCTGCCGACTGGTACTGGAGTTTTAAGGAATGGACACCACGTCCCACTTGGAACTCTTTCAGTGCAGCCTTCCGCAATCGATTTGAGGATGGCTTCACTGAGAGAGAACTAAGGGAACAATTAAAGAAACGGAAACAAGGCGCTCACGAACCGTTCGACCAGTACTACACAAGTATAGTGAGATTGAGCACTCGCTTGCGAACAACCATGCCCGAGGACGAACTGGTAGAAATTATCAGAGAGAATATGCGTTGGGATCTTCAGAACAGCCTTCTGCATTTTCCCATCAACACCATACAGGGATTGCGCCTCCATGCCCGTAGGCAAGAACAATTGGATGAGCGGCGAGGCACCTTCCGTCCACAACCTCGCATAACGGGACCAAATCCGCGTTTGTAACGCGTTTGAAAACGGGCGTGTATAGGTGGCTGAATTATGTAAATGAGCGTAACCCATTCGGAGACCCGCGACCGAAATCCTCTCCGATCTAGCTGGCCGACAAGCAGCCACCGCGTGAATGGGTTACGGTGCACGGATTGGTTGACCGGTTGGTACCATCCGTTGGCACTACTCAGACTTAACGTCTAGAACCGATGAGAGGCCGGTTCCGCGTTCGGACGAAAATTGTTAAATCATTACAAATGGCGCCCAACGTGGGGCCTAAAACATCCTAAGGGGGAAAGAAATTCACGTCTTCTGACGAGTTGGTCCTTTACGGAGGATGTAAGGTACTTTGGTACTCGAGTCTCACTATCAGGAGCAGTGGAGTTGTGTGATACACTCTAGCAGTCGCTTCACGTGAGTTGTAGCTTCCGCTCTCCTTTGTTTGATTTTGTTTTCGCGACAGAATCCTTCCGATGTGTTGTCCCAGGCTAACCCCTGTAAGGACCTTCTAGTTTCTTGTTGGAACTGCCAGCCTGATGGGTTTACCTATCAGCATGGACTCTCAAGAAAATAGAAGGCTACCTTGCCTTTATGTCGCGGAAGGATTCTACTTATTTCGTATGCGTGATAGACGAGTGGTATCGGTTCAACGTTCGGTGGCGTATGCTGGAGTTGCGGAGCTCGGAATGCTTCCACGCGTCGGGAATTTTGACCGCGTACAAAACCATTACGGTAGCTCTACCACTTGTCTCGTCGAGTCTTTTAACGTAGTTTAGAGACGGTTTTGTAATGTATGTGGGTTTAGGGGATAAAGTTTGTAAATCGACCAAAAGCACCCTTTCTTCGGCAGATTACCACGCACTCTCATTTCCCTTTGGAGGAGTCGACTACTGGAAAGGAAAGTGTGTATCAAATAAATTTTTTTTATTTGCTTATATTAAATAGGTCGCCACTATCGACCACTCAGTTTCATAAGCGTGTTTATATATACTTATATATTAGAAAAGGCGTAGTTATATATTTGTTTTTTTTCTTCTGCTCGTTTCTTTTTAGGCATACCTAGCCCAACCTATAGTGAAACAAAAATGGCAACAAAGCGAACCCCAGACAAGCGTTGGACCAGATCCAAAACGGTCCAACCAGCTAACTGCGGGATCTGCTTCGAGGACGTAGTGGAGGGGGTACACAGCGTGCGATTGGATTGTGGACACCTATTCCACCGTGCCTGTGTCCAACAGCTCCTCCTCACGTCCGATATTTGCCCGTTATGCCCGCGACCCATCGAGCGGACCGCCCTAGACGTCCCCCTCGGAACGCCCGTCCCAACGCGTGGGGCAGTGGCGAAAGGGGTTCCAGAGGCCGAACCGCCCCAACCACGAATGGACCTTCAAGGAGCCGTAGGCGGTGAAGTTCCGGCTGCAGTTGTCGTGTCCGAGGTGACCCCCATGCCCTCCGCCCACTCCATTGACACCCTCGTGGCGTTGATGCGAGATATGTCGGAGAGGATTGGCAACTTGGAGGGAAAGCTCCAGAATCTCCCCATGAGCCAACCACCCAGTCGCGTGAGAACTCCGCTTGGCTGGGAGCCCAATCCCAATGTGGCTATGCCCCACTCTCGACCATCCGATCCGTGGGCCCTACCTCCAAGGAACTCGGGAATGGATCCCAGAGCTCCCGAATATAGACCACGACACAGCTCCGCACCTCCGTTGGTACCTCCAGTCCCCGAGACAGTTCCGTACAACAGGTCTATCGAGGATGCGATCCCCCCCGGGAACGCATTGACACCTTTCCGAGACCCGACGCCTCGTATCATGGAGAGTTGGCGCCTGAACTTTACGGGTTTCAACGATATGATATCGGCGGACCGGATCCTTTTCCGGATTCAGTCGTTAGTATCCAGCACCCTGGGAGGTGATTCCTCGGCCTTCCTCCGGCATGCACATCTTTTGTTCAGCGGTGACGCTGCCGACTGGTACTGGAGTTTTAAGGAATGGACACCACGTCCCACTTGGAACTCTTTCAGTGCAGCCTTCCGCAATCGATTTGAGGATGGCTTCACTGAGAGAGAACTAAGGGAACAATTAAAGAAACGGAAACAAGGCGCTCACGAACCGTTCGACCAGTACTACACAAGTATAGTGAGATTGAGCACTCGCTTGCGAACAACCATGCCCGAGGACGAACTGGTAGAAATTATCAGAGAGAATATGCGTTGGGATCTTCAGAACAGCCTTCTGCATTTTCCCATCAACACCATACAGGGATTGCGCCTCCATGCCCGTAGGCAAGAACAATTGGATGAGCGGCGAGGCACCTTCCGTCCACAACCTCGCATAACGGGACCAAATCCCCGAAATCATCACACCGCGGAGTTGATGGCAGCGGACCACCTACTTGCTGATCCAGTAACAGTACCGAGGAGCGGAGCACCACAGGAGCTTGAGGACACAGCAATGATTGATAAACCCTCCCTTGAAGCAATTACCAGCCCGATGGTCTGTTGGAACTGCTGACAAACGGGGCATCGGTTCTATGCATGTCCAGCGGAGCCGACGCTTTTCTGTTACCGATGCGGGAAGGCCGACACATACGCACCTGATTGCGCAAATTGCAAACTGCGAAAAAACTTGCCACCGAGTGCCGCGACCACCCGTCGGCACTCCTAAACCCCGGACGAACCAATCTTGACCCCATCACTAGCTATGACCAAGCCCCCGACATGACTCCAATTCTGCTGACTCGCACCGCCAAACACAGTTCTCCCGAAGTTCCACAACCGACGCCATCCTTCGCCGAGGCCAACGCGCAGGAAAATGATAGCGAGGCGAAAGTTCCTTGGCATGCCAAACCTTTCCACGTCAGGCTGCGGAATTATTTGGCTACTCGACAGCGCATCTTCCATGAGGAGTTGGCTACAAATGTCCCACCGCGAAGAAAGTGAGCCACGCGTCGGATGCGGAGCTTCTGGAGAAAAGTCAGGCAGTCGAGGAAGGTGCTGAAGGACATACACTTAGACGAATTATTGAGGGATGACGTTCGGCCATATGCGTCAGTACACCTCCTGCAAAAACGAGTGTCAGGTTTAGTCGATACGGGAGCCAGCGTGAATTGCATATCCGCCGATTTTGCAGGGGAAGTACTGGCAATGCACGCGGCTCAAATTCACCATTTTACCTCCTGGTTAAGCACGGCGGATGGAACTCGTCACTCTGTAGTGGGAAAAATTACGACGGATGTTACCTTTAAGGGAGTAACTAAACCTCTGGAATTTTACATCATACCTCAATTAACCCAGAATCTTTATCTAGGAGTGGATTTCGTTCGAAAATTTAACTTGGCCCCGGCACTATTTTCCGGTACGACCCTGGAGTCCGTCACCACAGTTCCTGACCAATCTCAACCCACTCCCTGATTACGACATACACTGGATGTAAATCAGCAACTGCGACTTGACTCGGCTATATCGGCTTTTCCATCGCATGAGAAGGAAGGTCTCGGGCGGACTGCACTGGTGTTCCACACTATAGATGTGGGGGATGCTAAACCCATAAAACAGAGACATTTTGCCATATCTCCGGCGAAGGAAAAGTCGTTATATGCCGAAGTGGATCGAATGCTAGCATTAGGCGTGATCGAAGAATCGCAGAGCGCGTGGGCTTCCCCAGTCACCTTAGTTGTCAAGCCGAACAAGGTCCGGCTTTGCTTAGATGCCAGACGCTTGAACGCCGTCACTGTCAAGGACGCATACCCTCTACCGTTGATTGAAGGCATTTTGAGTCGGTTGCCTAAAGCCCACTTCATCACGAGCTTAGACCTCAAGGACGCCTTCTGGCAAATTCCTTTAGACCCTGGCTCAAAGGAGAAAACAGCCTTCACAGTCCCAGGTCGGTCATGCCATTCGGATTGTGCAATGCCCCCCAAACAATGACGCACCTTATGGATAAGGTGATACCACCTCATTTGCGGCACCAAGTTTTCGTTTACTTGGATGATCTGCTGCTTATAACCGAGACCTTTAACGAACACATCGACCTGCTTCAGGAGGTGGCTCTGCACATACGGAGGGCAAGGTTAACCATCAACATACAGAAGAGTCAGTTCGTGATGACGGAGGTGAAGTATTTAGGTCACATCATTGGGCATGGCCATATCAAGACCGATCCGGACAAGACTCAAGCGATTGACGTTTTTCCATTACCCAAGACCACCAAGCAATTACGCCGATTCTTAAGCTTGTGCGGATGGTACCAGCGTTTTGTACGTGACTATGCCACCATTACCACTCCTTTGACCGACATGCTGCGTAAGGGACGTAAGTTCGTCTGGGAAGAGCCCAGCTTGCGAGCCTTTGAAGAGCTAAAGAAGAGTCTGACTACAGCCCCCGTACTGCACAGCCCGGACTTTGACAAACCGTTCTCAATCCATTGTGACGCGAGTCAACATGGGGTGGGAGCAGTCTTAGTCCAGGTTGCACAAGACGGCGAGGAGAGACCTATAGCCTTCATGTCTCACAAGTTGAACCCAGCCCAGCGAAATTACACGGTCTCCGAGCAGGAATGTCTAGCTGCGGTGTTGGCAGTGAAACGCTTCCGAGCCTATGTGGAGGGACACACCTTTGAAATCGTTACGGACCACGCTTCTCTGAAATGGCTAATGAGCCAGACTGACCTCAACGGCAGATTGGCCAGGTGGGCACTGAAATTACAGGCATTTGACTTCACAGTTCGCCACCGAAAAGGAAGCCAGCATGTAGTCCTAGACACCTTATCCAGAATGTTCGCTCCTGAAGGAGCCGAGTTGGTCCAGGAGGACGACAGCCCCCAATTGATCGATCTGGACCATCCTGCCTTCAAGTCAGCCAGCTACACCCAACTGATTCACACTATCCAGAATCAACTGTCCCAGCTTCCTGAACTGCGGTTGACGGATGGATTTATTTATAAGCGGATGGGACACGCATCCGGGGACCCCATACAAGAAGAAGAACAGTGGAAGTTGTGGGTGCCCGAAGAATTAACCACTGATCTTATCAGACGGGCTCATGACCACCCATCAAGTGCGCACGGCGGATACGGTCGTACACTTAGGCGGTTGAAAACCTGTTTCTTTTGGCCTAAGATGGCACAACAGATAAAAGCGTACGTAGCCTCCTGTGAGCTATGCAAGTGCACTAAAGCGCCCAACACCATTCTTCGGCCTCCCATGGGTAAGGTTGAGGTCCCCGAACGCGTGTTCCAGCGCTTGTACATTGATCTTATCGGTCCTTACCCTCGATCTGCTTCTGGTCACACGGGAGCTGTCGTGGTCCTGGACCAGCTCTCTAAATTCCCTATCATAGAACCACTACGTAACACGCACACTGGACCCATACTCAGCTTCTTGGAGAACCGAGTCTTTCACATGTTTGGAGTTCCGGAGAAACTTGTCTCCGACAACGGGGTCCAGTTCACCTCAAGCAAGTTCCGAGATCTAATGTCCAAATACGGCATCATCCACCAACGAACCGCCGTCTATTCACCACAAGCCAACGCATCCGAACGACTGAACCGTACGCTCATAGCGGCCATTCGCGCCTATGTCCACCCGAATCAGAAGGACTGGGATCGCAAGTTGTCCGCCATCACTAGTGCTCTGCGCTCGTCGTACCACGCCACTACCGGCATTTCGCCGTATTTCGCATTGTTCGGCCAGTACATGATCTGTCACGGAAGCGCTTACCGGCTATTGCGGCAGCTGAAATCGCTAGAGGACCCAATCGTGGTTCTGGAACCGCACGAAAAGCTCCAACTTCTGCGAGATCAACTGCGGGAGAAGATTGAAGAAAGTAGACGGATGGGAGAGGAGCGGTACAACTTGCGATCCCATCCTTCTGGCTTTAAGGCAGGCGACGAAATATATCGTCGAAACTTCCGGCAGAGCGATGCCACCCGACATTACAATGCCAAACTAGACAAGAAATTCGTGAAGTGTCGAGTCCTACAAGTAATAAGTCCCACACGATACCTCATCGCGGACATGGCTGGTAAAACCCTGGGAATTTACCACGCAAAAGACCTTAGACGATGAAGTGCAACTATTGCACGCAAAAAACTATGGCTTATCTAAATTTCTGCCTGGACGAAGACCTCCGAGTAACACCTGACTCCCTACTGTATAGTCACTGTCGAGTCTTCACTGAAATTGTTGTAGCCTATTCCTCGAAATCGACCTTCGACCCGCCACGGCCCTAACCAAGACCTTTTACATAGGAGGCGGGATCGGAATTACTTCGATTTTGGGGGGGGGGGGGAATGTGTAATGTGACGCCTACGCCCGGGAATCGAGGTGATTCGAATCCCGAATCCTAGCACCCGGCCAGATATGTATGACTTCGAAGTGCAAGCAGACTTCATCTTTCGTGCAGAGATCATTGCGCAGAAAATATTTTTCTTCAAATATTTATATTTGTGGAGAAATATTTTCTGTCAACGTGATCCGCTGTAATTAAACACTGATACATTTCGAAGCATATATATCTGGCAATGCCTCCCACAATTGCCATCCCAAACGTCAAAAAGGTACAGAAGGTGCGCGGTTAACTGTCCGATGAGTGAGAGTGAAGATTGTTCTAGACCAAAGTGTTTCATTTGTCTAAGCTTTCACTATATACGGACAAGTGTGGTGATTTTCGACAGTTCGGTGGTAGAAAACAAAAAAATTGCGAGCGAATATTGTCCAAAATTATAGTTTCATTGATGGTTTTGCACAAATAGTCTTCTGTATGAAAACAACGGTTATTCGTAACCGTTGGACGCATCTAGGTATGGTAAAATCGGTGTGTTGCCGCACCTGCGAAGCGAGTGATAATTTACTATTCATTTTCAGAAAAAGGAAACGAAGATGCTCTTCGCATGCTTCAATCGATTGCATCATCATCGATCACCTTGACTGACCGCCTTCCACATCATATCTGTCTACAATGCAACAATGAGTTACATGTGGCATACAACTTTAAATTGTGCTATGCAACTGACATCACGAAGAATTCTACCAATATCAAAAGCAATACAGACACTGAAGGCGGAAAAAGTGTGGCTTATGGGAATGCTAATGGAGCTGAGGATGATCCAGGTGACCAAGGAAAATCACTGCCGAGCTCGGTGGTAAGTGTCCAAAAGTACATTTAATAACTCTTACAACGTTATGATCAGGGAATCATATCAAGAAAGCCGAGTATATTTCCGTTGTATCGCATATTGTGGTGCGTTTACATGAATTTCACAAAAGGTCACCATCATATTTCACTTTCGTTGTCAACGGTATAGTCAATCCTTTCCAAAGTAATTTTGACATGCTGTGATTATTAAAGAAAACGGAGTAAATTCTGAAAACATCATAATGAGAAATCATCGTAGAATATATCGGTTTCCCAAAAATATTCGTTAAATTTTAATTCAATTGTAACGTCCAAGTACTTAATAAGCTCTCCGTATGAAAACAATAAGAAAACTACTAAATTCAAATCACCCTAAAAGCCTAACTAGACATATGTTATGGAACATCAGCATCCCAGGCCCGCCGAGCAAAGCTAGGGGTAAAAGCTAGTATAAAACAATTTTTTCTGTAGGCAACAGTAGCTTTTTGGGATTAAAGGCACCCTACGGCCTTTTCTGTACTCCTGACAACGACGGTTACGCAGTTAAGGCAAGCAAGCATAACGAACAAACCAAGGGAATAGCCTTTCTCGGGTTAAAAGGTATCCTATATTATTTTCTGTACCCCTGAAAATGTGTGTACAAACTAAATCACATTCGCGTTTATAATATAAGTTGGGATTATAAAAGCTATTGACATATGTTTTTGCTGAAATCAAGTTAAAATTTTCAGTTTGATAAGATTTAAAAAAAATGCACAATTAATGAAAAGAGACTGGAATGTGAGTGTGAGGTCGAGTGGGCGGGGTTTGATGTAATCTGCGACTAAGTGATTCTGTGCTTTTGGTTAAGTTCGTGGTCACAGAGTTTGTATTTTGGCAATTTTATTTAGTGTAGGATGCTTTGGTTAAGATTAGAATAGCTGATGTCTGGCACTTCGTTGGTCAGCAGATTGCGAACGCGTAAGGTTGACGTGGTTCTCGTTGATTTATTGGAAGTCCTGAAAAGGAACGGGAACGTAACGTAAAATTTCTAAATTTCCTCTTGAAGAAATTTCCGAACGCGGTTTAAACAGGCAGATTGAAACAGTGGCTGGAAAACAGTATTAAAGTGTAGTCTACTCACGTCAACTCTTAGGAAGTCACCATTTCAATGTTTAGTAAATATATAAAAGAATGCAGGGTCAGTGTAATATATTACTTTAATTAATTAATTGAGTTTTATTTAACAATGCAATTTATGTTTCTTTATTGGCAATGTCTTATAAAAATACTCATTGCCTAGTAATTTGCCATTTAATGCTATTTTATCATTCATTAAATATCTCATGAAGTTTAAGTTTAATTATTCTTCACTTTACACCATGCGTAGTAAAGCTTAGAAAAACATTAAAATAATAAAGGATATCTTCAACCATACCTACCGATTTTTGTTAAGAAAATATTGCATATGAAAGCTATCAACTTATTTGTATGGTTAATTTGAATTTAATTCATAATAAAAACCTAGTCGTATCAAATTATTATGCATACAATTTAACAGCAAATAACAGTGAGACGTAAACTTCATTTTTTTTTTCAATAACATAAAGTTCAAAGTTACGCTTACATTATTTGCCACTAAATTCATCTTGAATAATCACCAAAAATAATCAAAATAAACAACAAATCAATGTAAATCAATATAAAAATTTTACTGCTAGGTTATAATATAATTATACTAAATGATTAATGTAATTTAGATTACTATTTAAATCGTGCCAATAAGGATTTAATTTAAATCCCTGACCAGTAACATTGATTAATCTTTGATGACAAATCTTATTATACAATACATTGAAGTATTTTCATATAAGTATCTTAAGAATGACAGTATAATATTTAGTAAGACGGTGGTTTCTTCAAAAAAAATCAGAATTGACGTAATTCATTGTTCCAAATGCTGGTCAAAAGCTGCGGAAATCTCCTTGATACGGCTATAAGTATAACTTAATTAAGCAAATAAATTAATATAATTTTGTTTTGCAGAGAATATTATACAAAAACAATGTAATTAGCAGTCAATTCACTCATTGATACAATTTATAGATTTATACGAAATTAAGCTCAAAATATAATTTTAGCAACATTGATCATTTCAATTAATTTAAAACGATATGAATGTTTTCAGTTTCATTGCAGTTAGCAAATAGAATTTAAGGAAAAATATGTACATTATTTAAAAACAAAACGAAAGGTATTTATTCAACCAAATAATATTGAATGGCCATAACACTTGAATTTTAATCGCCGTATATCTCATTAAATTTTCAAATTACCGGAAAATATTCGAATTCGAAATAAATTTTATGACTTTCTTAAGTCTATAAACTTTATTAATCATTGATCACTAAAATTATTAACCTTTGATAATAACTACGGATAGATATTTTATATGCCATGTATTGTGCAAGATATTATACTCTTAAATTTAAATATTGTTCTATAATTAGCTTAAGTAAAAGACATTAGTTATTGTTTGAATGTAAATCTCTGAAAAGTAAAGCAAGAAGTAAGGGTTAAAAAGTGAAAAGTTACTACCTATGTATGACACTCTAAATATTTCACTTATCGAAAGAAAAAAAAAACACTTTATAAATAAAAACCAAACATATACAATTGTAACCCAAGTAAATACTATATATATGTATGCGAAAATTCAAAATGATAGTACTAAAGCAAAAACAAAAACATTTTAAAATTCGGATGTATAGATGGAAAGGAGTATGAATTAAATGTAATACATACAATACACCTTTTATATATTTACATTATAAACAATACATTGAATCCGAAGTATGAAGAAAGAGAAATTATATAAATAAGAAAAAAAAAATAAGTATAATATGGACTAAGTTTTGTATTAACAATTTTTTTTATTCTTATTATAATTGATGAATATTGTATTAATGATTGCAAGGAATAATTACAATAGTATGAATTGCTAACAAAAGATGGATTTTCCTTTCCAGTAGTTCTGCTTTTCAGCGGGCAATGGGGTGCAGGGTAAGTATGCCGTCGCGAGGGTAGGGTTTGGAAAAAATCCGCTGAGGTCGGTTTAGCGTCGTGCGCGGTACGCGGTACCTTAGTTGTTTTTGGTTTTTCCTTAACGTAGCATTCGTCGGGTTGAGTTAACGTAGTATACTTTTCGGTACCGCGTCGGGAATTCGGGAACGCGAAATAAAAATTAGATTTTGTTCTTTTTGACTGGTTATGAGAAGAAATACGGAGTAACGTAGAATAGGTTTCCTCTCCGTATGGTTTTGTTTGTAACGCGTTTGAAAACGGGCGTGTATAGGTGGCTGAATTATGTAAATGAGCGTAACCCATTCGGAGACCCGCTACCGAAATCCTCTCCGATCTAGCTGGCCGACAAGCAGCCACCGCGTGAATGGGTTACGGTGCACGGATTGGTTGACCGGTTGGTACCATCCGTTGGCACTACTCAGACTTAACGTCTAGAACCGATGAGAGGTCGGTTCCGCGTTCGGACGTAAAATGTTTAAATCATTACACTAGCGCACTTCACCCCTATCAATAGTGAAGAAATTGAAACGGTATTACGGATATACATACGCCAGAGCCAATCAGAAAGTTTTCAGGAAGATATGAAGTGCATTCAGAATGGAAAGAAATTGAAGTTGAACTCCGCGCTAAGACATTTAAGTCCCTACATTGACGATAATGGTATCATTTGAATATCTGGTCGCATCCAAGCGGCTAACATCGGTGACTAGCATTACTATTGGTGCAGTACACTCACAAAAAGCTTCTACTTGCTGGATCCACTCTAATGACAGTAGCATTACGAAGAAATTATTGGATAATTAGAGCACGCAACATGATTCGAAATGTCTACCGAAAATGCGTCATATGCTGTCGTATCGAGGGACGTACAATGCAACAAAAGATGAGTGAACTACCAACCGCTCGCGTGAATGCTTCACCCGCCTTTCATAATACTGGTGTCGACTACGCTGGTCCCTTTATGCTGCGGAATATCTATGGACGTGCAACGTGAACAACAAAACAGGTGCCTCACAAAGCGCATGCTGTCCTATTCATCTGCATGAGTTCTCGAGCAGCACATCTAGAGCTTGCATCCGGCCACTAGTAGCGTTGGCTGATAACTATAACCGAAGCGCTCCTGATAACCTTCTCGACCGCTGGAACCGAGTACAAAAAACGGCTGACGAATTCTGGCGCCGCTGGCGTGACGAGTATTTGTTGCTTCTTCGGAAGCGATCTAAATGGGACAGGATCAAAGAAAACGTAAGGAGTGGAGACATTGTTGCGATCCGTGAAGAAGACACTTCCCCTAACAAATGGCCCCTGGCACGAGTCGTTGAAGTTTACCCAGGCAAAGATGGACTTGTCCGTATTATTACACTAACCGATGGAAGTAAACTATATATATATATATATATATATATATATATATATATATATATATATATATATATATATATATATATATATATATATGTATATATATATATATATATATATGTGTGTATATATATGTATATTTATATATATATATATATATATATATATATATATATATATATATATATATATACATATATATGTATATATATATATATATATATATATATATATATATATATATACATATATATATGTATATATATATATATATATATATATATATATATATATATATATATATATATATATATATAAAAGTAACTCCGCCATAGACGGTCCCAAGCCCTGAGAAAGGAGGAGGGAACCCTTGTTTCCCCAACCCATAGCTTCCATGATTCCTTATCCCAAACTCCCCAATTAAATAGTAGTAAATGCTCTCGGGGTGCACATTGGGTTTACTGGTTCCCCAATAATGTAACATTAAATGACGAGAAGTGGTAATAACTGTAAATACATCTAAAGCTCTGCTACCAAATCCTACTCACACCTCCTTTGTGAGGACGTAAGAGGGTGAAGGCGAATCTTCCCCGCCTGATAACGGAATCGACGTAATAACCATGCCGCCGGAATGGAGGTTGGGCGACGGGCTAACTCCCCGTCCCTGGGAAACCTTTAATTGTTTCAAAACCTGCAGTTAGGCCTCGGAATGGATTGGACTCACGGCAACGACCTCGCAAACGAAAAAAGTACTATGGCATTGGATCCTGGAATGTCAGATCAGTCAATTATCCTGGCGCTGTTAAGGACATTTTAGAAAAGGACAGTCAATATCAATTAAACATACTGGCAGTCCAGGAAACGACATTCAAGACATGCGATCGCACACAATATTTAAAAGTGGGAAGCCTACTGGAAAATGATAATTCGGAGTGGCCTTCATGGTGGATAGGGAGTTCAAATCGCACGTTATTGATTTTAAGGGAGTCAATGAACGGTTGTGTGCGATCCGTATAAAAGAGAAATTCTTCATAACCTGGCTGATTAATCTTCACGCCCCGACAGTAGAAAAGGATGAAGAAACGAAGGAATCATTTTACAATCACCTGGAAAGACTGGCCGACTCATTGCCCACAAATGACACAAAAATTATTCTGGGTGATTTCAACGCTAAGGTTGGCAATGCGCTATCTCATCGGGGAACGACTGGAGGATATAGCCTCCACGATGAAACAAATGACAACGGCTAGCACCTGAATGACTTTGCATGTAGCAGAAATCTGGGCCTCGAGCATACTTGACGTCCGTACATAACGAGGAGCCAATTGTAACTCAGATCATTACTTGATCAAACTAACCTATCGATGTCGTATGTCAAAGGCTTATTCTGCGAAGACCAGCCCGCTGCAAAAATTTGACATCGAAAAGCTCCAAACGGCGTCTGTGGCCGAAAATTTTACGGAGACCCTCGACAACCAGCTAGCTCCCATCTTATCAGGCGCATCGTTAAAGACGAGCAACGAGCTCTGGATGGAAGTGAAAGCGACTATCAGGACTGTGGCAGAACAGACGATCGGTCATCAAGCCCGGCGCAAGAGAAATGATTGGTTCGATGATGAGTGTCAGAATGCGTTAGATAAAAAGAATCAGGCGTACAAAGAATACGTAGGTAGGAAAACCAGGACGAAGAGAGAACACTATGAAATCTCAGAAGAGTAGCAAAAAAGATAATTAGGATTAAGAAAAGAAAACAACTATGACGACAAATTGAGAATTATAGATGTAAGTTTAGCGAGCAATAACACAAGACAAGCATACAAAGTAGTGAAAAGCCTGAAACGTGGTTATCAGCCCAAAACCACGCTCTGTCGTGATGACTGCGGCAATATAATCGCTGATGAAATCAAGATTAAGGAAAGATGGGCATCATATGTCAAGAACCTCCTTAATCCTCCACATAGCTCCAGAATATTGGAGCCTATAGATGTCTGCGGAGATCTTCCATTGGCCCCACCAACTCTGGATGAAGTTTGTTCCATCATCAAAGCCCAAAAGAATAATAAAGCGCCGGGTACCGATGTTATTCCAGTGGAGCTCATCAAATATGGTGGCAGTGGTGTTCATCAAGCTGTTCACAAAGTCATCCAGTACATTTGGCAACAAGGACATATGCCGAAAGAGTGAAGCCAATCAATTATATTCCCTATCCACAAAAAAGGTGACAAGCTACAGTGCGAAAATTATATGTTTTCTAAAATCTTAGAAAATAAAATCAGATCATACACCAACAGTATTATTGGGGAGTATCAAGGTGGTTTTAGAGCAGGTAGATTAACAACAGACCAATTGTTCACAGTCAAGCAGGTACTTGAAAAGTGCTGGGAGTTCAACATAGACGTGCACCAAATTTTGGTTGACTTCAAGCAAGCATACGATAGTATTGATCGTAACGTCCTGTACCAAATAGTGCTTGGTTTTGGCATCCCAGCCAAATTAGTCTGCTTACCAAAATGACAATGACGTTGACAACCTCCCAAGTCCGCATCAATAACCAACTCACTGATGCCTTTGACACAAATATCGGACTAAAGCAGGGAGATGGGCTGGCCCCATTGCTATTCAATGTGGCTCTGGAGTACGCCATACAGAAGCTACCTGTCGATACACGAGGTACATTACTATACAAGTCGATTCAAGTAGTGGCCTATGCGGACGACATCAATATTCTGTCACGGTCAACTGCCAAAGAACTCTCCCTGAAACTCGAAAGCGAAGCAAAACTAGTAGGGCTACAAATCAATGAAAATAAAACAAAGTTCATGACGCAGTTGAGGAAAAATACCTCAAACACCCAAAATATCACACTTGGAGAATTCAGTATCGAGAATGTTAGCGAATTTGTGTATTTAGGCGCCAAAATAACGAAAACGGGCAATGAAAGAGACGAAATACGCCGAAGAATACAACTCACAAATAAAATATTTTATTCAGTATTGACGATCTTGAAGACCAGCTGCATACACAGGAAAACAAAGCTCCAAGTATACAAATCTGTGATAAGACCTGTGTTATGCTATGGGTGTGAAACATGGACCCTAACCCAAGCATCCGCAAGTATATTGAACGCCTTTGAGCGACGGGTCCCGAGGCAAATAATCGGAGCGAAGCTAGACGGGGACCAATGGCGAATTCGATACAACCATGAGCTGTATGAAATTTTGGACGAACCGGAGATCTCAAGGATTGTAAAACTGCGGAAGCTGTAATGGGCTGGACACATGAATCGTATGGATGAACAACGGGTACCCAAGAAGGTATTCGTTGGGAGAACTGAAAGCCGGCGGCCAGTGGGGAAACCGAGGAAACGCTGGTCTGACTCGGTCGACGAAGACGAATTGAAAGACGCGGTCAACGGACCGAGACAGCTGGAGGCGCTGTTTGCAGGAAGCGAAGACCCGAAACGGGCTGTAGTGCTAACAAGAAGAAGAAGATATATAAAAGTAAAAAGTGTACGTACGACCAAAAATTTTCAATATAAAGTCATATATCACCAAAACGTTATGTTATTTCATGAATTAATTTTAAAATATAAGAAAATTAAGTCTAGCCAATAAGAATATACTTAAAAAAAAGCTAAAAAATTCGAAGATGTAGAAAAGTTCCTATAAGCGATAAGCCTCCGTCTACGACACGCAATAAGTCTTCGTATGATCATTCCTCTGGAATATTAAATATCACTAAATTATATTTAAAAAATAGTTTTATAAATCAGAATGAGTTTTCGGTAGCGTATCCTTTTGCTTTAATAATAGCCTGCAGTCTTCTCGGCATTGATTTATTTAGCTTACTGGTTATATCATTGGATATTAAATTCCAATCTTCTAGCAGCGCTGATTTTAGGGCTGCCATGCTTGTCAGGTTCCTTTGTTGAATCCTCTTATCGAAAACATCCCAAAGATGCTCTATA
>OZ017738.1:213164591-213172091 GCA_963969285.1 Odontomyia ornata
AGGCGATATTGATTGTTTGAGTGTGAAGTGATTTTTAGTGGACAGTTGAAGTAGAAATTGATAGAAGACTTGTAAAATAGTGAAAATTAAAATTGTGAAATAGTTAAATAAGTGATTGTGCATTTTTAGGTAATTGAATAAACTCTTTTAATTTAATTTAAAAGACATTTCGTTTTCACCTTCCCGGGACATTAAAATTATTGGCCGCGAACCATAACACGCGACAGTTGTGTCGAGAAGTAAGAAAGAAAATTTCGAAAATTGAAAACATTTAAACTGCACAATTGTGAAATTTAACGTGAAAACTGTTGAAAAAAAAAACGAAAAGCCATAACAATAAAAATGCCACGAAACTTGCATCCAAGAATTAATGAATTGACCATGTCGGAACAGCGAAATCTGGCTACGCAAGGCAAAGGCCACACTGATTGCACGCTTGCGCGACGCGATCGAATCAGATGCGGAAAATGGTGCAGAAGGTGGAGAAGCAGAAACACCAAAACCAAAGGAACCAGAAAATGTGCTGATGCAAATGTTGATGCTGATGCAGCAAGAGCTGCGACTAAAGTCATCTAATTTAACTGCGAAGCTCAATGAACAGTCGTCGAATATAACTGGGAAGCTAAATGAACAATCAACGAAGCTGGACCAACAAGCGATCGAAATCAAGGCAGACATCACACAGAAGCTGGAGAAACAGTCAACCGAAATAAAAGCGGAGCTCGGTCATCTGAACAAACAAATTAAAGGCGTCGAGGAAAACGTTGACCAGGTCGAGGAAAAGGTTTACCAGTTCGAGGAAAAGGTCAGCCAGGTCGAGGAAAAGGTCAGCCAGGTTGAGGAGAGAATGAACCAGGAGATGGAAAACATGAAAAAGCTAAAATTCTCGGGTGAAAGAACAATGTAGTTCTTTCACTTAGGACACCAGCATTCCTTAAAACAAAATTTCTTATGAAAAAGGAATTGGAAGTAGCAAAGGCAGTAGTAACTACCTCACCAGCCCCCCTTACAACCGCAGCGCAAAGCTCATCCAGAAATGTGAAAGCACCAATATTCGACGGGCAAACGGTCTGGAGTATTTAAAAAACCCAGTTTGAAGCCGCTGCTAGGGCAAATCACTGGAATGAGCAGGAACGAGCAACTGCATTAATTTTTGCTCTAAGAGGCTCAGCTGCCGAGATTTCGCAGATTAACCCCGTTGAGTTACACTCAAACCCGGCTGCTATAATGAATGCGCTCGACATGCGTTATGGAGACGTGCATCTAAAGCAGATTTATCGGTCACAGCTAAGGCATCGGGTGCAGAAGTCTGGTGAAACCCTACAGCAGCTAGCCCAAGACATTGAGCGACTAGCACTTTTGGCTTACCCAGCCTACGACTCAGAACATCGAGATGATGCAGCAACAGAAGCATTCATCATCACACTAAAGGACCTGGAATTGCAAATTCTTAAGGACGCATTGGCTTACAGTCTGAGCCTTGAGGTAGCGAAAAATGTGACTCGTACCACTGCCCGGGTTCGCAAGGTAGTGGCAGACGAGCGCAGGTGTTAGCGCGTCGAAATTGAGCGAGAGCCGCATGCAAATGGTGCGCCTAGATGCTGGAATTGCGGAGAGAAGGGGCACCCGCAAAGAGATTGCAAGAAGCGAAGGAAACGGAGGTATTGTCCAGGATGGTGCGGATCCAGACCGTTTTAGGAGCCCAAAATGGAAGCCCATCAAACTGGAGGGGCCAACTTCGTGGGGCGGTCGTTGGCCAGGAGGACCGACATCCCCAGCACCCCCATCACCGTGTCAAGGCAACATCGTGGAGAAGCAGGCTTATGCCTTCCGGGCCAAGTTGATGAAGAAAATTGCACCACAACAAGTGACACTGGTGCAACTCGATCGACTATCCGACCAGACCTAGTGAGGCCCCAACTACTTTACAAGGGCAGAGTTCATGGAAATGCTGACGCCCTATCTCGTCATCCATGTCCAGCTAACTGCAAGCATTGCCAACGGATTGAAGAAAAGGAGCCGACCGTTGATCTGCAAGTGATAACGGCCCAATTTGATGAAGGTTGGTCATTGGAGGAGATTCGAAACGCCCAGCTAGCCGATGAAGACATCGGACCATCGCTCATATGGAAGGAGACAACTGGGCGACCTGAGTGGAAAGACGTTTCAATGCATGGCGTAACCCTGAAAAGCTATTGGGCACAATGGAACTCCCTTCAGGTAGAGGGTGGCATACTCAAGCGGAAATGGCAAACGGCGGATGGCAGCTCCTATAGGATGCAAACGATACTTCCCAAAAGCCGAATCCACGATATGGTTAAGGAAATGCACGAAGGATCCTCGGGAGGCCACCTTGGCGTTAACAAGACCTTAGCGAAATTGCGGGAAAGGTTTTACTGGCTCCATGCTCGAGAAGATGTAGAGGACTGGTGCCGTAGATGCACAATTTGCGCTTCCGTCAACGGTCCAAAGCGACGACTGAGAGGACAAATGCAAACCTACAACGTGGGTGTACCGTTTGAAAGGATTGCTGTTGACACCGCAGGACCCTTTCCTGAATCCGAATGGGGAAATCGATACACGCTGGTTGTGGCCGATTATTTCAGGAAGTGGCCCGAGGTCTATCCCATTCCCAACCAGGAAGCAACTACTGTAGCCGAACAGCTAGTGTTGAATTGGGTCAGTGGGTACGGCGTACCTTGCGAACTACATTGGGATCAAGGCCGAAACTTTTAGTGACTGGTTTTTGGCGAAATGTGCGAGCTGCTGGGAATACGGAAAACGAGGACAACACCGCTGCATCCCCAATCCGCTGGAATGGTCGAACGTTTCAACGGAACGCTCAATAAACACTTGGCCAAGATGGTTGACGAGAACCAAAGGGACTGGGACCGACACATTCCACTATTTTTGATGGCGTACAGAGCTGCCGAACATGCATCGACGGGCCAAGCTCCAGCCAAAGTCGTTTTTGGAAAGACTATTCGTCTGTCAGCTGATTTAAAGTTCGGGACATCCCCTGAGAAACCCCAAACGATCTCGGAGTACGCAAGTGAGCTAAGGCAACGGTTGAACCAGATACATCGGACAGTGCGAAAACACCTCGAATCGGCTACTGACCGCATGAAGACCAGGTATGATCTAAAGGCAAATTCTACTGGCTTCCAGCAAGATGACTTAGTGTGGTTAACATAATTGGGAGGGACCATACCGAGTTACAAAGCGAATCAACGACGTCGTATACCGCATACAGGAACACCGTAAGCCAAGAGCCAAAATGAAAATCGTGCACCTGGACCGTCTTGCCCCATATAACATCCAGGGAGAATTGACTACAACTGGCGACACATCTTTTCGGGGCGAAAAGAACTGAGATGGGGGCAGTGTTACATGCACGAATAATTCTGCGAGCTACTGTCGCAATTATTTGCACAATCGTTTAGAAGATATGATCAACAAAACGAACGTACTCGAAAACCCACCAAGCATCAACATCTGAAAGCGAGTCACTGCTCCATTCATTACGGGCTCGAACATTCCCGCTAGTTCGGCAATGTACGAGAAATGGATTGAATAACTTGAGACCCTATATAAAAGCGAGCGGAATGAATGGAGGGCTCATTCATTAGAACCGCGATAGTAAAAACTGCGATAGGGTGGAGTGCGAATCGAAAAGCGATATTGATCGAGTAGTAGTAAAGTGATTCTCGTTGATTGTGAAGTGATTTGAGTGGACAGTTGAAGTAAAAATTGATAGAAGACTTGTAAAATAGTGAAAATTAAAATTGTGAAATAGTTAAATGAGTGATTGTGCATTTTTTGTAATTAAATAAACTCTTTTAACTTAAATTAAAAGACATTGCGTTCTCACTTTCCCGGAACATTAAAATTATTGGCCGCGAACCATAACTCGCGACAATATATATATATATATATATATATATATATATATATATATATATATATATATGTATATATATATATATATATATATATATATATATATGTATATATATATGTATATATATATATATATATATATATATATATATATATATATATATATATATATATATAGTTACATGTACGACTAATTCTGCGAGCTACTGTCGTAATTTTTTCACAACATCATGATCAACAAAAGAATGTAGTCGAAAACCCGCCAAGCATGATCAACATCTGAAAGTGACGTCTTTGCCCCATTCATTAAGCTGCTCGAATATTCCAGTTAGTTCGCCAATGTACGAGAAGTGAATTGAATGACTAGAGACCCTAATATAAAGCCGAGCTGAATGAATGGGGGGGCATTCACTACAACCGCGATATAGTAAAACTGCGATTGTGTGGAATGCGGATGGGAAAGCGATATTGATCGAGTAATAGTAAAGTAACTTTCGTTGATAGATAAGTCAGTTAAAGTAAAAATTTATAGACGAAGTGAAGAGTAAAATTAGTGAAATAGTGAAATCAATTATTGTGCATTTTTAGTAAATAAACTCTTTTAACTTAATTTAAATGACAGTGCGTTTTCACTTTCCCGGAACATTAAAACGCAAACCATAACACGCGATAGTGGTGTCGAAAAGTGAGAAAGAAAATTTCGAAAGTGAAAACATTCAAACATTTTTAAAGTGCACAATAGTGAAACTTAACGTGAAAACTGGTGGAAAAAAAGAAAAGCCAAAACAATAAAAATGCCACGAAACTTGCATCTAAGAATCAATGAATTGACCATGCTTAAGGAAGAGTTGGAACAGTGAAATCTGGCTACGCAAGGTACAAAGGCCACACTGATTGTACGCTTGCGTGACGTGATCGAATCGGAAGGTGTAAATTTGGACTCGGGTGAGCCCTCAGATGCAGAAAATGGTGCAGAAGGTGGAGAAGCAGAAACACCAAAATCAAAGGAACCAGAAAATGCGCTGATGCAAATGTCGATGCTGATACAGCAAGAGCAGCGACAACAGTCTTTCAATTTAACATCCAGTTTAACTGCGAAGCTAGATGAACAATCAGCGAAGCTAAATGAACAATCAGCGAAGCTGGATCAACAAGCGATCAAAATCAAGGCAGATTTTCAAAATTAGTCAACCGATTTGAAAGCAGGTTTGCAAAACCAGTCAACCGAAATAAACGCGGAGCTCGGTAGTCCGAACAAACAAATTAAATGCGTTGAAGAAAAGGTTTGCCAGGTCGAGGAGAGAATTAACCATGAGATCAGCCAGGTCGAGGAGAGAATAAACCATGATATCAGCCAGGTCGAGGAGAGAATCAACCATGAGATGGGAAACATGAAAAAGGAATTGGAAGCAGCGAAGGCAATAGTAACCACCTCACCAGCCTCGCTTATAACCGCAGCGCAAATCACATCCAGAAATGTGCAAGCACCAATATTCGATGGGCAAACAGTCTGGACTAATTACAAAGCCCAGATTAAAGCATCCGTTCGGATAAATCACTGGAATGAGCAGGAACGAACAACTGCACTGATTCTTGCTCTAAGAGGCCCAGATGCCGAGCTTTTGCAGACGATCCCCGTTGAGTTGCACTCAAACCCGGCTGCTATAATGAATGCGCTCGACATGCGTTATGGAGACGATCATCTGAAGCAGATTTATCGGTCACAGCTACGGCATCGGATGCAGAAGTCCGGCGAAACCTTACAACAGCTAGCCCAAGACATTGAGCGACTGGCACTTTTGGCTTACCCAGCTTATGACCCAGAACATCGAGATGACGCAGCAACAGGCGCATTCATCAGTGCGTTAAAAGACCAAGAATTGCAACAAGCCGTGCGCTTAGCTCAAAAGCTAACTGTTAAGGACGGATTGGTTTATAGTCTGAACTTTGAGGCAGCGAAAAATGTGAGCCGTGCCACTGCCCGGGTTCTCGAGGTAGTGACAGACGAGTGCAGCTGTGAGCGCGTGAAAATTCAGCGAGACCCGCATGTGAATGGCGCGCCTAGATGCTGGAATTGCGGAGAGAAGGGGCACCCGCAAAGAGACTGTAAGAAGCGAAGAAGACCGAGCTATTGTCCAGGGTTAGCAGCTAGGAGGAGATCCAGACCGTGTCAGGTGCCCAGAATGGAAGCCCTTCAAGGTGAGGGGTCGGGAAACATGTAAGAGCCAACTTCGTGCGGCAGAGGTTAGCTAGGAGGATCGACGTCCCCAGCGCCACCATCACCGTGTCAAGACTACATCGTAGAGAAGCGGACTTATTTTTTCGGGGTCAAGTTGACGGAGAACATTGCACCATAATAATCGACACTGGTGCAACCCGATCGATTATCCGACCAGACCATGTGAAGCAACAACAACTTCACAAGGGCGGAATTTGCTCACTACGGACAGCTACGGGAGAAACTGCCCCATTCATTAAGCTACTCGAATATTCCAGGTAATTCGCCAACGTACGAGAAATGAATTGAATGACTAGAGACCCTATATAAAGCCGAGCTGAATCAATGGGGGGATTCATTACAACCGCGACAGTAAAAACTGCGATAGTGTGGAGTACGAATTGAAAAGCGATTGATTGATAGTGGAGTGACTTTCGTGATACAGTTTTTATACAAATTGATAGACAAGTGAAAAGAAAAATTTTAAAATAGTGAAATTGATGATTGTGCATGTTTTTTAGTAAATAAACTCTTTTAACTCATTTTAAAAGACAGTGCGTTTTCACTTTCCCGGAACATTAAAATTATTGGCCGCGAACCAGAACACGGCAATATATATATATATATATATATATATATATATATATATATATATATATATATATATATATATATATACATATATATATATATATATATATATATATATATATATATATATATATATATATCTATATATATATATATCTATATATATATATATATATATATATATATATATATATATATATATACATATATATATATATATATATATATATATATATATATATATATATATATATTTACAGATATATATATATATATATATATATATATATATATATATATATATATATATATATATATTTACAGATATATATATATATATATATATATATATATATATATATATATATATATATATATATACTACTTAGAAGAGGTGTTCTTAGAAGAGGTGTTCTTAGTCCCGACAAATGTACCCTTTTCGCAGCTGAAGTGAAATACCTGGGACACGTTGTATCAGCAGAAGGGGTCAAAACAGACCCTGAGAAACTTTTAGGCGTGAAAAGCTGGCCAACATCAAACAACAAGCGCCAACTACGAAGTTTTCTGGGTCTGGCAACCTACTATCGAAGATTCGTTAAAGACTTTGCCAAAATAGCTAAGTGTCTCCATCAGTTAACCGACAAAAATCGTCCGTATGTCTGGAATGAACAATGCCAGACAGCCTTTGAGACCCTGAAGGACAAACTGTGTGAATCACCTATGCTGGCATATCCGAAACCCGGAAAAATGTTTGTAGTTGACACCGATGCGAGCAACGGCGGTAGTGGAGC
>OZ017738.1:213177091-213239591 GCA_963969285.1 Odontomyia ornata
GGGTAGTGCAGTCGCTTGCAAGCATGGGAGGCCCACACTCAGTGGGTGAATGATATTCACCTCCCAACCACAACCACGTGATGGTCTGGGGGTGTTTCATCTACGATGGTATTAGAAAACTGGCCAGAATTATCGGAATATTGCGGAAGGAACCCTATCACAATATTCAACGAAGTGCCATTCCCTGTGGCATTGGTTTGATTGCCAACTGATTTATATTTCAACAAGCACACCTCCCATCTATGCGTGAACTATCTGCGGTCCAAGAAAGAGAAAAGTGTGATGCCCTGAAATCAGCCCGATGGAATTATTATGGAGTGAGCCCGACCGGCAGGCAAAGAACATGCACGTGACTAGTGAAAAACAGTTGTTCGACTGTTGAAAAGTGGCTTGGAATAACCTCGCAACTGAAATACTTAAAAAATTGCTCGAAAGACTTCCAAGAATTTGCGCTACAATTACCAAAGCACGATGTGTGGGTCGTTACGGGAGCCGCAGTCCAAATATTGCTCGGTTCGTGTTCCATCGTTCCTCTCTGTGTACTGTAAATGACAACATACATAAACGAAAAGCTGCGAATTATAATCAAAGCATCGGTGATTAGCAGAAGTAGGTGTGTATCCATACTCGTATTAAGTATCAAACATATACACAAGAGTTCGCAATCGAACGTACCGCCTTAGTGGAACGATTTGGTTACACGCATTTGCAATGAGGCAAATCGAGCGAAAGCTTGAGCTTTGTGGTTGCACCAGTCACAGAGAGATGGCATTAAACAAAAACGACATTACAGTTGAGCTTTGATCATTTAATTGGTAAATTGTCTTCAATGTTTTAGTTAGTAAGCAATAAAGTCAGAATAATTATGCAATAAAAGAAGTAAAATAATCGAGAAGTATTTCTCCATTCGCTGACTTAAGGCGTGCGTCCGAGCTTATTCTATCCCAAGGCACTTAGCCCAGGATAACCAAATCAAGAATACGTTCAACTGCATACTCAAGGCATCTGCCCGAGCATAAGCTTCCCAAGGCAGTTATGCCCGGCGCCTGCAGTTGAACTAATAATTGATTGATTTATCAATCTGACTGCATACTTAAGGCGTTAGCTCGAGTATTAGCGTCCCAAAGCTTTGCACCTGGGGCTAGCAGTTGGATTATTAAACAATTGATTCGTAAATATGACTGCGTGCTCAAGGCGTCAGCCTGAGTAACAGTTAAAGCTTAAATAAATAGTTTGGTTTCTTCGAATTTCCTTTTCCCTCTGAACGACTAACAAAAATAATTAAAGTCAACATAAATATACTTATGTAGGCATAAGTCGGCAATATATTATTCTGTTATAAATTAATTAGCTTCGAAGAATTCATTGTAATTGTATAACCAAACAAAGAAGGAAATAAAATTTAAATCATTAAATAAACGAAAACCCTTTCACTGATCTAATTGGCAAGTATAAATTAGCAGGTAAGTGGTATACAGGAATATCTTTCTCTCCCCGGTAGCCCTGTTGTGTATGTAGGATACACATCATATCAAGCTCCCAGTTCATGCCAGTATACATAGGGTCTACTGTTATTGTGCAACAAAATTGGCGCAGCCGGTAGGATATCGGCTCTGGTGAGATTACGGTTAGATACTGTATAGCATACTAACTGATGGGAACATCAGCCGATATCTGAACCAAACTTTTGGTACATGGGAACGAGGTTGGAAACATCCATTGCCTGGAATATTTTTTTTTGTTTTTTTTTTTGTTTTGCCAAATACACTCCACTCCTGAGTTGACCTAGTGTAAAACCACGCTATCTCCAATTCATGTAGTAATAAAATTTTAATTTACAGTGGCACGCAGATATAAACCTCAAACTAAGCGAGACAATTAAATAAGCAGAAAGTGAACTTTACAATTTAGTGTGAAATTTCGAGTGAATAGTGAACATTTTGAACACAAAAAAAAACATTCAGTGAAAACAAGAAATACCCTCGGGTCGAATAATAAGAAAGTGTTAACACCCACGGACTAACTTATGACCGACAAACCCTTCAGCGCAGAGGACATTTTTCACCATTCTACGCCTGCAAGTAAACCCAGCAAAGTCATCTTACGGAGTGGAAGAATACTAGAAACACAAAGAAGTGTTACGGGAACCGCAGTCCAAATATTGCTCGGTTCGTGTTCCGTCGTTCCTCTCTGTGTACTGTATATGACAACATACATACGAAAAGCTGCGAATTGTAATCAATGCATCTGTGGGCACGGTGTCGTATCATGGATTAGCAGAAGTGGGTGTGTATCCATACTCGTATTAAGTATCAAACATATACACACAAGACTTCGCAATCGAACGTACTGCCCAGCGGAACGAATTGGTTACATGCATTGCAAATCGAGCGAAAGCTTTAGCTTTGTGGTTGCACCAGTCACAGAGAGATGGCACTAAATACGTTAAACTGTTTTGTTGTTGAACTTTGATCTTATTTGAAATGGTAAATTTTCTTCATTGTTTTAGTTGGTAAGCAATAAAGTCAGCATAATTATAGTATAAAAGAAACTTAAAGACACAAGACAATCGAGAAGTATTTCTCCATTCACTGGCTCAAGGCGTGCGCCCGAGCTTATTCTATCTCAAGGCACTTAGCCCGAGATAAGTGAATAGTGGGATACGTTCAACTGCGTACTCAAGGCATTAGCCCGAGTATCAGCGCCCCAAGGCAGTTACGCCCGGGGCCTGCAGTTGAACCAGTAATTGATTGATTTATCAATCTGACTGCGTACTCAAGGCATCAGCCCGAGTATTAGCGTCCCAAGGCTTTGTGCCCGGGGCTAGCAGTTGGATTATAATCAATCGATTCGCTAATATAACTGCGTGCTCAAGGCGTCAGCCCGAGCAACAGTTAAAGTCTTAATTAAATTGGTTTGTTTTTCTCTGGTAACAAAAATAATTAAAGAATATAATAATCGTGCGAATTAACTGCTCCATTAACACTCTAAATTCATAAATATGTAAATATAAAACCCCATTAACTAGTTCTTTAATAAATCACTTCAGAAAATTTCTTTCATTGATCGCTCCATAAATGCCCGAACTTTATACGTCTCTGCAATAAATTAATTATTGAAAGAATTCACTTGTAAATATGTTATTAAAATTAATATAGCCAACTGAACTTGTTATTATATGACCAAACAAAGAATAAAATAAAACTTAAAACATTAAACAAAAACACTCTTTTACTGATCTTGCTGGCGAGTATAAAGTAGCAGATAAGTATCATACAGGAATATCTCTCTCTCCCCGGGAGCCTTGATGTGTATATAGGATACACATCATATCAAGCTCCCAGCACATGCCAGTATACATAGGGTGTACTGGTAGTGTGTAACAGAAGTAAGTCTGAGTCATCAGAGGCGACTAACCTAGTAACCACAGCCCAAGTTCTGCGAGATTACCAAGAACTGACGTCATATTAGACCCTCACAGACACCGTAGAGGAAATCCACACTCGATGACTAATATGACGTCAGTTCTTGGGAATTTCGCAGAACCTGGGCTGTGGTTACTAGGTTAGTCGCCTCTGACGACTCAGACTTACTTCTTTGTGATTTTAGTATTCTTCCACTCTTTTTATTAAGAGATAAACTCACCCACACAAATGCTATCCAGCATGAAATACCATTGATCACCGATCAAGCCTCCATAAATCAAAAAATGTACACCACAAAAAGAAGTCATTAACGAACAGGTGAAAGAAATGCTGGACAATGATATCGTGCAGCCTAACAAAAGCCCTTGGAACTCTCCTCTGTTTGTGGTACCAAAAAAGACAGGGGCCGACGGGAAAAAGAAGTGGCGTGAAGCCGTTGACTTCAGAAAACTAAATGACAAAACTATTGGAGACGCTTTTCCCCTGCCTCGCATCGAGGATATTTTGGATCAACTGGGACATTCACGCTATTTTAGCACGTAGGATTTAGCCAGTGGCTACCACCAGGTTCTCGTACAAGACTAAAATCGATCTAAGACAGCTTTTAGCACAAGCTATGGTCATTATGAGTTTAAACGCATGCCTTTTGGGTTAAAGGAGGCCCCTGCTACATTTCAGCGATTAATGAATTACATCCTGACAGGCCTTCAGGGTTTTGATTGTTTTGTATATCTAGACGATATGGTCGTCCATGGGAAAAACTTACACGAGCACATTGTCAAACTTAGGAGAATATTCTACAGACTAAGGGAGAGTAGTTTAAAACTACAACGAGAAAAGTGCCAATTCCTGCGTTCTGAGGTAGTTTATCTGGGGCATATCTGCTCTCAGGCTGGCGCCCATCTGGACCCCAGCAAAACCAGCTGTGTCCTAAAATTCCCCAGCCAAACACTGTAAGGAGGTTGTAATCTTTTCTAGGCCTGGTAAATTACTACCGAAAATTCATTCCGAACTTTTCAAAAGTGGCTAAACCACTAACAAACCTGCCCAGGAAGGGTGTTAAATATAACGCCAAGAAGCGTTTCAACTTCTTAAGACTGCGTTGGTTGAACCACCTCTACTTGCCTACCCCAATTTTCTTGAACTTTTCAACCTTACCACTGACGCTAGCAATGAAGCTCTGGGTGCAGTTTTATCTCAGTTGGACAGTAAACAAAGCAGTCGGACATTAAACAAAGCAGAACAAAATTACACCACTATCGAAAAGGAGCTATTAGTAATAGTCTGGGCAGCCATAAATTTCCACTGTTACCTGCTAGGTCGTTAGTTTACAGTACACACTGATCACAAACCTTTGAAAGGAATCTTCAGCGTTAAGGACCCTACTGCTCACCTGATCAGGTTTCACCACAAACTGTCAGAGTACGACTACAGTATAGAATATAAGCCAGGCAAATAGAATCCCTGGGGAGGAGCCTGTAGTTGAAGATACGGTACATCAGTGTAATATTACTACACGATCTCAGCAGAAACAGATAAGAGTGCAACAGGACTTACCTAATCCACCTTTCGGCGAACCCCCGAGACAAGAGCAACCTCGACCCAGTGACTCACCTTGACACATTAAGTACTACGAATAATGAGTTGCCCAAGGAGTCAAGTCAACCTCAAGAGACTCAGGTGGTAACTTCAGAAATGAATAATTACACCATGTTAGATACCCCTGAGGAGATTGAGGCCGCACTCTATGAATTTCATGACTCTCCTTTTGGGGGTCACGAGGGAATTTCGAAGACATACCGGAAACTTAAAAGAGTTTTTAGATGGAAAACATGTTAAGGGATACATAAAAAAGTGCAAAAAATGCCGAACAATGAAGGACAGTCCCAAGTATCGTATGCCAACGATGATTACAGACATAGCTGATAAACCATTCAACAAAGTATACCTTGACACCGTAGGCCCCTTAGCTGAGTCCTCAACAGGAAATAAATACGTTCTCACTTTTCAGGACAATCTGATCAAATTCGTTGACTGGTATGCAATGCCAAATGCAGAGGCTGAAATAGTAGCTCGATTTTTTTGAGGAAATAATAACAAAATACAGAATCCCAAAACAGGTCGTTACGGACCAGGGGACGAATTTTGTGGGTAATTTGTTTAAGCTATTGTGTAAGCTATCCCATATTAAGAAGTTACAGACAACTGCTTATCATCTTCAGTCCAACGGGGGTTTAGAAAGAGCTCACCGAGTTTGAGTATCTACGGACCGCCGTAGATGAGAATTCGCAAGTTTGGGATCAATTCTTAAGGACTGCCGCATTTGTCTATAATAAAAGTGAACACGACAGTACTAAACTAACCCCAATGGATTGTTTGTTTGGTTTTACAGCAGATACTCAGTCTAACCTTAAAAAGGACCCTGTTCCCTTATATAACCACGAAAATTACTTCTATGTTCAAAAATTTAAGCTCCAGAAAATGTATGAAATAGCTCGTAGAAACTTACTTTCCAGTAAAACCAAATCTAAAGCAAACTACGACCAAAAAGCTAGGCCGATAACTTTCCATGTAGGGGATAAGGTATCGCTCAGAAATGAAAATAGGAAACACAAGTTAGTACAGGTATGGAAAGGACCGTATATCGTTAAGAAAATTACTTCATCGGTCAACAACACGATTGCAATGGGGAAAAACACATCAACATACATAACCATAGATTAAACCTTTTTCATGAATAGATTAGCGCCTTCAACTTTATCATTTCTTTCTTATTTTCCCTTTTCTTTATCTAATAGCAATGGGTTGCCTTTGGATCGTTACCCTTGTAACGTTCGCAATTTCGGAAATACGAATCGAAGCACTTCCGTTCTCGATCACACCAATAAATAAGACAGGGATTCTGTTGGAAACCAAAGGGGACCTTTTATGCTACCATAGCTCTTGGAGCATCGTGATGGAGTTGGATTTGGGAGGAATAAAAACTCAAATATCGCTTGCTAAACAGGCAGAGCATTTGATGCAGTTATTTTGTTCCTTCAACAACACGAAATGCCAAGATCAGGAAAGGCACATACACATTTTAGTGGAGAATTTGAAGTACGCTTTAGTATAATTTACGAGTCATGGATGCCCCGGGAATCTAAACGGTCGCTATTCGATGGGGTTGGTCGTACTATGCACTATCTATTCGGCACAATGGACAATGACAACGAAAATGAGCTATATAGTAGACTGCAACATGTGGAAAAAAATGAAGAACAACAAGTTGAAGAAGAAAAACAAAGAATTAGTGTTGTTAAAACCTCTTTGGAAGAGCTTCATAGACCCTTAGCCCACGGTATGGACAGACAGCAACAATTTGCTATGCAAATCAGGGATATCGAAAATGTTACCAATGTTTTATTAGTAAATGAACGGAAAACGCAGATAAGTACGATTCTGCTTGCCCAAATGATAGAAATAGAGTCTAGGCAACGAATACTTATCGATATTTTTGTCTCGACTATTAAAAATAGAATACACCCCCTCTTAATATCCACGAAAAAGCTCCAAGAAGTTTAAACTAAGACTTGAAATGTTTGCCCTAATTTTTATGAACATGTTTTACTTCAGTCAATAAACTTACAACATTATCGAATGAAGGACAAACTTATTATAGTCATAGGATTACCTTTATTTCAACTACCAAAGATGCAGCTACAGCAAATTCATACTTTACCGATCCGTACAAACAAAACATATGTCTTGGTCCCTGATGTCAATATCACGCACATGGCAAGCCATCTTCCTATACAGCAGTTCCTTTTATTCCCTCGTTAAATGCTCGAAGTCTTAAAAAAATCAGACAGCCCAAACCCGGAGATTTGAATGTAATGCTCTCCACCTTTTGAAAATGATATTATCAAATTCCTACATAATCCATATCACATAAAAATTTCCCTACCTCTTCGTATAAATATATCTCCACGTAATGCCTTCATTAAATTAAATAAGCCCAATAGTTGGCAGTATTTTCTCCCAACTACTACACCCATCCGCCGGCAATGTGAAAGTAACGTAACTACGCATATTCTTGGCGATCAGGGGGTCCTGACCGTTACTCAGCCTTGTAACCTGCAAATAAATGAACTTCTGATCCCGCGCCAAACAGAAAGTTCTCAAGATTTTGTAATGCAACATCCACCTTGTGTCCTGGAATTCGACACAAACCTATTTAACCTCGACCTCTCAGCTCTTGCAGTTAGACATGCTAACACATCATTACATTTATCCCCGCATATAGACGAAGATAAAATCTGCTAAAGCAATACTCATTCCCTTACAGAAATCGATTCCAAGCTAGATCAGATCAAAATCAAGGAAACTAGTCAAACCCATACCCAACTAACCAAACTCTCTACATCCGTAGTAGCACTCCTTATTCTAGGTATTGGAGCATATCTGATTATTCGGCTTGTATTGTATCGATGTCGTAAACCATCTATAGCATTCAACCCACATTCAGAAGATAGCAAAGCAGAAAAACCTCTTACTTCCCATGTTACTCTTAATCTCAATGGGCAGTCAGCAGTAACAGAAGCTAACCCAGTAGTCCAAAACAGTGAAAAAATAAAGCCACCAACCCCACCAACAACACTCCCATTATATCCTACAGTTCGTTCATTTCAATTAGTGTAAAATACATAAAGAAACAGAAAACAAGCTTCAAAGGCAAGGTTGTACACCGTCAGCACCTTCAAAACTATCCCCGATGGCAATTCAAATAGCTTAAGTTTTTCGAGATTTAAAAAAAATAATCGTGAAAAAAATTAGCTCATAAATTACAACGCTATTTGTCCATCCATAATCGCATAACGCGACTGTCTCACCCAGCAGTAATCATTAAACTGAATGAAAGCAAATTCCCACCCAACCCCAGACAATAATCGTTCAAGCTCTGTAATTATCGAACAATCACGAGCTACTTAATCTAATACCTACCTTGATGAAAAGCTTTCATTCGGCTCCAACCTTATTGGCCCACGAATACGAACAACTGCAGGCGAACGTGGAAAAATAGATCAATGTCACGACCAACCGAACCCTAATTCTCTATTTACAGATGAACAAAATCACTCCCAACGAAATACGAACTGAAAACATACCAATCAGAATCAGGAAAAATGTATTCCCGACTAATACATATATAACAAGGTATGCTCACTCACGAAAGCTCCATCGCCATTTTAAGCTTTTGTGACGTCACTATGAGCGATGAGCGACTACATGGGATCGACTGCATTGCGTGATTTTCGCTTGATCGATATGGGCGAATGTGCAATTGCATACAAGTATCTTATTATTGTGTTCGCAGTGTGTTAAAATATAATTCATAATGGTTTATTGTAGTGTAAGTGGTTGCAATAATAGCAATAACCGTAAATCCAAAAACAAATTTACTGGGCGGTTTTATAGCTTCCCGAAATCGGATGCTTGTAAAGATTGGGTTATTGCATGTAACTAAAATAATTTAAACGTAAAATGTGCAAGAATTTGCTCGATACATTTTGATGATCATAGTTACACTTTAAAAAGTAGACTATTGAATAAATGTGTATCTAAAAAAAATTAGTTTTGGATGCGGTGCGTACACTTCATCTGCCAGTTAAAAAAATTATCACGGAGAGAACAAAACGTGCATCCAGAAATTCTAGGAAAAAAGAAGTTGAAAGAATTCTGAATGAATCAACTGTGTGAGTATATTTCTGTTAACCTATCAGGAGATTTGGTAGATGTTCATAAGTGGGGTTCCACCCCAATTTCTCGAGAAAATAATTCCGAACGATTAGTATCCATCAGATCAGTAACAAATAGTTGATTTCCTTCAGAGGAAAATAATTTCAATAATAGTTATTAAAACTTACCTAAACCGCAAGGCTATGAATATTAACTTATGATTGGACTTAAGTGGATGGAGTAAAGGTCATATTTAAATTCAACGGAAATAGGGACGCACTCCTTCATAGAATTTATATATATATAAAGAAGAAAATCCTTTTCCCCATCTCCTTCAAGTCACATTTAAATTACAAAGGTATCCCTCTACATATTTTGCATATTTTCAATTGCCAAACGTTAAGATTATGATTAACAAGAATAGACGAATGCCTTTCTTTTTAT
This sequence comes from Odontomyia ornata, assembly GCA_963969285.1. NCBI lineage: Eukaryota > Metazoa > Arthropoda > Insecta > Diptera > Stratiomyidae > Odontomyia > Odontomyia ornata. Next base: position 213,186,679 of record OZ017738.1, read on the forward strand.
TTTGTCAAGGCTGGCAGAAAAATTGGAAAAATCACATTCGAATGTAAGAAGAAGGGAGAAACCCGTTGGCAATTTTTAAACCTTTAAATCATAATCATGAAAACTTTCTGCCCCCTGCGTAAAGTAGCTATTTTTGAAAAATCTATAGTTCTTAAGTGTTTGAGATTTGGGTGAAGACCCACTTATGCAAAATTACAGGAAATTTTAATGTTAAAATTATTAATGAGTCGTTAAATTTAGAACTGATAGCCTATTAAACAAAGAACCAAGTCCGGCCATGAGTCCTGCATCACAATTATATGTAGAAACTGGAAGTCAAACAGAGTAAACAATCGCTATGAGAAGATTTCAGCAAAATATGAACTTCAAATTACTTTCTAGAGGAAGTCTTGAGTGCGAACTCCAGAATTAAAATTTCATACCAAGGAAAAAGCTAGAAGTTGTGCAAAAAGAAAATAATGTCCTCAAAAGTGAAAAGGAAAGATATCAAGCACAGCGTGAAGAACTTCATAATTCAATACAACATATATTTACTGCTGGCCAAATAAAAAAAATTAAAGATGACATTTCATCTGCTATATGTTTACACTCAGCTGGATCTCGGGCTTACAGATATATTTACAAAAAAGGCTTTCCTTTACCAGGAATGTCAACGCTAAGAAGGTGGACAATGAAAATTAACGTGCAGCCAGGAATTCTAACGGGAGTACTCAAATCAATGGAAAAATCCAACCTGAATAGAAACGACAGATTATGCATTTTATCTTTTGACGAAATGAAAATAAAATCAGAATTTGAGTATGACCGGGGGAATGATAGCATTATAAGCCCATCAAACTATGTTCAAGCTGTGATGGTTAGAGGGCTGATAAAAAAGTGAAAACAACCTATTTTTTACAACTACGACTGCAATATGATGGCTCCTATTTTGAACAATATAATTTCGCTATTGTATGATGCTGGATACATTGCGGCTGCAATAGTATCCGATATGGGTCCTGGTAATCAAGTACTTTGGTAGCGACTTTCAATAGATATTGAAAATACATCCTTCGCACACCCAAAAATACAGGAGGGCAAAATATTTGTTTTTGCGAATGCTCCCCATTTGTTAAAACTTGTTCGGAATCATTTTTCGGATACAAGATTTATTGTGGATAGCAAGTATATCAACATAAATCCAGTCAAAGAATTTTTTGATGCATCAAATTTAAAAATTACACACAAAATTACTTATGCACTCCTAAATCCAAAAAATGCTTCTAGACAAAACGTAAGATTAGCAGCCCAACTTTTATCACATAGTGTTTCTTGCTGCTTAAAACGCTTTATGCAGAGCGGTAGGCTCAAAAACGATAATGTGATTGAATGTGCTGACTTTATTAAGCTGATAAATGATTGGTTCGATGTATTCAATGCCAAAGTTCCAGAAATTGACATGAGGGATCGAAAAAAAGCATATGGTCTGGCATTAGAAGATCAGGAGCGGATATTGAAAGAAGTCGATGAGTTGATGTTGAAGCTAAGAGTTCCGAATAAATCTCACCTGCTTCCTTTTCAAAAAGGCATATTAATCAACAACAAATCCTTAAGAGATATGTATGTATATTTGAGAAGCAGACAAGGTCTTCAGTACATTTTGACAAACCGTTTGAATCAAGACGTGCTTGAAATTTTTATTAGTGCAATAAGATCCAAAGGAGGACTAAACGATCATCCGACAGCTCTGCAATTCAAATATAGACTAAGATCGTATTTGCTTGGTAATTTACTTCTTTAATTTCTATCTCCTTTGTTCGTGATGTTTGAGAACCTTCCTCCATCTTGTAGCCAATATTTTGCATGTTGTAACACTTAAAAATGTTATTTTACTTCATTTTTTAATAAATAGGAAGGAACGAAACAATTCTTCAGTCTTCAAACGTAGAAAAGGATAGCGATTTTTCTTTAAATTTAAATTATTCAGAGCAACACGAGGCTGTAATTACCCATTCATTACTCGAACCAATCTCTAGGGCGATATGCGAGACAATGAAGACAAGGAACTCGATGAGCTACATTTAGATGCTCTTGAAAATTTGGCTGGCTATATGATAAGGAAATGTGGATACGCTAACAGAAGCGAATATTTTGATAGTAGTCACCATTCCTTTACTTGGGTAGACGAAATTTCGGAAGGCGGCCTGATAAAGCCATCTGAGCGTTTTTTGACAGAAATTAAAAAGTTAGAATCCATTTTTGTAGCTGTCTATTCAGCATTTAATTAGTTTATCTGCAAACGTTGATTTGGACAATAAAGCCAAAGAATTGTTTTATCGATGCAGAATATATTTTCGATTAAAACATTTGAATGTAAATATTCGTGAAAATAAATACAGTGGCAAGTCAACAAAAATGAGAAAAATATGTACATAACAACTTAAAACTAACAAAAAACTAAATTGCTTCAAATGAATAAAATTTATTTAAACTTGAGCATATGATTTTGGAAATTTCGTAGGTAAATAGGAGATATATATGGTAGGTAAATGTTTGAATCACTATTAATTTCATGTTCATAATACAAATTTTGAAAATAAACCCAGTGACCTGAACAAATTAAAATAAAATCGTACAACATATAACATATCGTAGATATTTTCAATCCAAATGGCAGGTGGCGAAATGGCCTCAGTTTTTTGGTTACACCTCACTAATAACAGGTTTCTTTGATTACATGCACATCCAATTTTTGGTTACTAGGAAGAAGGATCTAATACCAAAGTGCATAGGAACTAGAAGAAATTTGCTTTTCCAAAAAATGCGTATTTCTAATAATTCTAAGCCAAACAACCCTATGGTAATCGATTTTGTCTGTCCGTCTGTCCGTCCGTCTGTGTGTCACAGCTGTTTTTCTCCGAAACTATAACAGTTACAGAAACCAAACCTGGTAAGCATATCAGAAGTGATTGCCTTGTTATAAATTGCTACACCTATGCAACCACCCTGCCTTTGTTGGCGTGGTGATCGCACCTCATCACACGTACCTTGATACCTAGGGGGAAAAAGCGCTGTCCTTTAGAAATAAGAAGAACCTTTATTGTCGTTTTATTAAAGCAATTCTTTATTCTCTTTTAGCGTTCAACACTTGTTTGAAGTTTCTGGGACTCGTTTCCCCGGTAGCGCTCGGATCCTGGCTGCCACCGTTAGCCTGCTTCTACGCTCCTCTTTGATTTGCTTCCTGAGAGCCCTGGCCCGGGCCGTGAAGAACTCCCGCTCCTCGTCAGAAATCACGCCTCTCTCGAGGCGCCGTAGGTTGCTCAGCTCCTGCCGCAGCCTTGCGCGTCTACCTCCACGCTTCGTTTCCTCCGGTGTCTCCCTGTCTGCTACGTCCAACGGGGCTGTCAGGCGGGCTGAGTAGGTCTCGAGGGTGATTGATCGTCGCGTGCCTTGAGAGGGATCCGGGGGGGTGGGCTCCGGGGTTGGCCTCGGTTCCTGCGTTGGCTCCCTTTTCCTCGGGTACCTTGGTATCGGTCGGGGGCCCGCTAACGGAGCAGCACGGAGCGCCTCTTCCAGGCTGGGCTTAGTCTGCCTCGCTTCCAGACTTCTGGTGTTGCTGACAGATTCCTCGTCTGGGCGGTTGGGTCCGGTAAGCGCGGCCTGAAAATAGACAGAAAGGGGGTTACAACCGGTCTTGGTGCGCTCCGCAGCTAATCCGAGCTTGTAACCTTCGTACCATTGTTCATATACAGTGGTGCACGCTGATGTTAACTGGGGGCAGAGCTTGACCAACTCCGAGCACTCCGTTTCCCGTGGATGCCTTCACTGTCTACGTAAAAGAAAAGAATCAGAGTGGTTATTAAATGAAAGACTATTACTAAACGTGAATTAGTCATTAAAAGGCTAAAACCAGGGTTTCACCGGCTTGGGCCTAAAGAAACTCCGTTTTAGCTCATTAAAGACTATTTCCGAAATTTATACTGCAGTTTAAGATTAATAATCTACGCTTAATTAGCCATTAGATGGCTAAAACCAGAGTTTCACCGGCTTTGGCCTAAAGAAATTCGGTTTTAGCTCATCAGAGATCGTTTCTAGGGTTCCGCTTTTAATATGGATTGGCTAAAACCAGAGTTTCACCGGCTTAGGCCTAAAGAAAGTCAGGTTCCGCTCGTTCTTCTTACCTTCACTTCGTTGGTTCCGGTTGGCGTAGCTTTGCGGCGAACTTCTGATGTGGGTTTCCGTCTTGGCTAGCTCTCGTGTGTCTTGCGTAGAATAAACTGCCTCTTTTCCCAATTCGCCACTAGCTTAAATACAAACAAATTGCTTGCATTGCTAGTGAGAGTCGTAGACCTTCGATCCAGTTAATCCGCAAAACGCTGAGTTTGTAGATGTGCTTATTCCCCTTCACCTGCTTTACAAATTCATTCCCCTCTTGTTCTTCAGGAACAATCTTGTTGCATGAAAAGGAACACTAGCTCCAATCTCATGCTCTTGGCTCTTTTCTTCCTCAATATTCATATATCTGAATACTCGATGACTTCCCCCCCATACAATTTCTGAGTTGGTTGTCGCGGCGAATTGGTACTCACATGAGCGGGTTGCGCATAGTACACACATTCAACTGTATACATGTACTCCAAATGCTCTCAACATGGCAATTGTATGGACTACCATGTATGCGTGTGGAATTCGCCGCAGAGCCAATTTAGCGACTTGACCAATGAAGCGAAAGATATAAGTTCTTATATACACGAAATTGCGATTATGTACTATGTTTAGGGTGTCGCCGTTCCCTAAGTATGGGCGGTGAAGCATACATTGCTTGTTGGCTCGTGCGAACAATGGTTGGAATTGTGAATAACTGTTATGAATTTTGTTGTAACGTGTCGTAAGCGAGGCATGAGGGCGTGATTAATTGTCATGGATTTCTGAGCAATTGTATTCGATTGTTATCGTAACATTACTTCCCCTGTTGAAAAAAGGGATCCAATTCCTGGGAGAGGAATTGGATAGCGTAGCTTTTGCGGATTATATTAATGTCTGAAGTGTACGTCGTATTTACAGCAACTGTTAACTCCGACGCCTCCTGTCCCTTATATACTATTAATTTCTTAATTAGCATTAAAACATTACTCTCTTAAAATTTACTTTTCATATTTTCTAACTACGACCGGTTATCAATTTTAAGCTAATTGCTCAAGTCTGCTAAAGGGTAAGAATTTAATTCTGTTACTCTACGTTTAATAAAAGTATTAATTACAAATAATACTCTAAGTATCTTACTCTACAATAAAAACTCTAAAATAAAGCGGAAGTTTTCATTATAAATAATTATGTCATTTGACTACAATGATTAAAATTCTTCCCTTCCTCACGATGGGTGGGTGTTTACAAACCATTCAACTCCCCGTTGTATGTTTGCTTGTTAGAAACCAATTACAAGCGTGTTTAATGTTTCACATGAAAACTTTCAACGACTGGATTGGTTTCGCTTCCTAACTCATTTCGTTCTTAACCCAATTTTTTTTATTATTATTTTTTCCTTTAAATTACTTAGTTTTAGTTACTTTACAGTTAAACAAGATAATTTCTCTGTAAGAACAACTTACTCCCATTACCATCCTGTTTTATCTCTCATTCTCCAGCATTTTTAACAATGATACTTCTTTCACCTTACAACTCTATCTGCAGTTTATTATTTCACAAAACTAGAATCCATTTGGGATACTGCTATATTACGAGTACTTTTGTTAATCAGAACCAATTCATTACTCGTTTCCAATACTTTAAAACCCTTTTATTAAACTTGAAAATAAATTTAACTTAATCGCTCGACATATTTGTTGCGTATAAATATATATCTTTTATGCACAGATTCGGGTTTTTTATTTTGTCAATGAAACTTTATGTGCGATGGGATTTAAGTTACATGTATAATATGCTATTAATGATTAAACTACGCTTTTAGTGGTTCACACTTACAAAAAGTTAGATCAAAATCTAAATCTATCTGGGATTATACAATGTCGTTCTTTTTTTTGTTAAATGCAATTTTACGATCAAAACAAACTCATAGCGGTTTTCCTATTTTTTGTTCGTTGACTTCTTCTTGTATGTTACGTACATTTTTAAATTCACTAGTGATCAAATTCTTCTACGCTTATTTAAGTGCGATTTAGAATTACAAACTACTATGTACGTCTTTTCATTTTTTTGTGTCATCTTCCGTGATTTTCATTTTTATTTTATTATTTTTTGTTTTGCGTTTCCCCCTCGTTTGGTATGTTATTTATTATCTATATATATACTAATTTTAATTTTTTTTTGGTTATTTTTTCCTTTTCCTTTGCTTTGACTTACTGTTAGTTAGACTAATTGGAAAGATCGGGTGGGATTGTTAGTAAGGGAGGGTGCAATGCCTTGATTAGTTGATGGGTGTCGAATTTCGGGAGACTTTTCGGGTTGGGATTCGTTAACTGTAAGGACAGGAATGTGCCGTTGGTCTGTTTGAAGGCTATTTATTTGTAAAGTTATAGGTTTTCCTGGTGCGATTTGCTCTGCTTGGCGTCGGGATTTCTGTAGTCGCCAACCCAAGTATGTGAAAATTATTGAGCTAGAGATTGCAGTTAAGCTAATTGAGACTGTGGAAAGGTGTGAATGCTTTTGGGAAGACTCATTAAATTTTATTTGCCCAAGATGGGTATAAATTTCATTCAACCCTCGTGCACTAGCTTGAAATTGATATTCTTTACCTTTAGTTGTAATAAGCTGCAATTTGTTGGTTTTTGGGCTTACACTGAGGGTAGCGAGATCTAAGTCCAATATCCTTGAGTCTATGTCCGGGAAGTAATGAGGCTGAATAACGTCGAACTTGTGAGTGCTCTCCGCTTCGTAATGTAGGAACATTTCGTTGATTTGAATAGTACAGGGGGTGTTAAGAGTTAGGATACCCTCGCCAACCAGCTTGCTTGTACTAATGCCTGTACTACAACGGACATGAATGGGAGTTTCCTCCTCCAGGTAATAAATCCAGCTGTTAGGTTTACTCAATTTCGTTAATGAATTCGTTATACTAGTGCTAATGTGGAGAGGGAGTTTATTACGTAATTTGAGAGGGTTGTGTAAAAGAGAGATTACGTCATTTGTAGCCGGTGGTGATTGGATGATTGGTGTGGATAAAGGTGCTACATATAGATCACCTGATTGGGGGTGTTTTATTTTTTTGTGATTCGAAGCATCAGTCAGAAGCAAGAATAGTTGGGTGCTAATATTATTAGCGATGTAAGTAAACTCCACGGAAGGTATCAGCAGGAGTGAATTATTTGCTTTAATGGGAAAAAGGTGGATTTGATAGAGCTTCATAACTGGTAATTCGAATAGCGGCAGTTTGATGACCACCACCAGTTTAGTTTTAATCTTGAAATGCTGCAGAACTGCAGTTTGTGAAAGGATTTGCTCACAAAAATCAGGGCATTTATTGCCCGGTTTGGTATATACCTCGTGGAGTTTTTTATTAGAAATTAAGAGAGGATGAATTTGATTATCTTGAATAGAAACAACTATATCGATGATTGTCCGTTGGCGAGCATCAATTTCCAAGAGTTGTGCCAGTAAAGAGGTTAGAACCAAATTCCTACGTTCCGCTGCAAGAAGCTTGTCGGTCGTTATTGAAATGTCCTTGATCTGCATTGCTAGCTCTGTTTGCCTGCTCAGTACATCGGCCAATGGTTTGTGGATCTCTTCCAAAGAACTATTTACTATGCTGATCCTTTCTTTTTCCAATTTAACCAATTCCTTCTCCCTATCTTCCAATGTATCCAAACGACTGTAGAGCTCCTTCTCATTTTCATCGTCCATCGTACCAAACAGAGCATGTAGAGACCGGCCCACTCCGGCGAAAAATGATCTCTTTGATCTCCCTTTCACAAGAGAGTCGAGTAGCGCTTGCGAACGAATTTTGTGATTCTCGACCAGGCTATGGACATGTCTTAGTTGCTCAACGCAGCCTTGGTTTCTACCAACACAGAGTGCTTTAACAAGGTGTTCGGCTCGCTCGGCCGCATAAATCTGATCCTGAATCTCGCCTGAATTGAGCTCCATCACAATATTCCAAGAACCGTGGTAGCTTAAGAGTTCGCCGATGTTTTCAAACAGGATCCCTTGGTTGTCTAGTCTCTCAACGAAGTATGGAAGTTGTCCCGCGATGGCCCTTGGTAATACGCCGATCAGGGATAAAATGATGAAAAGAGTGGCCATTGCTAAAAACGGGGGAAGAGGAGAAAAAAGAAAAAAATTAATATCGTTTAATCGAAGTAGTGCTTAAGTCTATTATTATGGACATTGACAATTTTTTTTCCAATCGCAATATTTGTATTCACCGGAGAAGTCAGGCTCTTAACCTCATATGGACCAATCCATACTTGTACTAGCTTGTGCTTACGACTTTCATTCTTTAGCAAAACCTTGTCGCCAATATGGAAACTAACAGGTCTTACTTTATTATCGTAGTTAGCTTTGGATTTAATTTTACTCTAATGTATTCTGTCGTGCTAAAGCGTACATCTTCTGTAGTTTGTGCTTCAACATTAAGTAGTAGGTTTCATGGTTGTACAAGGGTGCGGGTTTCCTTTTCAAACTTGACGGAACATCAGAAGTGAAACCGTAAAGACAGTCCATTGGTGAAAGTTTTGTGCTGTCATGCTCACTATTATTGTACACGAAAGCAGCAGTGCGCAGGTATTGATCCCAGGCCTGCGGGTTATCATCCGCCATGGATCGTAGATACTCTATAAGGGGTCTGTGAGCCCTTTCCAACGCTCCATTAGATTGGGGATGGTACGCCGTGGTCTGCATTTTCTTTATGTTAAGCAGCTTGCATACTTGCTTAAATAATTTCCCCACGAAATTAGCCCCCTGATCGGTTACAAGATGTTTGGGTATTCTATACCTCGTCACTATCTCGTCAAAGAATATCCTGGCCACGGTTTCGGCTTCCGCGTTCGGTAAAGCATACCAATCTACGAATTTGGTTAAATTATCCTGGAATGTCAGAATGTATTTGTTACCGCCGGAGCTCTCAATCAGAGGCCCCACAATATCCAGGTATACCTTATCAAATGGCCTCTCCGCGATATCGGTGATAGCCATTGGCATACGATTTTGGGGTGACGTCTTCATAACTTGACATTTCTTGCAAGTTTTAATATATTTTTTAATATCCGCTAGCATGTTTTTCCACTTATAAACTCTCCGAGTTCTCCTGTAAGTCTTCGCGAGTCCCTGATGCCCACCGAAAGGAGAATCATGAAATTCGGCAAGTGCCGCCTTTACCTCATCCGGTGTGGTGAGAGTCATGATCCCCGGTATTCTGCTCTCTTGTGGGGATATAATGCTTACTGTGTTGCCTAGAGCTTCCCCGCTGTCTGCCTGAGTATCACTCAGTATTGGCTCCTCCACTGAGCTCGCTTGGGGTTGACCAACCGAATCCCGCTGTTTCTGTGCCCGCGTTACCGCGTTGCATTGATACTTGCCGTCCGATTGTTCATCGGTATCTTGGGGAATCCTACTTAGGGCGTCAGCATTTGTATTGTACTTGCCTGGTTTGTATTCAATGTAATAATCGAATTCGGATAATTTATGGTGAAACCTTACCAACCGTGTAGTGGGATCTTTCACATTGAATACGCCTTTGAGGGGTTTATGATCCGTGTAGATCGTAAATTGCCTTCCCTGTAGATAACATCGAAAGTTCTTTACTGCCCACACCATAGCAAGTAATTCCCTTTCGATAGTAGAATAGTTGCGCTCGGCCTTGTTCAGGGTTCGACTAGCATAAGCTATTGGCTGGTCTTTGCCGATTTCTCCCTGGGACAAATCAGCTCCCAAAGCTTCACTACTTGCATCGGTATTGAGATTAAATGGCTCAGAGAAATCAGGATAGGCCAGTACAGGAGGTTCTACCAACGACTTTTTCAACGACTGAAATGCTTCCATGCATTTTTCGGTCCAGGTAAACCGAAGATCTTTCCGTAACAGGTTCGTGAGAGGCTTAGCCATCTTAGAAAAATTAGGAATGAGCTTACGATAGTAATTTACTAGACCCAAAAACGACTGGAGCCTACGGACAGTTGTGGATATCGGAAAATCGCACACGCAGCTAGTTATACTCGGGTCTGGCCGTGCGCCAGTTTGAGAACATATGTGTCCCAAATATACTACTTCAGGACGGAGGAATTGGCACTTCTCTGGCTGAAGCTTTAGATTGTTCAACCTCAGTCTCTCAAAAATATTTCTTAGCTTACAGATATGGTTCTGTAAGTTTTTACCATAGACAACGATGTCATCTAAATACACAAAGCAATCGAAACCGGGGTGCTCCCTTCAAACCAAAAGGCATCCGCTTGAACTCGTAGTGTCCATAGTTCGTGCTGAATGCTGTTTTTTGTCGATCCTTGGGTTCGACCAGAACTTGATGATAACCACTAGCTACAACCAGTGTGCTAAAATACCTTGAGTGACCCAGTTGGTCAAGTATATCTTCTATGCGAGGCAATGGGAAAGCGTCACCTATTGTCTTTTCATTCAGTTTCCTGAAATCAACAACTACTCGCCACTTCTTTACTTCATCGGCTCCTGCCTTCTTGGGTACGACCAAGAGGGGGGAGTTCCAGGGACTCTTACTTGGCTGGACGATGTCGCTCTCCAACATTACCTTCAGTTGTTCGTTGATTATGTCCTTCTGTGGCTGACTCAGCCGGGTACATTTTTTGATTTATCGGTGCCTGGTCAGTCAATAACGGAATTTCGTGTGTGATTGCCTTGGTACAACTCAGCTTGTCTCCAGGAAGGAAAAAAATATCGTTGAACTCCTGGGAAAACTGAGTAATGGCCTTTCTTTCCTCCGGAGTACTTTGTTCAAATAATGTGAGCTCCTGCTTCAACAACGCGTTGCGCATTACATTCCCCGGAGAGTCGGAGTATAAGAACTTAAAAGCTTCTCCTTCCAAGTGATTGTTTGATGGACCCGCCATTGTCCCTGATGCTACATAGCCTACATGTTTAACTATAGAGTCTGAACTGGATTCAGGATGACGCTCTACACCGCGCGAAACTTCTAGCCTACTAACGGAGTATCTATCCAGCCTTTCTAACTTCAGACTAAGTTGGTTCAATGTGTACGGAGTCTCGCCTGAGTTCAGTATACCCACCACAGGCCTTTTTGGGTCAAGAAGAGCGTTTGCCAGGAATATGCCATCAGCTAATGAATCCGCTGTACACAGCATTTCCTGACCTAGCTCAATAGGAACTTCCACCACGTTTTGTGTTCGTGGGGGTAATGTAACAGCTTCTTTAAAAACGACCTCATAGGTTCCATCAGCGGTTTTTGTAACCCTTGAATCCTCTTTGGCAGGATTATGAGTCACCACATGATTCCGATCTGTTAAAAATGTCTCGTTCTGCGTCGCTCCAAACGACAACGCGTCGACGTTATCAGACACCTCAGCCAAAACCTGTACGTGATGTGACCCTTCCGCCTCTACTTGGCTCTCAATAGGGTACGAGAAATCATTACTATTTATTTCCGTGCGAGGAAACGTGAATGATTTACTTGGACCTTCGACATTACAGTTCCTTGAGAGGAAGTCGTTTCCCAAAAGACCATCATTAAATAGTCCCTGAATATTCTCGACCACTTAAAAAGTACATGGAAGCCTAGTAGGGAGTTGGAAATTGCCTTCCGTTGTACCAAGGGTTTCACCCTCCCCAAACGGACTTTGCAAAGTGAGCTTGCGCTGAACATTTATTGGGCACGTGTCCCTAATAGCTGACTTATTTATAATACTGACTTCAGCCCCCGTATCTATAGTAAATGTGGTCTTCTTTTGTATTCCTATATCTAAAGGCAGTGCTGCTATTGCCAGACTAGTACCGCGATACGTATTTCCTTTGTTTTTTTGATTGTCCATGCACTCGTCCGTGACCCTAGCTTCCATCTTCGTTTCCGATTTTTGATTTTTTGACTGTTTAATTAAAGTCGAGCCGGAGATTTCCGACTCGACTGCGCCTCGTTTCCCTGGAGCTTGGAAGTCTACCGTTTTTTTTGGAAACAAGCTTCCAAATCATGTCCTCTGCGACCACAAAAATCACACTTCACCAGGACACTGTATACTCTTGGGTTCTCCTTACTGGCCCGATGATTAGTGGCGGATTTTACCTGACCATATTCCTTACAGGTGGAACAATAGGAAGTATTCTTCCGAGAGTAACAATCGGAGTATGTGTGGTCCCGTTTATGACAAAAATTACAAGTTATTCTTGGACCCTTGGTGAATTTTGATGATTTCAATTGGGGATCCTTCTCTGGTGCTACCACCGCTTGTGGTCCAACCTGTGACTGAAAAGGTATCGCATAGGGACTCCGTGAGTACATTGCCTGCGGAGGAGCCATCACGTGCTGGTTCATCATCCAACTATTGAATGGGGGTTGAATTGCTTGTGATGCACTGTTCTGCAAAAAGAAAACTCCCTGTTGAAGTTTCTCCATGTTCAGCCCCTTAGTTACAAGCTTCTCAAAGGTGCATTTCTCTAACGTCAAAAGGTACTGACAAAGCTGAGGATTAACTACTCCACTTCTAAAAGCATTCATCGCAAAGTCCTCTAATTGTGCATTCGCAATCTTACTCGCTTCCGATCCATATTTAACTGCTGCTTCTTCCTGGCAACGTTTAAGAATTTGCCTAAGACGAGATGTGTAGGCTAGAACGGACTCCGAAGGACTTTGCTTTGCTGTTATCAAACTATTAACCAGCTCCTGATAAGTTTCTATTGGTAAATATACCCGGTTCAGTAATTCTTCCGCCACCTCCAAAGTGGACGGGAAGTTAGAGGATATCAGCTGATAAGCTTCACCTCGCAGACGGGTAGGAAAAATTTGCATAAACGCTACGCGCTCCTGATTGCTAAGGCATTTCCATACCTGCTTACTGCAACCAATGAATGTTTGCAGATCAAGCACGATGGTGGGACTGGGTGCCCCAGAAAACAAGGCCATAGTGCACGTGAAATCCTTAACTTCGGCTTCCTTATCAATCATAGGAGGTGATTTTTGGTCAACAGTCAAATCCACAGACACACTTGAGGACGAGCTCGCTCCCAATGTCAGTTTCCAGTCGTGTGAAGTAATCAAAGTTTTTAAAGACTGTGAAAAATCCAATAAACTGGTATGGCCAAACGCACTCCCACTAAAATGTTTGATCTCTTCCCTAAACTGCGCTGTCTGTTCACGGAATTGATTGATCTGCTCCAAACGGCTAAAATATAACTGATCAACAGTGTCAGTGAATTCAAGGACTGACTCTATACTCGTAGATGCAGGTTCTCGCTTAACCTGTGAGTCTAAATCAGAAGGAAAAGTTTCCGATTTATTTTTAGGGTAAAAAGAGTTCTTCCACTTCGGAGCACGAGCCCGCTGGTTTTTTCCGGAGTTGATTGATGTACCTCCCTAGTTCTCTGACGTTCGTCGTTCATTCGTTCACCTAGCTAACGAATTCCTATTTGTTTTTTTTTTTACTGTACCTTCATCCTCCTTCAAGACTCGGATATTTCAAAGATGACCTCCCAGGCACAATCTTAATCTAAAGTACGACATCCCAGATATCAAATCGTGTGAATGAGTGTTATAACCCCAAGAGTGGTAAGAAAAGGTTCTAATTCCGTCTGAAACACCAATTATCCTATTCAATAAATGGTCGCTCCACAACACGTTCGTTGTACTGGAGCTGTTCGGAATCAAAAACCGGCTGCGCCTCTTGAAAGTTCAGCTGTCAAAAAAATGTTCAGAGTTTTAAAGCGGGGCCGCCCCATACCGGAGCGGGAAGCTTGAAAAAAAAAATCACCGAAGGTAGGCATGTGGGGTATCAAAGGAAAGGTCTTAATGAGAGCTTTCTGAAACAAGCCTTTAAACAGTGTGGCCAGCTACGTGAGAAGCAGGGGGGAGAAAAATGTACGAAAAATTTGTGTCGCCCACCTCGCGATTGGACACCTGTAATCGGAAAAATCTGAAAAAAATCGTGAAGAGAGTCATTTATGAGCATAGCAGCAACAAATACCTTTGAAGTCGAAATTCACTCAACTTTGTTAGTAAGAGCATGATTTATTAATTTTACATTTTCCTCAACAAAAGCGAAAAGATACCCTTAAGTTCAACGAAACTTGTTATTTAAATAGTCCCGTATTAGGTCTTTATATCCTGTAAGTTTCATAAAAATTGATGCGTATTTGCAGAAGTTATAACCGTTTTAATTTTCTCCAATTACAACATTAACTACATAGGATTTTTCTACTTTATGGGCTTTCTATCGAACCAGACGCTACAGTTTTGAATCGATCTCCTCAAAATGTTCAGATACTATGAACAAAATAAAGTTCTTTCAGATTCCATCCAAACAAAAATATTTATAGTACCACAACAGAATGGCGGCCGCTTAAACAGAAGCAACGTTGGCTTTTCTTGTAAACCAAATTTTTGATGTGTATGTCATTCAAGAGCATCTTGAAGTCATTCATTATTTGTAACTGCAAATCATATTTTGAGTACAAAACCCTTCTGACACGAACGTAGGGCTGTCTACCGGACTTGTTAATTATTGACAAGATTATTTCCAAACATTGGATAGATTATAAAATTCATTAAAATTATAATTTTTCATGTAATATTGATTACAAAACAAATTTTCGTATTTGGATAAGTGGCAAAAACATATGTTGGAAGATTGAAATAACACCTGTTTTTTATAATGCATCAATTTCTTCTAAAATATCCAAATGATATCACGAAATATCGAACAGAAGTAGAAAAAAATACTCTCATATTCCGAAAAGTTATGCCTAAAATTCACCAGACCCATAACTATTTGAAATTTTGAACTAATAATCAACAACCGCTTATTGTAAAAATTCACTCAATCAAAGGTTTTAATGTAAAAAATAAACAGAAAAAAAACCATTATAAAATACTTAATAGGTATAGAGATATCGTCGTTTAATTTCAGGATGTCATGTTCGCCAGCAAATCTTAGTTGTGTCTTTGCTTCAAGAATTCAGCTTAAGTAACCATGAAATTAGAAATAAAGATCATACGTCAAAAGGTATGAATTCAATGTAATTAAAAATTCTTGAAACTTCACTTCATGCTATGAAATAAGCCGCAAAAATTATTTACAATCAATATTTCAATACATTTTACATGAAAGCTCTAAGCAATTCGCTCAACGTGTCGTCACACAAAAAGCTTTCCTCATGAGCGAGCATACCTTGTTATTCTTTGTACCATGATTGCAAAGTACATAACCAAAGGCTTATTTAGCAAGCTTTTCGTTATAGTCTACGGAAATTTAATAAGCAAGAAAAATGGGACGAATAAAGGAGTTTATTTGTATGTTTAAAATCATAGAAAGCCTTGAAAAAAGTAAAAAAAAATTTCGTAGAGTAAAGTAAAAATAAAAATTTTTTTTTCTTTTTGTTTATTTTTGGAAACATTATTGTTTTACTAACAAAAGTAATAAAATGAAAGTCTGAAAGTGAAAAACAAACGAAAGTAAGTGTAACGAAGCTAACGCAATATCATATCAACTTCATACAGTTTAAATCGTGAAAGAAATCTGAGCAAAGATATAAGCAATGTAACAGTGCAAGAAATATAATGAAATATAGCTAAAAAGTGTTATATAATTTAAATAACACAAGGTAGTAAACACACACAAGCAATAAAATAAAAACATAGCCTTTCATATAATATGATAAAGATCTATGAAGTCAAAAACAACAAAAAAATGTATATATATTGTAAAAAATCAAATAACCGAAACTGTACATATATGTAAAGTTAGCTCATCATAAAACAAAAATGGATTATATCTTCATGTGCATTATCATTTTAATATATAAGCAAAGCAATAAAACAAAAACAAAAAAAAAACATACTAAAATATCAACAGAAAGCCTTTCATATACGAGTAATATGAATAAGATCAATGAACTCAAAACAAAAATAAAATATATTGTAAAAAGACAAATAAGCAACTGTATATATTTGTGAAATAAGTTCATCGAAAAATAAAAATGGATTATATCTTCATGTGCATTATCATTTTAGTATATAAGTAAAGCAAAACAAAGAAATAAAAACAAAAGAGAAGAAATAAGAAACTCATTTTTGTAAATCAATTATTACAATGCAACAAGACAATGTAATAAGTTTATCAATATAAAGAGCAGAAACATATTGTAAAAAATATTAAATAGTCCAAATGTAAATAAACTAATATCGAAACTAGTTGTAATTCTGTATCTTCCGCTCAAAACAAACTATAATGTCATTTAAACTGTTTATCGTATTGAAAAATTATGCAAGTAGAGAAAAGAAAAAAAAAATCTCTTTTAAAAATGTTACAGAGTAGTTAACACAAAATAATAGTGTGGAAATGTAAAACAAAACATGAAAATATTCCTGTATCTCCTTAAAATCGCTATCAAGCGGCGTGTTCCCAGCATACTGGAAATCCTCCTACTTAACTCCAATCCATAAAAACAAAAGCAAAGGAGCCGTTGAAAATTATAGAGGGATTGCCATACTAACCACTACCCCAAAGTAATTTGAAAAAATAGTATGTTCCAAAATATCACCTTTTATTGAACAGCATCTCAATGACCAATAGAATGGCTTCAGAAAGAATCAATCCACAACCACAACTTAACAGTTTTGGTTTCTAACATCCTTTGTGCAATGGAAAATGGGCACCAGCTCGACGCAATTTATACTGACTTTAGTAAGGCTTTTGACCGTGCCAATCATAAGATTTTGTCTCATAAATTGAATATATTTGGAATCACCGGCTCCCTACTTCATAGGCTGGACTGCTTTCTCAAAATTCGGACTCAAACCGTTAAATTTCAGGGATATGTGTCAAACGGAATTCATGTATGTTCCGGTGTTCCTCAAGGCTTCAGCATTTTTATCGTGGACCTTTCTGAAGTGTTATCCGAGACACCACACTTATTTTATGCGGATGATCTCAAATTATATCATGTAATAGCATCCCAAAGTGATTCTTTGTGCCTGCAGGACATAATAAATACCCTTTTAGAGAGGTCTAACAAAAATCTTCTATATTCGAATTTTGAGAAATGCCAGGTGATAGGTTTTTCTCGGAAAAGTTCAATTTTATTATCTGATTATCACCTCAATGATACAGAGTTGATAGTCTAGTAGATCTTGGTGTTCACTTGGATAAGAAATTCCGCTTTAATTTGCACTACGAAAGCAAAGCGAATAAGCTTTTAGGTTTCATCAAACGACACGCGAAAGAATTTAAGAACTTGTGGGTAACGAAAACGTTATACACATCATTAGTGCGCCCAATTCTGGAATACGCTTGTGTCGTTTGGAATCCGGTCGTTGATGTTCACTCAGAGAGGTTTGAGTCCGTTTAGAAACAATTCCTACTGTTTGCTCTGAGATCCCTCTATGATCCAAAAAATTTCCATAATTTGCCATTATACGATAACCGGCTATCCCTTCTCAATATGGCACCACTTGCCTCCCGTAGAACCACATTATGCTCTTGCTTCGCATTTGATGTCCTTAGAGGAACCCTTAAAGTCCAATATCTAATCAAAAAAATAACCTTAAACGAGCCAAAAAGATTTACGAGACATTCATCTTTGCTCGTAGAAAGAAAACATCTATGGTGATAATGAGCCGATAAATAGGTGTGTCAATATTTTCAACAAGATGAGCCATCTTTATTCCCCAACCATATCCAGATCCCAATTTAAATCCAATTTATCGAAGTTCCTCGGCTCCTAATCCTTCATTGCATATGTAAATTTATATTGTAAAAAAATAAAAAATAAAAAAATGTGATATGTATTTTAATAGAATGTAAAATGTATACCTTGTTTGGTCAATAAATACATAAATAAAATTTAATGAATACATAAAAAACGAAAAAAAAACAAAAAATTATAATTGCGTAGTAAAGAAAGAAGTTAATAAGGTAGAGGAAAAGCAATAAACTACATTGTAACAAACGGAAAATTAAAATACTTATAAATGAATGTTAAAATAATTGCTTACAATCAAAATGTAAGACATATTAATAATTGTAGGTAATTGTTTGAGCTAAAAATTAAAATATTGGAATCAAAAGGAATGTATTATTTACAATGTTAATCTACATATGACAGCCATAAAAGAACCTAATTGTAACAAGTAAATACCTCTCGTTTACCTTTTTAACTATCAGCTATCAGTTTGAAGAAATCAGCAGCTTAGCAACTAAAATAACGAATTCAGAAATATTTTTATCATGATAAGGCTCTTCAAGCCACTTGTGAACTTTTTTTTCGGGGGAAGGAATGTTGTGGTGATCCAATATAACCTCGAGACATTAGGCTCTGCCAATGTTCCGAGCATTACTAACGCTTCACACATTGGTTCTCGTAGGTATACTGCATCATGCGCAAAAGCTTGAGAAGTAAGTGTATGCGTGAGTATGCCTTATACTTCGTGCTCGTCCACTTAGCTTGGCATTGACCAACCCACAAAGCTGGGGTAAATCGAAATAATACACATATAAAATCACTTCTCGAAAAGCTTAAGCATTGGTGCTACTCACCGATAGATGGCCACGAGAAAATTTGTTTGGGTAATTTTCACGTGGCCATCTAGCCACTGACCTAATTTACTATTAATATTAATCGTTATTTAAGTTGACTAAGCAAAGAGGTAAATGCACCCAATAAGAAATGCAAATGATTGACAACAAAGGTAAACTTGAGGTAAGCATTATTTTTGTATAGATGTCCATTACCATCAACAAACCAATCATCTTGATACTTGTCCTACTCAAGGCCTTTGTCCGAGTAGAAGCGTCTCAAGGCATTTAGCCCAAGACTGACAAACTTCAAGAGGGTTCCAGCCCGGATCCAAGTAGCTGAACGGATAGCCCCGTGCGCATCAGCCAGCTAGTTAGGCAGCCCGTACGCACATCAGCCAGCTAGTCAACCAGGTCGGATCAAACAGCGTTACTTTCCCTGCTCAAGTTCTTGCCCGAGCAGTAGTTTTTCTAAGGTATTTCGCCCAGGAACGAGCAAGTTAACGCGATTATCATTCAGCAATCGTTCAGACATCACAATTTGGGCCAAATCGCCGTCGGCAACCAACTGACTAGCTCGCACCGCCAGCAACCACCACGACCAGCATACGTGAGCGGAGACGGGATTGCCATCATCTAATCATCGGCGACCAACACGCATCGCCAGCGACCATACCGGCACCACGCAACATCAGCGATCATGTGAACATCACAATTTGGGCCAAATCGCCATCGGTAACCAACTGACCAGCTCGCACAGCTAGCAACTACCACGACCGACATACGTGAGCGGCGACTAGTTTACCATCATCTAACCAGCGGCAACCAACACGCATCGCCAGCGACCTTACCGAGCGGTACTGCCCTCGAAAAAGAAAATCTCGTACCAACTGTGAAACATGGTGGAGATGGTGTGATGGTCTGGGGGTGTATGGCGGCAGAAGGAGTTATAGACAACTATGGATCAATACGGTTACCTTAATATGTTGAAGGCGAATTTCAAACAAAGTGCTGAGCAGTTGAAGCTTTGTGAAAATTTCTGGTTCCAGCAAGATAATGATCCCAAGCACACAGCACACAATGTTAAGCTTTGGTTGCTCTACAACACAAAATATCAACTGTGTACGCCACCCCAATCGCCAGACCTTAATCCCATTGAGCATGTGTGGGACTTGTTGGAGCGCAAAATTACCAGGCAGGACACAGCCAAACTGGTTCACTCTTTGCCAAATCGACTTAAGGAGGTCCTTAAGAGAAAAGGTTATCCGACGATTTATTAAGCCCTGATATGTAATAAAATACGAGTATTTGAATATTTCAAATCAATATTGTCATGTACGGATACTTTTTCTGTTTCGTTTTTTGTTTTTGTTATGTAAAATCTAGTTTTCAAAGGAATACCACAGAAAAAATTTATAGAAAAGTTATTTTCATTAATGAATAAATTTTGTTGCTTGAATATTTAAATGTAGCAGCTTTCTTTAGCATGAATTTTCTAATATGTTGTTTCTTTTGGTATTGTACGGATACTTTTCCTGGCAAGTGTATATGGGCGGGCCGGCGATAAGAAGGTACAATATCCTCCTAACTTGAGCTCAGGGAATCAGCGGTTTAAATGTAGATACTCATTGGCCAGGTATCTTGATACTGCTCGAGCTGGGATGGAACAGTCTAGGTATTGATGGCTGAATGGCATTTTGTGTTTTTTTTTGGTTTCTTGTTGCAGCTTATTATTGCATCGTTAGTCTTATTTAGAATTTGATAAGTTTTACATGTAGGTTAGGAATATGATAATATTGTTCTGTTAGAAGTAATTAAATTTATTTTTGATAACATTGTTTCGAATTAATTTGTTACATTTATTTGTGGTTTGGAGGTGAATGCATTTACGTCCTGAATATGGAGCTCCCATGCTCGTAAGTAACTGGACCACCCACCAAACATCTTCCCTGTCAACCCGCGAACTTAGCCTGGAACCGTTTGACACATTGTTTCGGCCTGTGTCTCGTTTTGTCACGCCGTGAGGTGCCTTCAACCTTGGGATACCTCCTCTAGTAGAAGGAGAGAGGGCAAGAGAAATTGCCAGGCAAGCCATCCTTCCGCCCCAACGTCCTCGGCTGCTGTGAGTCCGTTTTATTTTTTAAGATTGCCCGAACATAATGTGCCACATGGTTCCATTTGTCAACCGATTCAATCATCACCGCAACTATACTATCTGGAGTGAGAGGTCTTGTCGTAAGTCTGTTTCATTTTTCGCCTTCTTTTCCGAGGCGAAATTGGCAGTCGGGGGACCGTGGCATGCGAATCTTGTGCAGGTAGGAATGAAAGCACTCATGCACGCTCAAAAGCTGGGTCAGATATAAGGCAGTATCACCATGCCTTCGATTTAGCCATGGTCTCAGACCGGGATGAGGTGCGCATTCCACTTTCCCTTCGTGCAATTCACTCAAGACTGTTGCCAATCGTTGTGTGCAGCCCGAGGTACTTTACCACTGGCATCGGTTTGATTAGTACGTTTCCAATAGTGATCATCCTTACTCTAGGGACTCTCTTTTTGGAGAAGAAGACCACTTCAGTATTCTCCAGTGCTAGACTGAATCCACGAGACGTCATCCAATCCCTCGCTCAGCACATTAGCATACCTAGCCGCAACATCATCTGCACCCCCAATCGAGCGCGACTCATCTGGGATCTCCAGTCTCAAGATGCTGTCGTAAAACACGTTCCACAGGTCTGGACGAAGAATAGATCCATGGGCAACACCGGATGCGGCTTCCATCCTTCGTTTGCCCTGTGTCATGTCGTAAGGCAGCTTTCGGCCATTCAGCTAGTCCCTCAGAAGCTGCATCAGATATTCTGTAACTTGTAAAGAGGTTTTCAGCGTATCCAGAATATCCACCCAACTAGCGGAGGTAAAGGCGTTCCTAACGTCGAGTGTCACCAACATAACGAGCCGTCGCTTGGTACGGCTTCAAGTCTCTCACTTTTTGACCGCGCATGCAATCGCATCAATGGCGGATTGTCCTGCTCTAAAGCTGTACTTCAGAGGTGATAAGTCCCCAGCGACACGAATCGCGGCAGCAATTCTTCCCTTGGTGAGTTCTCTAGCACTTTCCCAGTCGTGTCTAGCGTGCATAACAGCAGACGGAGATCCGGGATTTCATTTTTCCGTGCTGATTAGCACGAGCCTCACAACCTCCCATAGTGCCGGGAAAACCACTTCCCGTAGGCAAGCGTTGTATGTGTTGAGCAGCAAGTCAGGACAATGGTGATAGAAAAGTTGCAATACCTCAGTTGGAACACCATTTGGGCGTGGAGCCTTCCTCGCTTTCAATGAAAGGACTGCTTCTTTCAATTCCAGCTGTGTCAAGATTGGGCCCTTGATTGCTGTTTAACCGTGGCCAGCGTCAACATTGACGGGAAGGCCAGGGAAGAGTGCGCGCACTATCTCGTCCATCTTTTCCACTTCACGTATGCAAAGTGCCCGTAGAGCACCAACCTTGCGCAAAACTAGCTTGTAGTCAAGGCCTAACGGATTCTTGTTGACATTGTCCACTAAATTATGCCAGCAGCGAGCGTAAGTGTTGTTAATCAAAGGCATTTCCTGGCCGGCTTGTATGCTGCTGCCCGGTTGCATGCCTCGTCACGGTTCCGTGTCCGTTGATTCTTTCGCCGAAGCTTGTGACACTTCCTTCGCTTTTCAGCAATTTCAGTCAACCTCCTGTATACTGAGTGCTTGCCCTGCCGGGGTTCTCGACGATGCATAGAAGCATTGCAAGCATAGTTGAGTTTATCACATTGGTACATATTAGCTGTAAGCTCAAAGTAAACGTTTTATTGCTTTGTTTTTGTTAAATGTAATTCTTAATAGAGTTGATTGGTTTTTCCTCCTTGTTTCCAATTTATTTATAATATTTAGCAATCCTCATTTGGTAACATACGAGTATGATATTGATTTCTGATCACAATTTTTTCATTGAATATTGTTTAAATTTAGAATGCCGTATAGGCCATCAAGTTTTTGAATATTTGGATGCTTTATTAAGAATATTGCTTTATATTTTTATAAAATTTGTCACGAGGGAATCAATGAAGTGCTTGTGAATTTGGAAAGGGACGCTGGGTTTGTGGAGCTTAGGTTGCGCTTTAAAGGGAGGTGGGGATGGATTTTGGTTTATGTAGCGGTGCTTAGCATTAAAAGGAATTAGTGGAGATTGTGCCATAGCAGTACTTAAATCTGCTTGGAATTTAACAGTGGGGTTTTGTTCGTTAGTTGATATTCGTTGTCATTAATGAATTTGGTTGATTTTTATACGTTGTCCATTGTTTCAAGGATCTCCATTGTATGTTCTTTGTCAGCCTTTGTCATGACTGTAGCTTTTATAATTTGGGAAAATATTGATGTGATAAACAGATAGACGGACAAACAGACGGACCCAGGTTGATCTTTGTATTTCAGTAAGAAGACCTAATTATTCTGTAACTGATGGGAATCGACATGCCACATCTTCCCCGTGGCTGAGGCCACCCAGATCCTCCATCCCATTACTTTTATCGGCAGCATTTTGTTTTTGAAGCTTTTCATTAATGCCGAATATCAAATTCAACATATTTAAACCCAAAAAAAATTATTTGTTATAAAAAATTTCAAATTGACGCGATACACAAAAAACAATAACGATGAATAATTAAACATTGTCATTCAGCCACCAATACCTAGACTGCTCCGTCCCAGCTGGGCAAACCTCAAAGAATCTAGCAAATGAGTATCTATATAGGAGTTGCTGGTCTCGTGAACTCAAATTCGGAGGATATTTTATCTTCTTATTGGTGACCCGTCTATACATGTGATATACCTGTATGATTGGAATACCGTCAGGATCAAAAACATATTGATTCATGTCCAAATACATGACTGCTTCTGGAGGAACGAAGCCAGTAGCCAGTAGATGTTAAAATCAAAGCCATTCAATAACTTGCGAATGAATATTGAGAAAAATAGAGGCGCAATAACTTTTCCCTGCTGAAGACCTTGAAGTCGCGCATTGTCGTCAGATTTCTATCAGTTACCACAAATGACTTCCCGCATAACATATTGCACATCATTGCAATAAGGTGTCTGGGGAACTTGTCCTGAAGGAGTTTAAAAATTAGTGCATCTAACCAAACCGTGGCGAACGCTTTTTCCATGTCAATGAGACACGCTCCAACACATTCTCTGTTGTTTAGTTTCCAACAGCTGTCCGAGGTTACTTTCGTTATCGTATGTATGGTCGAATGCCCCAACGGGGGGAACCCGTCGGAATCCTCCATATTAGCAATCCCGAATTTGTTTTTGGATTCTTTCTTTTGCTTATCGAATTAAAATAATACTTGATATAAATTCCTGGGGTCGATTGCTTTGACAATATAAGCTTTTTCCAACAAAAACTAACTTTGGACTGACGTTTAAAAGATTAATTTAATTTTTTGAAAACTTTGCCAGGAGCAATTTCTGTATGCAACGAATGCTAAACGTAGAATTGAAATAACTCATTTAATCGTTATGAATACTATTGTAGATGCTTTTCTTCAGACTCCAATAGTTTGAAGAGAACATTTCCTAAGGGTTGTTTCATGAAGCTGATACTCTGCAATTTAATTTTGTTTGTATTGCCGATAGCTGGTGCAAAACTATAAATTACGAGTAAGCAATTAACAACAGTTGAGGAGTGATTTTTCAAAAGGGCTTATTTCCGTATTAAACAAAATTTCAGTAATGAGAAAAAACTTTTAAGAGCAGTTTACAGTAACTAATTTTTTTTAACGTCTCTAGTATAATAGTGTGTTGATGTAGTATTCTGATCCGCATAAAGTTTTATTCTAGCATATATGTGAAAATTGGAAAAAATTATAATTATAATTTGGAAATGTGCCCTTTTGGTGTAAACTACTGGAAATAAGCCTGTTTGTTGTGAAAAATTTGGAAATATGCCCTTTTGTTGTAAAATTTCAAAAATAAAACTATGTACGGAAAATTAACTTTATTGCACTTAATATGCTACAGATTATACTCTTAAATCACCACAATCAAGTTCATTACAATCGCAATCACCACTAGGCGGCTCTTCTTCCCTCCTTATATTTCGATCTTCAATTACACTCTTGTACCACGAAAGCTCTTCTAAATTCCTCCAGTCATTACCAAACTGTTTTTTTAATAAGTTTTCAACGTCTATCTTCTTGTTTACAGTCAGCGGTATGGTAACTGACTCAGTATTTGGGATCTCCAACGGGATACGTTTACCTTTTTTTAAAAGTGAAATAGATTCCTCTTGTCCCGTTTGAAATTTAAAATTTTTATATAAACGTCACCACACAATTTGAAGCATTCTGTGTTCCCTTTTTGAATTTCTTGGTAATCCTTTTCAAAGATTGTATGCTGTTCACTTTCTTTAAGTTGTTTTCCAAATTTTTTATGTCGTTAATATTCCAATCAATTCCCAGTATTCGAAGGTCCCCATGTCTTTTGAAACATTCAAAATATTTTTCTCTTTTGGTGATGATTGGAGTCCTTTTTAGCTCTTTTTCTATGCGCCCGAACACTCTGTCCACGGGCATAAAACTGTGTCCCCTAACAGGAAAAGTAATTTGAGTGCAGTTTAATGTTTGGGGTGCTTTAGTATAAAGCCATTGAAGTAATGTGTGGATTATGTGACTATTTTTGTTTTAGTCACCACATCCGTCACAAAATAATCTTAGTACTCTAATGTTGTTTGGAATATCAAAACTGCTCAAGTTTGAATTAAGAGCTGAACCAATTTCTATTGAGCCCCGATCCGCTTGCGTTTCATCCCAGACATAAAAATATGGTTTATTGTCGTCAAGATCGAAAATACAACAATTGTACAGGCTTACTTGCCTCGAATAAAAACTTTCTCCAATGGGTGTACGTGGAAGAGATAATACCTGTTGTAGATCAAAACATAATGTTATACTGTCCGGAACTGATGTTTTCATGATTTCATAAAATGCATTCGCGCGCAACTTATGAATTCGCTTCTGTTCATCAGTTCGACTTTCTTAGCAGGATCTTTTTCAAATTTTATTTGATTCATCAATAATGTGCATCTACTACATACATCAGATGCAGGAGTGGAGAAACCAATATTAAATTCGCCATGAAACAATTTGTAAAACATGCCAGGTTTCACTTTGAATTCATCGGAAATGGAACTATTGTAAAATTCTAAGAGTTTTTTTGCATTCAAGTCAGAAGATAAATAAATCCTTTTGGACTTCTTGCGATTGTAGTGGGACTCTTTGGCAGGTAAATTGTTTATGAAAACTCTTAACTTGCTCTTTTTTTCAATAGATTTATGAGAACGATGGTCCCCACCACGCTTTTCAGTTGGAACAGATCCTTTAAAAAGAGTTTTATTTAAATTTCGAAGTCTCTTTTCGGAAACATCAAAGGCAGCCATAAAAAGTCGTTTAAATACAGGAACTGCTTTGTAAGTACAACTCAGTGTCCGTACTTTGGTGCCTTTTAATGGAACCTTGTTTCTTCGTTCAGGTTCATATGGCGACGACAAGCGTGAAAGAAACAAATCCTGCTTGATTTTACTAGCGCTGGCATAAAACTTTCTGCGGTTCGATACAATGAGATTCGAGGTTACAGATGCACATCGAAACTTAGATTTCAAACTCTTGTGACTGCAAGGGATTTTAAAATTTACTGCAGCCGGATCCTTATCCGTGTACCTTAAAATGATACGAGATACACAAAGTATTAATTAGATTAATGTAATAAAAGCCTAGTAACGCCTACAGTCAAATGAAGAGTGAGTTTCTGATTACTTACTCGTACCAACTGTGAAACATGGTGGAGATGGTGTGATGGTCTGGGGGTGTATGGCGGCAGAAGGAGTTATAGACAACTATGGATCAATACGGTTACCTTAATATGTTGAAGGCGAATTTCAAACAAAGTGCTGAGCAGTTGAAGCTTTGTGAAAATTTCTGGTTCCAGCAAGATAATGATCCCAAGCACACAGCACACAATGTTAAGCTTTGGTTGCTCTACAACACAAAATATCAACTGTGTACGCCACCCCAATCGCCAGACCTTAATCCCATTGAGCATGTGTGGGACTTGTTGGAGCGCAAAATTACCAGGCAGGACACAGCCAAACTGGTTCACTCTTTGCCAAATCGACTTAAGGAGGTCCTTAAGAGAAAAGGTTATCCGACGATTTATTAAGCCCTGATATGTAATAAAATACGAGTATTTGAATATTTCAAATCAATATTGTCATGTACGGATACTTTTTCTGTTTCGTTTTTTGTTTTTGTTATGTAAAATCTAGTTTTCAAAGGAATACCACAGAAAAAATTTATAGAAAAGTTATTTTCATTAATGAATAAATTTTGTTGCTTGAATATTTAAATGTAGCAGCTTTCTTTAGCATGAATTTTCTAATATGTTGTTTCTTTTGGTATTGTACGGATACTTTTCCTGGCAAGTGTATATGGGCGGGCCGGCGATAAGAAGGTACAATATCCTCCTAACTTGAGCTCAGGGAATCAGCGGTTTAAATGTAGATACTCATTGGCCAGGTATCTTGATACTGCTCGAGCTGGGATGGAACAGTCTAGGTATTGATGGCTGAATGGCATTTTGTGTTTTTTTTTGGTTTCTTGTTGCAGCTTATTATTGCATCGTTAGTCTTATTTAGAATTTGATAAGTTTTACATGTAGGTTAGGAATATGATAATATTGTTCTGTTAGAAGTAATTAAATTTATTTTTGATAACATTGTTTCGAATTAATTTGTTACATTTATTTGTGGTTTGGAGGTGAATGCATTTACGTCCTGAATATGGAGCTCCCATGCTCGTAAGTAACTGGACCACCCACCAAACATCTTCCCTGTCAACCCGCGAACTTAGCCTGGAACCGTTTGACACATTGTTTCGGCCTGTGTCTCGTTTTGTCACGCCGTGAGGTGCCTTCAACCTTGGGATACCTCCTCTAGTAGAAGGAGAGAGGGCAAGAGAAATTGCCAGGCAAGCCATCCTTCCGCCCCAACGTCCTCGGCTGCTGTGAGTCCGTTTTATTTTTTAAGATTGCCCGAACATAATGTGCCACATGGTTCCATTTGTCAACCGATTCAATCATCACCGCAACTATACTATCTGGAGTGAGAGGTCTTGTCGTAAGTCTGTTTCATTTTTCGCCTTCTTTTCCGAGGCGAAATTGGCAGTCGGGGGACCGTGGCATGCGAATCTTGTGCAGGTAGGAATGAAAGCACTCATGCACGCTCAAAAGCTGGGTCAGATATAAGGCAGTATCACCATGCCTTCGATTTAGCCATGGTCTCAGACCGGGATGAGGTGCGCATTCCACTTTCCCTTCGTGCAATTCACTCAAGACTGTTGCCAATCGTTGTGTGCAGCCCGAGGTACTTTACCACTGGCATCGGTTTGATTAGTACGTTTCCAATAGTGATCATCCTTACTCTAGGGACTCTCTTTTTGGAGAAGAAGACCACTTCAGTATTCTCCAGTGCTAGACTGAATCCACGAGACGTCATCCAATCCCTCGCTCAGCACATTAGCATACCTAGCCGCAACATCATCTGCACCCCCAATCGAGCGCGACTCATCTGGGATCTCCAGTCTCAAGATGCTGTCGTAAAACACGTTCCACAGGTCTGGACGAAGAATAGATCCATGGGCAACACCGGATGCGGCTTCCATCCTTCGTTTGCCCTGTGTCATGTCGTAAGGCAGCTTTCGGCCATTCAGCTAGTCCCTCAGAAGCTGCATCAGATATTCTGTAACTTGTAAAGAGGTTTTCAGCGTATCCAGAATATCCACCCAACTAGCGGAGGTAAAGGCGTTCCTAACGTCGAGTGTCACCAACATAACGAGCCGTCGCTTGGTACGGCTTCAAGTCTCTCACTTTTTGACCGCGCATGCAATCGCATCAATGGCGGATTGTCCTGCTCTAAAGCTGTACTTCAGAGGTGATAAGTCCCCAGCGACACGAATCGCGGCAGCAATTCTTCCCTTGGTGAGTTCTCTAGCACTTTCCCAGTCGTGTCTAGCGTGCATAACAGCAGACGGAGATCCGGGATTTCATTTTTCCGTGCTGATTAGCACGAGCCTCACAACCTCCCATAGTGCCGGGAAAACCACTTCCCGTAGGCAAGCGTTGTATGTGTTGAGCAGCAAGTCAGGACAATGGTGATAGAAAAGTTGCAATACCTCAGTTGGAACACCATTTGGGCGTGGAGCCTTCCTCGCTTTCAATGAAAGGACTGCTTCTTTCAATTCCAGCTGTGTCAAGATTGGGCCCTTGATTGCTGTTTAACCGTGGCCAGCGTCAACATTGACGGGAAGGCCAGGGAAGAGTGCGCGCACTATCTCGTCCATCTTTTCCACTTCACGTATGCAAAGTGCCCGTAGAGCACCAACCTTGCGCAAAACTAGCTTGTAGTCAAGGCCTAACGGATTCTTGTTGACATTGTCCACTAAATTATGCCAGCAGCGAGCGTAAGTGTTGTTAATCAAAGGCATTTCCTGGCCGGCTTGTATGCTGCTGCCCGGTTGCATGCCTCGTCACGGTTCCGTGTCCGTTGATTCTTTCGCCGAAGCTTGTGACACTTCCTTCGCTTTTCAGCAATTTCAGTCAACCTCCTGTATACTGAGTGCTTGCCCTGCCGGGGTTCTCGACGATGCATAGAAGCATTGCAAGCATAGTTGAGTTTATCACATTGGTACATATTAGCTGTAAGCTCAAAGTAAACGTTTTATTGCTTTGTTTTTGTTAAATGTAATTCTTAATAGAGTTGATTGGTTTTTCCTCCTTGTTTCCAATTTATTTATAATATTTAGCAATCCTCATTTGGTAACATACGAGTATGATATTGATTTCTGATCACAATTTTTTCATTGAATATTGTTTAAATTTAGAATGCCGTATAGGCCATCAAGTTTTTGAATATTTGGATGCTTTATTAAGAATATTGCTTTATATTTTTATAAAATTTGTCACGAGGGAATCAATGAAGTGCTTGTGAATTTGGAAAGGGACGCTGGGTTTGTGGAGCTTAGGTTGCGCTTTAAAGGGAGGTGGGGATGGATTTTGGTTTATGTAGCGGTGCTTAGCATTAAAAGGAATTAGTGGAGATTGTGCCATAGCAGTACTTAAATCTGCTTGGAATTTAACAGTGGGGTTTTGTTCGTTAGTTGATATTCGTTGTCATTAATGAATTTGGTTGATTTTTATACGTTGTCCATTGTTTCAAGGATCTCCATTGTATGTTCTTTGTCAGCCTTTGTCATGACTGTAGCTTTTATAATTTGGGAAAATATTGATGTGATAAACAGATAGACGGACAAACAGACGGACCCAGGTTGATCTTTGTATTTCAGTAAGAAGACCTAATTATTCTGTAACTGATGGGAATCGACATGCCACATCTTCCCCGTGGCTGAGGCCACCCAGATCCTCCATCCCATTACTTTTATCGGCAGCATTTTGTTTTTGAAGCTTTTCATTAATGCCGAATATCAAATTCAACATATTTAAACCCAAAAAAAATTATTTGTTATAAAAAATTTCAAATTGACGCGATACACAAAAAACAATAACGATGAATAATTAAACATTGTCATTCAGCCACCAATACCTAGACTGCTCCGTCCCAGCTGGGCAAACCTCAAAGAATCTAGCAAATGAGTATCTATATAGGAGTTGCTGGTCTCGTGAACTCAAATTCGGAGGATATTTTATCTTCTTATTGGTGACCCGTCTATACATGTGATATACCTGTATGATTGGAATACCGTCAGGATCAAAAACATATTGATTCATGTCCAAATACATGACTGCTTCTGGAGGAACGAAGCCAGTAGCCAGTAGATGTTAAAATCAAAGCCATTCAATAACTTGCGAATGAATATTGAGAAAAATAGAGGCGCAATAACTTTTCCCTGCTGAAGACCTTGAAGTCGCGCATTGTCGTCAGATTTCTATCAGTTACCACAAATGACTTCCCGCATAACATATTGCACATCATTGCAATAAGGTGTCTGGGGAACTTGTCCTGAAGGAGTTTAAAAATTAGTGCATCTAACCAAACCGTGGCGAACGCTTTTTCCATGTCAATGAGACACGCTCCAACACATTCTCTGTTGTTTAGTTTCCAACAGCTGTCCGAGGTTACTTTCGTTATCGTATGTATGGTCGAATGCCCCAACGGGGGGAACCCGTCGGAATCCTCCATATTAGCAATCCCGAATTTGTTTTTGGATTCTTTCTTTTGCTTATCGAATTAAAATAATACTTGATATAAATTCCTGGGGTCGATTGCTTTGACAATATAAGCTTTTTCCAACAAAAACTAACTTTGGACTGACGTTTAAAAGATTAATTTAATTTTTTGAAAACTTTGCCAGGAGCAATTTCTGTATGCAACGAATGCTAAACGTAGAATTGAAATAACTCATTTAATCGTTATGAATACTATTGTAGATGCTTTTCTTCAGACTCCAATAGTTTGAAGAGAACATTTCCTAAGGGTTGTTTCATGAAGCTGATACTCTGCAATTTAATTTTGTTTGTATTGCCGATAGCTGGTGCAAAACTATAAATTACGAGTAAGCAATTAACAACAGTTGAGGAGTGATTTTTCAAAAGGGCTTATTTCCGTATTAAACAAAATTTCAGTAATGAGAAAAAACTTTTAAGAGCAGTTTACAGTAACTAATTTTTTTTAACGTCTCTAGTATAATAGTGTGTTGATGTAGTATTCTGATCCGCATAAAGTTTTATTCTAGCATATATGTGAAAATTGGAAAAAATTATAATTATAATTTGGAAATGTGCCCTTTTGGTGTAAACTACTGGAAATAAGCCTGTTTGTTGTGAAAAATTTGGAAATATGCCCTTTTGTTGTAAAATTTCAAAAATAAAACTATGTACGGAAAATTAACTTTATTGCACTTAATATGCTACAGATTATACTCTTAAATCACCACAATCAAGTTCATTACAATCGCAATCACCACTAGGCGGCTCTTCTTCCCTCCTTATATTTCGATCTTCAATTACACTCTTGTACCACGAAAGCTCTTCTAAATTCCTCCAGTCATTACCAAACTGTTTTTTTAATAAGTTTTCAACGTCTATCTTCTTGTTTACAGTCAGCGGTATGGTAACTGACTCAGTATTTGGGATCTCCAACGGGATACGTTTACCTTTTTTTAAAAGTGAAATAGATTCCTCTTGTCCCGTTTGAAATTTAAAATTTTTATATAAACGTCACCACACAATTTGAAGCATTCTGTGTTCCCTTTTTGAATTTCTTGGTAATCCTTTTCAAAGATTGTATGCTGTTCACTTTCTTTAAGTTGTTTTCCAAATTTTTTATGTCGTTAATATTCCAATCAATTCCCAGTATTCGAAGGTCCCCATGTCTTTTGAAACATTCAAAATATTTTTCTCTTTTGGTGATGATTGGAGTCCTTTTTAGCTCTTTTTCTATGCGCCCGAACACTCTGTCCACGGGCATAAAACTGTGTCCCCTAACAGGAAAAGTAATTTGAGTGCAGTTTAATGTTTGGGGTGCTTTAGTATAAAGCCATTGAAGTAATGTGTGGATTATGTGACTATTTTTGTTTTAGTCACCACATCCGTCACAAAATAATCTTAGTACTCTAATGTTGTTTGGAATATCAAAACTGCTCAAGTTTGAATTAAGAGCTGAACCAATTTCTATTGAGCCCCGATCCGCTTGCGTTTCATCCCAGACATAAAAATATGGTTTATTGTCGTCAAGATCGAAAATACAACAATTGTACAGGCTTACTTGCCTCGAATAAAAACTTTCTCCAATGGGTGTACGTGGAAGAGATAATACCTGTTGTAGATCAAAACATAATGTTATACTGTCCGGAACTGATGTTTTCATGATTTCATAAAATGCATTCGCGCGCAACTTATGAATTCGCTTCTGTTCATCAGTTCGACTTTCTTAGCAGGATCTTTTTCAAATTTTATTTGATTCATCAATAATGTGCATCTACTACATACATCAGATGCAGGAGTGGAGAAACCAATATTAAATTCGCCATGAAACAATTTGTAAAACATGCCAGGTTTCACTTTGAATTCATCGGAAATGGAACTATTGTAAAATTCTAAGAGTTTTTTTGCATTCAAGTCAGAAGATAAATAAATCCTTTTGGACTTCTTGCGATTGTAGTGGGACTCTTTGGCAGGTAAATTGTTTATGAAAACTCTTAACTTGCTCTTTTTTTCAATAGATTTATGAGAACGATGGTCCCCACCACGCTTTTCAGTTGGAACAGATCCTTTAAAAAGAGTTTTATTTAAATTTCGAAGTCTCTTTTCGGAAACATCAAAGGCAGCCATAAAAAGTCGTTTAAATACAGGAACTGCTTTGTAAGTACAACTCAGTGTCCGTACTTTGGTGCCTTTTAATGGAACCTTGTTTCTTCGTTCAGGTTCATATGGCGACGACAAGCGTGAAAGAAACAAATCCTGCTTGATTTTACTAGCGCTGGCATAAAACTTTCTGCGGTTCGATACAATGAGATTCGAGGTTACAGATGCACATCGAAACTTAGATTTCAAACTCTTGTGACTGCAAGGGATTTTAAAATTTACTGCAGCCGGATCCTTATCCGTGTACCTTAAAATGATACGAGATACACAAAGTATTAATTAGATTAATGTAATAAAAGCCTAGTAACGCCTACAGTCAAATGAAGAGTGAGTTTCTGATTACTTACTCTTTCCTCGGCCTTGACTTTTGTGTTTTTGCTTTTCTTCCTCCACTATTAATATCACGAACAGTCTTCTCGTTCATTTTCATAGTAAAACAAACCCGGAAACAGAAAAAATCACTTTCTTTTTATATTACTGATACGTGCGCGGAACGTAGTAGCACAAACTGCACAAACAAATGACAATGACCACTTGAACAAATGACTAATAAGGTGTCTGTGGGCAAATAGTGCTGCCACGCCAAAAAATACATAAAAAAATATCAATAAATTTACGCTCCTATTCACGACCGACAAACAGTTTTATAATCAAGAAGAAAGAATTAAGCGGAAATATGTTCGTATTGTAATAATTTCATGAATAGTTCTTCTGTAGCTATAGGAAATACGTTTTTTTGTACCAAACTCTGAATGTGCCTAACCATGACACCAAAATTAGGTGGAAATGTGCCGTTTTGTATCAAACTGTGATTTTTAATCACGAATTTCTCCTGGAAAAATGTCTACTCTGTAATGAATTTTAAAATAGACGATGCATTTTAGCATTATAATGGTGATGGCATTCTTGGGTTCGTTTGCAGTCGTAAATGGAAATAAACCCTTTTGAAAAATCACTCCTCAGTTAGTTTTTGCCTCTAAGTCATCTATTAGATCCAGAATGAACTTGAAATTGGCAATATAACCTAATTTTACTCTTTTTCTAGGCATTAAAAAAACTCTTATGGGATTTGAAGTACACAATTGTCCAACGAATTACGTTTTCCTATTAAAAGGTGGATGTCTACGCGAACTGTCAGATTTGAAGGAAATAGTTGCACAACTGATTCATGCAAGGTTTAATTGGCGTTTTGAGATGGCATTCCTAATAGATATATATGCGGATCAGTCAGCCTGCAAAAAAATATTGAAGCTTAACAAATGGAACTTAAGTAATGAAAACTCATCAAATCATGAGCAAGTGTGCAATCAATTCAACGAAAGTGCTGTTGAGAAAATGTGGGATAATCGTTTTACTCTTTTCTTAGAAAATATTAATATCGGCCGTATTGGCCCTACAACTGAAAGAATTCAAAAAAATCGTTTTGATAACATGTCGCCACTGCAAAAAAAAGAAAGAATATGTTTTTTCAACTACTATCATTCTCAAAGGACGTATCTAAATCCCGACTTTTTGAGAAAACCAACCAAACAGTATCAAATTGAAGATTTATTAGAAAACCGCTCAATTTCAAGCGAACTGGAAAATGTTGTACTCACCAACCATTTATCAAAAGAAACATTTCGTTGTACATCTTTGGCACAATTAAGGGGAATGGGATCGCTACTTCAAGGGCACGAATCATGTAAGTATTAGATACTGTAATTTTTTATCAAGTTTAACTTATATTTATATAAACTACTAAGAGTAATTTAAGATTCGTTTTACTTTAAGCGAAACTTTCACAGCTTCTTAAAACGATTTATTTCTATGAATTATTTCATGGATGGTTGTAACTATGATTAAATCAAATTAACCCACGAACCACACCGAACGAAACCAACAGACACTTTGAGGAAAGAGATAGAAAAGATGTGGTATCGTGTAAAACCATGTTGGTGAATCCTGACTATTTTGACTATGTTTCATTGCAATTTCCCTAAGGAAACGCAGTTATGAGACGTTAACATGAATCATATTTACAAGAAGACTAGCTAAGTTTGATGAGTTAGTCGTGGTTTCGGTTCTCGGGCCGCTTGTCGGTAGATATTCATTGAATATCAGGCACTAGAATGCCCGAGTTGCTTAATACGTTGCTATGTTATCATCTGAAACTCAACTTTACACTACCCTTGAAATAATTTGAACAACTATCAAATTCAGATCAAAAGCTATCGCGTCATCGATTTCCGCTACCGCCACTGCGACTAAAGTGAACTTCTTCTAGACAAACTGACTAGAACTTCTCAATAAGAAAAATAACAAATCACCAACAAAGGAACCGCGAAACCGATCCGTCCGACGGAAATATTTTTTTTTTATTTATTTATTTAAGAGCAACTATCGACATTTCTACAAATAGAAATGGTATGAATCATATAAATACAAATCTGGAAAGAGGTAGAAAACAAGAAGAAAGAAATAATAGTAACAAAAAAATTGTGAAATATTAAATATAAAGATATTATGATAAAGTAATAAGATAATGATTATGAAATGTACTTGCAATTTAGATGATAAGACAGTATACTAAATGGATAAAAAGAATTCATCATTCAAAAGTACTCTGATTGAATACTCGTATATGCTTGTGAAAAATATGTCAAGTTCCAAATATTTACGCGCCTAGACATTATAGGCACTAGTGACTCTGTAGACATATGCATTTTGCTTACAGTTTGAGGATACAAGAGGTAGGTTGAAGACAGCTGGTGCTCTAGATGATAGTCTAGGAATTGCAAATGAGATCTTAGATAACAAATGAGGACTATTTAGAAAACCATTAACAATTTTGAAGAGGAATATTAAATCAGCCATGTCACGTCTTTGTCTTAGAGGTAGTATATGAAAAACTTTGCAGGAATCAATGTAACTACGATTACCTGCCCTAAAGCGGAAATTAAGATAACGAATAAATTTTTTTTGAATTTGTTCAATTCGATCAATATATACGCCGTACCTTGGATTCCAGACCTGCGATGCATACTCTAAGTTAAATTCTGATGCTGCTCTTATAACAAAACCGAGTGATCTGCTTGCTTTGTTAACAATTTTATTTATATGTTCATCGAACAAAAGTTTAGAGTCATGTTGAACTCCAAGATCTTTCACTGACGAGGATCTTGTAACATGTTGATTCTTAATTAAATACGTAAATTTTATTGTATCTCGCTTGCGTGTGAACGATAGACAAGTGCATTTCATGGGATTGAGGTCTAATTTGTTGCGAACTTAATAAGCATCAAGTCTATTTAGGTCTTCTTGTAGGAGTTCGGCGTCATTAAGGGAAAAAATAGATCGAAATATTTTCATATCATCGGCAAATGATAAAACAGTTGAGTTTTGAAAGCACATGTCAATATCTGAGATAAAAATGATAAATAACAATGGACCAAGCAGCGAACCTTGTGGAACACCACTAGGTGCGTTCATCCAACCAGACATGAAATTGCTGCAAACCACGGCCTGACACCTATTACGAATATAGGAGTCGAACCAGCGAAACAATTTGCCCCTGATACCCGCACTATGAAGCTTCTTTATTAAAATATTACTGTCAATGCGATCAAATGCTTTGGTGTAATCTGTATAGAAGACATCAGTTTGAACCCCAAGCTCCATGTTGTCTGTCAGGTGTTCATTTAGAAGTATTAAGTTGGTCACAGTTGAACGCCCTTTCAAGAAGCCATGCTGAGAGTTAGTAATTTTGTTTTTTATTAAAGAATACAGCTCATTATAGACTAATTTTTCAAATATTTTAGCAATAATAGACAACTTAGAAATGGGACGATAGTTACATACGTCTGTTTTGGGACCGTTTTGTGTAGAGGGGATATAAAAGCTGATTTCCATACATTTGGAACAATACCTTCACCTATAGATTTATGAAAAAGGATTGTCAAGGGGATTGACAAGGTGTCTATACACTTATACAAAAAAATTGGGGGAATGCCGTCTGGGCCTGCTGATTTGTTAAGGTCAAGTTTACGTAATTGTTCTTGAACCAAGTCAACATTCACTTCAATTGTGGAAATGTCAACGTCCAAGGGGAATGGACCTGAATGATCACTAAAACCAGCGTTGATATTAGAGTCAGGCTGAAGAAAAGTAGAATGAAAATAACTCGAAAAAAACTCACAAATTTCAGCCTCGTTGCTAGATGTTGAAGAACCATGTCCCATTGTAGAGGGAAGTGAATTTGTTTTTGTTTTTGACTTAACATAAGTCCAAAAGTGTTTTGGATTACTTGATATTAGTCTTTCAGAATTCAGCAAGTATTTTTCATAACAAGCAGCTTCTTCCAGTTTTGCTCTTTTATTCAAAATGTATAAAGATAATTCATCATGTTTGTTGCCATAAGTTTTGAATTTTTTATAATACTTATATTTTTCTTTAAAATTTTCTTCAAGGCCTGTGAGTACCAAGGAGGAAAACAGCTAGTATGGAATTGCCGGTTGTGTATATATTTATCCCGAATAGTAAAGATTTTATCATAAAATGCCTGAACTGATTCTTCGACAGTCGTATCTGAAAACTCTGATGTCCAATCTATATTGGATAGTTTTTCATTAATTGGACCATAATCAGCTGACTTAAATGAAAATACTATCCGTGGTGCTGGTTTAAGTAAGTTCACTGAAAGATTACGTATTGCAATTATTAGCGCATTGTGATGGGCATCAAGGGGAACTAGTGGTTGCCGGCAATCAGAAACATCAACAAAGTCATTGCTCAAAACTAAATCTTAAATTCGGTTGAAGCTATTTCGTACATTATTGTATTGATTTAAGTTACTACATGCAATCTCATCCACCAACGACAATTCGTCCGGGCAACGTGCGTTAGTGGGATGCAGCAAATTATTACTATCCAGAACCCAAGAAATTCCACCCAAATTGAAGTCTCCTAGAACAAGAAATCGATCATATGGATGAGAAGTGATCAAAAAATTTTAATTACTTAGGAAAATATTTAACTGTTGAGAAATAGAGTTTCCATTATTCTCTTTGCAAAGATAAAAAATACATACATGAAGATATGGAGAACTATGATCACGTTTTTTATCAAGCTTTAGGGTAATCCAATGATCCTCGGCAGACGTATTCCAATCTGGTTTAGGTGTTGCATCCAGACTCCTCTCAGTTGCTAGTAGCACGCCTCCACCCCGAGTCTGTCCAGTTTCCTCGTACTGTCTATCCCGCCTCCATACCATATACCTATCGTCAAACAATTGGCAATCAGATATACTATCCACTAACCATGTTTCCGCCAAAGCAATAATGCTATAATTATTTAAATATATGTTACGCTTAAAGATATTGGTTTTGGTACGCAACCCCCGAACGTTTTGGTGATATATATTAAGAGCATCACTCAAGCCAACCATTGTAAAGGTAATTTTTTAGCATTATTGTAGGATAAAAAATAATAAATAAGTAAGTGTAAATTCAAGTAGGGACAATTCTGAAGGTTATAGTAATTAACTGTAAGAAGCATTTAAGTTAAAGCAATCAGTCTGACTAGTAAGTTTGAAAATGTCAGAAAATACCTTGAATAATCCAAAAGAAAATGCATAAAATGGAATTTAAGTAGAATGGGGTAAAAAAGCCAAAATACAGCAACATGAGTACAGCTGTGTAATGAAAAATGAGAAAATAAAAAAAATATTAAGTCATAAACAGTTGCAAATGAGTCAGGCAACATAAATACTTGAAACAAATTCAATTCCATGATTAAAAAAGTCTTAAAGGAAAACCGGTTTAGAGAAATATTAAGCAAAATAAAACAGATAATGAAACAAATTAACGCAGTTTGTTTAAATCCAAGGATGAATTAATAACTATGACAGGAGATGTGTCGTTTTTTCTGACGTGAATTTTGCAGTATTTTATCCAAATGTGCTGATATCCATTACTTCTAGCGAGCACTTTGGTTTCAGTCAATAGCTTCTTATTGTCTTGTGAGAGATGGTCGTTGATATATACACGCTTTGCCTCATTCTTAAAGCCGATTGAAGACGCCAGAATATCTTTTTTGCTTCTTGCAGCAGCTATAAATTCCTCCTTCATATACCGATTTATTAAGCTGACGAGTATTGATTTGTCATTAGAGTGGAACGACGAGATGCGAGAAATGTAGTTAATTTGCGTTTTGGGAATATCATATCCAACGTAATTGCTTACGTTTTCAATTATTTTGAACAAATTCTCATTTTTTTTGCGGTATGCCTTTAATTTCAACATTATTTAGTCTCGCCCATTGGTCTCGCTTAGTAGTCTCGAGGTTGATCGAATTTACTGATTCTTTTAACGCGGCTATCTCGGAATTCAAACCTTCCAGCTGTGCGACACGTTTATCTTTTAAATCAACTCTTTTCATGAATTCATCGATCTTAGAATTCGAAAAGTTGATAGCAGTTTTTAAATCTTCAATGTCAGATTTAACTGCTTTCATACTACCAATTAAGATTGGCAGGTCAGACATTTGAGCAGTTAATGTTTCCAGCTTTCCAACAATACCGTTTAGAGTTGAATTATCATGAACTACTCTGTGAAGAATTACGGCAGAGAGCACATTTCCAAGAAGATCTTTTGGCTCTCAGCTTCCTAAAGCTTGATTCCGTTATTCGCGCACACGAAAAATCAAACTCATTATGGCACACCGAACACTGAGCACCATCACCGCATTCAACTTTACATGAGGAGCACTTCATAGTTAACAACTTATTTTTAACAAATCAAAATCAAACAAAATGATAAATTACGGATTATAATTAGCGTTTGCAATGCACTTCTTGCTTGTTCGCTTTCACTCCGACGACGTAATGATATGTACTTAGTCACTGAGGCATTGGTTAATTTACTAACTTTTCATCTTATTTCCAAACTGAAAACAAAGGACTACAGAAGGTAATACATGTTTTATATTGAACTATCCATGTTTCTTATTACGTAAATTTCTAGAGTGAAACATGGGCTGATGAGTCCCGGCATTTTTCAATAGATGACACTGGAAAATGAACATGACGCATCCGCCACTAATTTGGATATGAAGTTTCATGGCATTTCGTCAATTCATTTAAAAACTATAGTCGACAGAGTGACGCTTCTTTCACCTCCGTAAATAAATGCAGAAATGTTATCCCACATCTGCTCTTTGAGAATAACAGTTTATCGGTGGTTAAGTGAGTTTAAAATGAATCGTATAAGCACCGAAGACGCCTCTCACTCTGGAAGGCTAAAAGAGGGTACGAATGCGGAAATCGTTAAGTGAAGTCACGTGCCTTAGCTGAGACCATGGGCATTCCAAAAGAACGGGTGGGATACATTACGCCCGATATTTTGAAGATGTAAAAGCTATCGGTGCGATGGTTGACCGTCGACCAAAAGCAGCAGCGTGCTGATGATTTAACAGCCGGTTTGACGTCGTTGCAGTGTAAGCGAGCAGACTTTTTGACGTTTCGTGGCAATGCATGAAACCTGAGTTCAAAAGGCAGTCTACAGAGTAACTGGAAAGCCACGCAAGCCGATTAAAGCAGCCAAAAGGCCAACGCTTGTCCGGGAATGTGAGAAATATTATGCAGCGTTATTGGATAAACTGAACAACGAAATAATGAAAAAACGACCCCTATTGGCGAATATAAAAGTTCTGTATCATCTCGCTAACGCACCGTTACACATGTCCTTGAAAGCGATGGCGAAATTGGAGCAATGACGATTCGATTTGGTTGCTCACCTGTGTATTTTCTAGACTTGGCCCCAAGCGACTGTTATTTATTTCAAAACTTCAAGCGGTGAATGAGATAGATTTCGATCGAATACCGAGGCGTATTTCGAAAGTTTAGACGTTTCGTACTGCAGAAAGGGCATAGAAATGCTGGGAAGTCATTATACCATGGGTATTGCCCCCAAAGGCAACTTTGTTGAAAAATCAATGTAACTCTGTTAAAAAATGCGATGCTTTTCATTAAAAATCCCGAGGCTTGTCAACCTAAGTTACAAAAAGGCGCATTGGTAAATAGATCGGCTAAGTTCGTCAGCAGCCAAATCGGCCTAGTAGTAACGAAATCAATCCGTGATTACTATTCTGACCAGTGTACAGCTTTGATTTTGATGAAAATTGGTACAAATTTCAAACCATCTGAAACAAAATGGCGGCCGCTCAAAGGGCGGAAAATGTACAAAAAATGGTTTTATCGTTGTCACCAAAGCTTTCAACCGATGTGACTGAAACTTGGAACTATGATAGAAGTGTTAGAGAACAATGAAAAAATTCCCAGATAAGGTCTAAAATTTCAATATGGCGGCTAGTCAAAGTCCATAATTTCAAAGCCCTCCATAAGTCACGATTCGAATTTGATTTAAATGAAACTTAATACTAGAGTAGATGGTGATCATACGTTCGATTCATCGACACATGCATAAAATTAGCTGGGAATCACCGAATGGCAACACAAAACTATATCAACCATGTTTTTATCCAACAGCGTTGGACCTCGAACATACTTGAGCAAATTGTAACTCGGATCATTACTTGACCAAATCAACTTTTCGATGTCGTATGTCAAAAGTGTATTTGGTGAACTTGAACCCTCTACAAAAATTCAACATCGAAAGGCTGTCACGCAAACCCTCGACAATCAGCTGGCTCCCATCTTATCAGACATATCGCTGAAAACAAGCAACGAGCAATGGGTGGAAGTGAAAGCGGGAATGAAGATCTTGGTAAAAAAAGCAATCAGACATCAAACCAGGCGCAAAAGAAATGATTGGTCCGATGATGAGTGCCAAAATGCGTTGGACAAAAAGCGTCAGGCGAACAAACAATGTTTAGGTTGGAAAACCAGAGCGAAGAGAGAACATTATTGAAATCTCAGAAGAGTAGCGAATATGATAATTAGAAATAAGAAAAGAAAATACGATGACGACTTGTTGAGAAGCATCGATGTAAGTCTAGCGAGTAATAACACAAGACAAGTATTCAAAGTAGTGAAAAAATGCCGTGATGATATCGCCAATATCACCGTTGATGAAAACAGGATTAAAGCAAAATGGGCATCATATTTCAAAAGCCTCCTAAATCCTCCGCATAGCTCCAGAAAATCGGAGCTTATGGATATTCCCGGAGAGCTTCCATTGGCCTCACCAACTCTGAATGAAGCTATCCATAAATTTATCCAACATGCTTGGCAACAAGAATATCTGCAAGACGAGTGGAGCCAATCAGTTATATTCCCTATGCACATACAATGAGACAAGCTACATTGCGAAAAATATAGAGGCATATCACACCTTTGTACGGCGTGCAGATTATTTCTTAGAAAATAAAATCAGATCATACGCCAACAGTTTTATTGTGGAGTATCAAGGTGGCTTCAGAGCGGGTGGATCGAGGATAGAACAATCTTTTACAGTCGAGCAGGTGCTTGAACAAACGCTGGGAGTTCAATATAGCTGTAGATCAAATTTTCTTTAGTTTTAAGCAAGCATACGACGGTATTGATCGTAACGTACTGTACCAAATAAGACCAGTGGGGAAGCCAAAGAAGCGCTGGACTGACTCGTTTGGCGACGAGAGTTCATCTCTGGTCGGATTCCGAAATTGGAGGTTGCGGTCAATGAACCCATACAGTTGGAACCGTTCGTTGTTGGAAGTGAAGCCCCAAAATAGGCTGTAGTGGTACGAAGAAGAAAAAGAAGGAGATGGTTATCAGGCCTAATGGTCTTGTTATTTGAGTGTTTATTTATGTAAGTTTCAAAATGGCCGTGGTTCAAATTGCCATTTTTTTTCAAATTTTTGTGACTTTCTAGCGGCCATGTTTCTCAATACGTTTCAATGAAACTTCAAACTATAAATTCTTGAAACAAGGGAAAATTAGATCATAAATAAACGAGTCGAAAATTCACAATTTAATATTTTAAGCTGCCCCTTTCAATAAAAATCGGAAATTTCTTTCCTGTCTGGAGCTAAACTTCGATTTGAACGAGATTTCGCAAAATGATTCATAAGGCTTCAAGAAAGATGTTCCATAAAATAATTTAAAATGAAATGCTTAAGCTCAAAATAGCAGCTTCCAAAGATCGGAAAGTCACGGACCTGTCCGAGATAGAAGCGGCCAGCAAAAGGGGGCTCCCTAGTGTGGACAGGATCAATGCGGGGCTGATACCAGAAAACCACAGGGCACAATACATGGCCATCATTTACTAGAACGAAAAAAAACGCCCAACATTTTTTGAATAAGGGCAAAGTAAGAATAGGGTGGGTTGTCTACAGGATACGGCAAAGACCAGCGCCTCTTCAATATTTCAAATGCCTTAGCTATGTTCAAACCGCACAAGTATACAAAGGACCCGATAGGAGTTCCCTATGTTATAAAAGCTGTGAAATGAGATATAAAAGAAAAGAGTGCACAAAGGAGGCACGCTGCATTCTTTGTAAGGATGCTGATCCAAGACTGGATCTTGGGCGTATCTTGGGATAAGGAAAATGCCGGTTTTTCCAGGAAGCTTTAGCCAAGGTAAAATCAGAACTTTGATGACCTTCATCCTGCAGCTAAACCTACACCGCAGCATAACAACCCAAAACCTGCTTGAGCAGTTTGCGAGGGACATGAAGGCCGACCTTTTGCTGATAAAAGTTCTGCATCATGGTATCCTGATGAAACTAGTACTACCGCCATCTAGATTTAGAATAGTGATTTTCATGCGAAGACTTGTGGACAGGCGGATGGTTTGGGTGGGTTCGGTGCTCAGGGACCACCTTCTTTAGTGTGTACCTAACGACGGACGAATCGAAATCATCTTTCCAAGCCAAGCTTAATGCTTTGGAGGGCGCTGTCTCGAACGCAGACAGCAACGTCTTCATTGGGAGAGACTTCAACGCCAAAGCAATCGAATGGAGCATTCCTCAAACAGATCCGTCGGGAAAACGAATCATAGAAATGGCGACAATACGCTTACTTTTCGCCATCATGGCTGTGAAGGAACCATACTGGACGCGACATTCACCTCGGAGTTCCTAGTAGGGAGAAAACACAATTGGAAAGTATTAAAGGACTACTCAACCAGTGATAATCAGAACATTCTATTTGAGATCAGTAATGTTGCCTCCTGACGTCCGTGCTCTCGACTATCTATACTTGGGTGAAACATAGGATGGAAGAACTGGTAGTTCAAGACATGGTGAACTCAACCATGAGCATCATGATGATTACTTGCAACGCTTCTATGCCTAGTTGAAAACCCCGGCACGGTAAGCCCCAGTGTATAAGTGATCTACTAAAATCGTTGA
The DNA here is from genome assembly GCA_963969285.1 of Odontomyia ornata. Lineage (NCBI taxonomy): Eukaryota > Metazoa > Arthropoda > Insecta > Diptera > Stratiomyidae > Odontomyia > Odontomyia ornata. The sequence goes on from OZ017738.1 coordinate 213,231,100, forward strand.
AAAGGGAAGGTATTGTCGCAAGCTTCGGCGTGAGGCTCAACGAGCACAGAACCGAGACGAGGCATGTGTTCCAGCTGAAGTGTTGCAACTTAAATATCACCATTGTCCTGATTTGCTGCTCAACACATTCAACGCTGGCTACGCGACCAGTTTTGCCGGTACGATGGAAGCTGGCAAGGCTCATGCTGATCAACATGGGGAAGGGAAATCCCGGATCTCCGTCTGCATACCGCTTGTTATGCAGGCTAGAAACTGCTGGAAAAGTGCTAGAGAAACTCATCAAGGGAAGACATACTGACGGCATTCCTGCTGGACTCATCTCCCCGGCAGTACGGCTTTAGAGTAGGACGCGCCATCGTTGATGCCATTGCAGAGGTGGTGAGCGCGGTCCAAAAGGCAGAGGCATATGGCCGCATCAAGCGACGGATCGCCCTGTTGCTAACACTTGACGTTTTTTTTTGTGGTAGGGAGGTGAAGGCATTTACGCCCGCCGAGTCTTGCAGTGTGGGACTCCCATGGAGGATACCCTTGGTCTACCCACTAAACACCTCCCCTGTCAATCTGAGAACCTAGTCTGGAACCGTTTGACACATTACTTCGGGCCAGGTCTCGTTTTGTTACGCCGTGGGGCGCCTTCAAGCTGGGGAGTCCCTTTCCTAGCGGGAGGGGAGAGGGGAAGAGGAAATGCCAGAAGAGCGATCCCCCAGCCCCAGCGCCTTCGGCTGCTGTGAGTCCCTTTTATATTTAAGGACTGCCCGAGCATAATGTGCCACCTGGTTCCATTTGTCAACCGATTCGAGCATCACCGCAACTATATTATCCGGGGTGAGCTCTCCCGTCTCCCTGTAGAGTTCCCTTCGCAGCCTGACCCATTTTGTACACGCAAAAAATGTGTGACAGGCATTGTCCTCCTCTCCTGGGCAAAACCGACAATCGGGAGACCGTGACTTACCGATATTGTGCAGGTAAGACTGAAAACACCCGTGCCCGCTCAAAAGCTGGGTCAGATAGAAGTCAGTCTCACCATGCCTTCGATTTAGCCACGGTCTCACATCCGGGATGAGGCGCGCAGTCCACCTTCCCATCGTGCAATTCCTCCAAGACTGTTGCCAATCGTTGAGCGAGCGTTGTCTCTCCTCGCGGACAACCATCTCCCTCGCATCCTCGTTTCGGCACAGGTAAATAGCGCGGCGCTCTCTAGCAAGAAGGGCGATAGGCATCACGCCTGCAATCACTCTCACCGCCGAGTCGGAGACTGTTGGATACGAAGATGCAATTCTCAGTGCTCCTCTTCTCTGTACCTGTGCCAATCGTTTTCGGTATACCTCCTTGCTGAGAGCGTCGCCCCATACCTCTGCTCCGTACAGTAGCACTGACCCTACAGTCCCCCTACGTTTGCCATAAGTCGACTCAGGGCCGATATTCCCGAAGCAGCCTTCTCAGCCGTTGCCCTGATTTGCTCAGAGAAACTCATCTTCGAGTCGATCAGTAGCCCCAGGTACTTCACCGCTGGCTTCGATTCGATCTGTATATCTCCAATGCTGATCATCCTTACTCTAGGGATTCTTTTTTTTGTCAAGATGACCACTTCGGTTTTCTTCAGTGCTAAACTGAGCGCGCGAGCAGTCATCCAGCCCCTCACTCGGCGCATTAGCATACCTAGCCTAAGTTGCGCTTGTTCAACGGTGCGTCCGGCGACCAGAGCCGCAACATCATCCGTATAGCCGACCAAGCGCGACTCATCTGGCATCTCAAGTCTCAGTAGCCCGTCGTAAGACACGTTCCACAGGTGCGGACCAAGGATAGATCCCTGGGCAACACCCGATGTAATTTCCATCCTTCGTTGGCCCTGTGTCGTGTCGTAGAGCAGGCTTCGGTCCTTTAGGTAGTTCCTCAAAAGCCGCATTAGATATTCTGGAACTTGAATAGAGTTTTCCAGCGTGTCCAGAATATCCACCCATCTAGCAGAGTTGAAGGCATTCCTGACGTCGAGTGTCACCAACAGGACGATCCGTCGCTTGGTGCGACTATATGCCTCTGCCTTTTGGACCGCGTTCACCACCTCTGCAATCGCATCAATGGTATTACGTCCTGCTCTAAAGCCGTACTGCCGAGGAGATAGGTCCCCAGCAGCACGAATCGCGTCAGTGAGTCTTCCCTTGATGAGTTTCTCTAGCACTTTCCCAGCCGTGTCTAGCATGCATAACGCGCGGTATGCAGACGGCGATTCGGGATTTCCCTTCCCCTTGCTGATCAGCACGAGCCTCGCCACCTTCCATCGTACCGGGAAAACCCCGTCCCGTAGGCAAGCGTTGAATGTGCTGAGCAGCAAGTCAGGACAATGGTGATAGACGAGCCGCAACACCTCAGCTGCAACACCATCTGGACCTGGAGCCTTCCTCGCTTTCAAGGAGAGGATTGCCTCCTCCAGTTCCAGCTGTGTGAAGAGTGGGCACTCTACTGCTGTTTCACCATGGACAGCGTCAACACGGACGGGATGGGCGGGGAAGAGTCCCCGCACTATCGCGTCCATCTTTTCCGCGTCATGTATACAAGGCTTCCGTAGGGCACCAAGTTTCCCCATGACCAGCTTGTAGCCAAGGCCCCACGGATCCTTGTTCACATCGTCCACTAGGTCTTGCCAGCAGCGAGCCTTGCTACTGTTGATCAGTTTGCGAAGGCATTTCCTGGCTGACTTATATGCTGCCACCTGGTTGCATGCCTCGTCACATTTCCGCGCCCGTTGAGCCTCACGCCGAAGCTTGTGACACTCCCTCCGCTTTTCAGCAATTTCAGTAGACCACCAGTGCACTGGGGGCTTGCCGTGCCGGGGTCTTCGATGGGGCATAGAAGCGCAGCAAGCAGTCGTGATTATGCTCATAGTAGAGTTCACCACGTCTTGAGCTGCCAGTTCTTCCGTCCCCTCCGGAGCTCCCTGCAGCGGCTCACCTGCTGTGAGAACCTTGACGATCCTCTCGACGTCCATTCTTCCAATGTTCCATCCAGTTGTAGAAGGCCAAGAGCACGGACGTCGGGATATAGCATCATTTATCTCAAGCAGAATGCACTGGTGATCACTGGCTGAGTAGTCCTCTAATACTTTCCAGTTGTGTATCCTCCGTACTAAGGACTCCGAGGCGAATGTCACGTCCGGTATGGTTCCCTCACAGCCAATACGGTGGAAAGTCGGCGTATTTCCGGAGTTTAGTACGACGAGGGCCGTCCTGGCCGCCATTTCCAAGATTCGTTTTCCCCGCGGATCCGTCTGAGGCATGCCCCATTCGATTGCCTTAGCATTGAAGTCGCCCCCAACGAGCACTTTACCCTCTGCGTTCGAGACAGCGCCCTCCAGAGCAATAAGCTTGGCTTGGAAAGATGATATCGACTCGTTCGGCGTTAGGTACACACTAAAGAAGGTGATCCCTGAGCACCGAACCCACACGAAACCATCCCCCCGTCCACAACTCTCCGGTTGAAAGTAACTGTTCCGAACCCAGATAGCGGCAGTACCAGTTGCATCAGAGTACCATGATGCAGGACTTTTATCATGGTGTTGCTCACTCAGCAGCAAGAAGTCGGCTTTCATGTCCCTCGCAAACTGCTCAAGCAGATTTTGGGCGGTTGAACTGCGGTGTAGGTTTAGCTGCAGGATGCGGGTCATCGAAGCTTTGATTTTGCCTTGGCTAGGGCTTCCTGGAACACCCGGCATTTTCCTGATCCCAAGACGTGTCCAAAATCAAGTTTTGGATCAGCATGCTTGCAAAGAATACAGTGTGCCTCCTTCGTACACTCTTTTCTTTTATGACCCGTTTCACCGCATTTGTAACATAGGGAACTCCTATCGGGTCCTTTGCATACTTGTGTGTTGTGACCATAACCAAGGCATTTGAAACATTGAAGAGGCGTTGCTCTTCACCGTATCCTACAGACAACCCACCCAATTCGTACTTTGCCCTTGTTCAGGAATTGTTCGGCGTCCTTTTCAGTCAAGTCAATTATGGCCATGCGTTGTCCCCTGTGGTTTTCTGGTGTCAGTCTCGTATTTCGATCGTTGCCATCGGTACTTGACTTTAGAAATACCTTCAACTCCGCTAGATGGGTGGATATTCTAGATACACAGAAAAACCTTTTTCAATCCCCAGAACATCTCATGTGGCTTTTGAGTTACTATCTGAAGGACGAAAGTCTGCTATATGACACAACACAGAGCCAACGAAGGATGGAAGTTGCATCGAGTGTTGCCCAGGGATCTTTCCTTGGTCCAAACCTGTTGAACGTGTCTTACGATGGGCTACTGAAACTGGAGATGCCAGATGAGTCGCGCTTGATCGGCTATGCGGATAATGTTGTGGCGCAACTTAGGCCAGGTATGCTAATGCGCCGAGTGAGAGTGGATGACTGCTCGTGGGTTCAGTTTAGCACTGGCGAAAGCCGAAGTGGTCATCTTGACAAAAAAGAGAATCCCTTGTGGAAAATGGATCAGTATTGGAGACATACTAATCGAATTGAAGCCAGCGGTAAAGAATCTGGGGCTACTGATCGACTCGAAGATGACTTTCTCTGTGCAAACCAGGGCAACGGCCGAGAAAGCTGCTTCAGGAGTATCGGCTCTGAGTTGACTTATGGCCAACGTAGGGGGACCCAGCCCATCAAGAAGACGCATCTTGATGAGTGCTGTAAGACCAGTGCTAATGTACGGAGAAGAAATATGGGGCGAAGCTCTCAGTAAGAAGGTATACCAAGAACGCTTGGTACGGGTATAGAGAAGAGGAGCACTAAGGTTTGCATCTTCGTATCCGACAGTCTCTAATTCGGCGGTGAGAGTGATTGCAGGTGTAATACCTGTCGCCCTCATTGCTAGAGAGCGCCGCGCTATTTACCTGCGTAGAAATGAGGACGTGAGGGAGATGGTTATCCACGAAGAGAGACAGCGCTCGCTCAACGATTGGCAGCAGTCTTGGGTAAATTACAGGAAGGGAAGGTGGAATGCGGGCCTCATCCCGGATGTGATACCGTGGCTAAATCGAAGGCTTGGTGAGACTAACTTCTATCCGACCCAGAGTTTGGGGGGGCATGAGTATTTTCAGTCTTACCTGCACAAGGTAGGTAAGTCACGGTCCCCCGACTGTCGATTTTGCTCAAGAGAGGAAGACAATGCCTGCCACACATTTTTTGCGTGCACAAAATGGGACAGGCTGCGACGGGACCTCTACAAGGAGAGCTCATACCGTATAGTATATTTGCGGTGATGCTCGAGTCGGTTGGCAAATGGAACCCGGTGGCACATAATATTCAAGCAGTCCTCAAAGATAAAAGAGACTCACAGCAGCCGAGGGCGTTTGGGCTGGGGGATCGCTTTTCTGGCAATTCCTCTTCCCCTCTCCCCTTTCCGCTAGAATCAAGCTATCACCTAGCTTGAAGGTGCCTCATGGCGTAACAAAACCAGACACGGTTCGAAGTAATGTATCAAACGGTTCCAGGCTGGGTTCTCGGGTTAACAGGGAAGGTGTCTAGTGGGTAGTCCAGTCGCTTGCTAGCATGAGAGTGTCACACTCTGTTCTTAAATGACCTTCACCTCGCAACCACAAAAAATACCGGAAAGGAAGCGAAATTCTTTATTATAGTAACAACAAAAGTGTTGAATATATTTTCATGTACATGCTTGAGATGGCTTACGTTGGAAATATGCATACAACAGAAAAATTTTTCGTAAACAATTTTTGGCTTTGTAACTGGCAATCCAATCCAAATATTATTTGTTTATTGAAACCAATTGTGCCTGCGAGAAATTAGACTTTCTGGCTGGTGGCGCCAACAGGAATTTTTTTCGTCAAATTCTGAAAATTCATGTGCTTAACACTTTTGTTGAGTCAAAATTGTCCACTTCGAAGCCACGTAAACATAACATTGGGGATCTTAACGATTTTGTCTCTTCATCCGCCTCATTTGAGATTTCTGGAAGGAAATCTAAACAAACCTCTCAGACGTAAGGCCTAGGAACGTGCTAATATACTGTACTTTTCTGATCAACAAGTCTGAACAGGCTTAGTCTACTTCAAGGTGGCTGCTGGCAGGCTAGCTAGTTCGGGGAGGAACTTCTATTGAAGGTCTTCTGCGAGCAGACTAAGTCCGAAATACATGAACAGCTACCGATTCAAATGCCCGATTTAAAACGCGTCGAACAAGTTTCAACGACTCGGCTTTATTTTATTTCAGTTTCCTTTTCCCTCCTATTCAAGAAAAACACAACTCTAAACCTTCAACTAAAAACACGCGCTCCCAAATATTGATCCCCTATAAACTACTCGTATATAAAACCGAATCAATCTACTCTAATTAAAAATGCAAAAACCAAACTAAGGTACCATGTACCCACCTCAACACGAAGTAGACCGTTCGTGAATTATTTAAATCTCACACCCTCTGCGGCATACTCACCTTTTATCTTTGCATCCTTCTGAAAAAGAATGAGCCCATACTGGCAAAGAAAGACGTTTCTGACGTCGAGTGTCACCAACAGGACGATCCGTCGCTTGATGCGGACATATGCCTCTGCCTTTTGGACCGTGCTCACTACCTGTGCAATCGCATCGATGATGGAGGGTCTTGCTCTAAAGCCATACTGCCCAGGAGATAGTTCCCCAGCAGCACGAACCGCGTCAGAGAGTCTTCTCTTGATGCGATTCTCTAGCACTTTCTCAGCAGTGTCTAGCATGCATAAGGGGCAGTATGCAGATCAGCACGAGCCTTGCCACCGTACCGGCAAAACCCCGTCCCGTAGCAAAGCGTTGAGCAGCAAGTCAGGACAATGGCGATAGATAAGTTGCAATACCTCAGCTGAAACACCATCTGGACCTGTAGCCTTCCTCGCTTTCAGTAAAAGGACTGCCGCTTCCAGCTCCGGCCGTGTGAAGAACGGACACTCGACTGCTGTTTGACCATGGTCAGCGTCAACATGGGTGGGATGGGCGGGGAAGAGTGCCCGCACCATCTCTTCTATGTTTCCCGCATCATGTATGCACCGTTTCTGTAGGGCACCAAGCTTCCGCATAACTAGCTTGTAGCCAAAGCCTAACGGATCCTTGTTCACATTGTCCACTAGATCTGGCTACCAGCGAGCCTTTCTGTTGTTAATCAAGTTGTGAAGAAATTTCCTGGCCAGTTTACATGCTCCTACCCGGTTGCATGCCTTGCCACAATTCCATGCCCCTTGAGTCTCACGTCGAACTCCCTTCGCTTTTCAGCGATTTCGATCGACCACTTGAACACTGGGGGCTTGCCGTGTCGGGGTTTTCTACGGGGTATAGAAGCATTGCAAGCAGTCGTGATGACACTCATAGTTGTTCACCACGTCTTGAGCTGCGAGTTATTCCATCCCCTGCGGATCTACCTGCAGGGTAGCGCCTGCTGCGAGCACCTCTACGAAACTCTCGAAGTCCATCCGTCCGAAGTTCCACCCAATTGTGGACAGTCGAGGACATAGACGTCGGAAGACAATATCACCGGTATCAAGCAGAATGCACCGACGATCACTGATTAGTAGTCCTCTAATTCTCTGTAATTGTGTATTCTCCCTACTAAGGACTCCGAGGTGAATATCACGTCCAGTATGGTTCCTTCACAGCCAATATTGCGGGAAGTCGGCGTATTTCCGGTGTTTAGCGCAACGAGCGTCATCCTGACCGCCATATCTCTGATTCGTTTTCCCCGCGGATCTGTTTGTGGCATGCCTCATTCGATTGCTTTAGCGTTTAAGTCTCCCTCAACAAGCACGTTGTCGCCTGCGTTATAGACAGTGCCCTCCAAAGCATTAAGCTTGGCTTGGAAAGATGATATCGATTCGTTCGTCGTTAGGTACACACTAAAGAAGGTGGTCCCTGAGCACCGAAACCACACGAAAACTGTCCATAACTCTCCGCTTGGAAATCACTGTTCTGAACCCAGATGGTGGCAGTATCAGTTTCAGCAGGATACCATGATGCAGAACTTTTATTATGGTGTTGTTACTAAGCAGTAAAAGGTCAGCTTTCATGTCCCTCACAGACCGCTCAAGCAGATTTTGGGTTGTTATACTGCGGTGTACGTTTAGCTGCAGGATAAGGCCATCAGAGTTCTGACTATGCTTGGCTAGAGCTTCCTGGAACACCCGGCATTTTCTTATCCCAAGATGTGCCCAAGATCCAGTCTTGGATCAGCATCCTTACAAAGAATACAGCGTGTCTCCTTTGTACACTCTTGTCTTTCATATCTCATTTCACCGCATTTATAACATACGGAACTCCTAACGGGTCCTTTGCATACTTATGCGGTGTGACCACAACCAAGGCAATTGAAAAATCCCCGTTGGCAGCACCAGCCGGAAAGGTAAATTTCTCGTATGTAGCGTAAGATTTCGGAAAAGAGTTTGGCTTCTTACTGCAATTTTCGTAACACCACGTGGGTATTTATTGACATGAAAAGAATCTGCCGACGTTTGTATTTAAAGACCCTTC
>OZ017738.1:213244591-213267091 GCA_963969285.1 Odontomyia ornata
TGGCCGATCATTTCAGGAAGTGGCCCGAGGTCTACCCCATTCCCAACTAGGAAGCAACTACTGTAGCCGAATAGCTAGTTTTAAATTGGGTCAGTAGGTACGGCGTACCTTGTGAACTACATTCAGGTCAAGGCCGAAACTTTAAGTCACTGGTTTTTGGCGAAATGTGTGAGCTGCTGGAAATACGAGGACAACACCGTTGCATCCCCAATTCGATGGAATGGTTGAACGCTTCAACGGTTCACTCATTAAACACCTGGCCAAGATGGTTGACGAGAACCAAAGGAACTGGGACCGATACATTGCACTATTTTTGATGACGTACAGAGCTGCCGAACATGCATCGACGGGCGAAGCCCCAGCCAAAGTCATTTTTGGAAAGACTATTCGTCTGCCGGCTGATATAAAGTTCCGAACACCCCCTGAGAAACCCCAAACGATCTCGGAGTACGCAAGTGAGCTAAGACAACGGTTGAACCCGATACATCGGACAGTGCAAAAACACCTCGAATCGGCTACTGACCGCATGAAGACTAGGTTTGATCTAAAGGCGAATTCTACTGGCTTCCAGCAAGATGATTTAGTGTGGCTATATAACCCACAACGGCGGAAGGGTAGAACTCCAAAGTTGCAGCATAATTAGGAGGGACAATACCGAGTTACAAAGCGAATCAACGACGTCGTATATCGCATACAGGAACACCGTAAGCCGATAGCCAAAATGAAAACCGTGCACCTGGACCGTCTTGCCTCATATTGCATCCAGGGAGAATTGACTACAACTGGCGACACATCTTTTCGGGGCGAAAAGAACTGAGGTGGGGGCAGTGTTACATGTACAAATAATTCTGCGAGCTTCTGTCGCAGTTGTTTTCACAACCATTGAGAACATCATGATCAACAAAAGAATGTACTCGAAAGCACAAGAGTCCACCAAGTATGATCAGCATCTGAAAGTGACGTCACTGCACTTACACGAATATCCCAGGTAGCTCTCGGCAGAAAATTCGCCAATGTACGAGAAATGGATTGAATGGTTAGAGATCCTATATAAAGACGAGCTGAATGAATGGGGAGATTATTACAACCGATATAGTAAAAGCGCGATAGTGAAACTGCGATAGTCTAGAGTGCGAATAAAAAGCGATATTGATTGTTAAGTGAAGACAGTTGTAATAGAAATTTATTGACAAGTGGAAGTTAGATGTTAGTAGTGAAATTAATAATTGTGCATTGTTTAGTAAATAAACTCCTTTAACTTAAATTAAAAGACATTGCGTTTTCATTTTCCCGGAACATTAAAATTATCGGCCCCGAACCATAAAACGCGGCACAATATATATATATATATATATATATATATATATATATATATATATATATATATATATATATATATATATATATATATATATATATAGATATATATATATATATATATATATATATATATATATATATATATATATATATAGATATATATATATATATATATATATATATATATATATATACGAGGTGTGTTCAAAAAATATCGCGAATTTTGTTTTTTTTCAAAAATTATTTATTTATTTATGAATATCTATTTTGTCCCCTTCAAAGTAATTCCCATGAGATATTATACACTTGTGCCAACGGTTTTTCCAATCTTCGAAGCACTTCAAAAAATCATTTTTTTTAATCTTGTTCAGCTCCTCCTTCGATGACGTCTTTATCTCGTCAAGCGTAGCGTAACGTCGTCCTTTCATGGGCCTCTTCAGTTTAGGAAACAAGAAAAAGTCACAGGGGGCCAGATCTGGGGAATACGGTGGCTGCGGCATCATTAGTGTGTTGTTTTTGGCCAAAAAGTCGCGCACAAGCAACGATGTGTGAGCAGGGGCGTTATCGTGGTGCAAAAGCCAATTTTTGTTCTCCCACAAATCCGGGCGTTTCTGGCGGATTGCTTCGCGCAAATTGCGCATAACTTGCAGGTAATATTCCTTATTTACCGTTCTTCCCTGTGGTAAGAACTCATGATGCACCACGCCCCTGCAATCGAAGAAAACTGTCAGCAAAACTTTCACATTCGACCGAACTTGGCGCGCTTTTTTCGGTCTTGGTTCATGCGGCAGCTTCCATTGAGATGATTGAGCTTTGGTTTCCACGTCATAACCATAAACCCACGATTCGTCACCAGTTATGACCCTCTGGAGCAAATTTGGTTCGTCGCGGACAGAGTTTAACATCTCATTAGCAATGTTCATGCGTTGCTGTTTTTGGTCGCAATTGAGCAATTTTGGTACGAATTTCGCGGCGACCCGTCTCATGCCCAAATCGTTGATAAAAATCGAATGGCACGAGCCAATCGATATGTTTAGGTCCTCAGCAACTTCTCTAACGGTGATTCGACGATTGGCCAATACCATTTTCTCCACTTCATTAATTTTTTCGTCTGTTGTTGAAGTGCTCGGGCGTCCGGCACGCTCTTCGTCGTTCACATCTTCTCGGCCTTCTAAAAACATTTTGTACCACCGATAAACGTTGCTTCGGTCCAAGGTAGCTTCTCCGTACGCCACAGTCAACATTCGGAATGCATCCGCGCACTTAATTTCGTTTTTCACACAAAATTTGATACACGTTCTTTGATCCATTTTTTTGAATAAGTAAAAATCGAAGACGATTGAAAACACGTGCAAGTATATATATATATATATATATATATCTATATATCTATATATATATATATATATATATATATATATATATATATATATATATATATATCTATATATATATATATATATATATATATATATATATATATATATATATATATATATATATATATATATATATATATATATATATATACGAGGTGTGTTCAAAAAGTATCACGAATTTTGAATTTTCGCGGGTTACGTATATTCGAATTTCGATTTTTTTGTGGCATTATGTTGGTACTCATGTCTGTCACTTATGCCGACAAGCTCGGCCATTTTGAATGTTCACTTAGTTAGTGATAGCTGCTTTACTTGCACGTGTTTTCAATCGTCTTCGATTTTTACTTATTCAAAAAAATGGATCAAAGAACGTGTATCAAATTTTGTGTGAAAAACGAAATTAAGTGCGCGGATGCATTCCGAATGTTGACTGTGGCATACGGAGAAGCTACCTTGGACCGAAGCAACGTTTATTGGTGGTACAAAATGTTTTTAGAAGGCTGAGAAGATGTGAACGACGAAGAGCGTGCCGGACGCCCGAGCACTTCAACAACAGACGAAAAAATTAATGAAGTGGAGAAAATGGTATTGGCCAATCGTCGAATCACCGTTAGAGAAGTTGCTGAGGACCCAAACATATCGATTGGCTCGTGCCATTCGATTTTTATCAACGATTTGGGCATGAGACGGGTCGCCGCGAAATTCGTACCAAAATTGCTCAATTGCGACCAAAAACAGCAACGCATGAACATATATATATATATATATATATATGTATATATATATATATATATATATATATATATATATATGTATATATATATATATATATATATATATATATATATATATATGTATATATATATATATATATATCTATGTATATATATATATATATATATATATATATATATATATATATATATATATATAGATATGTATATATATATATATATATATATATATATATATATATATATATAGATATATATATATATATATATATATATATATATATATATATATATATATATATATATAGATATATATATATATATATATATATATATATATATATATATATATATATATATATATATATATATATATATATATATATATATAGATATATATTTATATATATATATATAGATATATATATATATATATATATATATATATATATATATATATATATATAGATATAACTATATATATATATATATATATATAGATATATATATATATATATATATATATATATATATATATATATATATATATATATATATATATATAGATACGAAATTTGTAAACACGTGCAGGTCGCAATTTTGCTTCGATTTGCGCCAAACTTTCAGGAAAGGTGTATTGAATGATTATCCAGCTAAATCGGCCGAGGGAAAACAAAATGGCAGCCATTTTAGTCGAAAATTCGTGATTTCCAGTCTGACTACAGCGTAACTCCGATGTGGACGAAATTGGACACAAAGGTTCGTTGAGATGTTTAATGAAGCCTGCAATAAAAAATCCAATTTCGTAACAGCAGATTCAAAATGGCGGCCATCCAAATGTCCAAAAATGTGTTAAAAAAATCATATTATAGCTGTGACCACACTGTTGAACCGATTTTGATTAAACTTTATATTCTAGTAGAAGCTATGAATGTCTAGCGAGGAATGTAAAAATTTTTAAGGTCAAGTTTCAAATTTCAAAATGGCGGCTGTTCAAGGTTCCAAACTTTGAAGGCCTATAAAAGGCACAATTTTTGTGCGATTTACGCCAAACTTGACGACGCAGCTTGTTTTTGAATCAGTTAGTAACGCAGCGAGTTTTGTCGAGAGTTAGTGATATGCTTAGGACACTGTAAGAATATTTTTTGAACGAATAGGAAAACAGTTCCGAAAAATTGAGAAGCATTAAGGTGTGAAATTGTAGTTCTTGGAATCGAGAAATATTAAGAGTGTTTAAAGAAGAAGTGAAATGTCTAATGATTGAATATTTATTTTATTATTATAATATCCATCGACTTAAGAACGAAACGGTAGTCTCTTCTTGCTCAACAGTTTTTTAGGGTTTTGTACTAAAATACAGAACCCTATTGCAATCACTACCTGTGTCCGTCTGTCCGTCCGTCCGTCCGTCTGTATGTCACAGCCGTTTTTCTCCGAAACTATAGTAGCTCCAGTCATGAAACTTTGTGGAAAGGTTAGAAGTAGTGGCTTCTTGAAGGTTTCGGGGTGGAAAATTTTTTCAAAGGAGTTTAAGGGGAGTCGCTCCATATTCGGAGGTGACCCTTTGAAAAATGTTTTTCGATATTGATAGTCGAGAAGGATGTCATTGGAAAGGTCTTAATGAGATTTTTTCAAAACAAGTCTTAAAATTGCCTTATCAGTACCGTGGAGGGCAGGGGAAGGGTAAAAGTACGAACTTTTCGCGTACTCCCTCACGATTGGACACCTTTTACCGGAAAATATGAAAAAGTCATGAATGTAGGTCTTTATGAGTACAACAACAAATACATGAGAAGTCGAAATTCACTCAACTTTGTTAGTAATAATATGATTTATGGATTTTACATTTTCTTGAATAAAATCTCAACGGTACCTTTAAATTCCATAAAAGTACACAAACGACTATTTATAAGATCAACCTGTCCTGAAAGTTTGACAAAGATCAAATAGTATTTAACGAAGTTACAGCGGTTTGAATTTTCTGCATTACTATGGAACAATATGCGCTGTATTGCTATGGAACAATATGCGTTTTTTACCGACTCAGGCACTACAGCTTTGCTACGATTTGCATGAAAGTTTCAGGAATGATAGGTATCATGAATATCTTTGAGAATTGGTTAAGATAGTGGTGTCAGTAATTGTAAAACAAAATAGTGGCTGTTTTAGATGCAAAGATTGAATAGTTTTGAGTTACTTCTCCCCCAATTCAACATTTAAGGTACATTCTTTGAACACTTCATTCAATATAATGAATGACTGAAGATGAGTACCTACAATTAATACTCATAGGTGAACCAAGTCGAGGAGGCAGGAGAGAGCTCGTAACAGAAGGGTTTTGTAACCTTTCTAGGGTTTGAAAAAAATTTTCTGATGCCATGAATCGATGATTACAGTGCAGGGGAGTGGCCCCCGAAAAAAGTTTCATCAACGGTAGCCGATATGAATATCGAATGAAAGGTCTTTATGAGAGCTTTTCAAAACAGCATTTAAACTGACAGTTTTTGCTTCAGTAGGGGCACAGGGAGGAAATACACGCAACATGTGTGTCCCCCTCGCGATTGGACACCTGTGATCTAAAAAACCTGAAAAAATTATCAAAGGAGATATTTCTTAGTACAACAATAACAAATACCTCAGAAGTCGAAATTATTTTAACTTTTTTGATATAAGTATGATCTTCGAACTTCACATTTTCTCCAATAAAATCGTAACATATGAATGCCTTTAAACCCAACAAAATATATTTTAGTAGTCTTACACAAGGTTTTATTCATAGAAGTTATATCCATTTCAAATTTGCCCGATTACAACAACAATAAAACACTATTTTGGTATTTTATAGGTTTTCCATAGAATCAGACACTGCAGTCTTGATTTGATCTACTTAACCTTTTCAGATAAGATCGGTCACATAAATGCATTTGGGATTTCATTATTTGAGTGATTTTTGTTAGTTGAAAATGGAGGAATAATGGATTTTCTTTTAAACGAGCAAATCTCTTTGACATGTTTTTTGTTTTTATTCGTTGCTGGTGACTGCATTTTGCAAGTTGAGTACAAAACCCTTCTGAAATAAGCGTAGGTCTGTCTACCCAACTTGTTTATGATTATTTGTTGCACATGTGCGAGAATAAAGTCATCAATAGTTCTTGAAATTAAAATCAAGGAAGGCTTAACATGAAAAGTTTGAAATCCTTTAAAGATTTTCAGTCATAGATTTTTTTTAAATTCTTACTTCAAATCAGCAAAGAACTAAAACATTCTTCTCCACACCACCATGGCGGCATGGTACCCCTTAGAGGCCTAATCCATGTGAAAGGCAGTTCACGTTGTATTTATTTTTAGAAAAAGAGTCATTCCCTTGAAGTTTGCTTGTCTTTAATTTAACTGCAGCACTATAAAATCAGATTTTTCTATTTTTCATTGTTTCTTAAGCTTACCAAGTAATTCAAAAATGTATAAGAGTTCCATTTGCGCAAAATTTGCGATTGACTTGGTATGATTGGTGGTAAGTACATAAGCTGAAACAAAAACAGTAGGAAGTAGTTCAATTTTTTTATTTTCAAGCAGTAAGTTCAGCGCTGACTGCCTTAGTGACTGTGGATTTCCTGATTGGCATATCTTAGATTGACGATCTCAGGCAAAAGACAGTTCATGTAGAAAAACGTCAATTTTTCTACCATAACAGTACGCCATAACCAATCCTGCTCCCTTATCACTAGAGTAGTTAATTTACTCGTATCTGCCTCACCATACCATGCAGCTAACAAACACTCGTCGTCCATGTCCAGCTAACTGCAAGCATTGCCGGCGGATTGAGGAAAAGGAGCCGACCGTTGACCTGCAAGTGATCGTATCTGCCTCACCATACCATACAGCTAACAAACACTCGTCGTCCATGTCCAGCTAACTGCAAGCATTGCCGGCGGATTGAGGAAAAGGAGCCGACTGTTGACTTGCAAGTGATAACGGGCGAATTCTATGAAGGTTGGTCATCGGAGGAGATTCGAAACGCCCAGCTAGCCGATGAAGACATCGGACCATTGCTTATATGGAAGGAGGCAACTGGGCGACCTGAGTGGAAGTACATTTCGATGCATGGCGCCACCCTGAAAAGTTATTGGGCACAATGGAACTCCCTTCAGGTGGAGGGTGGCGTACTCAAGCGGAAATGGGAACAGGCGGATGGCAGCTCCTATAGGATGCAAATTATACTTCCTAAAAGCCGAATTCACGATGTGGTTAAGGAAATGCACGAAGGATCCTCGGGAGGCCACCTTGGTGTTAACAAGACCTTAGCGAAATTGGGGGAAAGATTTTTACTGGCTCCACGCTCTATGAGACGTAGACGACTGGTGTCGCAGCTGTACAATTTGCGCTTCCGTCAAAAGTCCAAATCGGCGACTGAGAGGACAAATCCAAACCCACAACGTGGGTGTACCATTTGAAAGGATTGCTGTTGACATTGCAGGACCCTTTCCTGAATCCGAATGGAGAAATTGATACACGCTGGTTGTGGCCGATCATTTCAGGAAGTGGCCCGAGGTCTACCCCATTCCCAACCAGGAAGCAACTACTGTAGCCGAATAGCTAGTTTTAAATTGGGTCAGTAGGTACGGCGTACCTTGTGAACTACTTTGTCACTAGTTTTTGGCGAAATGTGGGACCTGCTGCATTCCCAATCCGATGGAATGGTCGAACGTTTCAACGGCACACTCAGTAAACACCTGGCCAATATGGTTGACGAGGTGGCTTGCAGCCGAGAAGCACCAAAAAGACACGCTCTCCCTCGAGGCATCAGTGGGTCCTAGCAGCAGCAAAAGAATGGCCGGTAGCCCAATTGAAGGCGACTGTGAGAAAAGGAGGAAGGATGAGACCATAAACGAAGTTGACACTCCAGGCGAGGAGTTTCATGTGGTGCGAAACAAGGCAGCGAAAAAAGCGGCCAAAAAGCTACTCCTAGAAAAAAAAGACAAAGAGCTCAACCACGAAGAGAACAAGGAGCCCCCCGCTATACCGCAGAAAACAAAAAGCAAACCGCGGCACAAACCCTTGCGAGAGGCACTGCTTATTAAACCCACTAAGGGCCGAACCTACGCAGATGTCCTCCGTGAAATTAAAGGAGCGGTCAAGCCAGACGACACCAAAACTGCCATCAAAGCAGTTCGACCAACCCGGACCGGCGGCTTGCTGGTGGAATTCGGGCCAGAGGCCACAAACAAAGATGCATTCCGTGACGCGGTTCAAAAGGTTCTTGGAGATGCGGCAACGGTTGCCTCGCTCAAACCAATGGCCACCCTGGAAATCAGGGACCTCGACTGCGTCACGGACAAAGCTGAAGTAGAGGATGCCATTAGGAGGGAGTTCCCCAGCTTAAGTGAAGTCAAGGCAAGATTGACGCGTGAAAACACAAGGGGGCAACGCATGGCTATTGTCGAACTAGCTGATAAAGACGCCCAGCAAATCCTGGCGAAGGGCAAAATTAAGATAGGTTGGGTGATCTGCAGGATACGGAGAAGAGCGATCCCTATCCGCTGCTTCAGATGCCTCGAATACGGACACACCGCGTATGGCTGTAGGGGACCCGACAGGAGATCTCTGTGCTACAAATGTGGTGAAACGGGGCACAAAAGGAAGGAGTGCACGAACGAGGCAAAATGCATTCTTTGCAAGGACGCTAAGCTAGCACCCGGCGACCTCAAACATGAGCCAGGGACAGGGAGATGCCGGGTTTTCAAGGAGGCCCTAACTAAAGCCAAATCGATACTCAAATGATCCGTATCCTGCAGGTCAATTTGCACCGAAGCACAAACGCCCAGGACCTACTTGAGCAGTTTGCGAGGGATAAGAAAGCTGACGTCCTGTTGCTGAGCGAGCAACATCATAACAAGGACTCGCAAGCGTGGTACCCTGACAAAACTGGTACCTCGGCCATCTGGGTTCGAGACAGCGCCCGCCTTCAGGTGCAGGGCCATGGACGCGGGGATGGTTTTGTGTGGGTGCGGTGTTCAGGGATAACATATTTCAGTGTTTATCTGACGCCTAACGAGGCAATGCGATCCTTTCGAACCAAACTCGATGCCCTGGAGGACGCTGTCTCGAACACAGAGGGCCACATGCTGGTCGGGGGAGACTTCAACGCTAGAGCCATCGAATGGGGTATGCCACAATCCGACCCAAGGGGAAAGCAAATCTTGGACATGGCGGCCAGAACAGCGCTTTTTGTCCTAAATACTGGTAACACCCCTACTTTCCGCCGATGGGGTTGCGTAGGAACCATACCCGATGTGACACTCGCTTCGGAGTCCCTGGTACCTAGAGTACACAACTGGCGACTACTAGAGGACTACTCGGCTAGTGATCACCAGTATATAGCTGTTGAGATTCACGACGGTGCCACTCTGCGTGCATATGCCCAAACTTCAATCCTCGGATGGAGGACTGGGAGGATGGACGTCGAGAAGTTCACTGACGCGCTTACGGCAGGCGCACCGTTGCTGGGAGCTCCGCCAGGGAGTGGAGGGCCTACAGCCAAGGACTTGGTGAACTCAACTATGAGTACCATCATAGCTGCTTGCGAGTCTTCCATGCCCCGCCGGAGACCCCGACATGGTAAGCCTCCAGTATACTGGTGGTCAAACGAGATCGCCGAACAAAGAAGCGAGTGTCACAAACTTCGGCGAGAGGCCCAGCGGGCGCGAACACGGGAGGAGGCAGACACTAGGCTAGCAGCATACAGGTCCGGCAGGAAATATCTTCGCAGGCTTATTAACAAGAGCAAGGCCCGATGCTGGCAAGACCTCGTGGACGATGTAAATAGGGATCCGTGGGGCCTTGGCTACAAGCTGGTCATGGGGAAACTTGGTGCCCTACGGAAGCCTTGTATACATGACGCGGAAAAGATGGACGCGATAGTGCGGGGACTCTTCCCCGCCCATCCCGTCCGTGTTGACACTGTCCATGGTGAAACAGCAATCGAGTGCCCACTCTTCACACAGCTGGAACTGGAGGAGGCAGTCCTCTCCCTGAAGGCAAGGAAGGCTCCAGGTCCAGATGGTGTTCCAGCTGAGGTTTTGCAGCTCGTCTATCACCATTGTCCTGACTTGCTGCTCAGCACATTCAACGCTTGCCTACGGGACGGGGTTTTCCCGGTACGATGGAAGGTGGCGAGGCTCGTGCTGGTCAGCAAGGGGAAGGGAAATCCCGAATCGCCGTCTGCATACCGCCCGTTATGCATGCTAGACACGGCTGGGAAAGTGCTAGAGAAACTCATCAAGGGAAGACTCACTGACGCGATTCGTGCTGCTGGGGACCTATCTCCTCGGCAGTACGGCTTTAGAGCAGGACGTTCTACCATTGATGCGATTGCAGAGGTGGTGAACGCGGTCCAAAAGGCAGAGGCATATAGTCGCACCAAGCGATCGATCGTCCTGTTGGTGACACTCGACGTCAGGAATGCCTTCAACTCCGCTAGATGGGTGGATATTCTGGATACGCTGGAAAACTCTTTTCAAGTTCCAGAATATCTAATGCGGCTTTTGAGGAACTACCTAAAGGACCGAAGCCTGCTCTACGACACGACACAGGGCCAACGAAGGATGGAAATTACATCGGGTGTTGCCCAGGGATCTATCCTTGGTCCGGACCTGTGGAACGTGTCTTACGACGGGCTACTGAGACTTGAGATGCCAGATGAGTCGCGCTTGGTCGGCTATGCGGATGATGTTGCGGCTCTGGTCGCCGGACGCACCGTTGAACAAGCGCAACTTAGGCTAGGTATGCTAATGCGCCGAGTGAGGGACTGGATGACTACTCGCGGGCTCAGTCTAGCACTGGAGAAAACCGAAGTGGTCATCTTGACAAAAAAGAGAATCCCTAGAGTAAGGATGATCAGTATAGGAGATATACAGATCGAATCGAAGCCAGCGGTGAAGTACCTGGGGCTACTGATCGACTCGAAGATGAGTTTCTCTGAGCAAATCAGGGCAACGGCTGAGAAGGCTGCTTCGGGAATATCGGCCCTGAGTCGACTTATGGCCAACGTAGGGGGACCCAGCCCATCAAGAAGACGCCTCTTGATGAGTGCTGTAGGGTCAGTGCTACTGTACGGAGCAGAGGTATGGGGCGACGCTCTCAGCAAGGAGGTATACCGAAAACGATTGGCACAGGTACAGAGAAGAGGAGCACTGAGAATTGCATCTTCGTATCCAACAGTCTCCGACTCGGCGGTGAGAGTGATTGCAGGCGTGATACCTGTCGCCCTCCTTGCTAGAGAGCGCCGCGCTATTTACCTGCGCCGAAACGAGGATGCGAGGGAGATGGTTGTCCGCGAGGAGAGACAACGCTCGCTCAACGATTGGCAGCAGTCTTGGAGGAATTGCACGAAGGGAAGGTGGACTGCGCGCCTCATCCCGGATGTGAGACCGTGGCTAAATCGAAAGCATGGTGAGACTGACTTCTATCTGACCCAGCTTTTGAGCGGGCACGGGTGTTTTCAGTCTTACCTGCACAAGATCGGCAAGTCACGGTCTCCCGATTGTCGGTTTTGCCCAGGAGAGGAGGACAATGCCTGTCACACATTTTTTGCGTGTACGAAATGGGCCAGGCTGCGACGGGAACTCTACAGGGAGACGGGAGAGCTCACCCCGGATAATATAATTGCGGTGATGCTCGAATCGGTTGACAAATGGAACCAGGTGGCACATTATGCTCGGGCAGTCCTAAAATATAAAAGGGACTCACAGCAGCCGGAGGCGCTGGGGCTGGGGGATCGCTCTTCTGGCAATTCCTCTTCCCCCCTCCCCTCCCGCTAGGAAAGGGACTCCCCAGCTTGAAGGCGCCCCACGGCGTAACAAAACGAGACCTGGCCCGAAGTAATGTGTCAAACGGTTCCAGGCTAGGTTCTCAGATTGACAAGGGAGGTGTTTAGTGGGTAGTCCAAAGGTATCCTCCATGGGAGTCCCACACTGCCAGACTCGGCGGGCATAAATGCCTTCACCTCCCTACCACAAAAAAAAAAAAAAAAAAAAAAATATGGTTGACGAGAACCAAAGGAATTGGGACCGGCACATACCATTATTATTGATGGCATATAGATCTGCCGAACACGTATCGACGGGCCAAGCCCCAACCAAAGCTATTTTTGGAAAGATTTTTCGTCTGCCGGCTGATATAAAGTTCGGAATACCCGCTGAAAAACCCAAACGATCTCGGAGTACGCAAGTGAGCTAAGGCAACGGTTGAACTAGATATATCGGACGAACTAGATACATCGGACTGGCTTCCAGTAAGATGACTTGGTGTGGCTATACAACCCACAACGGCGGAAGAGCAGGTCTCCAAAGTTGCAGCATAATTGGGAGGGGCCATACCGGGTTACAAAGTGAATCAACGACGTCGTATATCGCATACAGGAACACCGTTAGCCGAGAGCCAAAATGAAAATCGTGCATCTGGACCGTCTTGCCCCATATTACACCCAGTGAGAATCGACTACAACTGGCGACACATCTTTTCGGGGTGAAAAGAACTGAGGTGGGGCAGTGTTACATGTCCCAACAATTCTAGGAGCTACTGTCGCAATTGTTGTCGCAACTAATAATAACATTATGATCAACCAAGAATGTACTCGAAAGCACAAGAATGGACCAAGTAGATCCATAACCAATAGCTGAAAGTGACGCCACTGCGGGTATTCAGAATTGCTTGAATATTGCAGGTAGTTCTCTGAATGACTAGAGACCTTATAAAAAGCCGGGAACGGGAAAGGGTAATAGTAAAAACTGCGATAAGGGTGGAGAACGAATTAAAGGCGATATAGATTGATAGTGAAGTGATTTTCGTGATACAGACAATTGGAATGTAAGTTGATAGACAGTGAAAATTAAATTGAAATGCGATTCGTAAAATAGTGAAATTAATGATTGTGCATTTGTAATGATTTTCTGTTCAAAACGCTCGAACGAAATCGGAACGGACCTCTCATCGGTTCTTGACGTGAAGTTTTTGGACGTGACAACGGACTGTACCCTACAGGTCAACAAGTCCGGACACAGTCTACTCCGAGGTGGCTGCTGGCTAGCTAGCTAGTTCGGAGAGGTGTTCGGTCGCAGGTCTTACGCGAGCAGACTAAGTCCGAAATACAACAACTCAGCCACTGGTTCATATGCCCGTTTTAAACGCGTCGAAAACACAATCATACGGAAATGAAACCTATCTCCACTTTGTTCCGTATTTCTTCCAATCTTTCAGACAACAACAAAAACTAGATTTAATTTCGCGTTCCCGAATATCACCGACGCGGTACCGAAAAAAATCCTACTCTAACGCGAACTTCGACACAACCTACTCTTATGAAAAACGCAAAACGCAAAACAAATGATGGTACCGCATACCGCACGCAACGCGAAACCGGCCATCCGCGGATTTCTAAAACCCTACCATCGTCACGGCATACTAACCGTTCGCTACCATTCCTGCTGGAAGAGAAGGGCATGCTGGAAAGAAAGTCGGTGTTATTTAGCAATTCATTTTAACTGTAAATTTTTGTGTTATAAATTGTAGGCACTTGTAACAATGCTTTCTTTAATCTTTTCCTCTCGTAAAAAAAAACAATATTGTTAGTTACTATTGTAGGCATTTTCATTGACAAAATTATTTTAGACAACTTTATATGAGGCTCTCGGTTGAATTAGTATTGAGCTGTTTTGTTCTTTTACAAATGGGCAGTCTCCTTCTCTGATGCTACTAATAAATTTTTTTCCCTTTCATCCGTAAATTCTATATATTTGTTTATGTTCTATTTGAAAAATTTCTCAGTGGCAATCGTTTTTCACAGGTATTTAAATATAGATTTTAATTGTATAAAATTTTAGTTGAGTTATTGAAAAGACATTTAAACATTTTCTAATTATTAGAATTTGTTCCTTTCTAATGGCACTTTCGATTGGATAAAATGTAAATACGTATAGGTTTAAAAATGAAAAATTAATAATAATTTCTATGGTAGCGTATTTAAAAAAAAATTAATTTCTTATATAAAAATTAATAAAATATTGAGTCCCTATTGGTCTTGCGAGCATCTAATAGCAGAACTAAATGATTCAATCTTTGAATATTTTCCAAAATATATCAGGGTGGGATATGAAGTTCGCGCTTCAAGTGACTTTGGATTATTTATTTTTATATTTCTATTAGTAATTCGTCGATTAATATGAAATATTGTTTAATATGTATGTATTTGTATTGTGAGGGTATAATGCAAGATGTTGTGCCTATCATTATTACTATCATCATCATATGTGCACATAAGTGTGTGGTTGTAATCATCACTCGTTTGCGTAATTAATCACGTTATTTTATATTCTACTCTATCATTGCGATATCATTTAATAATGCTTTTCAACTCCTCTCCTTAATCGTCTCTTTATGTTGCATTTTAATCAGTTTGTATACAAAAAAAATATTCGATGACTAAATTTTATATCACCAGTTTTTAGATACGCCAACGCCCGTGCATTTTTTGTCGTAAATTGATTTATCAATTTATATTATGATACATACTTCTTTTAATATATTCTTAAAAATCTACTATAACATTGAATAAATAATCAATCTGTGAATATATCGTGTTAATTTTCAGGATACGCAACTATTCAAAAAATGAAAGAAATTAAAAACAAATTTAAAACTGCAAATACATTTAAGAAGAAGTAGACTATTACGCATCAGACTCAAATGAGCAGAACAAATCTCAAAAATAAAGACCCTTCTAGTATTCTGTTCACCGTTCCTATCACTTTGCATATCCCAAAATACTTTTCTATTCTATATATTTCAAAGTTGTAAATTTACTCGTTATGATTTGACTTAGAACACAATTTGTAGAGAATGTTAACATTTTCCACCCCCTTGATTAAAAAGACTTATAAACTACTGTGTTATATTGGAAATGAGCAGATTAAAAAAAAAATCAAAAAAGTAAAGAAGCAGTTTTTCTCTGAATGAGACACGTATTGCACACACGGACAAAGAATATAGGAAAATATTATGCTTCATTTTAACATCATTTGTTTCATCCTATCATATTTAACTTAATCACGTTTATATCGATACTCATATTTAAATCACTGAGTACTTTTCCAGTTTTTACTTTCCTTTGAATATGAACTAGTGAAATATCTATGAAAAAAATTGAAGAATCTATGAAAAAAATTGAAGAATTTTGGATGGAAAGCGTAATCGAACAGCACAAGCTTCTTCGTGCCTTTGATAATCCATTTGTCTTGACGCGTACAAAGAATTGAAATTATCTGAGTTTAAATCGCGTTTTATATGTTTGGTTTTAATAAATGTGTTATAACAATCGATAGAATTCATTATTAACAAGGAAAAGAAAGACCCTCACTGTTCGACTATGTAAAGGCAAATGAATCGCAGAAACGTCTTGTTTCAAAGGAAACGTCGAACTGATGATTGTTACTGAGATTGATACACAAACATGAACGTTATCAATATACAAAGTTCTGTGATGGGAGGTAAGCGCGTCACTGCAGCATCCTAATTCTAAGCACATAGGGCTTTTTCTTTCAAACGGTATTTACACCACCACACACGATTTGTGATGTTCCATCTCTTCGAATAGCTATCATACACTCTAACTTTTGGAAACAGCTTCCAAAATTAGATTTAACTTGTTGCAAAAATTTAATGGCGAGATTGTATGCAAATCATAACTTGCTCTGACACTTATTCCGTTAAATTAATGACGTGGGCACTGCCGATATTTCACCGTACAACTTACTTGCTCTGAATCGAACGTGATCAAGCAGAAACCCTTCCGTTGATTCTTTTGTTCGTCAAATGGCATCTCGACTTCAACAATATTTCCAAACTGTGAGAAGAATGCTTTTATTACATCGTCACTAATCTCTGGTGTTAGACCTCCAACAAAGATCTTCCCATGGTGGGCTTTAGCTTTCTTTGGATCAACTTTTTTGTTCTTGAGTATGTGATTAGGCGCTTGCACAACTTTATCGATTCAATCCGCAGATGCAAAAACAATGAAAGCAAATCCTCTTGATGGACAAGTCGTGGGATCAGTCTTTGCGTTTATACTTTCAATATCGCCATACTACCCAAAATGTTCCCTCATCTAAATGCTCTTCACATTCATCGACATCCTGTGAAAAGTAAGCATCAATTTCTACTTGAACACGTTTAATTCTTTTGTTAGGCCGCTTATTAGTAAACAGTTATTTGCAAATATGATGAAATAGGGTTGCACTTTCGGTACACGCGACTAAATCGGGAAAAGACCTCGACACTGAAGCTGGTAACTGTCGTCGGAAGGCGGTGGATTTCCAGTTGAGCGGCGATTATCCAAATGCAGTGGAACACTTCTGAGACTAAACTTTCACTTATTCACTTATCCGTGTCAGGACAGGTTGGAAAAGTTAAAGCACGACTAGTTAGGGAAAAACGAAATAAAGTGCTGACCCAGGCGACGTTACTGCCGCCGTACCGATTTCGTCGACTTTCTCAGCTCGAATGCACATTCGACACTCTCAGACAAAACTGACGTAGGATGGGAAGTCGTAAGTTGGCGCATTGCATATGTATTAGTCGCCTACTAATGGTGATGTGTGTGGTAGTGACGTCTGCTGCCATCTGTTTTTCATCCAACGTCAATCAATGAATAATAGTCGGCAGTGGCATAGGGCTAATTCATTACACATTCTTAGTAAATAAACTCTTTCAACTTAATTTAAAAGATAGTGCGCTTTCACTTTCCCGGAACATTAAAATTTTATCGGCCGCGAACCGTAACACGCGACAATGTATATTGTTAAATGTACAAATAATTCTGCGAGCTACTGTCGCAATTGTTTTCACAACCATTAAGAACATCAACAAAATGGATTTACTCGAAACCATGAGAACCCACCAAGCATGATCAACATTTGGAAGTGAGTCACTGTTCCATTCATTAATCTGCTCGAATATACCAGATACCTCTCGGCAGACCATTCGCCAATGTACGAAAAATGCATTGAACGGATGGAGACCCTATATAAAGGCGAGCTGAATGAATGGGGGATCATTTCATTCGACTGCGATAAAAACTGCGATAGTGTGTGGAAAGTGAATTGAAAAGCGATCAAGTAATAGTGAAGTGATTTTACAAGACAATCGCGATAGAAATTTATAAACAAGTGGAAGGTAGAATTTTAATAGTGAAAATTAAAATTGTGAAATAGTTAGTAAAGTGATTGTGCATTTTTAAGTAATAGAATAAACACTTTTAATTTAATTTAAAAGACATTGCGTTTTCACTTTCCCGAAACATTAAAATTATTGGCCGCGAACCATACCACGCGACATTGGTGTCAGAAGTGGGATAGAAAATTTTGGAAGTGAAAACGTTTAAACATTTTTTAAAGTGCACAATAGTGTAAATTAACGTGAAAACTGGTGGAAAAATAGCAACAAAAAAAATAAAAATGCCAGGAAATTTTCATCTAAAAATTAATCAATTGACCATATCGGAGCTCAAGGAGGAGTTGGAACAGTGAAATCTGGCCATACAAGGTACAAAGGCCATACTGATTGTACGCTTGCGTGACGCAATCGAGTCGGAAGGCGTGAATCTGGGTTCGGGTGAGCTCTCTGATGCGGAAAAAGGCGCAGAAGGTGGAGAAGCAGAAACACCAAAACCAAAGGAACCAGAAAATGCGCTGATGCAAATGTTGATGCTGATGCAGCAGGAGCAGTGACAACAGTCATCTAATTTAACTGCGAAGCTAAATGAACAATCAGCCAAGCTAAATGAACAATCAGCGAAGCTAAATGAACAATCAGCGAAGCTAAATGAACAATCAGCGAAGCTGGACAAACAAGCGATCGAACTCAAGGCAGACATCACACAGAAGCTGGAGAAACAGTCAACCGAAATAAAAGCGGAGCTCGGTCATCTGAACAAACAAATTAAAGGCGTCGAGGAAAACGTTGACCAGGTCGAGGAAAAGGTTTACCAGGTCGAGGAAAAGGTCAGCCAGGTCGAAGAGAGAATGAACCATGAGATGGAAAAAGTGAAAAAGAATTGGAGGCAGCGAAGGCCGTAGTAACCACCTCACCAGCCCCACTTGCAACCGCAGCGCATAGCATATCCAGAAAAGTGAAAGCACCAATATTCGACGGGCAAACGGTCTGGAGTATTTACAAAACCCAGTTTGAAGCCGCCGCTAGGGCAAATCACTGGAACGAGCAGGAACGAGCAACTGCATTAATTCTTGCTCTAAGACGCCCAGCTGCCGAGCTTTTGCAGACTATCCCCGTCGAGTTGCACTAAAACCCGAACGCTATAATGAATGCGCTCGACATGCGTTATGGAGACGATCATCTGAAGCAGATTTGTCGGTCACAGCTAAGGCATCGGGTGCAGAAGTCTGGTGAAATCCTACAGCAGCTAGCCCAAGACATTGAGCGACTAGCACTTTCGGCTTACCCAGCCTACGACCCAGAACATCGAGATGATACAGCGACAGAAGCATTCATCAGCGCACTAAAGGACCCGGAATTACAACAAGCCGTGCGTTTAGCTCAAAAGCAAACAGTTAAGGGCGCATTGGTTTACAGTCTGAACTTTGAGGCAGCAAAAATGTGACTCGTACCACTGCCCGGGTTCGCGATGTAGTGGTAGACGAGTGCAGGTGTGAGCGCGTCGAAATTGAGCGAGAGCCGCATGCAAATGGTGCGCCTAGATGCTGGAATTGCGGAGAGAAGGAGTACCTGCAAAGAGACTGCAAGAAGCGAAGGAAACCGAGCTATTGTCCAGAGTGTGCAGCTAGGAGAAGATCTAGACTGACTCGGGAGCCCAAAATGGAAACCCTTCAAACAGAGGGGTCGGGAAACATGTAAGAGCCAACTTCGTGGGGCAGAGGTTGGCTAGGAGGATCGACGTCCCCAGCACCACCATTACTGTATCAAGACTACATCGTGGAGAAGTGGACTTATGCCTTCCGGGTCAAGTTGACGGAGAACATTGCACCATAACCATCGACACTGGTGCAACCCGATCGATCATCCGACCAGACTATGTGAGGCAACAACTGCTTCGAAAGGGCAGGATTTTCTCACTACGGAAAGCTACGGGAGAAACTGCACTTGTCCATGGAGAAGTCAACCTCCAGATACAGTTGGGAGACCTTGTGTTCCGACATAATTTTCTGGTCGCGAACATTATGGATGACTGCATTCTCGGAATGGATTTTCTGCGACCACATGGAATCACGTTGGACTTGGGCAAACGGGTATTGAAATGGCAGAATGTCGAAATATTGATGGCGGGTCCCAGCATCCAAATTCCCAAGATGAATGTGGTAGTATGTACCGAAACTGATGTACCGAGTTCTTCCGAGAGCATTGTATCGGCCAAGCTTGATGGTGATTCTGGAGACCACTGATCTTATCTGATAGAGCCAACAGAGACGTCCGCATTGCGTAGTTTGATTGTAGGACGAAGCCTTGTAAGATCTATAAGGAACGGATACGTGCCGGTTACAGTCAACACCGCAGACTCAACCACGAGCATCAAAGCGGGAGAAGTCATCGGCAGCTGCCAGTCTGTTTCCACAATCACCTCCTTGGAAGCTTCTCACGACCATCATTGGAAAAGGAGGGAAGACACAGACAAAGCCCGGGAATCCACGTCTGCAATATTGAAGCAGGTCAAATTGCCAGTGCAGTTAATCAAGCGGGCCTCTGATCTGGTCACCAAGTACAATGACATCTTCTCAACAAGCCCGGATGACCAAGGCCGAACGAGTATGGTAACTCACATCATAGATACACAGCGAGCCAAGCCGATTCGAAAAGCATCGAGACGCCTCCCTATAGCCAAACAAGGAGAAGTGAGCGCACTGATCTCGGACATGGAAAAACAAGGCGTAATCGAACCTTCTGTCAGTCCATGGGTCACGCCAATAATTCTAGTAAAGAAAAAGGATGGTAGCACTCTTTTCTGTGTCGACTATAGGCAGCATGATGGACACTTTAGCCGACGCAAAATTGTTTTCTACACTCGATTTCAAGAGTGGCTACTGGCAGGTAGAAATCAACAAGAAGGACCGAGAGAAAACCGCATTTTCAGTTGGGACCGGATTGTGGCAATTTGTGGTGATGCCGTTTGGGCTTTGCAATGCTCCAGCAACTTTCGAACGCCTGATAGAATACGTGCTACTTGGCCTTACCTGACAAACCTGCTTGGTATACCTCGATGACATGATTGTTATCGGAAAAACATTCGAAGAGCATTTGCGGAACTTAGAAGAGGTTATCTCCTGATTGCGACTGCCGTATTTGAAACTTAGTCCCGACAAGTGTTCCCTTTTCGCAGCTGAAGTAAAATACCTGGGACACGTCGTATCAGCAGAAGGGGTCAAAACAGACCCTGAGAAAATTGAAGGCGTGAAATGCTGGCCAACACCAAACAACAAGCGCCAACTACGAAGTTTTCTGGGTTTGGCAACCTACTATCGAAGATTCGTCAAAGACTTTGCCAAAATAGCTAAGTGTCTCCATCAGCTAACCGTGAAAAATTGGCCGTATGTCTGGAATGAACACTGCCAAGTAGCCTTTGAGACCTTGAAGAAGAAGCTGTGTGAATCACCCGTGCTGGCGTATCCAAAACCCGGAAAAATGTTTGTAGTTGACACCGATGCGAGCAACGGCGGTATTGGAGCTGTACTCTCGCACAACATCAAACTCCTCAAACTTGAATTACATTCTAATCATTCTAATTGGAATGCAATTTCCTACGTAAAATTCCACACGAATCACATGTGCATACTCGACCACGCGACCAACCATAAACAATCATGTTTTTTACTTCATGGTCACGGTCAAGTATCATGTTGCACATTTGTACAAATGTTCTTGCCGATATTTCACACCTCGTAAAGTATAGAGCGTTGCATTCATAAATTATGAATGAAAGTTGAGTGCATCATATGACAATGAAGAACAAGTATGTATGATGACTCGTGTGTGACCATACGATGAGGTGTTGAATGGCTAAGATAACATATGGGTAAATATGGAATGTAGGACAAGTGGTTGAGTAATAAATATTAGTATTTATTGATCTAGATTTTTGGGTGACATAATTACCACTTGAAAGGGTCAGTCATGTTCTCACAAGATTTTTAAGTAGAACATAAATTAAAATGAGTAATGTATTTAGTTGGTTAAGAAATAGTATTTAAGGAAAAGTTAGATGAAAATAAATTCAGACTTGTTTTAGAAGTCCAACTGCCGACATTGGCATTCTTTCATTTCCTCAAAACTAGACATATAGGCGCCCATAGGCTGCCATTGGCATTAGCGTTTATACGCTGATATTAAGGTAAATTACTCACAACTACAGATAATAACGAATCTTACGATAAGATCAATGGCGAAGAAAGAGTCCACTCGTATGACAGTCGAGTTCTTTCAAAAAGTGAGAAGAACTACTGCGTGACCAGGAAGGAGTGATTGGCTATAATAGAGGCCACCAAGCAGTTCCGCAAGTACCTATATGGCCAGAAATTTGTTCTCCGAACGGGCCATGCATCATTGAGATGGCTGCTAAACTGCAGTCATACGACTACGATATTGTTCATCGGAAGGGCGGAGCTCAGGGAAATGCTGACGCCCTATCCCGCCGTTCATGTCCAACAAACTGCAAGCATTGCCGACGGATTGAGGAAAAGGAACTGCGATTGATAACGACCGAATTCGATGAAGGTTGGTCACCGGAGGAGATTCGAAATGTCCAGTTAGCCGATGAAGACATCGGACCATTGCTCGTATGGAAGGAGACAACTGGGCGACCGGAGTGGAGAGACGTTTCAATGCATGGCGCAACCCTGAAAAGCTATTGGGCACAATGGAACTCCCTTCAGGTGGAGGGTGGCGTATTCAAGCGGAAATGGGAAACGGTGGATGGCAGCTCCTACAGGATGCAAATTATACTTCCCAAAAGCCAAATCCACGATGCGGTTGAGGAAATGCACGAAGGATCC
>OZ017738.1:213274591-213277091 GCA_963969285.1 Odontomyia ornata
CGTTGACACCTTCAATCTTTCATATACTGCAATATAAATTTACGAGAAAATTTGGCATAAAGCTGGTCAAGCGTGGGATAGTACGCACTGCTACAGTTTGGCTCCTTATCTTACGTCAGTATTAGATATATATGTATTGTATGTATATATATTTGTATATATTTATGTTTATATATATACATATTTGTATATATATATATGTTTATATATATACATATTTGTATGTATATATATATGTATATTTGTATATATGTATGTATATATATATATACATATATATATATATATATATATATATATATATATATATATATATATATATATATATATATATATATATATATATATATATATATATATATATATATATATATATATGGAAATGAATAAACATAAGCTCATCATAGCCGTCTCTAGCTGTGTTCCTCAATCTACACTCGTATCATACAACTTCGCAATACTAACTTGTTGCATATTAATTTGTTACAATTACTTTCCGAGTCTAACTTGTATTGAAACTAACCGTAATGTACATCGTATCAATTGGATGCAGTCACTCAAGATCGCTCTCTTGCCTTTTGACCGTGGACGTGGACACATCAATTCGACTACGACTAAACATATTAGCACACATCCCACATGATTTGGGAGCTCAACAGGGATGTGAAGTCAACCGGGATCTGAAGTCAACCTGGATCTGAAATCAAGCAGGATTCAAGTCGTCCGGGATGTGAAGTCAACCGAATTGGAATCAATAAAGACTTGGAAGTAGTCTGTGTGGACTAGTGGTTATAGCATGAACGCATAAGCCGAAGGTCCCAGGTTCAAATCTCGTTTGGAGCAACGTGATTTAGTTCAGGGGATTTTTTGGACAGACTACAAGTGTTCACTCAGTGGTGATATGTACTGATTTAATCAGATCATATCAAAGCTGAGCAAGCACATGGGAGCATGGTACTGACCAAACCAACTTCCGAAAAAATCAATACGGCCATGAAAATGAGATACTCTAACTATCTCTAAGCGAAGGCCCGAGAGGGGCTGTAGTGCTACAAAGAAGAAAGACTTGGAATCATCCGATATTGGAATCGTTTACAATTGGACCGGCAACAGTGATTTCTAAATAATAAAAAGTGACTGGAAACCGAAAATTGCACTGGGGTGATTAGTGAGTGAATGCAAATTATATATCAATAAAAAGTGTACAAAACGCGTAACAAGACATAACCTATGATGCTGATAGTGGAAATTAACGGTATTGTCCAGTTAACTTCAATATTTCATTTCATGCTGCATAATAGTACCAACATATAAACAGCAAATGAGCAAAGTTGATATATTAACAGTAAGTAAATACGTGAACACTAAAAGTAACGAAGGAGATAGACAATCTAAAAAAGAACCAACGAAGAGAAATGAAAAAACAAAACCGAAGCGATATTGCTTTAACTGTGGATCGGTGGATCACGAGTTCCATTCTTGCCCAAACGAGGAAACAGGTCCTAATTGTTTCGGCTGTAATTAGTTCGGACATAAAAGACCCAACTGTCCTGCGGTAGCAACAACGGGAAAATCTACGCATGTCGCTGTCACAAATACAAGGTATCATGTAAAATTAATGGTTGTTTGCTACAAGATTTACTAGACACGGGAAGAGACATCTGCAAAATGAATGAAAACCATTTAAAGTCGATTAATCCTAAATATTACCAAGAAGTTGCTCAACTGACTATTGCAGGATTGGGAGCAAATATCATGACGAGAGGTTCTTGTATGCTAGACATCGAAATCAATGGAGACATTTTTGAAAATATTGAAGTATACGATGAGAAAAATTCCCATATGATACCAAATTTGACAATCGGAATGAATCTGTTGCAATTAGCAGTTAACTTAATTGAAGAAGGGAAAGTGAGTACCCGAAGATTACAGTCAGACATGCTTCTTAGCAGAAATTGAAGGAGACACAGTGGATAAAATTTCCAAGTTTCCTGATTGAAAAAATCCCTGTTGGCAGTACCAGCCGGAAAGGTAAGTTTCTCGTATGTAGCGTAAGCTTTCGAAGAAGAATTTGGCTTGCCTACTACTGGACTTCTTACTGCAATTTTCTTAGCACAACATGGGTATTTATTAACATAAAAAGAATCTGCCGCCGTTCGTGTTTGGAGACCCTTCATAGAGGCGCAAATATTTTGCTAATTAAATTGAGTTGCACACGTATGGATCACATATTGAAAATCGGCGGGTAATAAATTGTTATAAACATATAAATACTGGTTTCGCCCTGCCCACATTTGCTGTTTACACATTTCACAGTGGTTACCACACAAAGGCTCAAATAGCTCAAATAGTTAATTTCAAATGATTTCCATAAAAGTTTAATCAGCACTTGCATTGCCATTAATATATTGTTACATGTACAAATAATTATATGTACAAATAATTCTGCGAGCTACTGTTGCAATTGTTTTCATAATCATTAAGAACGTCAACAAATGAA
>OZ017738.1:213282091-213294591 GCA_963969285.1 Odontomyia ornata
TCAGCCGAACATTTTATTATTGTTAAAAGTTTTTACAAAAATAATAAATCGCCAGTTTAAGCATTTCGCGCTCTACGTGAAATCGAATAATTTCACGAAATGGACCCATAAATTGGGCGGCGAGATCGTGTGATTTGACTCCTTGTGGCTTCTTCCTTTGAGAATTTCTGAAGGATCGTGTTTACGCTGATGCTCCCCAGACTACTGAAGCATTTAAATACAATATTGGAGCCAACATACGCCTATTAACGCCGGAAATGTGCGAAAATGTCATCGAAAATTACAATCATCGTTTGATAGGCTGTAAAGCAGCACGAGGTGCATGTATGTTCAAAATAATATTTCATATTTAAATGTAAGGGACCAAATTTTCATAATAAATAAACATTGTAGCTCAATCTTCACACAAACTATGTTTTTTTTATCAACAATAATGTGTACACTTGTTATGAATCACATTTTATATTATATTATAATTAGTAGTAATAGCAGAGTAACAAGTATTGTGGCTGCTGCTGGCACCGTGTGTTCCTTAATTTTCTGCAGTGTGCTTACAGGTTCTTGAAGGTTTAAAACCTCGTTCGTGGAAAACTGCTGAGATAATTTGGTGTTCGGTTCAGAAGTTGCAGATGGTGGCTGTTGTGTGATCGTGTTAAACCTCTCAGGTGGAATCTCTTTCATGAAGGAACTTAAAACAGTCATTTCCTTGTTAAGGGATGCCCGAATCGTGACTTCTTTGGTTTCTGTAATACAGTTTGTTGCTGTGCGTATTATTCCGACATCTGTCAATACGATTTCCTGCCGTTGGCCATTGCAGATTAAGTGTGCGGGAACTGGCGGATCAGCAACAAAAAGCCATGTGTTCTTCATCCTAAGCTTCCTCCACAATGTACGTTCGCTGCTTGTGCTAAATGTGGGGCACATGATTCGGTTGTGCCTGTTGTAGATCTCATCCAGGATGCAGTTAGGTTTTGTCATCATGTTGGTGGTCGTTCCAGGTGAGCATATCAGTAGCTCTTCCTCGGACTTGCATGCGTCTAATTCTTCTTGGTTCAGAGTGAAATAAACTTGACGATCAAAGTTTACTGTGATTGTGGGAGGCCCTACATCAATCATGATGTAACGATGTGTATCTTGTT
Source organism: Odontomyia ornata (assembly GCA_963969285.1). NCBI lineage: Eukaryota > Metazoa > Arthropoda > Insecta > Diptera > Stratiomyidae > Odontomyia > Odontomyia ornata. Next base: position 213,283,231 of record OZ017738.1, read on the forward strand.
TATGTGGAACAGCCGTTATGTGGATGAGATCGTATCTGGTATTTTCAATTATCGTGAAATATCCATCAACTGAGGCTCCCTCCTTACTTCGTTTTAGGGATATTCGCTTTTGAGGGCTCCGTAGAATTTCGAACGCAAAACCAATTTTTAGTGTGGTATTTTGTATCATAGTGTTATGGTATTTAGTGAAATGAAACTAAGGATGCTCTCGTGACCGTACATGGCCCTTGTTAATTTTGAATACTTAAGGCTTATATCGTCGTAATAATCCATTGCCGAAAGATATGTTGATAATACTTGAATGCTGAGCCTGTTGTGATTGATTTGTGCGTACCATCTTTTCATTTCACCGACAGCGCCGATTACTTGGCTCAATTTTTCCCCGAGATTCTTTAGTTCAATCATGGTCATATTATTCGACTGTGATATTTTCGTGTTTAAGAGCATGCCTTGGTGATTCACAGTTTTGAAGAAATTTTGCTGGTTTCCTGCAAGGTATCTATATCGGTGTAGACTTCGTCGTTAGCACCGAAAACAGCAGTGGGTAGCTTGCCAACCAAGCCTCTTTTTGGCCTGGGATTCAAAATAGCCTTGATTTCCCGGATTTGGCTAAGTATTTGAAACTGTCTTGACTCCATATGTTGTACGAGTGCCTCACAGTGTGTTAACTTCGATAAATTTTTTGTCTGATAGCACATGTTCTTGACCTCCTTCAGGGTAGATATAACACTTTTCTCATCTTGTAGAGTTGTGTTTATGGGAAAATTTACTTCTAATCTGAGATTCCCACGTAAAACATGAACATTGCCCAGTCTTTCAACGTAGAACCCTCCTTTAGGTCTGATAACCTCGTAGATGGCATTCGTAGAATTAGCCAGACCCAAAGTTAATAGGGAAAACATGAGAAGGGCTAGATTCATAAGCTTTGTTGCCCAGGTGCAAGGAGCAATTCTCATTTTCTTTTTAGGCTGCTTTTTTATTTTTATTTGGTGGAATGCGTCACATTTTAGTTTCTGAGGATTGGATTGAAGAGGTATAGACTGAGGTCTGGTTTGAACAGGCGTAACTTTAGATTTGGTTCGAACAGGCGTAGTTTGAAGTCTAACTTGAACTGGCTTAGTTGGAGAGTCGACTCGTTGCTCATGATGCAATGCTATGTGAGCTTGGGATTTTTCAGACCTTTGTGTTTGCTTCGGTGCACTATCCTCGGAGATCTCGACAGGAAGACGACAGAAATTGATGATCGCGACCTTCTTGAATTTGTTTCCGCTGTATTTGACCGTAGCTGTTCGTACTTTATCATCTGTTCCTGGTTGTACTTCATGAAGTCGGGCAAGGGGCCATTTGGTCGGTGGCATGTCTCTTTCTTTTATAAGGACTAATTCCCCAATTTTGATATTTTCTTCGTACTTAGTCCATTTCGTGCGTCGTTGAAGAGTGTGCAAATATTCATTAGTCCATCTGTTGCAGAATGTTTGATGCATTGCAGTGAGCATCTGCCAACGTCCATGTACAGTTTTCTGTGATCTGTCTGGTTCTGGTAGAGCTAGCAATGGGTGTCCAATCAAAAGATCCATGTCATTTGGATCACTGCATAGGGGTGTAATCGGTCTTGGATTGAGACAGGCTTCTATTTGATAAAGTATCGTGGAGAATTCTTCAAAGGTTGGAACTATCTTGGCCTCGTCAAATACTCGTTTGATATGCCCTTTGACGGACTTCACTCAAGCTTCCCATAAACCTCCAAAATGGGGCGTAGCAACAGATACAAAATTCCAGGAGACTCTATCTTTGGCTGTTATTCGTGCTTAATCGCTTGTCGATCTTTCAATGGCTTCTTGGACGTCTTTATCCATTTGATTGCTCGCTCCGACAAAGTTTGTACCAATGTCTTTAAATATTTCCTGACAGAGCCCTCTTCGACTGATGAAACGCTTAAACGCCGCCAGAAAAGCTTCTTTCGACAGATCACTTACAAGCTCCAGGTGGATAGCTTTTGTCACCATAATGTTTTAAGCGATGCATCTGCAGTTATTTGAAGTAGTCCCCTCTCTTTTGCATCTTCAGGGACAGCTGCCAATAGCTCTGGATGATTACTAGCCCATTTGCTAAGGTTAAGTCCACCCTGTTTCAGTAGGAATGTGATTTCCCTTTGTAGTTTTATTGCCTCCTCTTTGGAATCTGCCCCACTGAGCATGTCATCGACATAAAAATCGTTTAGAAGGGCTTTAGTCGCAAGTGGGTATATGTGTCCCTCATCCTTTGCTAGCTGAATAAGACATCTTACAGCCAAAAAGGTGGCACATGCTGTGCCATATGTAACTGTCTTCAGCTGATACTCGTTAACTGTTTTCGAGTTTTCGTCCCTCCAAAGGATTCGTTGGTAGTCTCTATCTTGCTTTGCTACAATGATCTGCCGGAACATCTTCTCAATATCTGCGGTATAAACGTACTTATGTTTTCTCCATCTTAATAAGATTTGGGCTAGGTCTTGCTAGTATAAAGCAGATCATTTAAGCTAGGACCCTCTGAGGAATTTGCTGATGCATCAAATACAACTCGGATTTTGGTCGTAGTGCTATCTTCTTTGAAGACTGGATGGTGGGGTAAGTAAAAAACGTTTCGAGTATCTCCGCTGTAAGGAACAACTTTTTCCATGTATCCGAGCTCAATATATTCATCAAGAAACTTTTGGTATTCTTTTTTCTATTTTGGATTTCTTTCAAGTCTTTTCTCGACTTGCTTGTATCTTAATAAGGCTTTAATACGAGATTCTCCAAGTGGTTTTATGTTAATATCATCTTTGAACGGGAGCTGAACTGTATACTTTCCGTGATTATCTCTATAAAATGTTGCTTGAAAATGTTCTTCGCATCGAACTACAGCGATTGAAGGCTCTCTTTCGTGATCTTCATTGTCCATCTCAAAGAACTTTTCCACAGATTTATGGAATTCAGTCATTGAGATGCAAGCTGTTATTTCTTTTGCACTTCTTTTAGCCTTGGACATGGTTTTACCTGATAAAATCCAGCCTAGCTTTGTTTTTTGTGCTAATAATGGATCTGCTTTCCGTAAGCCTTCTTCAATTATTTCTTCTAGCACCTCTGCTTCAAGTATAACATCAATTCGTCCCGGGGAGGCAAAATTAGGATCTGCTAGCCTTAGTTCTGGGATCATACTAGACTTAGGTAAAATCACTCGATCTTCTGGTAATATCGTTGTAAGTTTTGGCATGATTAATGCTTCGACTAGGAGGGTAAATGTCGATTGGAAGTGTGGTGCTATAGACATGTAGACTTGATTTCGTATAGTCGATGTTTCTGTTTCACCAATACCAGAGGTCGTTGCAAAAATACTTTGCTTTTTTACTCCTATTCTCTTCGCTGACTTTGAAGTTATGAAGGATGATTGGGAGCCTTGATCAATGAGGGCTCGTAGCAAGATTTGTTGTCCAGTACTCGTTTGTACGTTTATTAAGGCTATTGGGAGCAGAACATTCACATTCACTTCCTTAGTATTCACTGCAGGAGCCGATGGCTGACAAGATTCATTTGTGGCAATATTGGAGGTAATAGCTTTAATGTTTGGGAAATGCAGAAGCGTGTGGTGTGGTTTATTGCACTCAAAACATCTACGTGAGCTTTTGCATTTGATGCTTTTGGCGTGAGTGAGGCAATTCTTGCATAATTCATTCGACGATATGAATTTATGGTGATCTTCAGTGGAGAGTTCCTTAAACTTGCCGCAGCGATATATGAAATGCTGCTCCTTGCAAAATGTACAGGTTGGCTTTGTCATTGTAGTGAAAGCTCGTTTCTTGGTGTGCTGTTCGTGGGGCTGTGGTTTGATTGTTGTTAAGACTTCATGTCTTTTCAAAAGAAAATCGTAGAGCTGTTAAACTGATGGCACTTCCTTGTGGTTGCTTAAAGTGTCTTCGAACCTGCGGATGCTTTCAGAGTCAAGCTTTCGCATCGTAGTATGAATTATGATCGGATCCCACTGATCCGTGTTAAAAGACATACTTTTCAGTGCCACGAGACAATTCCGCAAACCGTTGAACATGTTGATTATTCCCGCTTCACTCCTATGCTCTACTTTCTTTATGTCGAATATGCTATCAAGATATACCATAGCCATCCTTTTGTTGTTTGAAAATCGCTGCTGTAATATCATGATCGCTGTATCGTAGTTTAATGCATCTAGTTGCAGATGCGAAACGGAATCTTTGGCTTCTCCTTCTAGGTAACTCAGGAGATATTGCATTTTCTGTATTGGTGCTAGGTTGCAATTATCATGTATGACTGTCTTAAACAAGTCATAAAACCTCCTCCATTCCTTAAAATCACCATTAAACGTTGGAATGGCTATTGCTGGTAATCTTGCCATGTTGCTCGGTGGCCAATTATATTGGTAGGCAGTCGCCGGAATGCGTTCGGCTCGATTGTTCAAGGCAAACGTCGAGGCGTTGTTGTCAGGAGCTATCATCGAAGGTGCGTTAGCTCCAGTAAATGTTGGTACTGGCATTGTAGCTTTAGATAGCACTTCGGTAGGTTTCGAAGGTGGAACATAATGCGTCTGAGCTTCAGTGTAGGCAGATTTGGTTTTTTCGTACTGTTCTCTTGTAGCTTTGCAGAAATATTCAGTAAAGTATTGCTGCGAGGGATCAAGTGTAGATTTTAAGTCAGCGTGGTTTAATTTAAATTTATTCAAAAGATCTTGAATAATTCCCAGTTTTGCGTCGAAGTATTGTGCATCCTTTCGAGAAGCACTGTCCTTTCTCTAATTCCTCTCCAGATTTTCTAGGGAGCCAGCTAAACGCTGTTGGTCTTCTAACAGTGAATTTATATTCATCTTAATGAGTTTGATGGCAGGCGAGTGTAAATTGGGACGATGGTAATCCCCACAGATGCTTGTGCGCTGCAGTCAGAAACAATAAAATCAGAACCAGAACCTGAGTGTCAAATCCTAGGTGCACTGCGATGACGATGTCGAAGGATCGCAGTCAGGAACAATGAATCTGGAACCTGAGTGACGAGTCCTAGGTGCACTGCGATGAAGATGTCGAAGGATTGCAGTCAGGAACAATAAAGTTGGAACCTTAGTGACGAGTCCTATATGACCTCTTGCAGAAAGCGATGTCCAGGATTACACGCAGCAGCCAATAGGGCAAGGATTTTGTTGGAGTTAAGGACAATTGTAGGAACTTAAGTGCAACCAAAATCCGGCTCGACAGACCAATGTTTCGCCGCGGAAACTGAGTTCTGCAGACCGAAATAAGAACAGGATGATGCCTCAAAAAACCAGCCACACCAGTTGTTATTGAAGATTTTGGGATTATTCGATATATTCAATTGTAGTAGAATACAATCGAATTAGGGTAAACTTGGAAACTGGGAAAATAAACACGTTTTGTATGCTGTGAACAATACTTTGCAAGTGATTATTCATAAATCAAAGGTATTTATAATAATTTTTTCTACAATCATCATTAAATTATTTCAATTGCAATCAAGTTTGTTAACCCAAAATGTGCAAGCCAGCAATAATCGGAAATATAAAATTTTGATTGATTGCATAATTATGCAACGTAGTATTTAAGTTAAGAATGTTGACTCTAAAGAATTGCAAGATGGCATTTACATCAATCAAGAATATTGAACTATGGGCAATACGTTACAAAAATAATAAAATTGAAAATTGTGCTGGCTTGCATCTAAAGTTAATAGGAAGAATTTGGACGTATGTAATTTATTTTGCTGTACTTTGTTCAGGCACTGAAAACACTGTCTTGTTAAATTAAGTTTAAAGAGTTTATGTACTAAAAATGCACAATCTTAAATTCAACTATTTTACAAAAGATAATTAAAATCTAACTTTCACTTGTCAATTAATTCCTCTTACAACTGCCTTCATTCACAATCAATATCATTGTTTATTCGCACTCCACACTGTCGCAGTTTTTACTATCGCGGTTATAATGAGTCCCCCCGTTCATTCAGCTTGCCTTAATATAGGGTCTCCAGTCATGCAATCCATTTCTCGTACATTGGCGAACTAGCTGGAATATTCGAGCAGCTTAATGAATGGGCAGTGATGTTGATCATGCTTGGCGGGTTTTCGAGTACATTCGTTTGTTGAGGTTCTTAATGGTTGTGAAGATAATTGCGACAGTAGCTCGCAGAATTATTCGTACATGTAACACTGCCCCCACCTCAGTTCTTTTCGCCCCGAAAAGATATGTGGCCAGTTATAGTTAAGTCTCCCTGGATGTAGTATGGGCAAGACAGTCCAGGTGCACGATTTTCAGTTTGGCTCTTGGCTTACGGTATTCCTGTATGCGGTACACGACGTCGTTGATTCGCTTTGTAACTCGGTATGGTCCCTCCCACTTATGCTGCAACTTTGTAGGTCTACCCTTCTGCCGTTGTGGGTTATACAGCCACACTAAGTCATCTTACTGGAGCCAGTGGAATTTGCCTTTAGATCATACCTGGTCTTCATGCGGTCAGTAGCCGATTCGAGGTGTTTTCGCACTGTCCGATGTATCTGGTGCAACCGTTGTCTTAGCTCACTTGCGTACTCCGAGATCGTTTGGGGTTTCTCAGGGGGTGTTCCGAACTTTATATCAGCTGGCAGACGAATAGTCTTTCCAAAAATGACTGTGGCTGGGGCTTGGCTTGTCGATGCATGTTCGGCAGCTCTGTACGCCATCAAAAATAGTGGACTATGTCGGTCCCAGTCCCTTTGGTTCTCGGTAACCATCTTGGCCAGGCGTTTATTGAGTGTGCCGTTGAAACGTTCGACCATTCCATCGGATTGGGGATGCAGCGGTGTTGTCGTCGTTTTCCGTATTCCCAGCAGTTTGCAAATTTCACCAATAACTAGTGACTCAAAGTTTCGGCCTTGATCCGAATGTAGTTCGCAAGGTACGCAGTACCTACTGACCCAATTTAAAACTAGCTATTCGGCTACAGTAGTTGCTTCCTGGTTGGGAATGGGGTAGACCTCGAGCCACTTGCTGAAATAATCAGCCACAACCAGCGTGTATTGTTTTCCCCATTCGGAAAGAAAGGGTCCTGCGATGTCAACAGCAATGCTTTCAAATGGCACGCCCACGTTATATGTTTGCATTTGTCCTCTCAGTCGTCGCTTTGGACCTTTGACGGAAACGCAAATCGTGCATTGACGGCACCAGTCCTCTACGTCTTCTCGAGCGTGGAGCCAGTAGAACCTTTCCCGCAATTTCGCTAAGGTCTTGTTAACACCAAGGTGGCCTCCCGAGGAGCCTTCATGCATTTCCTTAACCACATCCTGGATTTGGCTTTTGGGAAGTATAGTTTGCATCTTATAGGAGCTGCCATCCGCCTGTTCCCATTTCCGCTTGAGTACGCCACCCTTCACCTGAAGGGAGTTCCATTGTGCCCAACAGCTTTTCAGGGTTGCGCCATGCATTTAAACGTGTTTCCACTCAGGTCGCCCAGTTGTCTCCTTCCATACAAACAATGGTCCGATGTCTATATCGGCTAACTGGGCATTTCGAATCTCCTCCGATAACCAACCTTCATTGAATTCAGCCGTTACCAATCGCAGATCAACGAGTGGCTTCTTTTCTTCAATCCGTCGACAATGCCATGGACGACGAGAAAGGGCGTCAGCATTTCCATGAACTCCAGCCCTTCCGATGAACAATTTCATAGTCGTATGAGTGCAATCTTTCGATCCACCTCGCAGCTTGTCCCTCGGGGTTTCCGAAGTTAATCAGCCGTCTCAGCGATGCATGGTCCGTTCGGAGAACAAATTTCTGGCCATATAGGTACTTGTGGAACTGCTCGATGGCTTCGATTATAGCCAATAGCGCCTTCCTGGTCACGCAGTAGTTCCTCTCACTTTTTGAGAGAACCCGACTGTAATACGAGTGGACTCTTTCTTCGCCATTGATCTGCTGGGAGAGTACAGCTCCAATACCGCCGTTGCTTACATTGGCGTAAACTACAAACATTTTTTCGAGTTTCAGATACGCCAGCGCGGGTGATTCACACAGCTTCTTCTTCAGGGTCTCAAAGGCTGTCTGGCATTGTTCATTCCATACATACGGACGATTTTTCTCGGTTAGCTGATGGAGACACTTAGCTTTTTTGGCAAAGTCTTTGACAAATCTTCGATAGTAGGTCGCCAGACCCAGAAAACTTCGTAGTTGGCGCTTGTTGTTTGGTGTTGGCCAGCATTTCACGGCTTTAATTTTCTCAGGGTCTGTTTGGACCCCTTTAGCTGATACAATGTGTCCCAGGTATTTCACTTCAGCTGCGAAAAGGGTACACTTGCCGGGACTAAGTTTCAAATTCACCAGTCGCAATCGGGAGATAACCTTTTCTATGTTCCGCACATGCTCTTTGAACGTTCTCCCGATGACGATGATGTCATCTAGGTACACCAAGCAGGTCCTTGAGGTCAGGCCTCGTAGCACGTATTCCATCAGGCGTTTGAAGGTGGCTGGAGCATTGCAAAGCCCAAATGGCATCATCACGAATTGCCACAATCCGGTCCCAACTGAAAACGCGGTCTTCTCTCGGTCCTTCTTGTCGATTTCTACCTGCCAGTAGCCACTCTTGAGATCGAGTGTAGAAAACCATTTTGCGTCGGCTAGAGTGTCCATGATGTCGTCGATGGGTGGAAGCGGCTAACTTTGTTTCTTAGTGACGTCGTTAAGCTGCCTATAGTCGACACAAAAACGAGTGCTACCATCCTTTTTTTGTCTAGAACTATTGGCGCGGCCCATGGACTGACGGAAGGTTCGATAACACCTTGTTTTTCCATGTCCGAGATCAGTGCGCTCACTTCTCCTTGTTTGGCTATAGGAAGACGTCTCGGTGCTTGTAGAATTGGCTTGGCTCCCTGTGTATCTATGACGTGAGTTACCATACTCGTTCGGCCTTGATCATCCGGGCTTGTTGAGAAGATGTCACTGTACTTGGTGACCAGATTAGAGGCTCGCTTGAATAGCTGCACTGGCAATTTGACCTGCTTCAATATTGCAGACGTGGATTCCCGGGCTTTGTCTGTGTCTTCCCTCCTTTTCCAATGATGGTCGTAAGTGGCTTCCAAGGAGGTGATGGTGGAAACAGGCTGGCAGCTGCCGATGACTTCTCCCGCTTTGATGCTCGTGGTTGAGTCTGCGGTGTTAAGGAATCTAACCGGCACGTATCCGTTCCTTATAGATCTTACAAGGCTTCGTCCTACAATCAAACTGCGCAATGCCGACGTCTTCGTTGGCTCTATCAGATAAGATCGGTGGTCTCCAGAATCACCATCAAGCTTGGCCCATACAATGCTTTCGGAAGAACTCGGTACATCAGTGTCGGTACATACTACCACATTCATCTTAGGAATTCGGACGCTGGGATCCTCCATCAATACTTCGCCATTCTGCCATTTCAATACCGGTTTGCCCAAATCCAACGTGATTCCATGTGGTCGCAGAAAATCCATTCCGAGAATGCAGTCGTTCATAATGTTCGCGACCAGAAATTTATGTCGGAACGCAAGGTCTCCCAACTGTATCTGGAGGTTGACCTCTCCATGGACAGGTGCAGTTTATCCCGTAGCTGTCCGTAGTGAGAAACTTCTTCCCATGTGAAGTTGTTATTGTCTCACTAGGTCTGGTCGGATAATCGATCGGGTTGCACCAGTGTCGATTGTTATGGTGCAATGTTCTCCGTCAACTTGACCCGGAAGGCATAACTCTGCTTCTCCACGATGTAGTCTTGACACGGTGATGGTAGTGCTGAGGACGTCGATCTTCCTAGCCAACCTCTGCCCCACGAACTTGACTCCGGCAGTTTGAAGGGCTTCCATCCTGAGCTCCTGACTCGGTCTGGATCTCCTCCACCCTGACTCGGTCTGGATCTCCTCCAACTGAGCTATGTTTTCTTCGCTTCTTGCAATTTCCTTGGAAGTCCCCTTCTCACCGCAATTCCAGCATCTAGGCGCACCATTTGCATGCGGCTCTCGTTTATTTTCCACACGCTCACACTTGCACTTATCTGCTCCTACCTCGCAAACCCGGGCAGTAGTACGAGTCACATTTCTCGCTGCTTCAAAGTTCAGACTATAAGCCAATGCATCCTTAACCGTTTGCTTTTGTTGCAGTTCCTGGTCTTTAAATGCACTGATGAATGCTTCTGTTGCAGGGTCGTCTCGATGTTCTGGGTCGTAGGCTGGATAAGCCGAAAGTGCCAGTCGCTCAGTGTCTTGGGCTAGCTGTTGTAAGGTTTCGCCAGACTTCTGCATCCGATGCCGTAGCTGTGACCGATAAATCTGCTTCAGATGATCGTCTCCATAACACGTGTCGAGCGCACTCCTTATAGCAGCCGGGTTTGAGTGCAACTCGACGGGGATCTTCTTTAGAAGCTCGGCAGCTGGGCCTCTTAGAGCAAAAATTAATGCAGTTCCTCGTTCCTGCTCATTCCAGTGATTCGCCCTAGCGGCGGCTTCAAACTGGGCTTTGTAAATGCTTCAGACCGTTTGCCCATCGAATATTGGTGCTTTCACATTTCTGGATATACAATGCGCTGCGGTTACAAGTGGGGCTGGTGAGGTGGTTACTACTGCCTTCGCTGCTTCCAATTCTTTTTTCATGTTTTCCATCTCATGGTTGATTCTCTCCTCGACCTGGCTGATCTCATAGTTGATTCTCTCCTCGACCTGGTGTACCTTTTCCTCGACGCATTTAATTTAGTTGTTGAGACTACTGAACTCTGCTTTTATTTCGGTAGACTGTTTTTCCAAATCTGCCTTCAAATCAGTTGACACTTTCTCCAGTTTCTTTGCGATGTCTGCCTTGATGTCTGCCTTGATTTCGAATGCTTGGTGGTTTAGCTTCGCTGATTGTTCATTTAGTTTGTGGTTAAACTGGATGACTGTTCACTTAGCTTCGCGGTTAAATTGGATGACTGTTCATTTAGCTTCGCAGTTAAATCGGATGACTGTTGTCGCTGCTCTTGCTGCATCAGCATTAAATTTTGCATCAGCGCATTTTCTGGTTCCTTTGGTTTCGGTGTTTCTGCTTTACCACCGTCGGCACCTTTTTCTGCATCTGAGGGCTCACCCGCCATGGTAAATTCATTAATGTTAGCTTCGTGGTATTTTTGTTGTTTCGACTATTTTTCCCGCAGTTTCCACGATAAATTTTAGTATTGTGCACTATAACAATGTTCAAATTTGGACTTCCAAATTTTCTATCCTACTTCTGACACCACTGTCTCGCGTTATGGTTCGCGGCCAATAATTTTAATGTTCAGGGAAAGTGAAAACGCAATGTCTTTTAAATTAAATTAAAAGAGTTAATTTAATCCCTTAAAAATG
>OZ017738.1:213299591-213314591 GCA_963969285.1 Odontomyia ornata
AATCTAAGGAGCAACAGCTAAACCGGTTACTCACAGGAGCAGACCTCGACGGAAAACAACCGTTACAACTATTTCGAGAAATGCAAAAATTCGCACCTTTGGATTTGTCTAAGGACATCCTCAAAATATTGTAGATGAAACGATTACCAGTGAGCGTCAGGTGCGTTCTGGCTGCTAGCGAGGATCCCGAACTCTACAAAATCGCAAGAATAGCAGACCGCATAGTGGAAAACAGTGTTCCGGCCACTCCACCACAGTCAGGCGCGCTCGATACGTCGGAACTCAACAAACGGCTTGGAAAAATCGAGCGTCAGCTTAGGAACGCTGTCGTTCAGATGACAAAATCAACAAACAATTTCAACCCCTCTCATTTGCACGGTTCGACAGGTGGTGCAAGAGGCCACCGCACCTCAACTAACAACAAGGCTTGCTATTACCATAAAAGATTTGGCGTAAAAGCGAAGACGTGCTCGGAGCCTTGCTCGATTCAAGCAAATCAGCATCAGGGAAACTGAGACAGTTGCCTTCCATCACCGGGGTGGTAGACAACATAGATAAAATACCGAAATTCAGACTACACGTAGCCGACTCACGACACGTCCTCAACAACAACAACAATACACACATCAGCACCAGCTAACCAAGTGGCACATTTCATCGAAACAACTGGACCACCAGTTTTTCAACGGCCTCGACGTCTGAAAGCAGCACGAGCAGAATTCGATCGGATGCTTAAAATGAGTATTTGATGTACATCGAGTAGTCCTTGGGCCAGTCCCATCCATATGTTGGCCAAAAAATCCGGGGGCTGGAGAGTTTGTGGCGACTATCGCAAACCTAACACTCAGACAGTACCGGATCGATATCCAATTGCACATATCCACGACGTGGCTAGCTGGCTTCACGGTAAAACTATATTTTCGAAGTTGGACCTAGAACGGGGTTACCATCAGATCCCGATGTCCGAAGCCGACATAAAACAGACAGCCGTTACAACACCATTCGGGTTGTTTGAATATTTGGTAATGCCTTTCGGTCTTCGAAATGCCACACACACATATTTCAACGGCACATGGACAACATCTTCTTCGGACTTGAACTCATCTTCTATTTTATAGACGATATCATCATCATGTCAGACACTGACCAACATCGAGAACAACTCAACATTGTTCGGCAACGACTTGAGTAACATAACTTGCACATTAACATTGATAAGTGTGCTTTCGGTCAAGCGGAGATAAAGTATTTGGGCTACACGATCAACAAAAACGGTTCACAACCAACACAAGAGCGAATCACTGCGCTGCTTAACTTCAAGCAACCTGAGACCATCGTCGAGCTGTGTCGATTTCTTGGGGCCTGCAACTTCTACAGACGTTGTCTTATACACAGCCCACCAGCAGGAATCGTTAAATGCTTTCTTAAGCGACAGCAAGAGAAACGATAATCGGAAAGTTCCTTGGACACCACAAACGGAATCGTCCATCCGGATCACAAGGCACAACTTCAACTTGTCACTGGCGCATCTGACATTGCCATCAGAGCAGCCTTGGAACAGCACGATGGCGAACACTAGCATGCACTCGGTTTCTTCTCTTGTAAGCTGAGCCCAACGGAAGCTAGATACAGCGCGTATGATCGCGAACTACTAGCTATTTATGCCGCTGTTACGGAAGCCGCAGGCCAAATATTCCTCGGTCCATGTTCCGTTGTTCCTCTCTGTATACTGCGAATGACAACATACATATACGAAAAACTGCGAATTGTAACCAAAGCATCTGTGGGCGCGGTGTCGTATCATGGATTAGCAGAAGTGGGTGTGTATCCAAGCTCGTATTAAGTATCAAAAGTATACACACAAGACTTCGAGTGTAACGAATTGGTTACACGCATTTGCCATGAAGCAAGTCGAGCAAAAGCTTGAGATTTGTAGTTGCACCAGTCACAGAGAGATGGCATTAAATAGTTTAACTTTGATCTTTTAAATTGTTAAATTATCTTCATTATTTTAGTTGGTAAGTAATTAAGTCAGCTTAATGACAGGTATACTATAAAAAAAATGAAAGACGCAAGAAAATCGAGAAGTATTTCTCCATTTGCTGGCTCAAGGCGTGCGCCTGAGCTTACTATATCCCAAGGCACTTACCCCGGATTAAAAATACGTTCAGCTGAATGCTCAAGGCATTCAACCGAGTATAAGCGCCCCAAGGCAGTTATGCCTGGGGCCTGCAGTTGAACTAATCATTCATTGATGTATTAATCTGGCTGCATACTCTAGGCGTTAGCCAGAGTATTAACGTCCCAAGGCTTTGCGCCCGAGGCTAGCAGTTGGATTATTAATCAATTGATTCGTTAATATAACTGCGTGCATAAGGCGTCAGCCCAAGCAACAGTTAAAGCTTTCAATTATTGGTTTTTCAAATATGATATCAAGCAATATCATACATTTCCCTCCGATAACAAAAGTAATTTAAGTAGAAATAAAGCCTGAAAAATTAACTGCCCCATCAACACTCTAAATTCATAAATCTGAAAATATCATTAACTTATTCTCTGATGTGGTAATTAGTTGAAGTGAAATAATTCTTAAAATCTTCTATTAGTCAGTTGCATGTAGGTATTATACAGTGAGTTCTCTCTGCCACCGGGAGCCTTGAGCAGTTCCTGCCAGTATGCATAGGGTATCCTGGTAGTGCAACAAAATTGGCGCAGCCGGTAGGATATCGGTTTTGCAAACACTACAATGTAGCGTATTATGTAGAAAGATTAAATGGGATGTAAATCTTTACTCCCAGCCGATATCCGAAACCACTCAATTCCTGTATGATACCATTGCTACTTACACTGTCAATAAAAGTAGATCAGTATTCTCAAATTTAAAAATGTTAATCAGATTGATCATCTGAAAAACAAAAATATAATATTCATATCCAATAATTTATGCAGAGAAGTTCGATCATATTCCAAAATCTAATCTTGTCTATTCTAAATCATCCAATTATCTTGTCAACAATTCAAACATAATTTAACGTACAACTTATCAAAGATATAATGTTCCAATTGACTAACATGCAAAACAACAAACAGTACAAGTAAACATTAACTACAAGCAAGCAAAATGAAAACATAAATAACGAGCAAACAAACGCTTGTCCGTTGTTATGTCAACATAACATCTTTTATCGCTCAAACAACCGAAGCAAAAATAATAACAGTACCGCGCATCCAGATGAATATTCAGATCTTATCTTTAAATCAAGTTATCGGTACAATCTTTAGTCGCTACGCGCTTATGTTCCATGAATTGATTCCATAGAAAAATATGCATTTGATTAAATAAATTAATGAGTAGACGTGTGGACAGTAATTTTTAATGCGATTAAATTCAAGTACAAACAAAATAAACAAACCGCGTGTAACGAATTTAAAAATTTACATACGAGAGAAAATTTTTCAATACAAATGCCAAATGAAAAACTAAAATAATTTCAAGTTTCACTGAAATAATCCAAGTATAGGAACTGTGAAACAAACGACTTTTAATTATTATAACCCAATGCAATATAGGCCAACTCAATACAAACAAATTTACCCTTAAACCTATTATCTCTTTCGATTCCCGTTTTTTCCCGCGAATGACAAAATATGATTTCAGCACTCAATTTGCAATTTCATAGTTTTACCAGTAATAAAAAGGAAACTAGTGGTAGTCAAGCCGATAAATCCCGGCAAGCTTTTATATAGGAATAAAAAGGAAAACCCAATAAGTTGAGTGGTCCCCCAAAAACGCACTGTTGACAGCCACAAATGTGGTCCCTTCAGAACAAAACTGTTGGCAGCCACCCAGTCTTTAGTCTAAGTAAAGAAAAGATAACCTCTGAGCTGTTGATCGGAAACCATCAGCAGACACGCTATTCTGATGTCTAAGTTACATGATTACAATAGCCTCTGAGCCGTCGACCGAAGCTGTCGGTGGACACGCTATTTTTAATTACAAGTCGGTAAGAAAACCGACAATAGCCTCTGAGCCGCGGACCCTAGTTGTCAGCGGACACGCTATTTTTAGTTATAAGACACAACAGAAACGCAAAATAGCCTCTGAGCCATCGACCGAAGCTGTCAATGGAAACGCTATTTTGAATTACAAGTCGGTAAGGAACCCGACAATGGCCTCTGAGCCGTGGACCCTAGTTGTCAGCGGACACGCAATTTTTAGTTGTAAGTCACTATAGAAGTAAACAAAAGCCTCTGAGCTGCCCGACTTCACCTGTCGGCAGACACGCTATATTTAATATTAAGACAATATACCAACCAATCGGAGCCTCTATGCTGTTGAACTAAAATGGTTTGCAGACAGTCAGACAGTCCACCCATTCCAACCCTTCCACTTTACACGTATCCTCGAGATCGAGATCAACAATTTTAACGGACGGCTAATGAAGTGACCTCGCACGGCACTGTTCTGTCTTCCAGCAAAATCTGGGACAGCGTTACACAAAGCCAAACAGACACCTCTAGGGAGAAATTCATCAGAACATATAGGGTCTTAAATGAAGGCGAAACTATATGCTCCCATGCCCAACATATAGTGATAGTTTTGTTCCGACTAACTTTTAGAATACTCCTTCTCGCAAGATATTTTTAACTTAACAGTTTGCTGAAATCATTCAAAGTTTATATCATAATTTTCAAGCTTAAGATCTTTCCTTCTTATTTTATTTCCTCAATAACATCCATGATAGCATACCCAACGTTTCTATATTTAATAAAAAAACTTCAAAATAACACATTGTCTTCGATTTATCAATAATCTGCAGCTATTCACACATATTTAAAAGACAGAGCGGTATAATTTAAATAAAGTTCCCTTTGTACTATCTCTTTTGAATACACGAGTGTGCAATAGACAATTTCAACAAATCAAATAACGATTAAAGGCATATACCTTAAAAGCTACATAATCCCACACAAGCCCTACCCACTAAAAACTACATTAAGCTAACCTAATAGAAACAAATAATCTTCATTATGCTACTGCTCCACCTGCGCCTTAACGCGTTAATTAATGCGTTAACAATCACATCACACAGATGTGGCCAACAGTTTAGTGCGCTAATTGGGATGTGGCATTGTTAATGACGTTAGACGTTAAGCGATAACTGGGGTGGCGGTTTTTCCGACACATCAAAGGAATTTAGCGCGCTACATTGGGCGTTAATCTGTGTTTGCTACATCTGTGCATGTGCAGTATTCTATATGTGCAGTGTATCGTGTGTGTACATACCATTTATTTATTGCTCAGAAAATGGAATGGTCGAACGAAAAAGTTATAGAATTTTTAGAATTATTTGCAATGGAATCGAGCCTTTGGGATCCCCGATCGAAATTACATAAAGACCGCGGAGCACAAAGTGATGCATGGCGACGTATCATCCAGTCACTTTCATTTGAAATTTCATTGGATGCATTAAAAGCCAAAAAAGAGTCTTTAATGGGGTATTATCGTATCCATTTGAATAAATTGAAAAAATCAAAGAAATCAGGTGTCGGCACTGACGATATCTATAAAACTAATTGGTTTGCATTTGGTCTAATGGATAGTTTTTTGAGACCTATCTACGTAACAAACTCAATCATAAACACCGAGGTAAGTTAAGAAAATTATTTATTTGAATGAAAGAAATCAGTGTTACATTTTTCCTTATAATGAATTGACAAAATATTCTGCGAAATTATTTCTAATTTGCATAGCTGACATGGAAGAACGTCTAGCTGAGATGTTTAGTGGCCTAAGGGCGCTAGAATTGAGATCTATCTCTTTTCTCCATCTCCCAGGTGCTAAAATATTTCCTCCGATTCCAATAATCCCGATGGAGTGTAAACATTTCTTGAGGTCACACTATTCCGTAAGAAATTATGTAGCAATGCACATGACATGACGACTTTTGATGCTAATTGTGGTTGCAGTCACATAGGTTTTCTGAGCACCCGAAAACGGGCAGACATAACGCCAAATGCATTTTCTACCACAATTCGAGCTGACGATAATTTTCGATTAAAGTTTCTTTTTTCACTTCCTTCTGCATGTTCACCAGGGTAAGGTTTCATTAAATTTTCATGAAGTGGGAATGCATTATCCGCGACAGAAACATAGGGCAGCTCCAAATTTGTCCCAGGGATTGGTGTAGATTGTGGCAGATTTAAGCTATTTGTATATAGTTTTTCATATAAAATAGTATCTCGGAAGACTCCACCATCGCTAATTCTGTCTTTAGTTCCAATATCACAAAACATGAAACAGAAATTTCTGTCTACTGCAGCCATCAATACAATGCTAAATGAATTTTTGTAGTTAAAATAGTCAGAACCCGAGTGTATTGGTGCAATTAAAGCTACATGTTTCCCATCAATGCTGCCCACACAATGAGGAAATATATCTTGGAACTGGGCTTCTTTTTGTAACCACTCACATTCGTTGATGGGCATCTGAAATACAAAAATAAGGTTTATTTTTATTTTAATCGTTTCAGTCAACTTCAGAAGAAAATAGTGCAGAGGGAAATTCATGTTTAAAAGACTCAATTGAAAATGAATCAGTTCCTGAAAGCCTATTCCCTACAAACTGCTCATCAAATAATAAAGCCACATCAACATCTGTACATCCTGTGAAAAAGTTCAAACAACCTTATAGTGTAAAAACCAAAGTTACACCTGCTACTGAGATTACCAACGCTGAGAAGCAAATGAATGAACCCTTTGGCTGTTTGAAGGCTATAACCGACAAGGAAAAAGAATTGGATGAATATGATTATTTTGCTGGTATGATTGCATCCAAAATACGAAAAATAGAAAATATTGATGATAGAGAACAATTAATGAACTGTATTCAAAACCTTACTTACGAATTTCACGTTAAAAGTCGAAATAGTAATTTATCAGCCCACACAGTTACATCTGCACATTCTACTCCTATAAGCGAGACATCTACATCCCCAAATCTGCAACAAACATCGCAACAACAACAACAGTATACGATGTCAATAACCAACGACGGGTCCATTCAAATACTTAGCAATGAACAAGTACTTCCCCCTTATGCTGAAAACCCATCAAGAACTCTATCTAGCCTCAGACTATTCTTAATTGACCTGAATTTTTTATTTTTGTTTTACTTATATTACCTGAATTTATTATGTTTTTGAAAATTTTAACAATAAATTTAATAACTATATTCTTTTGGTTCTGTTTACTTACCTTGATCATATTGTCTAAAGTTGCAATTAGTGCAGCGCAGACTTCTCTAATAATTTTTGAGATTACTTGGTGAAATATTTTAAATAAAAAATGTAAGCTTCTAAAGCTGTCTCCTGTTGCTAAGTACCGAAGAGTTAATGCCAGACGAACTTTGGCAGGAATTGCTTTTCGGAATCTAGTATCTGTTTTGGATATCAGTGGCTCGACTTTTTTTAACAGAACTTCAAAATCAGTGGGCGACATTCGTACAAAATTGTAAAATTCTATTGCATTCTCAGCCATAAGATCTGAGAAGAATTCCGCAGATGACTTTCTAAAATGAGTAAAACATTCAAGCTGTATGATCCATGGTGTACTGAAAACAGAAAGGATACAACTTTCTCGATAAAAACACTTACTCTGTTCGACGGCGATGCATTTGAATCATCCACCATCTTCGTTTCATTTTCTGCTTTCTAATATTTTTCCGCTTGAGAACACGTACATAATTATTAATCGTACTCATATAATACACTAGAGCAGCAGCTTGCACTTCCATACCGAACATATTTAGCGCACTAATTCACGAAGAAATAACTTTTGTAGCCGGGCTTCGTATGTGTAGCCACTCGTTTAATGCGTTATTTTTTAACGCGTTAATTAGTGCGCATTAAGGCACAGACACTAACACTAACATTAACGCAGGTGGAGCAGTAGCATTACAATTAACCGCCAATCACAAATTAGCATGTGCAATGTACATAGCATAGACTTCCGAGCAATTGTCCCATGTGAAAGTTATGAAATCAAAAAAAAAAAAATAACATACAATTTGCTCATTCGTAATTGCAGAGACAAAGCTATTATCCTTATCATCTTATCTTCAAACTTCATTAAGCAGCTTCATGTAAATTATCAATCTTTGTTTCCCACTAACAACATTAATGATCCACATTAAGAGAAAAACTTAGGTCCCACACTCATTACCCCACATCACATAAAACCAATTAAAGCTTTAGCAATGAAGCAACAACAGCGACTCGCAAGCCACATCGATAAAAAGCTAGTCTCTTGCAAAGCTCAAAATTCCCGAACAAAAACGATCGACCATGTACAATTTAATTGGGTTGTTCCCAAAACAAAAGAGCATGTACAGCTTCATATACTAACAAATTTCCCTACTAACCTATCAACAAAACATTAATTGCAAAGTACATAATCGTAAGCTTAGTTAGCAAGCTTTTCGTTATAGTCTATGGAAAAATAACTATGAAGAAAAATGGAACGAATAAAGGAGTTTATTTTCAAATTTAAAATCATAGAAAGTCTTGAAAAATGTAAAACGCGAAATTTCGTAGAGTAAAAGTAAAAACAAAAACAAACAAAATTTGTGTTTTATTTTTGTTTATTTTGGAAACATTATTGTTGCGACCAGCCATAAATAAAGCAAAATCTGAAAACGGAAAAACGAACAAAACTTGGTGTAACGAAGCTAACGAACTTTATACATAATACAGTTTAAATATTGAAAGAAATCTGAACAAAGATAAAAACAAATGAATGTAACAATAAAAGGAATAGAACGAAACAAGGCTAAAATGAAGTTGTGTTATTTTATTTAAATAACACAAAGTAGTAAATAGAAAAACAAGCATAAAAAAAACTGAAGTTTTAACAGAAAGCCTTTCATGTAATATGAGAAAAATGAATGAACTCAAAATAAAAACAAAAAACATATTGTAGAAGACAAATAGGCGAAACAGTGTATAAATGTGAAATTAGTTCATCGAAAAATTGATTATATTTTCATTAACATTCTAAAATGTAAGTAGAGAAAACAAGAAAATAAAGGAAAAAAGAAGAAAAAAAGAACTAATTACATGTTACATAAATTACAGCGATGCAGAAATATAATACAGTAAATTGATTAAAGTAAAAAACAAAAACATATTGTAAGAGGACAAATAAGCGAAACAGTATGTATATAATTGTGAAATTAATAATAATTCATCAAAAAACAAAAATTGATTGTTTCCTTATGCATTGACATTCTAGTATGTAAATAGAGTAAAACAAAATCAAATGAAAATGCCTAAGAAGTCTAAGCAAACAATTAGTTAAAATAGTCAAAGTAAAGTAACTCAAAGCAAAAATTATGAAAGAATTACGAGTCATTATGATTCAATTAGAAAAAACAAATATTGTGACCAGAAAAGTATGCTCAAAGGAGCATATCATCACTTTTTATGAAACGATAAGCAATGGAGGAAAAATCGTTTAAATTAGTAATTTTTAAATCAATCAAGTTTACCAATTAAAACAATGAAGCGAAAATGAATATCTTTCACGACAAGGCTCTTCAAGCCAGTCGTAAACTTTTCTTTTCGGCGGGGAGGCAAGGTTACGGGAGCCGCAGGCCAAATATTGCTCGGTCCGTGTTCCGTTGCTTGGCTCTGTGTACTGTGAATGACAACATACATATACGAAAAGCTGCGAATTGTAATCAAAGCATATGTGGGCGCGGCGTCGTATCATGGATTAGCAGAAGTGGGTGTGTATCCATACTCGTATGAAGTATCAAACATATACACACAAGACTTCGCAATCGAACGTACCGCCTCACTGGAACGAATTGGTTACACGCATTTGCAATGAAGCAAATCGAGCGAAAGCTTAAGCTTTGTGGTTGCACCAGTCACAGAGAGATGGCATTAAATAGTTGGACTTTGATCTACTAAATTGTTAAATTATCTTCATTATTTATATATATATATATACTATAAAAGAAAATGAAAGACGCAAGAAAATCGAGAGGTTTTTCTCCATTCGCTGGCTCAAGGCGTGTGCCCGAGCTTACTCTATCCCAAGGCACTTACCCCGAGATAATACGTTCAACTGCATACTCAAGGCATCCGCCTGAGTATAAGCGCCCCAAGCAGTTATGCCCGGGACCTGCAGTTGAACTAATAATTGATTGATTTATCAATCTGACTGCATACTCAAGGCGTTAGCCCGAGTATTAGCGTCCCAAGGCTTTGCGCCCGGGGCTAGCAGTTGGGTTATTAGTCAATTGATTCGTTAATATAACTGCGTGCTCAAGGCGTAAGGCCAAGCAACAGTTAAAGCTTAAATAAATAGATTGGTTTCTTCGAATTTCTTTTTCCCTCTGAATAACTAACAAGTATAATTAAAGTGAACGTAAATAGAGTAAATTAACTGTTCCATTATTATTCTAAATATGTATTTATGTAGGCATAAGTCCGCAATATATTGTCCTGTTATAAATTAATTAGCTTCGAAGAATTCATTGTAATTGTATAACCAAGGAAAGAAGGAAATAAAAACTTAAATCATTATACAAACAAACACCTTTTTAATGATCTAGTTGACAGTATAAAGTAGCAGGTAAGTATTATATCCTTCTCTCCCCGGAAGCCATGATGTGTATATAGGATACACATCGTATTAAGCTCCCAGCGCATGCCAGTATACATAGGGTGCACTGGTATTGCAACACTGCAATCAAGTTTTTTAGGTATATTCTGGAAGTTCGGCATTTTATTATCAAAACCGACCACAAGCCTTTAATCTACGCATTCGCTCAAAGTTTTGACAAAGCCAATCCGAGACAATTGAGACAGTTGGACTTCATCTCTCAGTTAACGACGGAGATACTCCACATCTCCGGCTCGGAGAATCTGGTAGCCGACGCCTTCTCCAGAATTGATACGATCATCATGCCATTCACCTTAGACCCAACTCGACTAGCCGAGGCTCAACAAGAAGACGACGAGCTTCGTGTGCTCCTAGATAACGGCAACAACACCGGATTACAACTACAAAAGCTGTCAATCGGTACTGCAACAGTTTACTGCGATACTTCAACGGGACACATTCGTTCTTACGTCCCACCGGAACTACGTCAACAGGCTTTTGCTTCAATTCACGGACCCGCTCACCCGAGCGGCAAGACCGCCCTTCACCAGCTGCACCAAAAGTACGTATGGCCCAGCATTCAGACGATACGATGGACCCGCAACTGCATCTCCTGTCAACGCTCGAAAATCCAACGACACAGCAGGAACCAGCCCACCTCAATAAACGTACCGAACGAAAGATTCGATCATGTACACATCGACATCGTCATTCTGCCATTGGTGAGCGGGTATTGATACTGTCTTACCATGGTAGACAGATTTTCACGGTGGCCAGAAGCAGTCCCCATGCAAGACATGACTGCGGATACAGTCGCCAACGCTTTTTACAACATCTGAGTTGCGCGTTTTGGAACTCCCAAAACGTTGACAACCGACCAAGGCGCTCATTTTGAGAGCGCACTTTTTCGAGCCCTAACCAATCTGACCGGAACGAAACGAATTAAAACAACACCGTATCATCCTGCGTCCAATAGTGCGATTGAGCGATGGCACCGAACCTTCAAATCAGCTCTTATGTGCAGTCAACCAACATCCTGGATAGAACTACTTCCAACTGTTCTACTAGGATTGCGAACCTCACTCAAGGAGGACTTGGGAGCTTCACCCGCCGAATTTCTTTACGGCGAACAGCTACGTGTTCCTTGAAATTAAACAGCGCAGTGATTCGCTCTTGTGTTGGTTGTGAACCGTTTTTGTTGATCGTGTAGCCCAAATACTCGATCTCCGTTTGTTCAAAAGCACACTTATCAATGTTAACGTGCAAGTTATGTTGCTCAAGTCATTGACGGACAATGTTGAGGTGTTCTCGATGTTGATCAGCATTGTCTGACATGATGATGATATTGTCTATATAGCAGAAGATGAATTCACCAATTATAATTGGTGCAGAGACATTTGCTACAATAAAATTCCACGAAAATAGACGCTTGAAATTTATGTATATCTTCAAGGGTCGTTTACCATACGTGGTAATTGTGTTGTTGGCGGCTGTTGAAGTTAAGCAAAGCGTTTAGGCAGAATCGAGACGGACGATCCGGAGTCGATTAGGAAATTTAAGTGTGACTGCTGATCGGCTACGAGTAGTCTGAACCCCAGAATTTTATCTATGTTGTCTACCACCCCGGTGATGGAAGGCAACTGTCTCAGTTTCCCTGATGCTGATTTGCTTGAAACGAGCAAGGCTCCGAGCACCGCTTCGCTTTTACGCCAAATCTTTTATGGTAATAGCAAGCCTCGTTGTTAGTTGAAGTGCGGTGGCCTCTTGCACCACCTGTCGAACCGTGCAAATGAGAGGGGTTGAAATTTTTTGTTGATTTTGTCATCTGAACGACAACGTTACTAAGCTGACGCTCGATTTTTTCAAGCCGTTTGTTGAGTTCCGACGTATCGAGCGCGCCTGCCTGTGGTGGAGTGGCCTCTTTAGCCAATACGTAAGCCGGAACACTGTTTTCCACTATGCGGTCTGCTATTCTTGCGATTTTGTAGAGTTCGGAATCCTCGCTAGCAGCCAGAACGCACCTGACGCTCACTGGTAGTCGTTTCATCCACAATGTTTTGAGGATGTCCTTAGACATATCCAAAGGTGCAAAGTTTTACATTTCTCGAAATAGTTGTGACGGTTGTTTTCCGTCGAGGTCTGCTCCTGTGAGCAACCGGTTTAGCTGTCACTCCTTAGATTCGGAGAATCTGATGACAAGATGCCGTTTGAGCGTACCGTATTTGTTCGTGACTGGTGGCGAATGTCAGATACTTGCTGCAGGATATCGATGTCAAGAGCAGCGATAATCATGTAATAACGAGCGTTGTCAGACGTTATTTTATTGGTGAAAAATTGCGCCTCGGCCTGCACAAACCAAAGCGTCGGGTCGCTTCGCCAAACTGGTGGCAATTTCACGTCTTTGACAGAAGCAACTTCCGCAGACGGTGGAAAGTATGTTGCTGCATCAACTGGTGGCAAAAATTTGGGTGAAAATATCATGTCCTTGCTTGGTATAATTAGCGTGTCTAGCAACGTGTTGTTGTCGTGGTGTATGTTGAACAAACATGCCGTTTGTCAAAATTCAGTCGACATTTTAATGGGTGCTCGCCTAGCCGGGGCTCACATCGATGGTAGGGTCACCAGTTGTAGCCGCCTTGTATCCCGTGGATTAAGATGTGCACAATGCAATCGTTAGACTCACTTAATGTGGTAAATGACAAATTGCTAAAATCTAAATATATCACAGTTCGTTAACTGAAACTAAACTTGTCTGCTTCGTGACCAAAAGCCAAAGAGAACAGCTGATGAAAAGTCTTCTTGTTGCTTGCTGATTGGTTGTCAGATATGTAAAGTCAAACTTCCTCGAGATGATGTCAGTGCCGCTCAGTGGTAGGAATAGTTTTTATGATCGCCAAATATAATACTAATCAGATTGAGTCAAGCTGACATGCGTTTAGAAAGGTGACATTCCTGTCTATAATTTTCATGCGGACAGTTTTATATTTCATCACTCGTGTCCAAAGTTGTATTCATTTAAAAATGAGTGAAATTTCTGAAATATCACTACGATCAAGGTGAGAATACACCGCAGGCTCGTGAAATGATAAGTGGTGTCTAGGGTTTGCTCGCTTTAGTTCTGGAAATTTTCAAGTCAAAGATGGACCTTGCTCTCTCACTGAAAAAGTCGATGAAATATTACAAACAAGTTGGGTAAACAGACCTACGCTCATGTTAGAAGGGTTTTGTATTCAATTTTCAAAATGCATTCACCAGATTGAATAAAGGCAAGAAGCATGTCAATGACGATTTTATTGGAGAAACTATGAAATTCGAAGATCATACTATTATTAACAAAGTTGAAAGAATTTAGACTTCTGAGGTTTTTGTTATTGTTATACTCATAAATATCTCCCTTGATAATTATTTCAGATGTCCATTCGCGAGGGAGGAAACACATTTTTCATGTATTTCCCCCCGGTGCCCCCACTGAAGCCAAAACTGAAAGTTTAAGAACTGTTTTGAAAAGTTCCCATGAAAACTTTCATTTCGTACTCATATCGGCTACGTTTGATGAATTTTTTTTCAGGGGCCACTCTCCTGTACTGTTATCATCGATTAATAGCCAATTTTTTCGAATCCTAGAGTTAAAACAAAGCCTTGTTTCACTTATGAGTATTAATTGTAGGTACTCAGCTTCAGTCATTCATTAAATTGAATCAAGTGTTCAAAGCATGCACCTTAAACGTTGAAGTTGGGAAAAAATAACTCAAAATTATTCAATCTTCGCATTTAAAACAGCCACTATTTTGTTTTACGATTACTAATACCACTAGCTGAACTGATTCTCAAAGTTATTTATGACCCCTATCATTCCTGAAATTTTCATGCAAATCCTAGCAAAACTGTAGTGTCTGAGTCGGTAAAAAGCGCATGTTGCTCCATAGCCATATGTTGCCATAGTAATAAATGCAGCGCATATTGTTCCATAGTAATACAGGAAAATTCAAACCGCTATAACTTCGCTAAATATGATGCAATCTTTATGAAACTTGCAGGGTTAATCAATCTTACAAATAAACATCCACGTACTGAATTTCATTGAAGGGTACCGTTATGATTTTATTCAAGAAAACATAAAATCGATAAATCATACTATTACTAACAAAGTTGAGTGAATTGCGACTTCTCACGTATTTGTTGTTCTTGTACTCATCAAGGCCTACATTCTTGATTTTTTTCAGATTTTTCGGATGGTAGGTGTCCAATCGCGAGGGGGGGGGGACACAAATTTTTCGTGTATTTCCCCTCCCTGTGCGCCCCTCGAAGCAAACTTTTCCAAACTAAAAA
>OZ017738.1:213319591-213327091 GCA_963969285.1 Odontomyia ornata
CCTTCCACTCAGGTCGCCCAGTCGTCTCCTTCCATACGAGCAATGGTCCGATGTCTTCATCGGCTAGCTTGGCATTTCGAATCTCCTCCGATGACCAACCTTCATCGAATTCGGCCGTTATCAGTCGCAGATCAACGGGCGGTTCCTTTTCCTCAATCCGTCGGCAATGCTTGCAGTTAGGTGGACATGGACGACGAGATAGGGCGTCAGCATTTCCATGAGCACCGCCCTTTCGATGAACAATTTCGTAGTCGTATGACTGCAATCTTTCGATCCATCTCGCAACTTGTCCCTCGGGGCTTTTGAAGTTAAGTAGCCATCTCAGCGATGCATGGTCCGTTCGAAGAACAAATTTCTGGCCATATAGGTACTTGTGGAACTGCTTGGTGGCCTCTATTATATCCAATAGCTCCTTCCTGGTCACACAGTAGTTCCTCTCACTTTTTGAAAGAACTCGACTGTAATACGAGAGGACTCTTTCTTCGCCATTGATCTGCTGAGAGAGTACAGCTCCAATACCGCCGTTGCTTACATCGGCGTCAACTACAAACATTTTTTTGGGTTTCGGATATGCCAGCGCAGGTGATTCACACAGCTTCTCCTTCAGGGTCTCAAAGGCTGTCTGGCATTGTTCATTCCATACATACGGACGATTTTTCTCGGTTAGCTGATGGAGACACTTAGCTGTTTTGGCAAAGTCTTTGACGAATCTTCGATAGTAGGTCGCCAGACCCAGAAAACTTCGTAGTTGGCGCTTGTTGTTTGGTGTTGGCCAGTTTTTCACGGCTTCAATTTTCTCAGGGCCTGTTTTGACCCCTACTGCTGATACGACATGTCCCAGGTATTCTACTTCAGCTGCGAAAAGGGTACACTTGTCGGGACTAAGTTTCAAATTTGCCAGTCGCAATCGCGAGAAAACCTCTTCTAAGTTCCGCACATGCTCTTCGAACGTTCTACCGATGACGATGATGTCATCTAGGTACACCAAGCAGGTTTTCCAGGTTAGACCACGTAGCACGTATTCCATCAAGCGTTCGAAAGTGGCTGGAGCATTGCAAAGCCCAAACGGCATCACCACAAATTGCCACAATCCGGTCCCAACTGAAAATGCGATCTTCTCTCGGTCCTTCTTGTCAATTTCTACCTGCCAGTAGCCACTCTTGAGATCGAGTGTAGAAAACCATTTTGCGTCGGCTAAAGTGTCCATCATGTCCTCGATGCGTGGAAGCGGGTAACTATCTTTCTTAGTGACGTCGTTAAGCTGCCTAAAGTCGACACAAAAACGACTGCTACCATCCTTTTTCTTTACTAGAACTACAGGCGCGGCCCATGGACTGACAGAAGGTTCAATTACACCTTGTTTTTCCATGTCCGAGATCAGCGCGCTCACTTCTCCTTGTTTGGCTATATGGAGGCGTCTCGGTGCTTGTCGAATCGGCTTGGCTCCCTGTGTATCTATGACGTGAGTTACCAGACTCGTTCGGCCGTGGTCATCCGGGCTTGTTGAGAAGGTGTCACTGTACTTGGTGACCAGATCAGAGGCTCGTTTGAATAGCTGCACTGGCGATTTTACTTACTTCAATATGGCCGACGTGGATTCCCGGGCTTTGTCTGTGTCTTGCCTCCTTTTCCAATGATGGTCGTGAGTGGCTTCCAAGGAGGTGATGGTGGAAACAGGCTGGCAGCTGCCGATGACTTCTCCCGCTTTGATGCTCGTGGTTGAGTCTGCGGTGTTAAGGACTCTAACTGGCACATACCCATTCCTTAAAGATCTTACAAGGCTTCGTCCTACAATCAAACTGCGCAATGCCGACGTCTTCGTTGGCTCTATCAGATAAGATCGCTGGTCTCCAGAATCACCATTAAGCTTGGCCCATACAATGCTTTCGGAAGAATTCGGTACATCAGTGTCAGTACATACCACTACATTCATCTTGGGGATTTGGACACTGGGATCCTCCATCAGTACTTCGACATTCTGCCATTTCAATACTCGTTTGCCCAAGTCCAACGTGATTCCATGTGGTCGCAGAAAATCCATTCCGAGAATGCAGTCATCCATAATGTTCGCGACCAGAAAATTATGTCGGAACACAAGGTCTCCCAACTGTATCTGGAGGTTGACCTCTCCATGAACAGGTGCAGTTTCTCCCGTAGCTGTCCGTAGTGAGAAAATGCTGCCCTTGTGAAATTGTTGCTGTCTAACTAGGTCTGGTCGGATAATCGATCGGGTTGCACCAGTGTCGATTGTTATGGTGCAGTGTTCTCCGTCAACTTGACCCGGAAGGCATAAGTCCGCTTCTCCACGATGTAGTCTTGACACGATGATGGTGGTGCTGGGGACGTCGATCCTCCTAGCCAACCTCTGCCCCATGAAGTTGGCTCTTACATGTTTCCCGACCCCTCTGTTTGAAGGGCTTCCATTCTGGGCTCCTGACTCGGTCTGCATCTCCTCCTAGCTGCACACCCTGGACAATAGCTCGGTTTTCTTCGCTTCTTGCAGTCTCTTTGCATGTGCCCCTTCTCTCCGCAATTCCAGCATCTAGGCGCACCATTTACATGCGGGTCTCGCTCAATTTCCACGCGCTCACACCTGCACTCGTCTGCCACTACTTCATGGACCCGGGCAGTGGTACAAGTCGCATTTTTCGCTGCCTCAAAGTTCAGACTGTAAGCCAATGCGTCCTTAACCGTTTGCTTTTGGGCTAAACGCACGGCTTGTTGCAATTCCGGGTCCTTTAGTGCGCTGATGAATGCTTCTGTCGCTGCATCATCTCGATGTTCTGGGTCGTAGGCCGGGTAAGCCAAAAGTGCTAGTCGCTCAATGTCTTAGGCTCGCTGCTGTAGGGTTTCACCAGACTTCTGCACCCGATGTCTTAGCTGTGACCGATAAATCTGCTTTAGATTATCATCTCCATAACGCATATCGGGCGCATTCATTATAGTATTCGAGTTTGAGTGCAATTCAACGGGGGTCGTCTGCAACAGCTCGGCAGCTGGGCCTCTTAGAGCAAGAATCAATGCAGTTGCTCGTTCCTGCTCATTCCAGTGATTTATGCGAGCGGCTGCTTCGAACTGGGTTTTGTAAATAGTCCAGACCGTTTGCCCATCGAATATTGGTGCTTGCACATTTTTAGATGAGCTTTGCGCTGCGGTTATAATTGGAACTGGTGAGGCGGTTACTACTGCCTTCGCTGCTTCCAAGTCCTTTTTCTTTTTTTTCCATCTCATGGTTGACCTGGCTGATCTCAAGGTTGATTCTCTCCTCGACATGTTATACCTTCTCCTCGACGCATTTAATTTGGCTGTTGAGACTACTGAGCTCCGCTTTTATTTCGGTTGACTGTTTTTCCAGCTTCTGTGTGATGTCTGCCTTGATTTCGAACGCTTGTTGGTCTAGCTTCGCTGATTGTTCATTTAGCTTCGCAGCTAAACTGGATGTCTGTTCATTTATCTGCGCTGATTGTTCACTTAGCTTCGCAGCTAAACTGAATGTCTATTCATTTAGCTGCGCTGATTGTTCATTTAGCTTCGCAGTTAAATTGGATGACTGTTGTCGCTGCTCTTGCTGCATCAGCATCAACATTTGCATCAGCGCATTTTCTGGCTCCTTTGGTTTTGGTGTTTAGGCTTCACCACCTTCTGCGCCTCTTTCTGCAGCTGACAGCTCACCTGAATCCAGATTCACGCCTTCCGACTCGTTCGCATCACGCAAGCGTGCAATCAGTATGGCCTTTGTACCTTGTGTAGCCAGATTTCGTTGTTCCAACTCCTCTTTGAGCTCCGATATGCAAAATTGATTAATTTTTAGATGTAAATTTCCTGGCATTTTTATTGATTCGGCTATTTTTCCACGTTAATTTTCACAATTGTGCACTTTAAAATTGTTTAAACGTTTTCACTTCCAAAATTTTAATCTCACTTCTCGACACCACTGACGCGTGTTTTTTGTTCGCGGCCAACAATTTTAATGTTCCGGGGAGGTGAAAACGCAATGTCTTTTAAATTAAATTAAAAGAGTTTATTCAATAAATCAAAAAAAAAATGCACAATCACTTATTTTAGTATTTCACAATTTTAATTTTCACTTAGTCTATAAATTTGTCATTCAACTGTCCACTTAAAATCACTTCGCACTCAAACAATCAATCGCCTTAACTTCGCGTTCCACTATATCGCGGTTGTAATGAATGATCCCCCCATTCATTCAGCTCGCCTTTATATAGGGTCTGTAGTCATTCAACCCAGTCCTCGTACATTGGCGAATTCGCGGGAACATTCGAGCGACTGCAAATGAATGGAGTAGTGACTCACTTTCAGATGTTGCTCATGCTTGTTGGGTTCTCGTGGTTTCGAGTAAATTCGTGTTCTTCATTGAAGTGAAAACAATTGCGACAGTAGCTCGCAGAATTTTTTGTACATGTAACAATATATGTATATATATATATATATATATATATATATATATATATATATATATATATATATATATATATATATGTATATATATATATATATATATATATATATATATATGTATATATATATATATATGTATATATATATATATATATATATATATATATATATTTATATATATATATATATATATATATATATATATATATATATATATATATATATATATATATATATATATATATATATATATATATATATATATATATATCTCGCAGTTTCGTTCGAGGTGACTGATATACTCCTCAGGAGCTGCCACATCAGTCACCTCGGGGCAGCTCGACTGCGGGGTTCCAGATGACCACGAACCCATATATATATATATATGTTGCAGCATGGCAGTGCTGCAAGCTCTATCAAGCAGTAATTTCCACTATTACGCAGTGGTGGCGAACTTATAAGAAATTTTGTTTGAGGAATGCTGGTTGTCCTAAGTGAAAGAACTACATTGTTCTTTCACCCGAGCATTTTAGCTATCAACTTAATAGCATTTTTCGCTCGATGGACTTCAGCTGGTTCCAGCATATGGGCTGGTTCCATTAAAAATCTCGCAGTTTCGTTCGAGGTGACCGATATACTCCTCAGGAGCTGCCACATCAGTCACCTCGGGGCAGCTCGACTGCGGGGTTCCAGATGATCACGAACCCATATTATATATATATATATATATATATATATATATATATATATATATATATATATATATATATATATATATATTATATTTATATATATATATATATATATATATATATATATATATATATATATATATATATATATATATATATATATATATATATATATATTCGATGGGCAAACGGTCTGGACTATTTACAAAACCCAGTTCGAAGCAGCCGCTCGCATAAATCACTGGAATGAGCAGGAACGAGCAACTGCATTGATTCTTGCTCTAAGAGGCCCAGCTGCCGAGCTGTTGCAGACGACCCCCGTTGAATTGCACTCAAACTCGAATACTATAATGAATGCGCCCGATATGCGTTATGGAGATGATAATCTAAAGCAGATTTATCGGTCACAGCTAAGACATCGGGTGCAGAAGTCTGGTGAAACCCTACAGCAGCGAGCCTAAGACATTGAGCGACTAGCACTTTTGGCTTACCCGGCCTACGACCCAGAACATCGAGATGATGCAGCGACAGAAGCATTCATCAGCGCACTAAAGGACCCGGAATTGCAACAAGCCGTGCGTTTAGCCCAAAAGCAAACGGTTAAGGACGCATTGGCTTACAGTCTGAACTTTGAGGCAGCGAAAAATGCGACTTGTACCACTGCCCGGGTCCATGAAGTAGTGGCAGACGAGTGCAGGTGTGAGCGCGTGGAAATTGAGCGAGACCCGCATGTAAATGGTGCGCCTAGATGCTGGAATTGCGGAGAGAAGGGGCACATGCAAAGAGACTGCAAGAAGCGAAGAAAACCGAGCTATTGTCCAGGGTGTGCAGCTAGGAGGAGATGCAGACCGAGTCAGGAGCCCAGAATGGAAGCCCTTCAAACAGAGGGGTCGGGAAACATGTAAGAGCCAACTTCGTGGGGCAGAGGTTGGCTAGGAGGATCGACGTCCCCAGCACCACCATCATCGTGTCAAGACTACATCGTGGAGAAGCGGACTTATGCCTTCCCGGTCAAGTTGACGGAGAACACTGCACCATAACAATCGACACTGGTGCAACCCGATCGATTATCCGACCAGACCTAGTTAGACAGCAACAACTTCACAAGGGCAGAATTTTCTCACTACGGACAGCTACGGGAGAAACTGCACCTGTTCATGGAGAGGTCAACCTCCAGATACAGTTGGGAGACCTTGTCTCGGAATGGATTTTCTGCGACCACATGGAATCACGTTGGATTTGGGCAAACGTGTATTGAAATGGCAGAATGTAGAAGTACTGATGGAGGATCTCGGCGTCCAAATTCCCAAGATGATTGTAGTGGTATGTACTGACACTGATGTACCGAATTCTTCCGAAAGCATTGTATGGGCCAAGCTTGATGGTGATTCTGGAGACCACCGATCTTATCTGATAGAGCCAACGAAGACGTCCGCATTGCGCAGTTTGATTGTAGGACGAAGCCTTGTAAGATCTTTAAGGAATGGGTATGTGCCAGTTAGAGTCCTTAACACCGCAGACTCAACCACGAGCATCAAAGCGGGAGAAGTCATCGGCAGCTGCCAGCCTGTTTCCACCATCACCTCCTTGGAAGCCACTCACGACCATCATTGGAAAAGGAGGCAAGACACAGACAAAGCCCGGGAATCCACGTCGGCCATATTGAAGCAAGTCAAATTGCCAGTGCAGCTATTCAAACGAGCCTCTGATCTGGTCACCAAGTGCAGTGACACCTTCTCAACAAGCCCGGATGACCACGGCCGAACGAGTCTGGTAACTCACGTCATAGATACACAGGGAGCCAAGCCGATTCGACAAGCACCGAGACGCTTCCCTATAGCCAAACAAGGAGAAGTGAGCGCGCTGATCTCGGACATGGAAAAACAAGGCGTAATTGAACTTTCTGTCAGTCCATGGGCCGCGCCTGTAGTTCTAGTAAAGAAAAAGGACGGTAGCACTCGTTTTTGTGTCGACTATAGGCAGCTTAACGACGTCACTAAGAAAGATAGTTACCCGCTTCCACGCATCGATGACATGATGGACACTTTAGCCGACGCAAAATGGTTTCCTACACTCGATCTCAAGAGTGGCTACTGGGAGGTAGAAATTGACAAGAAGGACCGAGAGAAGACCGCATTTTCAGTTGGGACCGGATTGTGGCAATTTGTGGTGATGCCGTTTGGGCTTTGCAATGCTCCAGCCACTTCCGAACGCTTGATGGAATACGTGCTACGTGGTCTAACCTGGAAAACCTGCTTGGTGTACCTAGATGACATCATCGTCATCGGTAGAACGTTCGAAGAGCATGTGCGGAACTTAGAAGAGGTTTTCTCGCGATTGCGACTGGCAAATTTGAAACTTAGTCCCGACAAGTGTACCCTTTTCGCAG
>OZ017738.1:213337091-213349591 GCA_963969285.1 Odontomyia ornata
GTGAAGTAACAGTGAAGTGACCTCAGATGCACCCTTTTTTCCTGTCATTTCCGTGCAACAGTAAATTGTTGCATCATCGTTTGACAAGATTCTGCATAAAATCAAATGATAGCAACAGGCATTCTCCTTGCTTTGCCTTCTGTTTATATATATTTTTCAATTCACGGAATTATTTAGCTTTCTTTAAATGTAACGTTTTTTGAATATTTAGTTCACTTTTTTTAGCAGCATCATTTTCATTCATTATTTTTAAATTCAGCTCGTCACAAATGCTGCAGGTGTCAGATCTTGGAAGGCCGAATTTAATATTAAAATGTTTTGTAAATACTGTGTAATATGAAATATAAGAAATCCTGATTTGTACTTCGTTCAAAAACAACTCATGCATTTTCTTTACACTTGACTCTTCTGGCAAATATGTTGTGTTTGGGTTATTACGTAAAGAGTAGTGACACTGCCTTCCCTTGAAGCTCGTGATGTGTAACTTTATTAACTCCAGTATTGGATCTGCGACTGCATGAGGTTTTGTGGTATGCTTACTTCTGCCATCTTTGGGTAACTGACCTGAAGATATTTTGGCCTGAATTGTACGCAGCCTTCCTCTGGTAATTCCATGCAAATTCATAAACGCTGTGGAGCACACTGGCAACACTTCATCATTAGTTCGCACTTTGTAATAATATGCTAAATCATGGCTGAACGAATCATCATCTTCATCACGGTTATGTCTAAGTGTTCTTTGTTGAATACTTCGTTACGATACTAGTCCTGTAAGATGCGCGTCTTGGTCATTTTTACTTTCATAGTTGTAAAAGATTCTTAGTATTTCTTTTTTTTGTTCAGTCGTTAATTTTGTGAAACATTGCAACCTTTTGCACCTTAAAAACAATGGCGATCTTTATAGGTCATCGTACGTAGCGAAGGCGATAGCCAAAAGTTATCAACATAATATTGTTATCAATATAATATTAAAACACAGTACCTACCTGCAGTCAGGGCGCGTCACAACACCACTTCTTAGACGACCAACGTGATCAATGTGGGGCTCTCCGCCAACCGTGCATTTTTTTATTTTTTCACGTTTAGAAATTATTTTCTTTCTTTTGGCCTTCCAATGTGCACTGCTAGATTCATCTCGTGGTATTTTATCCATTTTTTAAGAAAAAAATACACAACAGTACAACAACTAACAACCCCACCGAGAAAGAAAACTAGATCGTCTTTAAGCCACGGACAGAATGAGCAGATATATGAAATACGTCAAACAAGCAGTTTTTCCATTTTTTTTGGAAAAACAACCATTGTCATGAGTTGACTCATTGACTTAGGCGGTTTCTCCGAAACTGCCTTGACTTTGGTTGTTTTTCCAAATATCAAACAAACTTTTACCCAGAATATCGTTTGACTATTGCACTTTTACGAAAAACTGTGTTTTAGGTTTGATTGCTATGATTACATAAAAACTATAGACATCAAAATATCGTTTTTTTCCTTTTTTGACATATGTTGTTTTTCTAAATACCCTTCATATATATATATATATATATATATATATATATATATATATATATATATATATATATATATATATATACACACATATATATATATATATATATATATATATATATATATATATATATATATATATATATATATATATATATATATATATATATATATATTGTCGCGTGTTTTTGGTTCGCGGTCAAGAATTTAATGTTCCGGGAAAGTGAAAACGCAATGTCTTTTAAATTAAATTTAAAGAGTTTGTTTAATTTGTCAAAAATGCACAATCACTTCATTAACATTTTAACAACTTTAATTTTCACTATTAAAATTCTACCTTCCACTGGTCCATAAATTCCTATCGCATCACTTCACACTCAAACAATCAATATCGCCTGTACTTCGCGTATCGCAGTTTTCTATCGCGGTTGTAATGAATGATGATCCCCGTATTCATTCAGCTCGCCTTTATATAGGGTGTCTAATCATTCAACTCAGTTCTCGTACATTGGTGAATTAGCGGGAACATTCCAGCATGAATGAATGGAGCAGTGACTCACTTTCAGATGTTGTTCATGCTTGTTAGGTTCTCGTGGTTTCGAGTAAATTCATTTGTTGATGTTCTTAATGATTGTGAAAACAATTGCGACAGTAGCTCGTAGAATTATTTGTACATGTAACACTGCCCCCATCTCAGTTCTTTTCGCCCCGAAAAGATGTGTCGCTATTTGTAGTCAATTCTCCCTGAGTGTAATATGGGGCAAGACGGTCCAGGTGCACGATTTTCATTTTGGCTCTCGGCTTACGATGTTCCTGTATTCGGTATAAGACGCCGTTAATTCGCTTTGTAACTAAGTATGGTTTGGAGACCTACCCTTTCGCCGTTGTGGGTCATATAGCCACATCAAGTCATCTTGCTGGAAGCCAGTAGAATTTGCCTTTAGATCATACCTGGTCTTCATGCGGTCAGTAGCCAATTCGAGGTGATTTCGCACTGTCCGATGTATCTGGTTCAACCGTTCTCTTAGCTCACTTGCGTACTCCGAGATCGTTTAGGGTCTCTCGTGAGGTGTTCCGAACTTTATATCAGCTGGCAGACGAATAGTCTTTCCAAAAATGACTTTGGCTGGGGCTTGGCCCGTCGATGCATGTTCGGCAGCTCTGTATGCCATCAAAAATAGTGGGATGTGTCGTCCCAGTCCCTTTAGTTCTCGTCAACCATCTTGGCCAGGTGTTTATTGAGAGTGCCGTTGAAACGTTCGACCAGTCCATCGGATTGGGGATGCATCGGTGCTGTCCTCGTTTTCCGTATTCCGAGCAGCTCGCACATTTCGCTAAAAACTAGTGACTCGAAGTTTCAGCCTTGATCTGAATGTAGTTCACAAGGTACGCAGTACCTACTGACCCAATTTAACACTAGCTGTTCGGCTACAGTAGTTGCTTCCTGGTTGGGAATGGGGTAGACCTCGGCCCACTTGCTGAAATAATCGGCTGCAACCAGCGTATATCGATTTCCCCATTCAGATTCAGGAAAGGGTGCTGCGATGTCAACAGGAATCCTTTCAAATGGTACCCCCACGTTATATGTTTGCATTTGTCCTCTCAGTCGTCGCTTTGGGCCTTTGACGGAAGCGCGAATTGTGCATCTGCGACACCAGTCCTCTACGTCTTCTCGAGCGTGGAGCCAGTCGAATCTTTCCCGCAATTTCGCTTAGGTCTTGTTAACACCAAGGTGGCCTCCCGAAGATCCTTCATGCATTTCCTTTACCACATCATGGATTCGGCTTTTGGGTAGTATAGTTTGCATCCTATAGGAGCTGCCATCCGCCGTTTCCCATTTCCGCTTGAGTACGCCACCCTCCACCTGAAGGGAGTTCCATTGTGCCCAATAGCTTTTCAGGGTTGCGCCATGCGTTGAAACGTCCTTCCACTCAGGTCGCCCCGTCGTCTCCTTCCATATGATCAATGGTCCGATGTCTTCATCGGCCAACTGGGCTTTTCGAATCTCCTCCGATGACCAACCTTCATCGAATTCGGCCGTTATCAATCGCAGATCAACGGGCGGTTCCTTTTCCTCAATCCATCGGCAATGCTTGCAGTTAGCTGGACATGGACGACGAGATAGGGCGTCAGCATTTCCATGAACACCGCCCTTTCGATGAACAATTTCGTAGTCGTATGACTGCAATCTTTCGATCCATCTCGCAACTTGTCCCTCGGGGTTTTTGAAGTTAAGTAGCCATCTCAGCGATGTATGGTCCGTTCGAAGAACGAATTTCTGGCCATATAGGTACTTGGGGAACTGCTTGGTGGCCTCTATTATATCCAATAGCTCCTTCCTGGTCACGCAGTAGTTCCTCTCACTTTTTGAGAGAACTCGACTGTAATAAGAGAGGACTCTTTCTTCGCCATTGATCTGCTGGGAGAGTACAGCTCCAATACCGCCGTTGCTTGCATCGGTGTCAATTGCAAACATTTTTCCGGGTTTCGGATACGCCAGCACGGGTGATTCACACAGCTTTTCCTTCAGGGTCTCAAAGGCTGTCTGGCATTGTTCATTCCAGACATACGGACGATTTTTCTCGGTTAACTGATGGAGACACTTAGCTGTTTTGGCAAAGTCTTTGACGAATCTTCGATAGTAGGTCGCCAGACCCAGAAAACTTCGTAGTTGGCGCTTGTTGTTTGGTGTTGGCCAGCTTTTCACGGCTTGAATTTTCTCAGGGTCTGTTTTGACCCCGTCTGCTGATACGACGTGTCCCAGGTATTTTACTTCAGCTGCGAAAAGGGTAACTTGTCGGGACTAAGTTTCAAATTTGCCAGTCGCAATCGGGAGAAAACCTCTTCTAAGTTCCGCACATGCTCTTCGAACGTTCTTCCGATGATGATGATGTCATCTAGGTACACCAAGCAGGTTTTCCAGGTTAGACCACGTAGCACGTATTCCATCAAGCGTTCGAAAGTGGCTGGAGCATTGCAAAGCCCAAACGGCATCACCACAAATTGCCACAATCCGGTCCCAACTAAAAATGCGGTCTTCTCTCGGTCCTTCTTGTCAATTTCTACCTGCCAGTAGCCACTCTTGAGATCGAGTGTAGAAAACCATTTTGCGTCGGCTAAAGTGTCCATGATGTCATCGATGCGTGGAAGCGGGTAACTATCTTTCTTAGTGACGTCGTTGAGCTGCCTATAGTCAACACAAAAGCGAGTGCTACCATCCTTTTTCTTTACTAGAACTACAGGCGCGGCCCATGGACTAACAGAAGGTTCTATAACGCCTTGTTTTTCCATGTCCGAGATCAGCGCGCTCACTTCTCCTCGTTTTGCTATAGGGAGACGTCTTGGTGCTTGTCGAATCGGCTTGGCTCCCTGTGTATCTATGACGTGAGTTACCAGACTCGTTCGGCCGTGGTCATCCGGGCTTGTTGAGAAGGTGTCACTGTACTTGGTGACCAGATCAGAAGCTCGTTTGAATAGCTGCACTGGCAATTTGACCTGCTTCAATATTGCAGATGTGGATTCCCGGGCTTTGTCTGTGTCTTGGCTCCTTTTCCAATGATGGTCGTGAGTAGCTTCTAAAGAGGTGATGGTGGAAACAGGCTGGTAGCTGCCGATGACTTCTCCCGCTTTGATGCTCGTGGTTGAGTCTGCGGTGTTAAGGACACTAACCGGCACATATCCGTTCCTTAAAGATCTTACAAGGCTTCGTCCTACAATCAAACTGCGCAATGCGGACGTCTTCGTTGGCTCTATCAGATAAGATCGGTGGTCTCCAGAATCACCATCAAGCTTGGCCCATACAATGCTTTCGGAAGAATTCGGTACATCAGTGTCAGTACATACCACTACATTTATCTTAGGAATTTGGACGCTGGGATCCTCCATCAGTACTTCGACATTCTGCCATTTCAATACACGTTTGCCCAAATCCAACGTGATTCCATGTGGTCGCAGAAAATCCATTCCGAGAATGCAGTCATCCATAATGTTCGCGACCAGAAAATTATGTCGGAACACAAGGTCTCCCAACTGTATCTGGAGGTAAACCTCTCCATGAACAGGTGCAGTTTCTCCCGTAGCTGTCCGTAGTGAGAAAATTCTGCCCTTGTGAAATTGTTGCTGTCTAACTAGGTTTGGTCGGATAATCGATCGGGTCGTACCAGTGTCGATTGTTATGGTGCAGTGTTCTCCGTCAACTTGACCCGGAAGGCATAAGTCCGCTTCTCCACGATGTAGTCTTGACACGGTGATGGGGGTGCTGGGGACGTCGATCCTCCTAGCCAACCTCTGCCCCACGAAGTTGGCCTTTGTAGTTTGATGGGCCTCCATTCAAGGCTCCTGACTCGGTCTGGATCTCCACCATCCTGGACAATAGCTCCGTTTTCTTCGATTCTTGCAGTCTCTTTGCAGGTGCCTCTTCTCACCGCAATCCCAGCATCTAGGCGCACCATTTACCTGCCGATCTCGCTCATTTTCCACGCGCTCACACCTGCACTCGTTTGCCACTACGTGTCGCGTTTTTCGCTGCCTCATAGTTCAGACTATAAACCAATGCGTCCATAACCGTTTGCTTTTGAGCTAATCGCACAGCTTGTTGGAACTCCGGGTTCTTTAGTGCGCTGATGAATGCTTCTGTCGCTGCATCATCTCGATGTTCTGGGTCGTAAGCTGGGTAAGCCAAAAGTGCCAGTCGCTCAATGTCTTGGGCTAGCTGCTGTAGGGTTTCACCAGACTTCTGCATCCGATTCCGTAGCTGTGCCCGATAAATCTGCTTCAGATGGTCGCCTCCATAACGCATGTCGAGCGCATTCAATATAGCAGCCGGGTTTGAGTGTAAATCAACGGGGATCGTTTGCAACAGCTTGGCAGCTGGGCCTCTTAGAGCAAGAATCAGTGCAGTTTCTCGTTCCTGCTCATTCCAGTGATTTGCCCTTGCGGCAGCTTCAAACTGGGTCTTGTAAATACTCCAGACCGTTTGCCCATCGAATATTGGCGCTTGCACGTTTCTGAATGTGCTTTGCGCTGCGGTTACAAGTGGGGCTGGTGATGTGGTTACTACTGCCTTCGCTGCTTCCAATTCTTTTTTCACTTTTTCCATCGCATGGTTCATTCTCTCTTCGACCTGGCTGATCTCATAGTTGATTCTCTCCTCAACCTGGCTGACCTTCTCCTCGACCTGGTAAACCTTTTCCTCGACGGATTTAATTTGATTGTTCAGGCTACCGAGCTCCGCTTTCATTTCGGTTGACTGTTTTTGCACTTCGTTGATTTTGATCGCTTGTTGGTCCAGCTTCACTGATTGTTCATTTAACTTCGCTGATTGTTCATCTAGCTTCGTAGTTAAATTGGGCGACTGTTCATTGAGCTTCGCTAATTGTCCATCTAGCTTCGCAGTTAAACTGGATCACATCAGCATTAACATTTGCATCAGCGCATTTTCTGGCTCCTTTGATTTTGGTGTTTCTGCTTCACCACTTTTTGCACCTTTTCCTGCATCTGAGAGCTCACCAGAATCCAGATACGCGCCTTCCGATTCAATTGCGTCACGCAAGCGTGCAATCAGTGTGGCCTTTGTACCTTGCGTAGCCAGGTTTCGCTGTTCCAACTCTTCCTTAAGCTCCGACATGGTCAGTTCATTAATTTTTAGGTTTAGGCTTCGTGGCATTTTTAATGTTTCTTTAAATTTTACTATTGTGCACTATAAAAATGTTCAAATTTTCACTTTCAAAATTTTTAATCTCACTTCTCGACACCATTGTCGCGTGTTTTTGGTTCGCGGTCAATAATTTAATGTTCCGGGAAGGTGAAAACGCAATGCCTTTTAAATTAAATTTAAAGAGTTTATTTAATTTGTCAAAAATGCACAATCACTTCACTAACAATTTAACAACTTTAATTTTCACTATTAAAATTCTACCTTCCACTTGTCCATAAATTTCTATCGCAATTGTCTACTAAAATCACTTCACACTCAAACAATCAATATCGCCTGTACTTCGCGTATCGCAGTTTTCTATCGCGGTTGTAATGAATGATAATCCCCGCATTCAGTCAGCTCGCCTTTATATAGGGTGTCTAATCATTCAACTCAGTTCTCGTACATTGGTGAATTAGCGGGAACATTTCAGCATGAATGAATGGAGCAGTGACTCACTTTCAGATGTTGTTCATGCTTGTTAGGTTCTCGTGGTTTCGAGTAAATTCATTTGTTGATGTTCTTAATGATTGTGAAAATAATTGCGACAGTAGCTCGTAGAATTATTTGTACATGTAACAATATATATATATATATATATATATATATATATATATATATATATATATATATATATATATATATATATATATATATATATATATATATATATATATATATATATATATATATAAATTTCTGTTTTCTGTGGTAATAATAGACAAGAAGCATTATGATGATATGGTGCTTGATCAATTGAATAGCGGAGATTTCTACCAATTAAGAGTAGATATCCTACCGGACTTGATAAACAGAGTGTAAAAACTCCTTAAAGATCAAAACCAGTATTTGGTGACATTAAAAAACTTAGAGGGTCTAACCCCTGCGTACCTAGAATAAAGCGTCTGCCCAAAATCCATAGGAAGGGGGATGAATTAAGGGAAATGATCACAGCCACTAATGCACCTACTAGGAATATAGCCCAATGGCTTTTAAAAGAATGCGCACAACTTCCGTATAAACCTAGCACTATAGGAGCAGCTATCGGTAACCCTCTTTCACCTCTGTTGAGTGATATTTACATGGATTGGCTGGAGTCCGAGGCGGAGAAAAAAGTAACGATGCCTAAAGTATTGGCCAGATATGTGGACGACATTTTCACGATGGTTAAAGCAAATGAGGCGGAAGAGTTACTACATGTACTCAATGGGATACACCCTAAAATAATATTCACGATGGAAAAAGAGAGTCAGGGCCAATTACCGCTCCTGGATCTTTTGATCATAAAGGCCAAAAGTGGATTAGAATTTAACATCTACAGGAAGAGCACAAGTACCCAGAGAACAATCCCCTGTTTTTTTAATCATTCTTATGCATAGAAAATGGCTGCATACAATTGTATGATCCACCGAATGTTGACAGTACCATTGAATAACCAGCATCTGGAACGAGAAAAATAATACATCGTGGACCGGACTAGCAAAAATGGGTACAGGAGGAATTTGATCGAGCAACGTATTCAAAAAATGGAGAAACGACAGAAGAAATGGGCTCACTTCACTATTTTTACAAGAACGACGACAAGTACGAAAATGGATGCCAATCACTCATTCATCAGCTACGAAAAGATTGGAATGCATTTTGAAAAAGACAGGATGCAATACGGCTAGCACGAGCAGAAAATACAGCTTTGAAACAATTCTTGGATCAACTAAGGATGGCAAGAAAAAAAAATTGGGAATCTATAGGATCAGTTGCCCGAAATGCGATAAAGTATATATTCGACAGACGAAACGCTTGGTAAAAACAAGATTCCAAGAACATATTAAGGAGGCTGAACAGATCATCAGAAGAGGTGGAATAGAAACAGCAAGATCATCATTAGCCAGATATATTATTGAGGAATCTTATACTATTGAATGGGCTAATCTAGACATAGTACAAAAAGTCCGGAACTGGAAAAAGTTGGATGCTTGCGAATCCTTATGGATCTCGAGGATCCCCAGCGAACAACATTTAAGTACGGATCTAGGGAATGGATATAGTGAC
The DNA here is from genome assembly GCA_963969285.1 of Odontomyia ornata. Taxonomy (NCBI): domain Eukaryota; kingdom Metazoa; phylum Arthropoda; class Insecta; order Diptera; family Stratiomyidae; genus Odontomyia; species Odontomyia ornata. The sequence goes on from OZ017738.1 coordinate 213,346,345, forward strand.
CTAATTAAAATCATAAAATAACTAATTTTCTGTAATAAAATCTCCACAATTTTTTTACTTGCCGTAGCTAACCCGTAACTACATTACAACTTTTTGTAATTCCCGGCAATAAATTTACCTTTAAGCTCTTTGTTAATTTTATACCTGCCTCAGCTAACCCTTAATTGCATTATAATTGTTTGTTATTTCCCATAGTAGTACTTAAGGATATTCATGTTTATTACCTGATGTATCTTTTCTGCCTTTAAATGTGAAAGGTTTAAATATTCGGATGATTGTAAGAAGAGCATCAGAATACCGCCACTGATGAAGAGGATAACTTGTCTTCAAAATACCAGTATATATATATATATATATATATATATATATATATATATATATATATATATATATATATATATATAACCACCCACTTACACTTTTTGTCATCCTGCTTGTTTGCATTAAGTATAGCTTATCTCAAGCTTTGTTTTGTATCGAGTGGATAATTGGGAAAAAAATTAACAGTTAGACCCTCGAGCTTGTAGTAAAATTTGTGTCGCACTAGCTTTTGTACAATACGAGTAAGTCATTTTTCAAACTTATTACCGTGACGTCGCCGAGATAACATATCTTGCTCTACTTTCACCGAGAGTGTATAAGTTGTTAAATGTGTTTGTGTAAGCTTGTGCTTAGTGTTTGAAATAATAAAAATGCCGTTAGTTGCGATTTTCCTAGCTAGGGCTGTCGCTTTAGGTGATGCTGGATACAGTCAATGTCGTATCGTCCGAATACTCCGTGTACCTCGAACCACGATATGGGGTGCCATTAGATGGTATCGAGAAACCAGATCATATACCTGGAGGCCAGTTCAAGGCAAACATCGTTGCACTTCGACCCAAGCCGACTGTTTAATCGTCAGCAATGTGTTGAGAAATCGCTTTTGCACTGCTTTTGAAGTTCGTACGCGTCTCTTCGAGGTTAGAAATGTTAGTGTAAGTGAACGTAGGATTAGAAGAAGACTCGGTGAAAGTGATTTAAGGGCTTTTCATGCAGCTTGCGCCCCACAGCACCGTAGAGCTAAACCTGGTTTTACACAAGAATATTATGATTGGACTATGGAGCAGTGGAAGAACTTACTGTTTTCAGATGAAAGCAGAATAGCCTTATGTGGTCCAGATGGCCGTCAGTGTGTCTAAAGACGTAAAAATGAGAGGTTTGCTCTCTGCGCTATAGCCGAAACAGTGGGTTATCAGGGCGGATCAATAATGATTTGGGGAGACATCTCTTATGAGCCCCGTACCGATCTTGTCGTCTTTCATGGGGGCAGTGCGAATACTCAAAGGTACGTGGAAGAGGTTCTATGTCGTACCATTTGCCCCATTTATTGGAGAACATTTCAGGTTAATGCATGGTAATGCACGTTGCCATGTCGCTAGATCTGTGACACAACACCTTAATGAAGTCGGAATTCAAACTTTGTCACAGCCAGCGCGTAGTCCGGTTCTCAATCCTATTGAACACATTTGGGACAACCTTAAAAGATGTGTTTGCGCAAGAGTACCAGTGCCTATTACCCTAAGATAGCTCAAAACCGCAGTTTTACAGGAGTGGCGCAATATCCCGCAGTCGGACATTCAGGATGTCATGGATGGTCTTCCAAATAGGCTTCAAAAACCATTAGAGCCCGAGGTGGCAACACCCGTTATTTGAAATCAGTGATAAAAAAATAAACTTTTTCTTGAATTAAACAAAAATAATCAGTTGAAAGAAATCTTACAAAATCGATTTTGTGCAGGAAAAAATGTATATATATATATATATATATATATATATATATATATATATATATATATATATATATATATATCATATATATATATATATATATATATACATATATATATATATATATATATATATATATATATACATATATATATATATATATATATATATATATATATATATATATATAAATAAATAAATATATATATATATATATATATATATATATATATATATATATATATATATATATATATATATATATATATACGAGGTGTGTTCAAAAAATATGGCGAATTTTGTTTTTTTTTTTTCAAAAATTATTTATTTATTCATGAATATCTATTTTGTCCCCTTCAAAGTAATCCCCATGAGATATTATACACTTGTGCCAACGGTTTTCCCAATCTTCGAAGCACTTCAAAAAATCATTTATTTTAATCTTGTTCAGCTCCTCCTTCGATGCCGTCTTTATCTCGTCAAGCGGAGCGTAACGTCGTCCTTTCATGGGCCTCTTCGGTTTAGGAAACAAGAAAAAGTCACAGGGGGCCAGATCTGGGGAATACGGTGGCTGCGGCATCATTAGTGTGTTGTTTTTGGCCAAAAAGTCGCGCACAAGCAACGATGTGTGAGCAGGGGCGTTATCGTGGTGCAAAAGCCAATTTTTGTTCTCCCACGAATCCGGGCGTTTCTGGCGGATTGCTTCGCGCAAATTGCGCATAACTTGCAGGTAATATTCCTTATTGACCGTTCTTCCCTGTGGCAAGAACTCATGATGCACCACGCCCCTGCAATCGAAGAAAACTGTCAGCAAAACTTTCACATTCGACCGAACTTGGCGCGCTTTTTTCGGTCTTGGTTCATGCGGTAGCTTCCATTGAGATGATTGAGCTTTGGTTTCCACGTCATAACCATAAACCCACAATTCGTCACCAGTTATGACCCTCTGGAGCAAATTTGGTTCGTCGCGGACAGAGTTTAACATCTCATTAGCAATGTTCATGCGTTGCTGTTTTTGGTCGCAATTGAGCAATTTTGGTACGAATTTCGCGGCGACCCGTCTCATGCCCAAATCGTTGATAAAAATCGAATGGCACGAGCCAATCGATATGTTTAGGTCCTCAGCAACTTCCAAAACGGTGATTCGACGATTGGCCAATACTATTTTCTCCACTTCATTAATTTTTTCGTCTGTTGTTGAAGTGCTCGGGCGTCCGGCACGCTCTTCGTCGTTCACATCTTCTCGGCCTTCTAAAAACATTTTGTACCACCGATAAACGTTGCTTCGGTCCAAGGTAGCTTCTCCGTATGCCACAGTCAACATTCGGAATGCATCCGCGCACTTAATTTCGTTTTTCACACAAAATTTGATACACGTTCTTTGATCCATTTTTTTGAATAAGTAAAAATCGAAGACGATTGAAAACACGTGCAAGTAAAGCAGCTATCACCAATTAAGCGAACATTCAAAATGGCCGAG
>OZ017738.1:213354591-213377091 GCA_963969285.1 Odontomyia ornata
CGTTCTAGGTTGTAATCACTCCCTTTCTTTAATAAATCACTAAGAGGCTTAGCTTTGCATATAAATTTCCTAAAGTAGCTTGCCAGTCCTAAGAAGTCCTGCATCTGTTTTATCGTCGTGAAATCGAGAAATTCATTATAGCCATCGTCTTCCTCGCTGATGGAGATAAATGACCACTTCTGACTTGGTACCCTAAGTACTCGATTTCATTCTGCAATATCTGGCATTTTGACCATTTAATCTTCAATCCGTTTCTGGCAGCCACTTTCAGCATCTGCTGGAGTCTTTCTACTCCTTCCTTGATTGTAGCTGATGGTATCACGATGTCGTCCAAATATATAATTACAATGCCTTCGTTAACTAGATATCTTAACACGTAATTTATGTACTTCTGAAACACTGAAGGGGAATTGCAGAGACCGAGTGGAACTCGAATAAATTCATATTGTCTACTACTGGTCACGAATGCAATATATTTTCTGCTGAATTGTTCCACCGTCACATGAAAACATCCGTTTTCTAAGTCGAGGGTGGTGAAAAACTTAAAATTCTGTAACTTGTCTACCTGATCTTCTATGACAGGTAAATGATATCGATCCTTGTGGATTTTTTTATTGATACCCCGGTAATCAACACACAATCGGTGTGTTCCGTCTTTTTTCTTTACTAGAACTACCTGACTTGCAAAATCAGAACTACTTTCTTGGATAATGCCCTTTTCTAACCGCTCCTTGATTTGATTCTGTATTATGTTTTGTTCTATTGGTGGGAATCTCCTTGGCGGTCTGTGTATCGCTAGGTCATCGGTCGTTACGATTTTCATTTGGATAGGTGATTCTAGAGGAGCTTCGGGAACATAATTTTCTATTGATACAAGCACTGTTGCAACCACGAAAGCCACCGCAGATGCAGACATTAAGTTTTGGTAGAGGGGTGTGTAGCCCGGGGTGGCATACTGAGGCCGGCTAGCGCTCAGTCGTGTCATGAGAATTCCGGGACACCCTCTGCTTGTGCTGAGCCACCTTACATATAAATACTAACACGGCGGGAAAAGGACGGGAAAGGGAGAGGTCATTTTGAGAAATGAAAGATGATGCTCTTAACTCGACATAGCCGTTATATTTAGTTTAAAAATGAAATTCTACACAGGAAATTCACAAATTTTAATTTCAATAAAAAAAACCCCTTTAAAATTTTATGTAAAAGCAAACAATCAATAAATTTTTTATAAAAGATAACAAAGAAAAAAGAATGAACTTGATAATGAGAATCAAATATAAAAAAGTCCAAATTGGTACTCACTATTTCCTCGTGAAACTCCGAGCACTCGGCGAAGACAAAAAAAAAGAGTGTGGGGCCACTGTAAGTTAAGTTTAAATTAGTTTGAAGATAAACAATCAGAATCAATCGAACACTCAACGGCCATTTATATCACTATGATCCAACAACACAACAACACAAAAAGTCCAAAATCCGGCACTTTGCCTTCTAAATCTAGCATCAATTCTTTCTTCACTCCTAAAACATTATTTCTTTCTTCACTCATGAGACATTATTTCTTTCTTCATTCATAAGACATTCGCTGTTGGTTCGTTTTTTTCTCTAATTCTGAAACACCGCAGTAACTTAATTCCTGGCGGCCGAAAACCAAAATTCTGTTCCCTCACTTGTAAATTCGCACAAATTTTAATTTAGCCTACATCCAATGCAGTTTTTCGGTTCTTCTTCCTTTCCCACACCAAAACTTCCACCACTAAAGTACGCAATCAAAAAAACTGTTTTTCACTTTCTTCTTCCGACACCAAGAACTCAATTTCGTTTCAGTCCAAATCCAGATTTCCTTCCTTTTCGAATTAAAAAATTAACAAAACTTTTCCGATCCTGCCAAAAACACTTCCGCTCATTTTCAAGCCAAAAACTGACTGCCCCTATCCCAACAACTTAATCCCGTATTTTTCACTTCCATCCAATCCGATTCCGAGATCTCTTTTTCATTTTCAATTACCGCTGTCACCTTTGGGTAACGTTATCGAAGTTCATTACACTTCGATTCCGCTACCCACACATTTTTTTCCTTATCGACAAACACAATAGTATCCATTGATTTGCATATATGGCAATTTACATCATCCAAGAATCACGTGATTGAATGCAAAGTGTCACATATACATTACGAAAACTATTGATTTCGCTGATACCTCAAAAAGAGTGCTTCCCTGCGGCCTGGGGAACTTGAACCCAGGGTTCCAGCAGACCCCCAGTCGAGAACTCGTGACGCAGCCAATGGTGCCATGTATTGTCGATCTCCCATTCATCTCATAAGCAAATTCAATGATGCATTTGGGTATGAGATTGAATTTTGTTAGTAGGGAAACGTGAATTAATTTTTGTTAGTATAAGAAAATAAAATTTTTTAGTGGGAATTAGTGAATAGAATTAGTTAGCATGAAGGAAGGAATTAGGTTTTGTTAGGAAAAATGTATTGAATAAAGTTTTGTTGAATGGAATGTTGTTAGTGGGAAAATTGAAATTATTAGTATATATTACATTATTTTAGTTGGAAATAATGGAAAAGGGTAGGATCGTGATGGTCGGGAAATAAAAATTATGGGGAAATTGGAAGAAGGTAAATGAAAATAAATAAATACACGCAGGAAAAGGTAGGAGTGCCCAAAGGAAGGTGGAGAGGTTGTGGCGGCAATTTGAAGTTGCGAATGGGAGAAAGTTGGTACGCCGGAATTCGCAACAGCACCTTCTTCCTAATATCTTCGTCTTTAAATGGGATACGTCAGGAAACTTGGACGTTTTATCCACCATATCCCCTTCAATTTCTGCTAAGAAGCATGTCTGAATGTAATCTTCGGGTTGCAATTTATTGTCAACGTTCCTCGACACTTTCTTTCTTAGGGTTTTGTAAAATAAATTTACAAAACCCTACTAGTTTCGCGACCAGTCTGTCCGTCTGTCCGTCTGTCCGTCCGTCCGTCCGTCCGTCCATCCGTCCGTGTGTCACAGCAGTTTTTCTCGGAAACTACTTAAGCTAGAAACATCAAATTTAGTGTGTAGGTGTAAAGTGGTGATCTCTTCAAAGTTCAACTACAAAAAAAATTTAATTAGGTATTTAAGGGGGGTCTCCCCATATAGGAGAGTGACCCCCCGAAAAAAAAATTTCATTGAAGGTAGCCGATATGGATATCAAATGAAAGGTCTTGATGAGAATTTTTCAAAACAGGTCTTAGTTTGGCAAAATTTGCTTCGTGGGGCGCACAGGGAGGGGAAATACACGAAAAATTTGTGTCCCCCCCCTCGCGATTGGACACCTGTGCTCCGAAAAATCTGAAAAAAATCAGGAATGTAGGCCTTGGTGAGTACAACAACAACAAATACGTGAGAAGTCGCAATTCACTCAACTTTGTTAGTAATAGTATGATTTATCGATTTTATGTTTTCTTGAATAAAATCTTAACAGTACCCATAAATTCAATGAAACTCAGTACGTAGATGTCTATTTAGAAGATTGATCTATCCTGCACGTTTCATAAAGATTTAGCGAAGTTATAGCGGTTTGAATTTTCCTGTATTACTATGGAACAATATGCGCTGCATTTATTACTATGGCAACATATGGCTATGGAACAACATGCGCTGTTTACCGACTCAGACACTAAAGTTTTGCTAGGATTTGCACGGAAATTTCAGGAATGATAGGTGGCGTGTATATCTTTGAGAATCAGTTCAGCTGGTGGTATCAGTAATCGTAAAACAAAATAGTGGCTGTTTTAAATGCGAAGATTGAAAAAATTTGAGTTATTTCTTCCCAACTTCACCGTTTAAGGTGCATGCTTGGAACACTTGATTCAATTTAATGAATTACTGAAGATGAGTACCTACAATCAATGCTCATAGGTGAAACAAGTCAAGGAGGCGGGAGAGAGCTCCTAGCAAAAGGGTTTTGTAACCATTCTAGGATTCGAAAAAATTGGCCATTAATCGATGATAACAGTACAGGAGAGTGAAAAAAAACAAACGTAGCCGATATGGGTATGAAATGAAAGTTTTCATGGGAGCTTTTCAAAACAGTTGTTAAACTGTCAGTTTTTGCTTCAGTGGGGGCACAGGGGGGAAATACATGAAAAATGTGTTTCCTCCGTCGCGGATAATGAAATAATTATCAAGGGAGATATTTATGAGTATAACAATACCAAAAACCTCAGAGGTCGAAATTCGTTCAACTTTGTTAATAATAGTATGATCTTCGTATTTCATATTTTCTCCAATAAAATCGTCTTTGACATGTTTCTTGACTTGATTCGATCTGGTGACTGTATTTTGTAAATTGAATACGAAACCCTTCTGACATGAGCGTAGGTCTGTTTACCCAACTTGTACTTATATTCACTTTCCTTTCTTCAACTAAGATAAATGCTAATTGCAACAGATTCATTCCGATTATCAAATTTGGTATCATATGGGAATTTTTAACAACGTGTACTTCAATATTTTCAAAAATATCTCCATTGATTTCGATGTCTAGCATACAAGAATCTCTCGTCATGATATTTGCTCCCAATCCTGCAATAGTCAGTTGAGCAACTTCTTGGTAATATTTAGGATTAATCGACTTTAAATGGCTTTCCTTCATTTTGCAGAGGTCACTTCCCGTGTCTAGTAAACCTTGTAGCAAACAACCATTAATTTTACATGATACATATCTTGTATTTGTGACAGCGACATGCGTAGATTTTCCCGTTGTTGCTACCGCAGGACAGTTGGGTCTTTTATGTCCGAACTGATTACACCCGAAGCACTTAGGACCTATTTCCTTGTTTGGACAAGAATTGAACTCGTGATCCACCGATCCACAGTTAAAGCAATATCGCTTCGGTTTTGTTTTTTCATTTCTCTTCGTTGGTTCATTTTTAGACTGTCTTTTTCCTTCGTTACTTTTAGTGTTCACGTATTTACTATTCTCGTTTCTAATTTTTTCGTAAATTTCAAGCTTTTCCTTAAATTCTCGAATCGTTTTTGCGCCATAAAGAATACTTTTGTTACTTGCGTAATCTTTTGTTGCGTGTATGACATATTCAATTATAGAAATCTCCTCTATATCAGCTTGTGACGCAATGTCAATCATATGATACAAATATTCGCGGAGTGTTTCATCAGTTTTCTTTTTTCTTTCCTTGAGCTTGCTGTGGACGTTTGCGCAAGATATTTTGGGTTGGAATTCTAGAGTTAATGCACTCTTCAGCTCCGGGTATGTGAGTAGCTTGGCGTCACAAGCCGCAAAAGTCTTGACTGCTCCCGTCAATGATCGTTTACAAAATATAAACTTTTGTATTTCGCCCCAACCGAAGGTATTCGCATATTGTTCGAACTCAAAGATCCATTTCTTAACACTCATTGTTTCGTCGCCAGAAAATTTAGATAGGATGTTTTTGAAGTCAGTGTAACTGCATTTTACAAACCTTTCTCTTTGTATATGCGTCATTTGTGTCGAAGTTCCATCCACACCAGAGTCAAAATCTACCAAGGAGTGGCTGTTCTGTCGATTTTTATTCCTTCTTCCGCTCATTTCTTATCAAGAAATAAACTTTAAATAGGCGTAATACCCGCAACGCACCGTATCCGTGTTAATATATCAACTTTGCTAATTTGCTGTTTATATGTTGGTACTGTTATGCAGCAAGAAATGAACTGTTGAAGTTAGCTGGACAATACCGTTAATTTTCACGATCAGTATCATAGGTTATGTCTTGTTACGCGTTTTGTACACTTTTTATTGATATATAATTTTCAGTCACTCACGAATCACCCCAGTGCAATTTTCAGTTTCCAGTCACTTTTTAGGGTTTTGTACTAAAATACAAAACCCTATTGCAATCACGACCTGTGTCCGTCTGTCCGTCTGTCCGTCCGTCCGTCCGTCCGTCCGTCTGTATGTCACAGCACTTTTTCTCCGAAACTATAGAGGCTACAGGCATGAAACTTTGTGGAAAGGTCAGAAGTGGTGACCTCTTGAAATTTCAAGGGTGGAAAAATTTTTCAAAGGGGTTTAAGGGGGGTCTCCCCATATAGGGAGGTGACCCTTTAAAAAAAAATTTTCACCATTGGTAGTCGAGTAGGGTGTCATTGGAAAGGTCTTAATAAGATCTTTTCAAAACAAGTCTTAAAATTGCCTTATGAATACCGAGAGGGGCAGGGGAAGGGGAAATGTACGAACTTTTCGCGTACCCCCCCCTCCCCCCCTCGCGATTGGAAACCTTCCATCCGAAAAATCTGAAAAAAATTATGAATGTAGGCCTTTATGAGTACAACAACAACAAATACATGAGAAGTCGAAATTCGCTCAACTTTGTTACTAATAGTATGATTTATCGATTTTATGTTTTCTTGCATAAAATCTAAACGGTACCCTTAAATTCAATAAAATTTAGCGAACGGATTACTTTCTATAAGATAAATTTTTTCTGAAAGTTTCATGAAGATCCAATAGTATTTAACGAAGTTATAGCGATTTGAATTTTCCCGTATTACTATGGAACAATATGCCCTGTATTACTATGGAAACATATGGCTATGGAGCCATATGCGCTTTTTATCGATTTAGACACTACAGCTTTGCTAGGATTTGCATGAAAATTTCAGGAATCATAGGTATCATGAAAATGAGTACATACAATTGAAACAAGTCGAAGAGGCAGGAGAGAGCTCCTAGCAAAAGGGCTTTGTAACCATTCTAGGATTCGAAAAAATAGGCCATGAATCGATAATTACAGTACAGAGGAGTGGGCCCTGAAAAAAATTTCATGAAAGGTAGCCGATTGAATATCAACTGAAACTTCTCTATGAGAGCTTTTGAAAACCGTTCTTAAACTGACAGTTTTTGCTTCAGTGGGGCCAATGGGGGGGGGGAGGGGGTGGTGTAAAAACATGAAAAATGTGTTTCTAAAAAATCTGAAAAAATTATCAAGGGAGATTTCTATGGGTATAACTAAAACAAATACCTCAGAAGTCAAAATTCTTTCAACTTTGTTAATAATAGTATGATCCTGGAATTTCACATTTTCTCCAATAAAATCGTCTTTGACATGTTTCTTGATTTTATTCGTTGCTGGTTACTGCATTTTGTAAGTTGAGTGCAAAACCCTTCTGACATGAGCATAGGTCTGTCTACCCAACTTGTTATCACTGTTGCCGGTCCAATTGTAAATGATTCCAATCCCGGATGGTTGCAAGTCTTTATTGATTCCAATTTGGTTCACTTCACATCCCGGACGACTTGAATCCTAGTTAATTTCAGATCCAGGTTGATTTCAGATCCCGGTTGACTACACATCCCGGTTGAGCCCCCAAATTATGTGGGATGTGGAATTTGAGGTAAATAAAACAGTGCTAATATGTTCAGTCGTATTCGAATTGATGTGTCCACGCCCACGGTCAAAAGACAAGAGAGCGATTTTGAGTGCCTGCATCCAATTGATGCGATGTACATTACGGTTAGTTTCAATTCAAGCAAGACTCGGAAAGTAATTGTAACAAATTAATACGCAACAAGTTAGTATTACGAAGTAGGAAGATATGAGTGTAGATTGAGGAACACAGCTGGAGATGGCTATGATGAGCTTATGTTTATTCATTCCCATATATATATATATATATATATATATATATATATATATATATATATATATATATATATATAGATATATATATATAGATATATATATATATATATATATATATATATATATATATATATATATTTATTTATTTATTTTTTTTTTTAATTTTTTTTTTTTAAACTTCGATTCCCTTCCACTCTCTCCATTATACTTTTTTCATCGCACAACGCTCGTGCGACCTGCACTTCACATTTCGTCGTTTCCTCAGGTGTGCCACCCAGACAATGATTAGACCATCGGTATAAGGGGGCACACAAACTTTGTGAAGTTATCCTATTAATCTCATCTTGTCCATTTCGTGATCAGCTCTCAGAGATAAAAAAAAGCTGTTTAATACGCCGTGGGAAAAAAACTCTGAGTTATAAAGATAGCTGTCTTTTCAAGCATCTCGACGATAGGGTTTAAAGTGCCCTTAGATGCTATGTTGAAATTCATTGGACTGAGGTTCTCCATAATAATATCTTTCTGCTATACAATCTCGACGATAGGGTCAAGAAAGGCCCTAAGATGCGATGTAGAAATTTATTGCACTGAGATTCAATCGTTGTTAAATAAATATTCTTTAAGGCTTTTTTTAAAAACTATAAGTGAGTTTGCATCCTTAACTGAATCTGGGAGATTGTTGTATTACGCAAGGCATCATTCGTAGCGTCATTCTTTAGACGATCCGTTCTTGCAAAAGGTATTATGAATTGATTTGCGTTCCTAACATTGTAGTGATTTTTCTGCGATACTTTCATAAATTGAATATGAGACGACGAATTTGAGTTCAAGCATTTAAAAATAAACTTGGCTTTCTCTGCTTCAACGATTTGAGTAAATGTTAACGCTTTCGCTGATTGGTACACAAATCTGGTTGGTGTACGTATTGGTATATTTAGCATATTTTTATAAGCCTTGGTAAGCAACCTGGAGATGATATTAAGGTGTTGTTTTGATGACTGGCTCCAGATTACTACTCCGTAATGTAGTTTCGACAGAACGAGTGTATTACGCACCATCTGCTTGATATTGCTTGGAAATCCTTCATATCTTCTCACAAATCCAATAACAGGAGCTAATTGTCTTCTTAAGTTGTTTATATGCGATAGCCACGTTAATCGTTGGTCGATGATGAGTCCAAAATATTTGAATTCCGCTACTCTCTCCAGTTTTTCGCTATAAATTCTTATATCAATGTTAATGTCTTCCTTGTTCTTCTGTTTGAAAATAATGTATTTGGTCTTAGAAGTATTTAGCGCTAGCTTATTATTATATACTTAACCACGAATGATATGTACTTAGATCCTCATTAATGGTATTCTCTATGTAATCTTTTTGCATCCCGAGTAAAGTAGAGCTGTGTCATCAGCATATAGTGCATGGTGTCCCTTCAGTCCACATGTATTTAAATTGTTAGTGTATAACAAGAATTAGGTAGGGCCAAGTATGGAGCCTTGGGGAACGCCTGATTTCATAGGTGCCAAGTCGCTCAATACATTATTGACTACTGTCTTCTGCGATCTCCCTTTTAAGTAACTCCTAAAAAATTGATTTGGTTTCCCGTGAATGCCATATAATTCGAGTTTACGAAGTAAAAGCTCATGATCTACCGTATCAAACGCCTTTTTCAGATCCACAAAAATGGCAGCAACATAGTCACCCTTGTCAAGTCCTGTATTTATGAAACGCGTGACTGAGAAAAGAGCATCAAAAGTTCCTTTATTTTTCTGGAAACCGAACTGTTGTAAATTTAAAATTGAATTTTCCTTAATGAATGATGAAAGACGGATGTTTATTAATTTTTCGAATATTTTACTAAATCCTGTTAAAAGCGCGATCGGGCGGTAATTATTTGGATCCATACGGTCTCCTCCCTTGAAGATTGGGACTATTTTTGCTAGTTTTCCTTCCTCAGGAAACGTTCCCTTCCTAATATGTTTGTTGACAATTTGCAACACATTCTGCTATCTCTTCCTTTATAAGTTTTATTTCATCCATGGTGATATTGTCTATACCTGGTGCTGTATTTTGCTTCAATTCATCAATAATTTTTATTACTTCAACTTTGTTAGTTAGATGCATGTGAAAGGAAGATTTCGGCGACGTAATTGTAGAAGTAAAATTGCTTGTTGGCGCTTGGTGGATTCCATTGGCAATTTTTTCACCTATAGTTGAAAAAAAGATATTGAGGTTACTTGCAGCTTCAAATGCATTTACTGAAGATGAGTTCTCTATGGTGGAATCCCGGGTCGTAGAGTTACGCGGTGAGTTTCTTTTAACTTCATTTATTATGTCTCATATTTCATGCGCATTGTCGGCCGCTGAATCTAGTCTTTTGGAGTCATACAAAAGTTTTGCTTCTTTCACAACACGTTTAGCTATTTTATTGGCTTTGATGTATATAAACCTGAAGGATTGATCATTCATGTTCCTTTTGTAGTTCATATAAGCCTTCCGCTTGTTCTTACTTGCCTCAATAACTTTTTTGGTTATCCATGAATGTTGACGACATCTTATTTTTTTCTCCGTAGTCGAGGTGTCCTTAGCTTCCATTATGATGTTTGTGAGCTCCACTAAGTTTGAAGGTTTTTGGTTAATTAATAAACCCTTAAGATTTGATCTAAAGAGGTCCTTATTTAAGTATTTGAAAACTCTGTAAGCAGGCTTTTGCTTTTTATTTTTTTTAATGCCTTGTATAACAACTTTAAGAACACGATTAGTTCTGGCCAGTCCTCTAGAGGATAAGCAACTTTCCCAGCAATTCGATTATCATTTGTGACTATGTGATCCAGGCAGGTATTAGATGCTAGTCGAGAAGGTTGAAGTGGGTTCACAATAGTGGCACCATTCGTTTCTAGTACGTCGTTGTACATCCTTGACTCATTAGATTCAACCATTAGATCTATATTCGTATCGGCAACTGTGATCAAATTATTTTCCATAGAATATAGTTCATCTAATGTCAAGCACAGGTCTTGCGCGTTAAGTCGGGTGGGGTTGTAAAATGTGCCAATTTTTATTTTCTTTCCAGGGCATACTAGTTCGATGACTATCATATTGTATTTATCCGGTATTACTCGCCTCGTTACGAAATTAAGAGTTTTTTTAATATAAATTGCTGTTCCTCCACCTCTTCCGGGCCTGCAGGAAAATACAGAATCGTATCTCTGAATGTTGTAGTACTCCACTTCCTCGGAATATATCCAGACTTTATTAAGTATAATTAAATCTATATTCGAATGTTACTTTACATAAATTTGAAGTTCGTTAAGTTTTTGTCTTAAACTTCTTATATTAGCATAGAGGATAGAAATTTGGGTGTCTTCAAATATCTTTGTATTATTGAATGGTATATAAATCATCGTAGTTAATGCTTCTCTTAGCAATCAAAATCCTACGTTTTAATTCTGGGCATTCCGTCGAATCTGCCCGGTGTGCATGGCCAATTTTCTTACCATTTTCCATACAATTACAACATTTTTCAACTGAGCCTTAACAGTCTCTTGTATCATGCTGTGATCCACATTTTGCACACCTCAGTTCCCCTTCAAATTTTGATGTCTTGTGATTGAACTTTTGGCATTTGAAGCACCTTGTGACGTTAAAATAACATATCTATTTGCTATCTTCTTGAACATTGTTCCATTCACCTCTAAAATATGTAACCGTTTTCCGCTCCGTATTCTTCTAGAGTGAACTCATTCCATTTTATCTTCATCTAAAATGTTCGGGTTCAGACTTTGGATTTCAGTTCTTACCTCCTCGTTTGTGAATTGCTTCTCTAATCCATTTATAACCAATCTTGGTTGACGCGACTTAGTTTCCATTATTTCGTATCCCTTCGTATTTTCCTTAATAATATTGAGAAGCGTAGATGAATTTTCATTAGAAGAAGTCTTAATAATTGCTCCACCATTGCGAATCGGGCGGACTAGCTGGAGTGGAATCTTGCATTGAGAGGGTCGGATTTTAGATTTGAAATCGGAAAGAGTTTGATCGGAGCTTGAATGGGCTTTGGGCTTGATGATTATGCCTTTTTGTGATGATGTCTTTGTGCGTTTTTCTTTATGCAAACCAGTATCCAATTTGGTCACATCTGCATATGTAATTTTATTTACATGAGTGTTTTTTTCCATTAAGGCACTGACGGTAGACTTCAGTTCAATTAGCTGGTTGACTATTTGCTTCATTTGTTCCATGAGACGATCATCTTTTAATTTTTTGTTATAAGATTTACAAGCGGAGCACATCCAAAGAACATCTTGAGTAATCTCCATAATCTTCAGATATCTTTCTTCAGACATTTTAATACAGCTTATGTGGAACCACTTATTACATATTCCATCACACCCTATTCCTTGTTCCGAATTCTCAGCGGGCTTTTTGCATTCACCACATTTGTTGCATTCCACCGTCGACATTTTCCTTATATATTATTTTAGGAACTCTTACCAATAATAGTTGAACAGGATTCAATCACTGCTATTTTAATCTTATGATGATAATTATTATTTTATAAATTGTCTGCAATATCAATTTATTACGCGTAGGGGAAATAATATTAATACACCTTATGAAATTAAGTTGAAAATTATCAGTAATAATTAGTTGGAAAAATTGTTATTAAGTTTATTCCAATAGAATTCCACTTTTTAAACGTTTTTCTGTAGAGCTGATAATTTCACTTCACCACCTGACAGTTGTCAAATCAATATATATATATATATATATATATATATATATATATATATATATATATATATATATATATATATATATATATATATATATATATATATATATATATATATATATATATATATATATATATATATATATATATATATATATATATATATATATATATATATATATATATATATATATATATATATATATATATATATATATATGCGATAGTGTGTGGAAAGCGAATTGAAAAGCAATCAAATAATAGTGAATTGATTTTATAAGACAATTGCGATAGAAATTTAATTGACAAGTGAAAGTTAGATTCTAATTAAAATTGTGAAATAGTGCTGTCGCGTGTTATGGTTCGCGGCCAATAATTTAATGTTCCGGGAAAGTGAAAACGCAATGTCTTTTAAATTAAATTAAAAGAGTTTATTTAATTCATTAAAAATGCACAATCACTTCACTAACCATTTCACAACTTTAATTTTCACTATTAAAATTCTACCTTCCACTTGTCCATAAATTTCTATCGCAATTGTCTTCTAAAATCACTTCACTATTACTTGATTGCTTTTCAATTCGCTTTCCACACACTATCGCAGTTTTTATCGCGGTCGAATGAATGATCCCCCCATTCAATCAGCTCGCCTTTATATAGGGTCTCTAATCATTCAACTCAGTTCTCGTACATTGGTGAATTAGCGGGAATATTCGAGCAGCGTAATGAATGGGCAGTGACTCACTTTCAGATGTTGATCATGCTTGGTGGGTTCTCGTGGTTTCGAGTAAATTCATTTTGTTGATGTTCTTAATTGTTGTGAAAACAATTGCGACAGTATCTCGCAGAATCATTTGTACATGTAACACTGCCCCCACCTCAGTTCTTTTCGCCCCGAAAAGATGTGTCGCTATTTGTAGTCAATTCTCCCTGGGTGTAATATGGGGCAAGACGGTCGAGATGTGTACGACGTCGTTGATTTGCTTTGTAACTCGGTATGGTCCCTCCCAATTATGTTGCAACTTTGGAGACCTACCCTTTCGCCGTTGCGGGTTATATAGCCACACCAAGTCGTCTTGCTGGAAGCCAGCAGATCATACCTGGTCTTCATGCGGTCAGTAGCCGATTCGAGGTGTTTTCGCACTGTCCGATGTATCTGGTTCAACCGTTGTCTTAGCTCACTTGCGTACTCCGAGATCGTTTGGGGTTTCTCAGGGGGTGTCCCGAACTTTATATCAGCTGGCAGACGAATAGTCTTTCCAAAAATGACTTTGGCTGGGGCTTGGCTTGTCGATGCATGTTCGGCAGCTCTGTACGCCATCAAAAATAGTGGGATATGTCGGTCCCAGTCCCTTTGGTTCTCGTCAACCATCTTGGCCAGGTGTTTATTGAGCGTGCCGTTGAAACGTTCGACCATTCCATCGGATTGGGGATGCAGCGGTGTTGTCCTCGTTTTCCGTATTCCAAGCAGCTCGCACATTTCGCCAAAAACTAGTGACTCAAAGTTTCGGCCTTGATCCGAATGTAGTTCGCAAGGTATGCCCCTACTGACCCAATTTAAAACTAGCTGTTCGGCTGCGGTAGTTACTTCCTGGTTGGGAATGGGGTAGACATCGGGAAATAACTGGCTACAACCAGCGTGTATCGATTTCCCCATTCAGATTCAGGAAAGGGTGCTGCGATGTCAACAGCAATCCTTTCAAACGGTACCCCCACGTTATAGGTTTGCATTTGTCCTCTCAGTCGTCGCTTTGGGCCTTTGACGGAAGCGCAAATTGTGCATCTGCGAAACCAGTCCTCTACGTCTTCTCGAGCATGGAGCCAGTAGAGCCTTTCCCGCAATTTCGCTAAGGTCTGGTTAACACCAAGGTGGCCTCCCAAGGATCCTTCATGCATTTTCTTAATCACATCGTGGATTCGGCTTTTGGATAGTATAGTTTGCATCCTATAGGAGCTGCCATCCGCCGTTTCCCATTTCCGCTTGAGTACGCCACCCTCCACCTGAAGAGAGTTCCATTGTGCCCAATAGCTTTTCAGGGTTGCACCATGCATTGAAACGTCTTTCCGCTCAGATCGCCCAGTCGTCTCCTTTCATAGTGTTGCACAATACCAGTACACCCTATGTATACTGGCATGCGCTGGGAGCTTGATATGATGTGTATCCTATATTTTTTGCATTAACCGCAGGGGTTTAAACGATGAGTTATTTAGTAGTTAGCAGCTAGAATGTATTTATTGAGCAGGGAAACGTAGTGACTAGTGGAAGCGTGTCTGCAAACCATTTCAGTTCAACAGCACAGAGGCTCCGATTGGTTGGTATATTGTTTTAATATTAAATGAATGTAGCGTGTCTAGTGACTTACAACTAAAAATAGCGTGTCCGCTGACAACTAGGGTCCACAGCTCAGAGGCTATTGTCGGTTTCCTTACCGACTTGTAGTTAAGATTAGCGTGTCCACCGGCAGCTTCGGCCGATGGCTCAGAGGCTATTATGAGTTTTTGTTGTGCGTTATAACTAAAAATTGCGTGTCCGCTGACGACTAGGGATAACGGCTCAGAGGCTATTGTCGGTTTACTTACCGACTTGTTATTAAAAATAGCGTGTCCACCGACAGCTTCGGTCGATGGCTCAGAGGCTATCTTTTTTTTTACTTAGACTAAAGGCTGAGTGGCTGCCGACAGTTTTGTTTTGAAGGGACCACATTTGTGGCTCTCGACAGTGGGTTTTCGGAGAACCACTCAACTTATTTTGTTTTCCTATTTATTTATAAAAGCTTGCCGGGATTTATCAGCTTGACTGCCACTAGTTTCCTTTTAATTACTGCTTATACTATGAAATTGCAAATTGAGTGCTGAATTCATATTTTGTCATTCGTGGGGGAGAAAAAATGGGAATTAAAGAGATAATTGGTTTAAGGGTAAATTTGTTTGTATTGAGTTGGCCTATATTGTATTGAGCTATATTAATTCAAACTCATTTGTTTCACAGTTCCTACACTTGGATTATTTCAGTGAAACTTGAAATTATTAAAGTTTCTTGTTGAGCATTTGCATTGAAAAATTGTCTCTTATCTAAATTTGATATTCATTTGACGTGACGCGGTTGGTTTATTTATTTGCACTTAAATTTAACTGCATTAAAAATTATTGGTCAAACGTCTATTCATTAATTTCATCTTCATTAAAGGCTCTCAAGAAATTATTCGAATGCTAGATCAATTTTAAAGATAAGACTTGAATATTCATGTGGGTGCGCGTTATTGTTATTATTATTGTTTCAGTTGCTTGAGCGATAAAAGATGTTATGTTGATATAACGATGGACACGAGTTTGTTTACTCGTTATTTATGTTTTCATTATGCTTACTTGTGTTTGATGGTTACTTGTACTGTTGATTGTTTTGCATGTAAGTCAACTGAAACATTATCTCTTCGATAAGTTGTACGTTAAATTAAGTTTGAATCATTTGGAAGTTTATTTGATTGATTTTAAAATAGACTAGATTAGATTTTGGAACATAAGATATTGGATATGAAAATTATATGCTTGTTATTTAAATGATCAATGAGATTGGTTTTTTTTTTTAACTTGAGGAAACTGATCTAGTTTCATTGACAATGTAAGTAGCAATGATAACATACAGGAGTTGAGTGGTTTCGGATATCGGCTGGGAGGAAAGACTTACATCCCATTTAATTTTACTACACAATGCACTACATTGTGGTGTTTGCAAAACCGATATCCTACCTCTGCGCCAAATTGTTGCATACTACCAGTACACCCTATGTATACTGGCATGCGCTGGGAGCTTGATATGATGTGTATCCTATATACACATCAAGGCTCCCGGGGAGAGAGAGATATTCCTGTATGATACTTATCTGCTACTTTATACTCGCCAACTAGATCAGTAAAAGAGTGTTTTTGTTTAATGTTTTAAGTTTTATTTTATTCTTTGTTTGGCCATATAATAACAAGTTCAGTTGGCTATATCAATTTTAATAACATATTTACTAGGGAATTCTTTCAATAATTAATTTATTGCAGAGACGTATAAAGTTGGGCATTTATGGAGCGATCAATGAATGAAATTTTCTGAAGTGATTAATTTATTAAAGAACTAGTTAATGAGGTTTTATATTTACATATTTATGAATTTAGAGTGTTAATGGAGCAGTTAATTCGCACGATTTACGTCCATTTCAATTGAATTTTTAAGTTGTGGAGAGGAAAAATAGAGTTTGAATAAACCAATTAATTTATTTAGGCTTTAACTGTTGCTCGGGCTGATGCCTTGAGCACGCAGTTATATTAACGAATCGATTGATTATAATCCAACTGCTAGCCCCGGGCACAAAGCCTTAGGACGCTAATACTCGGGCTGATGCCTTGAGTACGCAGTCAGATTGATAAATCAATCAATTACTAGTTCAACTGCTGGCCCCGGGCATAACTGCCTTGGGGCGCTGATACTCGGGCGGATGCCTTGAGTACGCAGTTGAACGTATCCCACTATTCACTTATCTCGGGCTAAGTGCCTTGAGATAGAATAAGCTCGGGCGCACGCCTTGAGCCAGTGAATTGAGAAATTCTTCTCCATTTTCTTGTGTCTTTAATTTTCTTTTATACTATAATTATGCTGACTTTATTGCTTACCAACTAAAATAATGAAGAAAATTTACCATTTCAAAAAAGATCAAAGTCCAACAACAAAACAGTTTAACGTATTAAGTGCCATCTCTCTGTGACTGGTGCAACCACAAAGCTAAAGCTTTTACTCGATTCGCAATGCATGTAACCAATTCGTTCCGCTGGGCGGTGCGTTCGATTGCGAAGTCTTGTGTGTATATGTTTGATACTTAATACGAGTATGGATACACACCCACTTCTGCTAATCCATGATACGACACCGTGCCCACAGATGCATTGATTACAATTCGCAGCTTTTCGTATGTATGCTGTCATTTACAGTACACAGAGAGGAACGACGGAACACGAACCGAGCAATATTTGGACTGCGGTTCCCGTAACAATAGGATCAATGGTCCAATGTCTTCATCGGCTAACTGGGCGTTTCGAACCTCCTCCGACGAACAACCTTCATCGAATTCGGCCGTTATCAATCGCAGATCAACGGGCGGTTCCTTTTCCTCAATCCGTCGGCAATGCTTGCAGTTAGCTGGACATGGACGGCGGGATAGGGTGTCAGCATTTCCATGAGGTCCGCCCTTCCGATGAACAGTTTCGTAGTCGTATGACTGCAATCTTTCGATCCATCTCGCCACTTGTCCCTCGGGGGTTTTGAAGTTAAATAGCCATTTTAATGATACATGGTCCGTTCGAAGAACAAATTTCTGGCCATATAGGTACTTGTGGAACTGCTTGGTGGCCTCTAATATTGCCAATAGCTCCTTTCTGGTCACGCAGTAGTTCCTCTCACTTTTTGAAAGAACTCGACTGTAATACGAGAGGACTCTTTCTTCGCCATTGATCTGCTGGGAGAGTACAGCTCCAATACCGCCGTTGCTCGCATCGGTGTCAACTACAAACATTTTCCGGGTTTCGGATATTCCAGCACGGGTGATTCACACAGCTTCTTGATCAAGGTCTCAAAGGCTGTCTGGCATTGTTCATTCCAGACAAACGGACGATTTTTCTCGGTTAACTGATGGAGACACTTAGCTATTTTGGCAAAGTCTTTGACGAATCTTCGACAGTAGGTTGCCAGATCCACAGAACTTCGTAGTTGGCTCTTGTTGTTTGGTGTTGGCCAGCTTTTTACGGCTTCAATTTTCTCAGGATCTGTTTTGACCCCTTCTGCTGATACGACGTGTCCCAGGTATTTTACTTCAGCTGCGAAAAGGGTACACTTGTCGGGACTAAGTTTCAAATTTGCCAGTCGCAATCGGGAGAAAACCTCTTCTAAGTTCCGCACATGCTCTTCGAACGTTCTTCCGATGATGATGATGTCATCTAGGTACACCAAGCAGGTTTTCCAGGTTAGACCACGTAGCATGTATTCCATCAAGCGTTCGAAAGTGGCTGGAGCATTGAAAAGCCCAAATGGCATCACCGCAAATTGCCACAATCCGGTCCCAACTGAAAATGCGGTTTTCTCTCGGTCCTTCTTGTCGATTTCTACCTGCCAGTAGCCACTCTTGAGATCGAGTGTAGAAAACCATCTTGCGTCGGCTAAAGTATCCATGATGTCATCGATGCGTGGAAGCGGGTAACTATCTTTCTTAGTGACGTCGTTGAGCTGCCTATAATCGACACAAAAACGAGTGCTACCATCCTTTTTCTTTACTAGAACTACAGGCGTGGCCCATGGACTGACAGAAGGTTCGATAACACCTTGTTTTTCCTTGTCCAAGATCAGTGCGCTCACTTCTCCTTGTTTGGCTATAGGAAGACGTCTTGGCGCTTGTCGAATCGGCTTGGCTCCCTGTGTATCTATGACGTGAGTTACCATACTCGTTCGGCCTTGGTCATCCGGGCTTGTTGAAAAGATGTCACTGTACCTGGTGACCAGATCAGAGGCTCGCTTGGATAGCTGCACTGGCAATTTGACCTGCTTCAATATTGCAGACGTGGATTCCCGGGCTTTGTCTGCGTCTTGCCTGCTTTTCCAATGATGGTCGTGAGTGGCTTCCAAGGAGGTGATGGTGGAAACAGGCTGGCAGCTGCCGATGACTTCTCCCGCTTTGATGCTCGTGATTGAGTCTGCGGTGTTAAGACCTCTAACTGGCACGTATCCGTTCCTTAAAGATCTTACAAGGCTTCGTCCTACAATCAAACTGCGCAATGCGGACGTCTTCGTTGGCTCTATCAGATAAGAACGCTGGTCTCCAGAATCACCATCAAGCTTGGCCCATACAATGCTTTCAGAAGAATTCGGTACATCCGTGTTGGCACATACTACTACATTCATCTTTGGAATTTGGACGCTGGGATCCTCCATCAGTACTTCGACATTCTGCCATTTCAATACCCGTTTGCCCAAGTCCAACGTGATTCCATGTGGTCGCAGAAAATCCATTCCGAGAATGCAGTCATCCATAATGTTCGCGACCAGAAATTTATGTCGGAACGCAAGGTCTCCCAACTGTATCTAGAGGTTGGTTTCCTCATGGACAGGTGCAGTTTCTCCCGTAACTGTCCGTAGTGGGAAAATCCTGCCCTTGTGAAGTAGTTGTTACCTCACATGGTCTGGTCGGATAATCGATCGGGTTGTACCAGTGTCGATTGTTATGGTACAATGTTTTCCATCAACTTGACCCGGAAGACATAAGTCCGCTTCTCCCCGATGTAGTCTTGATACGGTGATGGTGGTGCTGGGGACGTCGAACCTCCTAACCGACGTCCGTCGCACGAAGTTGGCCCTTTCAGTTTGATGGGCTTCTATTCTAGCCTCCTGACACGGCCTGGATCTCCATCATTCTGGAAAATAGCTCCGTTTTCTTCGCTTCTTGCAGTCTCTTTGCCGGTGCCCCTTCTCACCAAAATCCCAGCATCTAGGCGCACCATTTACTTGCGGCTCTCGCACATTTTCCACGTGCTCACACCTACACTCGTCTGCCACTACCTTGCGAACCCGGGCAGTGGTACGAGTCACAGTTTTCACTGCCTCAAAGTTCAGACTATAAGCCAATGCATCCTTGACTGTTTGCTTTTGAGCTAAGCGCACAGCTTGTTACAATTCCGGGTCCATTAATGCGCTAATGAATGCTTCTGTCGCTGCGTCATCTCGATGTTCTGGGTCGTATGCTGGGTAAGCCAAAAGTGCCAGTCGCTCAATGTCTTGGGCTAGCTGCTGTAAGGTTTTGCCAGACTTCTGCATCCGATGCCGTAGGTGTGCCCGATAAATCTGCTTCAGATGATCGTCTCCATAACGCATGTTGAGCGTATTCATTATAGCATTCGGGTTTTAGTGCAATTCAACGGTGATCGTCTGCAACAGCTCGGCAGCTGGGCCTCTTAGAGCAAGGATCAATGCAGTTGCTCGTTCCTGCTCATTCCAGTGATTTATGCGAGCGGCTGCTTCAAACTGGGTTTTGTAAATAGTCCAGACCGTTTGCCCGTCGAATATTGGTGGTTGCACATTTCTAGATGAGCTCTGCGCTGCGGTTACGGGTGGGGCTGGTGAGGCGGTTACTATTGCCTTCGCTGCTTCCAAGTCCTTTTTCACTTTTTCCATCTCATGGTTGATTCTCTCCTCGACCTGGCTGATCTCATGGTTGATTCTCTCCTCGACCTGGTATACCTTCTCCTCGATGCATTTAATTTGGCTGTTGAGACTACTGAGCTCCGCTTTTATTTCGGTTGACTGTTTTTCCAGCTTCTGTGTGATGCCTGCCTTGATTTCGAACGCTTGTTGGTCTAGCTTCGCAGTTAAACTGGATGACTGTTGTCACTGCTCTTGCTGCATCAGCATCAACATTTGCAACAGCGCATTTTCTGGTTCCTTTGGTTTTGGTGTTTCGGCTTCACCACCTTCTGCACCTTTCTCTGCGTCTAAGAGCTCATCCAAATCCGGGTTCCCGCCTTCCGACTCGATCGCGTCACGCAAGCGTGCAATCAGTATGGCCTTTGTACCTTGCGTGGCCAGATTCCGCTGTTCCAACTCCTCCTTGAGCTCCGATATGGTCAGTTCATTAATTCTTTGATGCAAGTTTCGTGGCATTTTTATTGTTTTGGCTTTTATTTATTTGTCCACCAGTTTCCACGTTAGATTTCAATATTGTGGATTTTTCTTTTTATTTTTATGTTTAAACGTTTTTCACTTTCAAAATTTTCTTTCTCACTTCTCGACACCACTGTCGCGTGTTATGGTTCGCGGCCAATAATTTAATGTTCCGGGAAAGTGAAAACGCAATGTCTTTTAAATTAAATTAAAAGAGTTTATTTAATTCATTAAAAATGCAAAATCACTTTACTAACCATTTCACAACTTTAATTTTCACTTTTAAAACTCTACCTTCCACTTGTCCATAAATTTCTATCGCAATTGTCTTCTAAAATCATTTCACTATTACTTGATTGCTTTTCAATTCGCTTTCCACACACTGTCGCAGTTTTTATCGCGGTCGACTGAATGATCCCCCCATTCAATCAGCTCGCCTTTATATAGGGTCTCTAATCATTCAACTCAGTTCTCGTACATTGATGAATTAGCGGGAACATTCGAGCAGCGTAATGAATGGGCAGTGACTCACTTTCAGATGTTGATCATGCTTGGTGGGTTCTCGTGGTTTCGAGTAAATTCATTTTGTTGATGTTCTTAATTGTTGTGAAAACAATTGCGACAGTAGCTCGCAGAATTATTTGTACATGTAACAATATATATATATATATATATATATATATATATATATATATATATATATATATATATATGTATATATATATATATATATATAGATATATATATATATATATATATGTATATATATATATATATATATATATATATATATTTATATATATATATATATATATATGTATGTGTATATATATATATATATATATATATATATATATATATATATATATGTGTGTATATATATATATATATATATATATATATATATATATATATATATATATATATATGTATATATATATATATATATATATATATATATATATATATATATATATATATATATATAGATATAGATAGATATATATATATATATATATATATATATATATATATATATATATATATATATATATATATATATGTATATATATATATATATATATATATATATATATATATATATATATATATATATATATATATATATATATATATATACGTACATATTGTTGCGAATTCTGGCGTACCAACTTTCTCCCATTCGCGACTTCAAATTGCTGCCTTAACATCGCCACCTTCCTTTGGGCACTCCTACCTTTTCCTCTGTGTATTTATTTATTTTTATTAAGATTTTACCAATTTCCCTATAATTTTAATTTCCACATTATCACAATCCTACCCTTCTCCCTTATTTTCAATTACAAAAATCTAGTAACATAATAATTTTAATTCTCCCACTAACAACATTCCATTCATTAGTTCCCACTAACAAAACTTCATTCAATACATTTTCCCTAACAAAACCGAATTCCTTG
>OZ017738.1:213382091-213401669 GCA_963969285.1 Odontomyia ornata
CGAGGAAAAGGTCAGCAAGGTCGAGGAGAGAATCAACAATGAGATGGAAAACATGAAAAAGTAATTGGAAGCAGCAAAGGCAGTAGTAACCGCCTCACCAGCCCCGCTTACAACCACAGTGCAAGGCTCGTCTAGAAATGTGCAAGCACCAATATTCGATGGGCAAACGGTCTGGACTATTTACAAAACCCAGTTTGGAGCACCCGCTCGCATAAATCACTGGAATGAGCAGGAACGAGCAACTGCATTGATTCTTGCTCTAAGAGGCCCAGCGGCCGAGCTGTTGCAGACGATCCCCGTTGAATTGCACTCAAACTCGAATGCTATAATGAATGCGCTCGACATTCGTTATGGAGATGATAATCTAAAGCAGATTTATCGGTGACAGCTAAGGCATCGGGTGCAGAAGTCTGGTGAAACCCTACAGCAGCTAGCCCAAGACATTGAGCGACTAGCACTTTTGGCTTACCCGGCCTACGACCCAGAACATCGAGATGATGCAGCGACAGAAGCATTCATCAGCGCACTAAAGGACCCAGAATTGCAGCAAGCCGTGCGTTTAGCCCAAAAGCAAACGGTTAAGGACGCATTGGCTTACAGTCTGAACTTTGAGGCGGCGAAGAATGCGACTCGTACCTCTGCCCGGGTCCGTGAGGTAGTGGCAGACGAGTGCAGGTGTGAGCGCGTGGAAATTGAGCGAGACCCGCATGTAAATGGTGCGCCTAGATGCTGGAATTGCGGAGAGAAGGGGCACCTGCAAAGAGACTGCAAGAATCGAAGAAAACCGAGCTATTGTCCAGGATGGTGGAGATCCAGACCGAGTCAGGAGCCTTGAATGGAGGCCCATCAAACTACAAGGGCCAACTTCGTGGGGCAGGGGTTGGCTAGGAGGATCGACGTCCCCAGCACCACCATCACCGTGTCAAGACTACATCGTGGAGAAGCGGACTTATGCCTTCCGGGTCAAGTTGACGGAGAACACTGCACCATAACAATCGACACTGGTGCAACCCGATCGATTATCCGACCAGACCTAGTTAGACAGCAACAACTTTACAAGGGCAGAATTTTCTCACTACGGACAGCTACGGGAGAAACTGCACCTGTTCATGAAGTGGTCAACCTCCAGATACAGTTGGGAGACCTTGTATTCCGACATAATTTTCTGATCGCGCACATTATGGATGACTGCATTCTCGGAATGGATTTTCTGCGACCACATGGAATCACGTTGGACTTGGGCAAACGAGTATTGAAATGGCAGAATGTCGAAGTACTGATGGAGGATCCCAGTGTCCAAATCCCCAAGATGAATGTAGTGGTATGTACTGACACTGATGTACCGAATTCTTCCGAAAGCATTGTATGGGCCAAGCTTGATGGTGATTCTGGAGACCAGCGTTCTTATCTGATAGAGCCAACGAAGACATCCGCATTGCGCAGTTTGATTGTAGGACGAAGCCTTGTAAGATCTTTAAGGAACGGATATGTGCCAGTTAGAGTCCTTAACACCGCAGACTCAACCACGAGCATCAAAGCGGGAGAAGTCATCAGCAGCTGCCAGCCTATTTCCACCATCACCTCTTTGGAAGCTACTCACAACCATCATTGGAAAAGGAGGCAAGACACAGACAAAGCCCGGGAATCGACGTCTGCAATATTGAAGCAAGTCAAATTGCCTGTGCAGCTATTCAAACGAGCCTCTGATCTGGTCACCAAGTAAAGTGACATCTTTTCAACAAGCCCGGATGACCACGGCCGAACGAGTTTGGTAACTCACGTCATAGATACACAGGGAGCCAAGCCGATTCGACAAGCACCAAGACGTCTCCCTATAGCCAAACAAGGAGAAGTGAGCGCGCTGATCTCGGACATGGAAAAACAAGGCATTATTGAACCTTCTGTAAGTCCATGGGCCGCGCCTATCGTTCTAGTAAAGAAAAAGGACGGTAGCACCCGTTTTTGTGTCGACTATAGGCAGCTTAACGACGTCACTAAGAAAGATAGTTACCCGCTCCCACGCATCGATGACATCATGGACACTTTAGCGGACGCAAAATGGTTCTCTACACTCGATCTCAAGAGTGGCTACTGGCAGGTAGAAATTGACAAGAAGGACCGAAAGAAGACCGCAGATTTCAGTTGGGCAACTTGTGGTGATGCCGTTTGGGCTTTGCAATGCTCCAGCCACTTTCGAACGCTTGATGGAATACGTGCTACGTGGTCTAACCTGGAAAACCTGCTTGGTGTACCTAGATGACATCATCGTCATCGGGAGAACGTTCGAAGAGCATGTGCGGAACTTAGAAGACGTTTTCTCCCGACTGCGACTGGCAAATTTGAAACTTAGTCCCGACAAGTGTACCCTTTTCGCAGCTGAAGTAAAATACCTGGGACACGTCGTATCAGCAGACGGGGTCAAAACAGACCCTGAGAAGATTGAAGCCGTGAAAACTTGGCCAACACCAAACAACAAGCGCCAACTACGAAGTTTCCTGGGTCTGGCAACCTACTGTCGAAGATCCGTCAAAGACTTTGCCAAAATAGCTAAGTGTCTCCATCAGTAAACCGAGAAAAATCGTCCGTATGTCTGGAATGAACAATGCCAGACAGCCTTTGAGACCCTGAAGGAAAAGCTGTGTGAATCACCCGTGCTGGCGCATCCAAAACCCGGAAAAATGTTTGTAGTTGACACTGATGCAAGCAACGGCGGTATTGGAGCTGTACTCTCCCAGCAGATCAATGGCGAAGAAAGAGTCCTCTCGTATTACAGTCGAGTTCTTTCAAAAAGTGAGAGGAACTACTGTGTGACCAGGAAGGAGCTATTGGCTATAATAGAGGCCACCAAGCAGTTCCACAAGTACCTATATGGCCAGAAATTTGCTCTTCGAACGGACCATGCATCGCTGAGATGGCTACTAAACTTCAAAAACCCCGAGAGACAAGTTGCGAGATGGATCGAAAGATTGCAGTCGTACGACTACGAAATTGTTCATCGGAAGGGCGGAGTTCATGGAAATGCTGACGCCCTATCTCGTCGCCCATGTCCAGCTAACTGCAAGCATTGCCGACGGATTGAGGAAAAGGAGCCGCCGGTTGATCTGCGACTGATAACGGCTGAATTCGATGAAGGTTGGTCATCGGAGGAGATTCGAAATGCCCAGCTTGCCGATGAAGACATCGGACCATTGCTCGTATGGAAGGAGACGACTGGGCGACCTGAGTGGAAAGACGTTTCAACGCATGGCGCAACCCTGAAAAGCTATTGGGCACAACGGAACTCCCTTCAGGTGGAGGGTGGTGTACTCAAGCGGAAATGGGAAACGGCGGATGGCAGCTCCTATAGGATGCAAACTATACTACCCAAAAGCCGAATTCACGATGTGGTAAAGGAAATGCATGAAGGATCCTCGGGAGGCCATCTTGGTGTTAACAAAACCTTAGCGAAATTGCGGGAAAGATTCTACTGGCTTCACGCTCGAGAAGACGTAGAGGACTGGTGTCGCAGATGCACAATTTGCGCTTCCGTCAAAGGTCCAAAACGACGACTGAGAGGACAAATGCAAACCTATAACGTGAGGGTACCGTTTGAAAGGATTGCTGTTGACATCGCTGGACCCTTTCCTGAATTTGAATGGGGAAATCGATACACGCTGATCGTAGCTGATTATTTCAGCAAGTGGCCCGAGGTCTACCCCATTCCCAACCAGGAAGCAACGACTGTAGCCGAACAGCTAGTGTTAAATTGGGTCAGCAGGTACGGCGTGCCTTGTGAACTACATTCGGATCAAGGCCGAAACTTTGAGTCACTAGTTTTTGGCGAAATGTGCGAACTGCTTGAAATACGGAAAACGAGGACAACACCGCTGCATCCCCAATCCGATGGAATGATCGAACGTTTCTACGGCACGCTCAATAAACACCTTGCCAAGATGGTTGACGAGAACCAAAGGGACTGGGACCGACATATCCCACTATTTTTGATGGCGTACAGAGCTGCCGAACATGCATGGACGGGCCAAGCTCCAGCCAAAGTTATTTTTGGAAAGACTCTTCGTTTGCCAGCCGATATAAAGTTCGGAACACCCCCTGAGAAACCCCAAACGATCTCAGAGTACGCAAGTGATCTAAGACAACGGTTGAACCAGATACATCGGACAGTGCGAAAACACCTCGAATCGGCTACTGACCGCATGAAGACCAGGTATGATCTCAAGGCTAATTCTACTGGCTTCCAGCAGGATGACTTGCTGTGGCTATATAACCCGCAACGGCGAAACGGTAGGTCTACAAAGTTGCAACATAATTGGGAGGGACCATACCGAGTTACAAAGCGAATCAACGACGTCGTATACCGAATACAGGAACATCGTAAGCCGAGAGCTAAAATGAAAATCGTGCATCTGGACCGTCTTGCCCCATATTACACCCAGGGAGAATTGACTACAAATAGCGACACATCTTTTGGGGGCGAAAAGATATATATATATATATATATATATATATATATATATATATATATATATATATATATATATATATATATATATATATATATATATATATATATATTGTTACATGTACAAAAAATTCTGCGAGCTACTGTCGCAATTGTTTTCATAATCATTAAGAACGTCAACAAATGAATTTACTCGAACCCACGAGAACCCAACAAGCATGATCAACATCTGCAAGTGACGTCACTCCATTCATTAATTTGCTCGAATCTACCAGGTACCTCTCGGTAGAACATTCACCAATGTACGAGAAATGAGTGAATACGTAGAGACCCTATATAAAGGCGAGCTGAATGAATGGGGAATCATTCATTCGACCGCGATAAGAACTGCGATTGTGTGTGGGAAGCGATATTATTCGAGTAGTAGAAAAGTGATTTTCGTAATAGTGAAGTGATTTAGAAGACAATTGCGATAAGAAATTTATGGACAAGTGTTAGAATTTTAATAGTGAAAATTAAAATTAGGTGAAATAGTTAAATAAATGATTGTGCATTTTTAATTAAATAAACTCTTTTTACTTAAATTAAAAGACATTGCGTTTTCACTTTCCCGGAACATTAAAATTATTGGCCGCGAACCGGAAAACACGCGACAATATATATATATATATATATATATATATATATATATATATATATATATATATATATATATATATATATATATATATATATATATATATATATATATATATATATATATATTATATACATATGCATATATATACTGCATATATATATATATATATATATATATATATATATATATATATATATATATATATATATATATATATATGTATGTATATATATATATATATATATATTTATATGTATATATATATATATATATATATATATATATATATATATTTATATATATATGTATATACTGTATATATTTATATATATATATATATATATATATATATATATATATATATATATATATATATATATGTATATACTGTATATACATATATATATATAAATGTATGCATATATATATATATATACATATATATATATATATATATATATATATATATATATATATATATATATATATATATATAGCTTCTTCTTAGTTCTACAGCCCCTCTCGGACCTTCGCTTCCAGCACATAGTGCCTCCAACTGCCTCGGTCCGTTGACCGCGTCCTCCAATTTCGAAATCCGAGCAGTGATGAGCTGTTTTCGTCAACCGAGTTAGACCAGAGTTTCCTCGGTTTCCCCACTGGTCTCCGGCCTTCACTTCTCCCAACGAATACCTTTCTGGGTATCCGTTCTTCGTCCATACGATTCACGTGTCCAGCCTATAGCAGCGTCCGCAGTCTTACAATCGTTGAGACCTCCGGCTCATCGAAAGTTTCATATTGGTTGTGGTTGTGTAGAATTCACCATTGTTCCCCGTCTAGCTCCGCTCTGATTATTTGGCTCAGAACCCGCCGTTCAAAGGCGTTCAATATATTTGCGGATGCTTGGATTAGGGTCCATGTTTCACACTCATAGCATAAGACAGGTCTTTCATATATTTGTATACTTGAAGCTTTGTTTTCCTGTGTATGCAGCTGGTCTTCAAGATCGTTAAAAGTTCCAGATTCTCAGCTACTACTTTGGCTCGACTTGAATTGTAATGTACCTCACAGGTAGCTTCCTTATGACGTACTCCAGAGCCAAATTCAATAGTAATGGGGCCAGCCTATCTCCCTGCTTTAGTCCGTTATTTGTGTCAAATACATCGGTGAAAACGAGTCTTCCGCGCCTGATAACGGAATCGAAGTAGTAATCATGCCGCCGGAATGGAGGTTGGGCGACAGGCCAACTCGCCGTCCCCAGGAAACACCTAAGCTGTTCCGAAACTTGCAGAAGGGATGGATTGGACTCAGGGTAATGACCTTGCAAACGGAAGAGGGACTATGGCATTGGGTCATGGAATATAAGATCACTCAATTACCCTGGCGCTGTTAAGGTTCAAATCGCACGTGATTGATTTTAGGGCAGTCATTGAACGGTTGTATGCGACCCCTATAAAAACGAAATTCTTCAAAACCTGGCGGATGAATGTACACGCCCCTACCGAAGAAAAGCACGAAGAAGTGAAGAAAATGTCCTATAATCACCTGAAAAGACTAGTCGACTCATTGCCTACAAACGACACAAAAATAATTCTGAGTGATTTCACCGCTAAGGTTCGTAATGAGATATCCCATCGGGAAACGACTGGAGGATATAGCCTCCACTATGAAACAAATGACAACGGCCACCACCTGATCGACTTTGCATGTAGCAGAAATCTAGTCATACGTTCGAATCGCTTCACACGTCGACGCACTCATAAAATGATCTGGGTATCACTGGATGGCAACACATGAAACCAGATCGATGATGTTCTGATCCAACAATGTTGTGCCTTGAGGATTGGGCCAAGAAGCGATCGATGTCGTATATCAAAGGCACTTTTGGCGAAGACTAGCCCGCTACAAAAATTTGACATAGAAAGGCTACAAACGGCGTCTGTGACCTAAAATTGCACGGAGACCCTCCACACCCAGCTATCTCCAATTTTATCAGACGCATAACTGAAAACAAGCAACGAACTCTAGATGGAAAGCGGCTACTGAGGCCGCAGGAGAATACACAATTGGACATCAAACCCGGCGCAAAATAAATCATCGGCTCGATGATGAGTGCTACAATGCGTTAGACAAAAAGAATCAGGCGTACAAAAAATACGTAAGTAGGAAAACCAGGACGAAGAGAGAACATTACCCAAATCTCAGAAGAGTAACGAATAAGATAATTAGGATTAAGAAAGGAAAATACTATGACGACCAATTGAGAAGTTTAGATATAAGTCTAGCGAGCAACAACACAAGCTAGCATACAAAGTAGCCTCAAACGTGGATATCGGCTCAAAATCACGCTCTATCGTGATGACATCGGCAATGTCATCGCTGATGAAAGAATGATTAAGAAAAGATGGGCATCATATTTCAAGAACCTTCTGGATCCTCCGCACAGCTCCAGAGCATCGGAGCCTATAGATGTTTGCGGAAAGCTTCCATTGGCCCCGCCAACCTTGGATGAAGTTGTTTCCATCATGGAAGCCCAAAACAGTATTACTGGGCATTGATTAGATTCCAGCGGAGCTCATCAAATATGGTGGCAGTAGTGTTCACAAAGCTATTCACAAAGTCATCCAGCACATTTGGCAACAAGAACTTATACCGAAAGAGTGGAGCCAATCAATTATATTCCCTATCCACATAAAAGGTGACAAGTACAGTGCAAAAATTAAAGAGTCATATCACTACTTTGTCCGACATACAAAAAATCAAAAATCTTCGAAAATAAAATCGGATCATACGCCAGCAGTATTATTGGGGAGTATCAAGGTGGTTTTAGAGCAGATAGATCGACAATAGACCAATTGTTCACAGTCAAGTAGGTACTTGAAAAATGCAGGGAGCTCAACATAGACGTTCACCAAATTTTCGTTGACTTTAAGCAAGCATACGACAGTATTGATCATAACATACTGTACCAAATAAGGCTTGGCTTTGGCATTCCAGCCAAATAAGTCCGTCTTACCAATACGACTTTGACGTCGACAAACTCTCACCGATGCCTATGACACAAATATCGGACTAAAGCAGGGAGATGAGCTAGCCCCATTGCTATTCAATTTGGCTCTGCAGTACGTCATAAGGAAGCTACCTGTCGATACGCGAGGTACATTATTATACAAGTCGAGCCAATTAGTAGCCTATGCGGACGACATCAACATTTTGTCACGGTCATTAACAACTGCTAAAGAACTCTTCCTGAAACTTGGCAGCGAAGCAAAACTAAGCAATAAGAGCTGTTATTTTGAATAGCCCGCTATTTTGGTAGATGTCAATTTTGAAGCTGTCCTTTTTAGACATTTGACAAGTAGAATCTACGCCATTAATAAAAATGGAACGATATATGCTTCAACAACGCATTGAAATTATTAAAATTCACTATAAAAATGGTGAAAATTTGGCAGAGATGGTTCGTAAAACTCGAACATTTTTGGGTCAATATAGAAATTGGTGGAAATTTGGAAAAACTCGAGCTGTTGAGTTAACTTAGTGCTGTGAAGAACAAGCCGGAAATATTGCTGCTGTAGCCGAAAGTGTTGAAGAAAACCCAACTCGTCGTTCTTTGGAATTAGACATTCCACAAACGTTATTACACCGTATTTTGCATAAAGATTTGGGCCTTAAGGCTTATAAAGTTCAGTTAACACAAAAACTCAAGCCGGTCGATCATCAACAACGTCGTGTCTTTGCTGATTGGTTCCTTGAAATGCATGAAAATGGTCCGGAATTACATCGAAAAATCATCTTGAGTGATGAGGCCCATTTCCACCTCGATGGCTTTGTCAACAACATTGTCGCATCTTGGGCTTGGAAAACCCAAGAGTTATTGTTGAAAAGCTTCTCTTTCCGCAAAGTGTGACCGTTTGGTGCGGTTTATGGTCCGGCGGAGTCACTGAACTGTACTTTTTTGAAAATGAGGCTGGAGCAACAGTTACGGTGAATAGATTGCGCTATCGAGAGATGATTAATGATTTTTTATGGCCGGAATTGGATGGTATTGATCTAAACAACGTTTACTTTCAACAAGACGGCGCTACGTGCCACACAAGCAACGAAACCATTGATCTTTTACGGGAAAAGTTTCCGGACCATGTTATCTCTCGAAGAGGTGATCACAATTGGCCACCGAGATCTTGTGATTTAACACCTTGCGACTTCTTCGTTTGGGGCCACGTGAAAGAAAAGGTCTATGCCAACAGCCCAGCGTCGATTCAAGACCTCAAAGATGGAATTGGTGAGGCTATCGAGGACATAGGGTAACCACTTTGCGATTTTGTTATGGAAAATTTCATGAAAAGGATATGGTCCTGTAAGTGTGGTCGTGGTGTTCATTTGCCTGATGTTATTTTCCACTATTAACAGCATATCTTCCTCTTTATAATAAAATAAACACCTTATCATTTATATTAAAAAATGGCATTTTCCTTTTAATATCAAAATAACAATATTGTAAACCCCTGTAGTAGGGCTACAAATCAATAAAAAAAAAAAAAAAACATGACGCAGTCCAGCAAAGATACCTCAAATACACAAATATTACAGTTGGAGAGTAGAATATCGAAAATATGAGCAAATGCGTGTATTGAAGCGCCAAAATAACGATAGCCAATCTAGAAAGAGGCGAAATACGCCGAAGAATACAGTTTGCAGATAAGATATTTTGATTAAGCTTTGACGATCTTTAAGACCAGCTACATACACAGGAAAACAAAGCTCCAAGTATACAAATTTGTACTAAGACCTGTGTTATGTGTGCAACATTGATCTTACCCCAAGCATCCGCAAATATACAGAACGCCTTTGAGCGACGGCTCTTGAGGCGAATGATCAGAGCGAAGCTACACGAGGACCAACGGCGAATTCGATACAACCATGAGCTGTATGAAATTTTCGACGAGCTGGAGGTCGCAACGATTGTAAGACTGCGGAGGCTGCAATGGGTTGGACACATGAATCGTATGGACGAACAACGGATACATAAAACGTTCGACGAAAACATTTCTTCGCTGCTTGTATTTCAAAATTGGAGGATGCGGTGAATCGGCCGAGACAGTTAGAGGCACTATTTGCAGGAAGCGAAGTCCCGAGAGGGGCTGTAGTGCTACAAAGAGGGAGATATATACATATGTATCTAAAAGTATATATACATGTGGCGATTCCTTTATCATGTCTTTTTTAGGGTTTTGTAAAATAATTTTACAAAACCCTACTAAAATTGCGCCTGTCTGTCCGTCTGTCCGTCCGTGTGTCACAGCACTTTGTCTCGCAAACCGTATGAGCTACAGACATAAATTTTTGTGTATATGTGTAAAGTGATGCCCTTTTTAAAGTTTCTGTATAAAAAAATTTTACAAGGTGCTTAAGGGGGGGTCTCCCGATACAGGGGAGGGGACCCTGAAAGAAAAATTTCGTCAAAGGTAGCCGATATGGGTATCAAATGAAATGTCTAAATGAGAACTTTTAAAAACAGGGCTTGAACTGGTATTTTTTGCTTCGGGGAGCGCACAGAAAGGGGAAAGACACGAAAATTTTGTTACACATTATACGATTCCGATAAAGAGTAACTAAGTGAAAAACTTTTGACACTTTTAATCAATTTTTGTGAGATTTTTTCATGCTACCAAAGACAATGGTTGTTTTGATAGTCAGTCATTAAAAGCAGATTTAACTTTCGTTCAACGATTCAATTTGATTAATAAAAAGAAGTTTTCTCATTACAACTTACACTCTATCAATGAACCAATAAATCTCCATACAAAAAGTTATATTATATTTGAGGTGTTGAGCTAATTAATCCCATACTGGTGACCACCGACAAGGCACAAGCATCTTCTGCCCAGAAGTTTTATCATCACCATACTGGTGACCACCGACAAGGTACAAGCGCCTTCTGCCAAGAAGTTTTATCATCACCAAACTGGTGACCATCGACAGGTCTCAAGCGCCTTCTGCCATCGATTACGGGCAGAAGAACCCCTCGAAGAAACTGCGAGCGTGACCAATCAACTTGAATTGGAACTTGGTAGTTCCATTGACGACATCCTAGAAGATATCCTCGAGAACGCTGAAACATTCGTCCACCCAAGTCACGAATGGGATTCAATGGTGGACTTAGTCGTTTTGTGTAGCAGCAACGCCACGTCAGGGATACATTTTCAAAGCAAGAGTATCGTACCGACATTCAAGATTTTGGCGACGAAGAATCGATTATATGAATTATCTATCTTCCTTCGGAGTTCAGGCCCGAATCTGACAAAGCAAATTGAGGAACCTTCAGACGGTGTCCTAGATCTCTTACTGGTGTAAGCAATTATCTGTCACATCGACAGCATTACAGTTTCAACTCGATCTTTTAAAGCAAGCTACGAATCAATCACAATTTTCATCGTCAATCATAATCTTTTGTATTTGGCGGTTTCTGGATTATTCACCCTGTATACACACAGTCAATATTTATTGTAAAGGTTACTCTTTTATTTTTTATCCTATATTTACATGTATATTTTCTATATTCAATTTAAATAATTTCAAAATACATAATTATTAAATTCCCCTTTAGTTCGCGAATGGGAAACGGTATACCTTATGACGTGGAGGATATACCCGCCTAGAGGTACCCTTCAACCTCTAGGTTTTATTTACAAAATTTTAATAATTAACTTAGCAAATTATTAAAAAAAATTTTAAATTGAACTCGTTTCAAAAATATTTCTGAGTTTATGAATATGCCGAATCAACGTGAAGAAATCTTTAGAGATGCTGTTAGTGTCCCCAACATCGAAGACATGGTCCTTATTTGAGCCCCACCAGCAAATAATCGGGATAATAACATTCACAATTTCCCAAACAGATCCATGAATGTAGTTTCTGTGAAAACGTGTCCTTTTTGGGAAGCAATTCCCTGAGGCGTGGTTCCTTCAGCTTGAAAGTCATTTTGACCAAGCAAGAATCACCTTAGAACAAACCAAATTCAACCATTTGCTCTCGGCTCTTGACCAGGATCTTTTTAGGGCTTGCGAGTGACCTGGTTTCATGACCCTTGCCTTCTGATCCTTATTCAATATTTAAAAAGCCCTAATTGAGAGACTTTCTATTTCGGAATCTGAAAAAATGAAACAGGTTCTGACAGAACTAACTCTTGGGGATAACCTTCCTATTATGTGACATGAAAACTAAAAACGAAGGACGTTTGAGTAATAACATTATTAAAACTTAATGGCTTCAACGTTTACCCCATTATATGCAGGCCGTTCCAGCTTGTTATAAAGGTTCTCTGGATGAAATGGCAATCTGCGATGATAAAATTCACGAGATTCCAACCGTCTGTTCTCTATTGTCAATTAATTCTGTGGTTCCAAACTCAAATAATCTAAATTCTTGTGTAATCAATCAGCCAAATACTGATTTAGTGAAGGAGCACACAGCACTCGTTTCAAATCTCTCGTTGCAAGTACATTCTCGGAAGTCTTAAATAGAAAATTTAAATAGATATAGAAATTTGCGAAATCGTTCTAGATGAAGAACTCCTATTCCAAATCACGAGACAAATATCTGTTTCTACCATAACATTTTTGGTTCAAACGCACGCAAATGCAAACATCCTTGTAAATTTTCACACGCCCCATTAAATCATAATTAAAATTTAAACTAATGGGCGTATTCTCGTCAATGGCCCCGGATACAATCAGTCGTAACAGCCATTTAAATATTTTTGACCTCTTATCGAGGTTGACTTTCCTCATAGATACAGGATTAGAGGTTCCTGTGTTACCTAATAACAATAATAAAACTAAAACTTAGGATAACAATTTCTATCTTACGGCTGCAAATGCAACTCGCATCAAAACTTTTGGTTACAAAAAAATCACAGTCAGTTTGGTCTTAGACGAAATTTTCCTTGGAATTTTATCGTTGCAGATGTAATAAAACCTATCACTGGTGCAGATATCCTAAAAAAAAATTTCTAATTGTAGACATTAAAGAAGGATCACTAATTGATCCATTAACGAAAATTGCCTCGAGAGCCAAAATTTCTCAACAACTTTGTGAATCTCTATCAAGTTATGAGTTTATTAAGTTATTAAAATAGTTTAGTAATATTATCGTTGATGATGGAACTCTTAAGCCAATTAACTATTCGGTCACTCACAAAATTATAACGCCTGGTCATCCGATTTCTTCAAAAGTGAGAAGATTAAGTGGCAAATAGTTATCCGATGCAAAAAAAGATTTCGACATAATGCTAGCAGCTGGCATCTGCCGTCCGTCAAAAAGCCCACGCTCTTCACCGTTGCACCTCGTTAAAAAGAAAAATGGTGAATAGGGACCATTTGGTGATTACAAACGACTAAATTGCCATTCCTGATAATTATCCACTGCCTCACATTTACGATGATGCAAATTATCTTTTCGGAACTCAAATCTTTTCCATTATAGATCTAGTCAAGGCATATCATAAAATTCCTGTCGAAGAATCGGATATAGATAAAACCGCAATATGCACACCTTTCGGGTTATTTGTATTCCCTCGAATGACCTTCGGACTATGTAACGCTGCTCAGACATTTCAAAGATTTATTCACAGCATTCTAAGAGATTTATCTTTCTGTTTTGTTTACCTTGACGACATTCTTGTAGCATCTACAGACAAAAATGAACATCTGGCCCATTTGAAAACTCTTTTTGAACGACTTCGGGAGTTCGGCTTAACCATAAACTTAGGGAAGTGCAACTTCATGAAAGCAGAGGTAAAATTTCTTGGTTACTTCGTCAACTCTCTAGGCTTACAACCTTGTCGTGAACGAGTTTCTATTATAAAAAATTTTCCTAAACCTGAAACTGTTAAACAATTGAGACGATTTCTCGGGATGATTAACTTTTATCGACGTTTCATCCCAAATGCTGCAGATATCCATCGCTATTTGAATAAATTTTTAGTGGGAAAGAAAAAGACGGCAACCCCAATATTGATTGGGTCCCTCTGGCTGAAGAAGCTTTTGAAAAATCAAAACATCAGCTATCCCAAGCCACGTTACTATATTTTCCTTCCTCAAACTCTCGACTTTCATTAGTGGTGGATGCTTCAAACTTCGCCATAGGCGGAGTTGTCCAGCAAAAAATCAATGATCAACGGCAACCACTGGGATTCTATTCAGTTAAATTTTCGCCTTCACAAATGAGATACAGCGCTTATGATAGAGAGCTTCTTGCGATTTACTCATCTTTTAAGCATTTCAGACACTGGCTAGAAGGTCGTCATTTCACATTCTTTACTGACCACAAGCCTCTCATTTACGCATTTCAACAAAATCCGAATAATGCTTAATTAAATTCTCTCCTTCGAAATCCATCGTTTTGTTTTTTATAGAAGTCCCCATTCCAAATTCTACTCTCAAAATTCTCCGTGATCATAGTCAAAACTCAGTAAGACCCTTTATACCCGAACAACTCAGGCAACAGGTCTTCTGTCAATTTCACAATTTGCACTATCGCGGAATTATAGCCACCATCAAACTATTAACATCCAAATTTCTTTGGAGCAAAATGAAATCAGACATTAAAAATAGAGTCAAAGCTTGTCTCAATTGTCAAAGATCCAAAATTTCACGTCATGTCTCTTCCCCATGATGTGCATTTGATACACCAACGGAAAGATTCAAAGTTATTCATATGGATATAATTGGACCTTTCCCTATGTTCAATCAGTTCAAATACTGCCTAACAATTATTGACCGTATGACTGAATGGACGGAAGCCATTCCCGTGATTGACGCTTCATCTCTCTCAATAGTTCAAGCATTTTGTTCAAACTGGTTAGCACGGTTCGCTATTCCCAAATGCATCATAATGGACCAAGGTCCACATTTTGAATCGCGGCTCTTCAAAGAACTTAGCATCAAACTTGGTTTCAAATGGAAACGATCTTCACCATATCATCCGCAAACTAACGGTTTACTCGGACGATGGCATCGTACCCTGAAAGAAGCACTTCTTTGTCAAGAGCTGCAATCTTAATTCACACCAGCAATGATGGTGTACGGTGAGAACATCCACATTCCAGGCGAATTCTTTATTGAACCATCACAAAACCACCTTTCCAACGAAACTCTTGTAGAACAACCACAGCGTTTTATTCAAAACATAAATCTTGTACTGGTTACTTCACACAACAAACACAAACCTTTTGTCTTCAAAGATTTAAATTCTTGTTCGCATGTTTTTATCCGAAAATCACCTATTCAGTCCTCCTTGACACAACCTTATAATGGTCCATATCCCGTTGTTGGTCGAAACGCTAAAAGTTTTACTGTTAAGATAAAAAATAATGATTTATCAATTTCAGTGGATCAACTTAAACCAGCATACTTCCTCACAGATACAAACATCTTTAACACATCTTCTATAACACAGGATACTGCTAATCAAAAAAACAAAAACAAAAAGAAACGTTAGTTTCAATTTACATCATTAACCACTTTCAACGCAGCCTAACAGCTTGCTGGTAGGTGGGTATGTGGCGATTCCTTTCTTATGTCTTTTTAGGGTTTTGTAAAATAAAATTTTACAAAACCCTACTAAAATTGCGCCTGTCTGTCCGTCCGCACTTTTTCTCG
Organism: Odontomyia ornata; assembly: GCA_963969285.1. Taxonomy (NCBI): domain Eukaryota; kingdom Metazoa; phylum Arthropoda; class Insecta; order Diptera; family Stratiomyidae; genus Odontomyia; species Odontomyia ornata. The sequence goes on from OZ017738.1 coordinate 213,397,852, forward strand.
CAAACCGTATGAGCTACAAACATAAAATTCTGTGTATAGGTATAGGTGTTTCTGTACAAAAAAAAATTTACAAGGTGCTTAAGGGGGGGTCGCCACATACAGGGGAGTGTCCCCTGAAAATAAAATTCATCAAAGGTAGCCGATATAGGTATCAAATGAAAAGTCTCAATGAGAACTTTTCAAAACAGGGCTTGAACTGATATTTTTTGCTTCGGGGAGCGCACAGAAAGGGGAAAGGCACGAAAAATTCTCTTTGACATATTTCTTCTTTGACATATTTCTTGCTTTTATTCGTTTCTGGTGACTGCATTTCGCATGTTGAGCACAAAACCTTTCTGACATGACCGTAAGTCTGTTTACCCAACTTGTTTTTTTTTAATTCTTTTTATTTAATTCAATTTTGATTCAATTTTTAATTCAATTGTTTTTGAATTTTCTAATTTTTGAAACAACTTAAATATTTACACATTATACAATTCCAATAAAAGAGTAACCTAAGTAAAATACTTTTTGGCACTTCTAATAAGTTTTTGTGAGATTTTTTCACGCTACAATAGACAACGGTTGTTTTAATAGTCAGTAATTAAAAACAGATTTAACTTTCTTTCAACGATTCAATTTGACTTATAAAAAGATGTTTTCCCATTACAACTTACATTCTAGCAATGAACGATCAAATCTCCATACAAGAAGATATATTATTATATTTGTGATGTTGAGCTAATTAACCCCATTTACATATATACATTTATGTATATGTATATTATATATATTTTATATATATATATATATATATATATATATATATATATATATATATATATATATATATATATATATATATATATATATATATATATATACATATAAACGTACACTTGCCAGGAAGAGTATCCGTACATGCAAGATAACAAAGTTATCGATGTATTAAAAAGGATCTGTCCACTTAATTTGAAGGGTTTCTTTTATAATATCATAAAATCTACACTTTTGCATGATTCCCAGTTTGTTTCATAATACTTACTATTTGAAAAGACATAAAACTAAAAAAATCAATCTATGGCAACACAATAGACCAGAAAAAGTATCCGTACAGAACAAACCCGGGGATTCTATTTGTTACGCGATGACATATTATGCAGAGGCATATTAATGCTTTTAGGTCCGATAATAGTTCTACTTTAAGTTGTGATCGACTTAAAAGTGAGTGCAGGTTTTTTAATTTTTTCGTACTAGAATACATGATGACGCCCAAAATTAGCGAAATCAGTGCTGAGGAGAGGAAAATTAAGCTGAAACTTAAGAGTGAAGGGAAAACTTACCGCGAAATTGGTCAAGTACTTGTAGTAGCCAGATCTCACTCCTCTGTCTGGTGTGTGGTGAAAATGTTTCATGCAACTGGTTCGATTATGTCAAAGCCTCGTTGTGGATGACGCTCCATACTGACTGAATGCGAAAAAAGATGCATTTTGCAGGCAGTTAGAAAGAATTCTCGAGTAACTGCTTCCCAAATTCGTACAAATATAAAAGACTCTTTTGGCAAGGTTCGCCACAAAGATATCATACGAAAAATACGAAAGAGTGATGTATATCGCTCACTCATGGCACGTACGAAGCCATGCGTTTCGGAAGTGAACAGGAAGAAACATGTGGATTTCGCAAAAAAAAATATAAAAAAGCCATCAGAGTTTTGGGAACAGGTTCTATTCTCTGACGAAAGCAAATTTTGCATATTTGGCATTAAAGGAAGAAAGTTAGTGTGGCGGAAGAGCGGTACTGCTCTCGAAGAAGAAAATCTCGTATCAATTGTGAAACATGGTGGAGGTGGTGTGATGGTCTGGGGTACGCTTGTTGCACAATGCCAGCATACCCTATGTATACTGGCACGCACTGGGAGCTTGATATGATGTGTTCTATATACACATCAAGGCTCCCGGGTAGAGAGAGATATTCCTGTGTGATACTTACCTGCTACTACATTCTGGTCAGCTAGATCATTGAAAAGGGTGTTCGTTTATTTAATGAGTTAAATTTTATTTTCTTCTTTGTTTGGTTATACAATTACAATGTATTCTTTGAAGCGAATTAATTTATAACAGAACAAGATATTGCGGACTTACGCCTACATAAGTATATATTCAGAATATAAATGGAACAGTTAATTTACTCGATTTATGTTTACTTTAAATATATTTGTTAGTTATTCAGAGGGAAAAAGGAAATTCGAAGAAACCAATCTATTTATTAAAGCAATCAACTGTAGATCAATCCGGTTACTTTAATATTTTGAAGGCGAATTTGAAGCAAAGCGTTCAGCAGTTGAGGCTTGGTAAGGATTTCTGGTTCCAGCAAGATAATGATGCCAAGCACAGAGCAAACAACGTGAAGCTTTGGTTGCTCTACAACACAAAACATCAACTGTGTATGCCGCCCCAATCCCCAGACCTTAATCCCATTGAGAATTTTTTCGAGCGCAGGATCCATTAGCACAGAATAGCCTCGAAGGGAATGCTGAAAAGCGTCATCGTCGACGAATGGGGCAAAATTATGTAGCGATCTGTATGTATAGAAATGTCCGTACAGGACTGCCGCGATGGTCTGCTGCCTCGGCGGAAGAGGATGGTAATATCCACCGAGATTGGCCTTATCTGGGGACGCGTGAATGCGCTGGCAGGCTAGCGTTGCGGTGTCGTGGGGCGGGTTCCAACACGGACCCACTACAAAAAGAATTTCGCATTCACGAATTCTAGGGTCACAGAAACAGTCGACTGATGTCGAAAAATGCTGGTAACTAGCTAAGGGTTGCTAAGATCTTTGAAAGAACAAATTGTGCCGCGCAAAAACGGACGGACTTGCGGAGACTTCGTCGTTACTCGACGATTCGTATGGCCCACAAATAAGAGTGGGGCATCCGGATGGATGTGGTGCCTCCTCGCACCCGCCCAACCGGATCAAGATCCCAACGTAGACGTGGCCATATATTTCACTTTTGAGTGAAAAACGCATACAAACATAATTTATATGAACTTCCCCATCAAAAGAGAAATATAGACGTGACCGATTTATGTTATAGAATTATGTGATCGAATCACATAACCCTATACCATAAAAGAGCACGCGAGCGGAAAGCCGGCAAGAGCACCTGTTCAGCGTCAAAAACGGTGGAGCGCGCCCGCTGGCTAGCCCATATTAATCGGAAAGCCTTTCATCGTGGCGGGTCCTATACCCGGTCCGACTGGACGGAATGGAAAGACCGACTTTGACTTTGATTATTTTTCAATCAAAAATTCTATAAACAACTCTCAATCAATCATTAAACTTGCTTGCGTACCCGTCGTTCAAGGAAATCACATTGGGAAAAAAATATACTACGATTTTAGTTTATTGTTTTTTTGTTAAAAATATATAAAAAAATAGTCTTAAAAATTGCGTCAATTAAACGCAGTATACTTTTGTTTCATATTAAAAACATTCTACAGATTGCTTCAATCCAAAATTCCTATCATTTGTTCGCAATGGAACCAATCCAAAATGGTTTACTGTAAAATAATTTCTATTTGGGTCGAATTTTCTACAGTAAATGTATATGTTTGTGTCCATTTGTAATGAAAATTTTACATTTAGTTATATCTCAAAATTAGCGGCTGCAAATTTCCACCCATAATATTTCCAACAATATAGCTAATACATTTTAATATAAAGAGTTAAAGAAAAACAAGCAAACGGGTACTTACTTACATCTACGCCGGGCGACTTTTGATTATTAAGTATATTACACGGACTGAATAACTGATCACAGATTATATTTTCTTTACAAT
>OZ017738.1:213416869-213434369 GCA_963969285.1 Odontomyia ornata
AGCGGTATAAAGAACTAAAATGGTTACAAATCATCAGCGACCTACGCCTCGATCTTTCCATTTCGGCGTACCTGACCGGGTATAGGACCCTCAATGATGGCAGGCTCTTCATCTCCTATGGGCTAGCCGTCGGGCGCGCTCCTTCGTTTTTTCGTTGTTAGCAGGGGCTCTTGCCGGGTAGAGTGGCCTTCCGCTCGCGTGCCCGTTTATGATATAGGGTTATGTGATTTCATTGCATACCTCTATAGCATACATTGGTTAAGTTTGTACTTCTCATTTGTGGAAAAGAGTCACACAAAGTTCTTTTGTATGAGTTTTTCACTCAAATGGGAAACACATGGCCACGTCTACATTTGGATCTTGATCCGGTTGGGAGGGTGCAAGGGGACACCGCGTCCATCTGGATGCCCCACTCTTATTTGTGGGCCATAAGAATCGTCGGGTAACGACAAAGTTTCCTCCAGTCCGTCCGTTTTTGCTCGTCCCAACTTGTTTTCTGAACAAGCAATTTCAACCCTTAGTAGGTTACCTCGGCCTCGACAAAAGACGATCGGCATTCAATCCCTTTCAATTCTTGAATGCGAAATTTTGTTGTAGTGGGTCCTTGTGCTAGGGGAAGAACCCGCCCCACGACAACGCAACGGTAGCCTCCCAGCGCATTCACGCGTCCACAGGCAAGGCCAATCTCGGCAGATATTAACATTCCTTTCCGCCGAGGCGGCAGACCATCGCTGCAGTCCTTTGCGGACATTTTATATACCTACTTTCTCCAGAAAGTGATTTTCACTGTCCCTTTTTAAAGTGAATTTCTATTCATCAAGGAAGTTTTGCAGAGACCGAAACAAATGGTAGTCTGATGGTGCAAGGTCTGAACTATACGATGGATGCATCAAAACTTTCCAGCCAAGCTCTGTCAATTTTTGCCGGGTCATCAAAGATGTGTGTCGTCTGCCATTGTCATGATGAAAACCAACGCCCCTTCTGTTGATCAATTCTGGCCGGTTTTTTTAAATTACATGTTGCAATCTGGTTAACTGCTGACTGTACAGAGCCGAATTGAGTGTTTGGCCAGGTTCTAGCACCTCATGATAAACCATTACCTTCTAATCTCACCATACACAAAGCATAACCTTATTTGGTGTCGATCCTGGCTTTGAAGTCGTTTGTAATGACTCACCTTTTTTTGATCATGATCTTTTTCGAACGTCCTTCTCGTACCTAACCCATTTTTCATCGCCCGTAATGATTTTCCGCCTTTTCAAGTTCCAGAATATCTAGTGCGGCTTTTGAGTGACTACCTAAAGGACCGAAGCCTGCTCCACGACATGGGTTCTCAGGTTGACAGGGGAGATGTTTAGTGGGTAGTCCAGTCGCCTTCTTGCGAAAAAAAATCCCACCATACACACAACATAACCTTATTTGGTGTCAATCCTGGCTTCGAAGTCGTTTGTGATGATTCACCTTTTTTGATCATGATCCTTTTCGAACGACATTCTCGTATCTTACCCATTTTTCATCGCCCGGAATGATTTGCTTCAAAAATGGCTCGATTTCGTTGCATTTTATTAGCATTTCGCAAATGGAAATTCGGTCGATCAAATTTTTTTGTGTTAATACATGCATTAGGGGTCTGTTGCGAATTCCGGCGTATCGACTTTCTCCCATTCGCAACTTCCAATTGCCGCCGTAATATTTCCAACTTCCTTTGGGCACTCCTACCTTTTCCTCTATAAATTTATTTATTTTATCAACATTTTCCCTTTAATTATTACTTCCCCATCATCACAATCCTACCCTTTTCCCTTATTTCCAACTACAAAAAATAATACACACTAATAATTTCCATTTTCCCACTAACAAAATTCCATTGTTTAATTCCCACAAACAAATTTTATTCAATACCTTTTCCCTAACCAAACCTAACAAATTTCATCTTTTTATACTAACAAAAATTAATTCACGTTCCCCTACTAACAAAATTCAATCTCACGCCCAAATGCATCGTTGAAGTTGCTTATAAGATGAACGGGAGATCGACAATCCATGGCATCATTAGCTGTGTCGTGAGTTCTTGATCGAGGGTCTGCTGGAACCCTGAGTTCAAGTTCCCACGGGCGCACGGAAGCACCCTTTTTTTTGGGTATCGGCAAAACCAATAGCTTCCGAAATGTGTATATGTGACACTTTGAATTCAACCAAGCGCTTCTTGGATTGTGCAAATTGCCATATGTAAAACAATGGATACTATTGAGTTTGTCGATATGGAACAAAAGATGTGTGGGTAGCGGAATCGAAGTGTAATGAACTTCAATTACGTTACCCAGATGCGGCAGCGGTAATTTGAAAATGAAAAGGATTGCGGGATCGGATTGGATGAAGGTGAAATGTGGAATTAAGTGGTTAGTATTGGGGCAGTTAGATTTTGACTGGAAGATAGAAAGCAATTGTGTTTCGCGGTGCGGAATGGTGAATTACAAAAAAATGAGTATTTGGTGTTGTAAAGAAGGAGTTTTTTTTTTGGTTTTTGGTTGAGTGATTTTGTTAATGATGTGCTTGAAGAGAAGAAAAGTACTATGGAGTGTCGAAAGAAATAGTGTTAATATACACTCGGGGAAGAAAAAGTTTTAGTATACACTCGGGGAAGAAAAAGTATTAATATAAACTCGGGGAAGAATTTTGACTATAATTTCGGGGAAAGATAGTTCAAAGTGGAACATTTAAATTTCAAGTTGCGGTGCACAATCAGGTTATTCAGTAAATCTACAGTGTCGTGAAGCAAATTGTGCGATGTTAATAAACCAATCAATGAAATAAAATTAATAAAATACTGATGTAAATTGTCATAACATATAGCACAGTTTAAAGTGCATAAGTTTAAATTGTCAGGAAATAAAAGTGTATAAAGTAAAAGTTGGTGCAATAACATTAACTGGAGTCAAGCCAATGTCAGAAATAATAAAGTGAAAAAAGACAACAAACAAACCATAAAAAAAACAAAGAAGAGTAGTGGCAGGTTGATCCTGCATTAGTTAGAACTGGCAGTTAATTTAAAATTCAATTAATTTTTCTAAAATCCCCCCCCTTTTCAGTTGCAGAGCGCTCGGCAGCAATAAAAGGATGAGTTACTTTTTTCTTATCTTTTTGGTTCCTTTCAATTTAATTTCATTTGTACTGAAAGCTTCCTTTATATGCAATTTTATTTATTTTTGCTCGCTGGATTTGTTATTTGCAAAAATATATTTAGCTCATTTTTAATTAGGAAAAGGGGTCACTGTACTGATAAAATTTGTTTGACTAAACTGCTGTGCTAATTTTCATTTATATTTTACAATTTGAATTCTTGAAATAAAATGTTTAAACTGAATAATGTAAATAAAATGTCCTATTAGAAACCATATTTTTCATTTCTTGAAATGACTTCCTCCTCTCCATTCCGTTTCCTTTTGTGTTAGGTTTTATATGTAAGGTGGCTCAGCACGAGCAGAGGGTGTCCCGGAAAACCCACGACACGACTGAGCGCTAGCCGGCCTCAGTATGCCACCCCGGGCTACACACCCCTCTGCCAGAACTTAATGTCTGCAACTGCGGTGACTTCCGTGGTTGCTACATATCGCGCCCAAATTGCGGTTTGTTGCTCATTTCATTCTTAATCGCAACAAATGGCGCCCACTTCTTGGTTTTTATGTTTAATTGATTTTGATTGCAATTAAAATTTTTGATTTGTTGGGCTTGAGTAGGTAAAGATAATTTAAATGAAGTAAAAGAAAATTTAAATGAATTAGAGAAATTTGAACTGAAGTGAAGACATTTTGATTGGAGTAAGGAAATGAAGAATTTAAATAGTTATAAAAGTTAAATCTCATGATGAATAAAATTAACGGGAGACATTTAAATTTTAATATAAGGTCAAATTGATATAAATTGACATTCAATATAAAGGGAAATTGATATGAACTAACATTTAATAATAACAATAAGGAGAAACAGTATTCTACAATTTATGAGTATCGCATAAAAATAATTACATATATTTTTTTTCAAATCTGCCACAAAATTCCGAGTAGGAGATAGGAAGGTTTTTGAGCACTTTGCTTGTGTGACTGCGCGATTAATTCAGGGCAGGTAACTTTCTCGCGATCCCAAGGCGACGGGGTTAGCGAAAAAGTAACTGAAGGATCTTTCTGTTAGCGAATCGATTGTCTTCGGGGCTGGAACGTGGAGTGGGACGAATGAAGAAAACAATTTGACGGACGGACAGACTGACAGGTATATTTACGTTTTGCTGTGAGTATGTAAACTTGGGTGTGGTTTAAGCTGAGTACAGACAGACTAAGCAGACGTATATATGTAACTATCGGCGCAGGTCCTTTGCGTGGTATACCCCGACTTCTTTCCCCGATATGTCGGTTAGCAGATAACGATTGGGTCCTATCACCTTTTATACCCAGCTTTTCAGGAAACGCCGGTCCAGTTTGGCATTGTAACGCCCAGCGGCATCGCTTTGGCGAAAATTACGACGAAAAAACTCATCTCCTTCTTTAAACTTGGAAGGTCGTGACCTGAGGTTGTACTGCGCCTCATTTGCAAGTCCTGCGGCTTTTATCTCCTATCCGATTTGTTGGCGGAGGTCTCCTAAACGCTCGTGGGGCTCTAGCACAACGACGAGGTCTCCCAAACACTTCAATTGCCATAGTAGCACATGATTTACCATGGCAAATCATGTGTTGTCCGAAGGCGGCAAAGCAAGGCGAGACACCGGTGACGGAATGATAAGATGACCGCAGAGCGCACGTGATGGCGGACAATCTGCGGTCCCAATCGTTCCGAGTTGGATAGACATAAGAACGGATCGCGGCTAACAGTGTCCGATTCAAACGTTCAGATGCGTTAGACTGAGGAGAGTATATGGGCGTCAGTTGGTGTTCGATGCCGTACTGTTCGAGTAGGCCCCTAAACTGCCGAGATCTGAACTGTAGTCCGTTGCCCGAGTACACACTTTTTGGTACCCCGAACACGTGGAATACCCGACTGTTTAAAAATTGCAGGATGGATGGAGTCGTGAATTTGCGAATAAGTTCATCCACTGGGAATTTCGAGAACTGGTCTAACACAACGATAGCTCCGATGTGTCCCATAGAAAAACGAGGATATGGACCGAGTAGATCTATATACAGGCGTTGGAGTACGCGCTCCGGAGTTGAGTTGACCCATAGGAGGTCGAAGAGGCTGGTTGGGCGCTTTAGTGCTTTTACAGGTTTCACAGGCGCTCACGTAGTCTTTGACCTGGGACGACATTTAAGGCCTGAAGAAGTATTTCTTAAGTCGCCGAAGCGTCCGACCGTAACCATCGTGGGCACTTAAAGGAAGGTCGTGTGCGCAGAAGATCAGATTGTGAGTCATTTCCTTTGGTACCCAGAGCTTCCAGGACTCTCCTTCCAGTGGTGTATTCATTTCGTCTATAGATGTCGCCGTTTTCTTTGTAGCTATTTGATTCGAAATGTGGGCTATCCAAATCTACCTCAATGAGTTTCCCGTCATTTACTGTCAATTCGGCTCCCTCGGGTGAAAACATTCGCGAAAGAGTATCGGGTACGATGATCTGGGTGCCTTTCCGGTGTTTGATGGAAAACTTGAACTCTTGTAGTTTAAGAGCCCATCGGACCAGACGTCCATGTAAGTCGGTTTGGTTCATCAACCATTGTAGCAAAGCGTGGTCTGTGATGATTACAAACTGGTGGTCCTCGATATAGGCTCAGAATTTCTTAACAGCCATCACCGCTGCCTAAAATTCCTGCTCGGACACGGTATAGTTCCTTTGGGCCGAGTTCAGCTTCCTCCCCCTCCTCGGTCAATTGCACAAGCACGGCTCCCACTCCATGTTGACTTGCCTCACAATGAATGGAGAAGGGCTTCTTAAAGCCGGGGCTGTGCAAGACTGGAGCTGATGTTAAGGCTTGTTTTAGCTCTTCAAATAACTTTTGACTGAGCTCGGTCCAAATAAACTTTCCTCTCCGCAGCATGTCTGACAGGGGCACTGGAAGTGTTGCATAAGTCCGAACGAATCCTCGGTACCAACCACACACGCCAAGGAAACGTCGTAGCTGCTTAACAGTTTTTGCTAAGGGGATGGTGCCATGTCCGTTTTGATGGTGCCATGTCCGATGACATGTCCTAGGTATCGGACTTCGTTCATGACAAACTTACTTTTTTGGACGTTGATGGTGAGTTCCGCCTTACTGATGTGCAGGGCTACTTCTTGCAGGAGTAGGAGGTGTTGGTTGAACGTTTTCATGATGAGTAGAAGATCATCCAGGTACACGAACACTTGGAGTTTCAGTTGAGGTGGTATTACTTTGTCCATTAGCCGGGTCATCGTTTGCGGAGCTATACACAGGCCAAAAGGCATTGTGACGAACTGGTATAATGGTCGTCCAGGCACTGTGAAGGCGGTCTTATCCCTCGACTCCTGATCGAGTGGAATTTGCCAGAATGCATCTTTTAGGTCGAGACTGGTAATGTAATTTGCTTTCGGCAATCTCCCTAATATTCCATCGATGAGCGGAAGAAGGTAAGCGTCTTTGATGGTCACTGCGTTGACTTTCCGGGCATCTAGACAAAGATGGACTTTACCTGGCTTCACCACCAAGGTTACCGGTGAGGACCAGGCACTTTGGGATTCCTCTATAACCCCCTACTCGAGCATCCTGTTCAACTCTGCGTACACTAACTTTTCCATGGCCGGTGAGATGGCATAGTGTCTTTGCTTAATTGGCTTGCTATCACCAACATCGATGACATGTGAGATCAGCGTGGTGCGGCCAAGGCCTTGCGTAGCGTAAGATTGAAAAGCAGCGAGGGATGCTTCCAGACATTGTCGTTGGTTAGGCGTTAATTCATGCCTGTCGGGTACAGGAGCGAGTTCGTTGACATATATAGTGATTAAGTCTGGGGCCAAACCAAATTCAAGGACGAAATCAACGCCAAGGGATAATAAAGAATGTAATATCCTTAGCTTGACCTCGGAACGTCACAGGTGTGGTCAATCTACCCTGGATAGAACGCATGGTGCCATCCGCGGTGCTGATTTCAGAGCGCCAGGGCTTTACCAAGGTAGGATGTTGATGGAGTACCTTTGAGCCAAGGCTCGAGGCAAGGCGGCTGATACTTGCACCCGTGTCAATCGGTGCAATCGCGATTTCGCCCAACACTTTGATTGGGTGGTAGGGTCTGGTATCATTCTCAGAAACCTCCAAGATGTTACGAAAGTTCAAGGTTTGACGGCAGGTGCGCACTTCAGGCAGTAACTGCGGTGATCGCTTCAACACTGTCGTTGGTGAAGCTTCCGGAAGAGAGGGAACATCCGCAGTCATAGTTACACGCCTGGTGGGTTATCGTTGATTTTGGGGTTCGCAGCTGGCTGGGACCCTACTGTGGGGCTATGGAGTACCGCAGAGGTGGTAGGGTACTCGCTTGTCCGTTTTCGGAGAGGCACAGTCTGGGCAGTCCGGAAAATAGGTTGGCTTACCGCATCCATTGCAGAAAATCATACGCTCTGTCCGACATACAATAAACCGATGTCCGGTTTGCTTGCAGTTCTAGAAGGTCAGGAAGTTCCCCACCGCGGCGACAGTAAGCTTATCCGACTCCATGTCGTTTTCCGCCAGATCTGTAGTGTTGTGTTCTGGTGCAACTTCCACAATTCCACGCCGCGGACCCGTCCTCGCTAGCAGGTAGTGCCGTTCTCGGAGGTTTTCTTCGACTGCCTCTTGTCGGCTAACGACTCTCAGCAGCGATTCCATATTCTGCGGGTCTGAGTTCGCGACATGGCGACGAAGTTCCGGCCTCATGATGAATAAAATTAACGGGAGACATTTAAATTTTAATATAAGGTCAAATTGATATAAATTGACATTCAATATAAAGGGAAATTGATATGAACTAACTTTTAATAATAACAATAGGAAGAAACAGTATTCTACAATTTATGAGTATCGCATAAAAATAATTACATATATTTTTTTTCAAATCTGCCACAAAATTCCGAGTAGGAGATAGGAAGGTTTTTGAGCACTTTGCTTGTGTGACTGCTCGATTAATACAGGGCAGGTAACTTTCTCGCGATCCCAAGGCGACGGGGTTAGCGAAAAAGTAACTGAAGGATCTTTCTGTTAGCGAATCGATTGTCTTCGGGGCTGGAACGTGGAGTGGGACGAATGAAGAAAACAATTTGACGGACGGACAGACTGACAGGTATATTTACGTTTTGCTGTGAGTATGTAAACTTGGGTGTGGTTTAAGCTGAGTACAGACAGACTAAGCAGACGTATATATGTAACTATCGGCGCAGGTCCTTCGCGTGGTATACCCCGACTTCTTTCCCCGATATGTCGGTTAGCAGATAACGATTGGGTCCTATCACCTTTTATACCCAGCTTTTCAGGAAACGCCGGTCCAGTTTGGCATTGTAACGCCCAGCGGCATCGCTTTGGCGAAAATTACGACGAAAAAACTCATCTCCTTCTTTAAACTTGGAAGGTCGTGACCTGAGGTTGTACTGCGCCTCATTTGCAAGTCCTGCGGCTTTTATCTCCTATCCGATTTGTTGGCGGAGGTCTCCTAAACGCTCGTGGGGCTCTAGCACAACGACGAGGTCTCCCAAACACTTCAATTGCCTTAGTAGCACATGATTTACCATGGCAAATCATGTGCTGTCCGAAGGCGGCAAAGTAAGGCGAGACACCGGTGACGGAATGATAAGATGACCGCAGAGCGCACGTGATGGCGGACAATCTGCGGTCCCAATCGTTCCGAGTTGGATAGACATAAGAACGGATCGCGGCTAACAGTGTCCGATTCAAACGTTCAGATGCGTTAGACTGAGGAGAGTATATGGGCGTCAGTTGGTGTTCGATGCCGTACTGTTCGAGTAGGCCCCTAAACTGCCGAGATCTGAACTGTAGTCCGTTGCCCGAGTACACACTTTTTGGTACCCCGAACACGTGGAATACCCGACTGTTTAAAAATTGCAGGATGGATGGAGTCGTGAATTTGCGAATAAGTTCATCCACTGGGAATTTCGAGAACTGGTCTAACACAACGATAGCTCCGATGTGTCCCATAGAAAAACGAGGATATGGACCGAGTAGATCTATATACAGGCGTTGGAGTACGCGCTCCGGAGTTGAGTTGACCCATAGGAGGTCGAAGAGGCTGGTTGGGCGCTTTAGTGCTTTTACAGGTTTCACAGGCGCTCACGTAGTCTTTGACCTGGGACGACATTTAAGGCCTGAAGAAGTATTTCTTAAGCCGCCGAAGCGTCCGACCGTAACCATCGTGGGCACTTAAAGGAAGGTCGTGTGCGCAGAAGATCAGATTGTGAGTCATTTCCTTTGGTACCCAGAGCTTCCAGGACTCTCCTTCCAGTGGTGTATTCATTTCGTCTATAGATGTCGCCGTTTTCTTTGTAGCTATTTGATTCGAAATGTGGGCTATCCAAATCTACCTCAATGAGTTTCCCGTCATTTACTGTCAATTCGGCTCCCTCGGGTGAAAACATTCGCGAAAGAGTATCGGGTACGATGATCTGGGTGCCTTTCCGGTGTTTGATGGAAAACTTGAACTCTTGTAGTTTAAGAGCCCATCGGACCAGACGTCCATGTAAGTCGGTTTGGTTCATCAACCATTGTAGCAAAGCGTGGTCTGTGATGATTTCAAACTGGTGGTCCTCGATATAGGCTCAGAATTTCTTAACAGCCATCACCGCTGCCTAAAATTCCTGCTCGGACACGGTATAGTTCCTTTGGGCCGAGTTCAGCTTCCTCCCCCTCCTCGGTCAATTGCACAAGCACGGCTCCCACTCCATGTTGACTTGCCTCACAATGAATGGAGAAGGGCTTCTTAAAGCCGGGGCTGTGCAAGACTGGAGCTGATGTTAAGGCTTGTTTTAGCTCTTCAAATAACTTTTGACTGAGCTCGGTCCAAATAAACTTTCCTCTCCGCAGCATGTCTGACAGGGGCACTGGAAGTGTTGCATAAGTCCGAACGAATCCTCGGTACCAACCACACACGCCAAGGAAACGTCGTAGCTGCTTAACAGTTTTTGCTAAGGGGATGGTGCCATGTCCGTTTTGATGGTGCCATGTCCGATGACATGTCCTAGGTATCGGACTTCGTTCATGACAAACTTACTTTTTTGGACGTTGATGGTGAGTTCCGCCTTACTGATGTGCAGGGCTACTTCTTGCAGGAGTAGGAGGTGTTGGTTGAACGTTTTCATGATGAGTAGAAGATCATCCAGGTACACGAACACTTGGAGTTTCAGATGAGGTGGTATTACTTTGTCCATTAGCCGGGTCATCGTTTGCGGAGCTATACACAGGCCAAAAGGCATTGTGATGAACTGATATAATGGTCGTCCAGGCACTGTGAAGGCGGTCTTATCCCTCGACTCCTGATCGAGTGGAATTTGCCAGAATGCATCTTTTAGGTCGAGACTGGTAATGTAATTTGCTTTCGGCAATCTCCCCAATATTCCATCGATGAGCGGAAGAAGGTAAGCGTCTTTGATGGTCACTGCATTGACTTTCCGGGCATCTAGACAAAGATGGACTTTACCTGGCTTCACCACCAAGGTTACCGGTGAGGACCAGGCACTTTGGGATTCCTCTATAACCCCCTACTCGAGCATCCTGTTCAACTCTGCGTACACTAACTTTTCCATGGCCGGTGAGATGGCATAGTGTCTTTGCTTAATTGGCTTGCTATCACCAACATCGATGACATGTGAGACCAGCGTGGTGCGGCCAAGGCCTTGCGTAGCGTAAGATTGAAAAGCAGTGAGGGATGCTTCCAGACGTTGTCGTTGGTTAGGCGTTAATTCATGCCTGTCGGGTACAGGAGCGAGTTCGTTGACATATATAGTGATTAAGTCTGGGGCCAAACCAAATTCAAGGACGAAATCAACGCCAAGGTACACGTTCTGAGTCAGAGAAGGGATAATAAAGAAGGTAATATCCTTAGCTTGACCTCGGAACGTCACAGGTGTGGTCAATCTACCCTCGATAGAACGCATGGTGCCATCCGCGGTGCTGATTTCAGAGCGCCAGGGCTTTACCAAGGTAGGATGTTGATGGAGTACCTTTGAGCCAAGGCTCGAGGCAAGGCGGCTGATACTTGCACCCGTATCAATCGGTGCAATCGCGATTTCGCCCAACACTTTGATTGGGTGGTAGGGTCTGGTATCATTCTCAGAAACCTCCAAGATGTTACGAAAGTTCAAGGGTTGACGGCAGGTGCGCACTTCAGGCAGTAACTGCGGTGATCGCTTCAACACTGTCGTTGGTGAAGCTTCCGGAAGAGAGGGAACATCCGCAGTCATAGTTACACGCCTGGTGGGTTATCGTTGATTTTGGGGTTCGCAGCTGGCTGGGAACCTATTGTGGGGCTTTGGAGTACCGCAGAGGTGGTAGGGTACTCGCTTGTCCGTTTTTGGAGAGGCACAATCTGGGCAGTCCGGAAAATAGGTTGGCTTACCGCATCCATTGCAGAAAATCATACGCTCTGTCCGACATGCAATAAACCGATGTCCGGTTTGCTTGCAGTTCTAGAAGGTCAGGAGGTTCCCCACCGCGGCGACAGTAAGCTTATCCGACTCCATGTCGTTTTCCGCCAGATCTGTAGTGTTGTGTTCTGGTGCAACTTCCACAATTCCACGCCGCGGACCCGTCCTCGCTAGCAGGTAGTGCCGTTCTCGGAGGTCTTCTTCGACTGCCTCTTGTCGGCTAACGACCCTCAGCAGCGATTCCATATTCTGCGGGTCTGAGTTCGCGACATGGCGACGAAATTCCGGCCTCAGGTTTTGTATCAACAACCGCAGTAATGGTGTTGATGTTATCGGCTTCGACAGCTGGTCGATTAGCCGAAGGATGTCGGCCCGGTATTGATGGGAGGGCTCGTTGGGACGTTTCCACCTGGCATGGATTTTGTCCAGATTATTTAATATTACCCGCTGATTGCGCCACATCAATTTCCCGGTCGAAAACGTTAGGTGATGATGAAAGCATTGAAACGTTATTTGATCATCGGCTATTGTCGCGAGCTCGTGCAGCGATTATTCTTAGACATTCGCTTTGTGAGAAAAATATTTCCTGCATCATCTACCATGCGCACATCACCATTGGCAATCACCGCCAATCACACAGATTAATGACTATGCTTGAAAGCTTCTATTTCAATAGGCTCGCAAGTTTTCTCCCACGGAGCTCGACCTTGCACAGGTATAAAGGAGGTGCCACAGTTATCTACGGTTCGACACAAATCCGCTGATGATTTGTAACCAACGTCTCGGAATCACATCTAGGGAATTTTAGGACGTTTTAACACTGCACAACCATTGCCTGCAGTCATCGCGGCTGCAACTAGAATCTATCACATCGACATACGGCTACATCAGCTCCGCAGCTGTTAAAAGTTCACGTTAATCTTTAGCGGCAAATTGTGCTATTAACAACGAATCCTATCTGTTTGTCGCAAGCTCATTCCCTCGCGCCAAATCACGTTAACAAAACGAATCCACTATAATTATACGGTTGGAACGCAAGTCGACATCAAATTATTTCCTTTCGGGACCTGATTAATTCTGGGAGGGTGGAATGTTTTCCGAAATTGTAGCAAGGGAAACTTTTTAACTTTTAGGCTATGGCTCCTTCTCCGGGAATACTAGTTAATATCACTGAGAAAATTTACACTTCTTTCTCCCTGTTCACTATACTACAACATTTCCATCCTTCCTATCTTACGATGTTCGTATGTCCGGCACTGTTCATGAGACTTTTCCCGACAAATTCTATTTTCCACTTTCCACAATCTTTTTGGTCTATTTCCCGGGATTTACCACATATTTCACGAACAAAACCAACGAATGACGAACTGCCCGCGTTTTCTTTTCGTTTATCTCGCGGCGTCAGTGCTGTGTCGATCTCAAGAAGGATCTCCTGTATCTCCCTCTATGTACTCCGTTCTTCAGTGCATACCGTGTCGTGGTATATATATATATATATATATATATATATATGTACAGGGTGCGGCGCCAAAATCCGGAAAAGTTAAACATTGTATTGAAAAATAATTTTTGTTACAAAAGTGGGAAACTTTATAATTGTTTCTTATACTAAATTGTTTGTTAAACATAAAAAAACACATTCACTCTATATAACCCTCTTTAGCTTCGATAACCGCCTCTACCATCGGTCTAAAGCGTTCGCAGGCCCATTTTAATGCAGCACAGTCCGTTTCGGCTTATGCTTCTTCAATAGCGGCTCGCAATGAAGCGACGTATGGATGTCTGCACTTGTTAGTGTCCCGTTCAACCACGCTCCATACATAGTAATCCAGAGGATTCAAGTCTGGGCTGTTAGGAGGCCAAAATCAGAAAAAAACCAGAGGTATCCGGCAGCCTTGTTTCGTCCTTGCAGCTTTAGAAAGCATCTGTCTTATTTTAATTGTACAAGACTTGCAGCAGAGGTCCTCTTCCACGTTTCAACGCATAGTTTTCTCACACCGACAACTGACGACAGTTTTCGGATTGACTGGCTCGGATCTTCCAAAATCAATTCCTGAGCCCGTTTAATGATTTCGGGGGTCATGACAACATGTTCTTTGGAGTGGGGTTTTCTCGCTGGTGTCGCAGAATCTTTGTCTGACTTCTCCAATTCATTATATTTCGCAATAACTTCATACACAGTCGATCTTGGGTAGCCGAAGAATCGAATGATTCCTGTGACTGAGCGCCCAGTGGGAACACTTTCAATGATCGCGGCTCTTTGATTGCACTCTGCACTTGGCTTCAACATTGCGACTTTTTCGAGGTTATGAACGTTCAACACACGTGTTAAACTATTTGTTAGGCGAATCGCGACCTCTCGAAACCTCTCGAATTTTGTCCGGATTTTGGCGCCGCACCCTATATATATATATATATATATATATATATATATATATATATATATATATATATATATATATATATATATATGTATATATATGTATATATATAATATATATATATACATATATATACATATATATATATATATATATATATATATATATATATATATATATATATATATATATGTGTATATATATATATATATATATATATATATACATATATATATATATATATATATATATATATATATATATATATATATATATATATATATAAATATGTATACTCGTATATAAACATATATATATATATATATATATATATATATATATATATATACATATATGTATATATATACATATATATATATATATATATATATATATATATATATATATATATATATATGTATATATATATATATATAGGGTGCGTACGGTATGTGAGGACAGCTTGAGAGTCACATTAATTAGCTTTTATTTTTAACAACATTTAATGAAATTGCAGGAATGTTTTATGCAAGTTAAATTAATATATGGCCCTAAAGTTATTCAATAAGAGGTTGTTGCTGCCATTAGCAGCAATAACCTCTTCGATCCGGGTCCGGAAACGATTACATGCCCGAATCACCTATTCCAAAAATGTTTTTGGATTTGCTGAACGGTTTTCCATTTACGGTCAATGTGCTCATTTGATGAAATGGATGGGATTTCAAATAAATTGCATTCGGTTAGAAAGTGCCCTGGGGTAATGGCTGTAGAATCTGCGGGGTCGTTGCTTACTTCGCAAAGAGGACGGGAATCGAGACATGCCTCTATCTGAGCTAGAAGAGTATATAATTTTTCGATTGTAAGCAATTTTTCACCGATTGTCCGGATTAAGTGTCGCTTCATAGACTTCACTCCAGCTTCCCAGAGTCCACCAAAGTGCAGACTACCAGGAGGAATGAATTTCCACTGGATTACTTCATTCACCAGGAACTCTACTCTACTCTTCCTTCAACTGTTTTTCGCAGCCTAGAAAGTTAGTTCCACAGTCACTGTAAATAGTGTGGCATTTTCCTCTGCAAGCAATGAATCTTAGAATTGCTGCAACACATGGTGGTGTTGAAAGATCACTGACTGCTTCTAGATGGAAGGCTTTGGTTGAGAAACAAACAAACACGGCTATATATGCTTTAGCCGTTTTGGCTCCACGTCCACCACTCCATTTGATAGTTATCGGACCGGCATAATCTAGACCTGTCTGTGCGAATGGTTTTTCCATTTGAAACCTAGATGGTGGCAGTTGTCCCATTAATTGGTTTCCTGGACATGCTGTGGATTTAAAGTAGGTGAGGCATTCGTGAGGTATGCTCATGACGAAAGACAGTGCGTTGGTGATCTTACTGATGCTGTCAAAATTGAGCTTTTGATCCGTGATTAGGTTGGCCATGTCCTTAGAACTCTCTTCCTTTTGTACGGGTAATGCGGGGGGGCCTTTTCCTAAATGTTATGGTTTTCCTTTATACCCTTGTCCTCGTGGCAATGAAGACTTTAAAAAACTTATGTCCTTGC
Organism: Odontomyia ornata; assembly: GCA_963969285.1. Lineage (NCBI taxonomy): Eukaryota > Metazoa > Arthropoda > Insecta > Diptera > Stratiomyidae > Odontomyia > Odontomyia ornata. Next base: position 213,432,377 of record OZ017738.1, read on the forward strand.
AGCTAATGACGATCGTAAACTTTCGTTGGGTTAAACCTCCTTGGTACCAAGCTATCCAGTGGTTATTCTGTAACCTCTGCCCTTATTGCGAAAAACTGTAAAGTTGCTGCGAGTAAGACCTCCTTGCTTGTCAGATATCCTGTAACCTCAGTCCTTGTTGCGAAGAACTGTAAAGTTGCTACGGGCGAAACCTCCTTGTTTGTCAAATGTCCAGTAACCTCAGTCCTTATTGCGAACAACTGTAAAATTGCTGCGGGTGAAACCTCCTTGCTTGACAGATGTCCTGTAACCTCAGTCCTTATTGCGAAGAACTGTATAGTTGCTGCGGGTAAACCCTCCTTGCTTGTCAGATGTCCTGTAACCTCAGTCCTACTGCGAAGAACTGTAAAAATGTTGCGGGCGAAACCTCTCTGCTAGTCAGAAGTCTTGCTTGTTAGATGTCCTGTAACCTCAGTCCTTATGGCGAAGAACTGTAAAGTAGTTACGGGTGACACCTCTTTACTTGTCAGATGTCCTGTAACCTCAGTCCTGTAACCTCAGTCCTTATTGCGAAGAACTGTAAAGTTGCTGCCGGTGAAACCTCCTTGTATGTCAAATGTCCTGTAACCTCAGTCCTTGCTGCGAAGAACTGTATAATGCTGCGGGCGGAACCACTTTGCTTGTCAGATGTCTTGTTTGTTAGATTTCCTGTAACCTCAGTCCTTATTGCGAACAACTGTAAAATTCTGCGGGTGAAACCTCTTTGCATGTCAGATGTCCTGTAACCTCAGTCCTTATTGCGAAGAACTGTAAAGTAGCTGCGGGTAAAACCTCCTTAGTTGTCAGATGTCCTGTAACCTCATTCCTTACTGCGAAGAACTGTAAAAATGCTGCGGGCGAAACCTCTTTGCTTGTCAGAAGTCTTGCTTGTTAGATGTCCTGTAACCTCAGTCCTTATTGCGAAGAACTGTAAAGTTGCTGCGGGCGACACCTCTTTGCTTGTTAGATGTCCTGTAACCTCAGTCCTTATTGCGAAGAACTGTAAAGTTGCTGCCGGTGAAACCTCCTTGGTTGTCCTGTAACCTCAGTCCTCATTGCGAAGAACTATATAGTTGCTGCGGGCGAGACCTCCTTGCATGTCAGATGTCCTGTAGCCTCAGTCCTTATTGCAAAGAGCTGTAAAGTTGCTGCGGGTGAAACCTCCTTGCATGTCAGATGTCCTGTAACCTCAGTCCTTATCGCGAAGAACTGTAAAGTAGCTGCGGGCGAAACCTCTTTGCTTGTCAGATGTCCTGTAACCTCAGTCCTTATTGCGAAGAACTGTAAAGTAGCTGCGGACGAAACGTCTTTGATTGTCAGATGTCTTGCTTGTTAGATGTCCTGTAACCTCAGTCCTTATTGCGAAGAACTGTAAAGATGCTGCGGGTGAAACCTTCTTGAGTGCCGGTATCCATATCCGGCTCGACGGACCAATGTTCTGGAATGAAAAATTCAAATGAAACAACCTTGAATGAATATTGATACAGAATAATTTTATTTTCGCTATTTACAGTATTTATACAATAATTTTACAATGGTGTTCGTTAATTTTACATTTGTGACTCTAGTCAGCGTTTTGATGTTGCAATGAACTTTGATGTGTCGTTCCACTTGCAGGGCATTGTTCCACCTGGAATTGCTGTTTCGTCGTTTTCAGCTTTGGCTGTTGCACATTTATGGTTGAATTCGATGACTGCTGTAGTTCATTGATCGGAATTATGTTTCCGATGATTAGAGCGGATTTGGGCCGGTTGTTGACCGTTTAGATTATTGATCGTGGTGACGCTTGTGTTTATGATGGTGTTGATGTGTACGTGATGGTGTTGTACGATATTGATGTTGTTACCTTACATATATATATATATATATATATATATATATATATATATATATATATATATATATATATATAAAAATATATAGATACATATATATATATATACACATATATGCATATATATATATAAATACATAT
>OZ017738.1:213441869-213451869 GCA_963969285.1 Odontomyia ornata
CATATATATATATATATATATATATATATATATATATATATATATACATATATATATATATATATATATATATATATATATATACACACATATATATATATATATATATATATATATATATATATATATATATATATATGCGTATGTGTATATATATGTATATATATATATATATATATATATATATATATATATATATATTTATATATATATATATATATATATATATATATATATATATATATATATATATATATATATATATATATATATATATATATATATGTAAGGTAACAACATCAATATCGTACAACACCATCACGTACACATCAACACAAGCGTCACCACGTTCAATAACCTAAACGGTCAACAACCGGCCCAAATCCGCTCCAATCACCAGAAACATAATTCCGATCAATGAACTACAGCAGTCATCGAATTCAACCATAAATGTGCAACAGCCAAAGCTGAAAACGACGAAACAGCAATTCCAGGTGGAACAATGCCCTGCAAGTAGAACGACACATCAAAGTTCATTGCAACATCAAAATGCTGACTGGAGTCACAAATGTAAAATTAAAAAACACCACTGTAAAATTATTGTATAAATACTGTAAACAGCGAAAATAAAATTATTCTGTATCAATATTCATTCAAGGTTGTTTCATGTGAATTTTTCATTCCAGAACATTGGTCCGTCGAGCCGGATATGGATACCGGCACTCAAGAAGGCTTCACCTGCAGCATCTTTACAGTTCTTCGCTATAAGGACTGAGGTTACAGGACATCTGACAAGCAAAGAGGAGTCTCCCGCAGCTACTTTACAGTTCTTCACAAAAAGGACTGAGGTTACAGGACATCTGACATGCGAAAAGGTTTCACCCGCAGCTACTTTACAGTTCTTCACAATAAGGACTGAGGCTACAGGACATCTAACAAGCAAGACATCTGACAAGCAAGGAAGTTTCACCCGCAGCAACTTTACAGTTCTTCGCTTTAAGGACTGAGGCTATAGGACATCTGACAAGCAAAGAGCTGTCGCCCGCAGATACTTTACAGTTCTTCGCTATGAGGACTGAGGTTACAGGACATCTGACATGCAAGGAGGTTTCGCCCACAGCAACTATACAGTTCTTCGCAATAATGACTGAGGTTACAGGACATCTGACATGCAAGGAGGTTTCACGCGCAGCAACTTTACAGTTCTTCGCAATAAGGACTGAGGTTACAGGACATCTGACAAGTAAAGAGGTGTCGCCCGCAGCTACTTTACAGGTCTTCGCAATAAGGACTGAGGTTACAGGACATCTAACAGGCAAGACATCTGACAAGCAAAGAAGTTTCGTCCGCAGCTACTTTACAGTTCTTCGCAATAAGGACTGAGGTTACAGGACATCTGACATGCAAGGAGGTTTCACGCGCAGCAACTTTACAGTTCTTCGCAATAAGGACTGAGATTACAGGACATCTGACAAGCAAAGAGGTGTCACCCGCAGCTACTTTACAGTTCTTCACAAAAAGGACTGAGGTTACAGGACATCTGACAAGCAAAGAGGTTTCGCCCGCAGCTACTTTACAGTTCTTCGCAATAAGGACTGAGGTTACAGGACATCTGACATGCAAGGAGGTTTCACCCGCAGCAACTTTACAGCTCTTCGCAATAAGGACTGAGGCTACAGGCATCTGACATGCAAGGAGGTCTCGCCCGCAGCAACTATATAGTTCTTCGCAATAGGACTGAGGTTACAGGAAAACCAAGGAGGTTTCACCGGCAGCAACTTTACAGTTCTTCGCAATAAGGACTGAGGTTACAGGACATCTGACAAGCAAAGAGGTGTCGCCCGCAGCAACTTTACAGTTCTTCGCAATAAGGACTGAGGTTACAGGACATCTAACAAGCAAGACTTCTGACAAGCAAAGAGGTTTCGCCCGCAGCATTTTTACAGTTCTTCGCAGTAAGGACTGAGGTTACAGGACATCTGACAACTAAGGAGGTTTTACCCGCAGCTACTTTACAGTTGTTCGCAATAAGGATTGAGGTTACAGGACATCTGACAACTAAGGAGAGTTCACCCGCAGAATTTTACTGTTGTTCGCAATAAGGACTGAGGTTACAGGAAATCTAACAAGCAAGACATCTGACAAGCAAAGTGGTTCCGCCCGCAGCATTATACAGTTCTTCGCAGCAAGGACTGAGGTTACAGGACATCTGACAACCAAGGAGGTTTTACCCGCAGCTACTCAACAGTTCTTCGCAATAAGGACTGAGGTTACAGGACATTTGACAAACAAGGAGGTTTCACCCGCAGCAACTTTACAGTTCTTCGCAATAAAGACTGAGGTTACAGGACATCTGACAAGCAAAGAGGTGTCGCCTGCAACTATTATACAGTTCTTCGCCATAAGGACTGAGGTTACAGGACATCTAACAAGCAAGACTTCTGACTAGCGAAGAGGTTTCGCCCGCAGCATTTTTACAGTTCTTCGCAGTAAGGACTGAGGTTACAGGACATCTGACAAGCAAGGAGGTTTTACCCGCAGTAACTATACAGTTCTTCGCAATAAGGACTGAGGTTACAGGACATCTGTCAAGCAAGGAGGTTTCACCCGCAGCAATTTTACAGTTGTTCACAATAAGGACTGAGGTTACTGGACATTTGACAAACAAGGAGGTTTCGCCCGTAGCAACTTTACAGTTCTTCGCAACAAGGACTGAGGTTGCAGGATATCTGACAAGCAAGGAGGTCTTACTCGCAGCAACTTTACAGTTTTTCGCAATAAGGGCAGAGGTTACAGGATAACCACTGGACAGCTTGGTACCAAGGAGGTTTAACCCAGCGAAAGTTTACGGTCGTCATTAACTGCAAGGACATAAGATTTTTAAATTCTCCATTGCCGCGAGGACAAGGGTATAAAGGAAAACCATAACATTTAGGAAAAGGTCCCCCCCGCATTACCCGTACAAAAGGAGGAGAGTTCTAAGGACATGGCCAACCTAATCACGGATCAAAAGCTCAATTTTGACAGCATCAATAAGATCACCAACGCACTGTCTTTCGTCAAGAGCACACCTCACGAATGCCTCACCTGCTTTAAATCCACAGCATGTCCAGGAAACCAATTAATGGGACAACTGCCACCATCTAGGTTTCAAATGGGAAAACCATTCGCACAGATAGGTCTAGATTATGCCGGTCCGATAACTATCAAATGGAGTGATGGACGTGGAGCCAAAACGGCTAAAGCATATATAGCCGTGTTTGTTTGTTTCTCAACCAAAGCCTTCCATCTAGAAGCAGTCAGTGATCTTTCAACACCACCATGTGTTGCAGCAATTCTAAGATTCATTGCTTGCAGAGGAAAATGCCACACTATTTACAGTGACTGTGGAACTAACTTTCTAGGCTGCGAAAAACAGTTGAAGGAAGAGTAGAGTAGAGTTTCTAACGAATGAAGTAATCCAGTGGAAATTCATTCCTCCTGGTAGTCTGCACTTTGGTGGACTCTGAGAAGCTGGAGTGAGGTCTATGAAGCGACACTTAATCCGGACAATCGGTGAACAATTGCTTACAATCGAAGAATTATATACTCTTCTAGCTCAGATAGAGGCATGTCTCAATTCCCGTCCTCTTTGCGAAGTAAGCAACGACCCCGCAGATTCTACAGCCATTACCCCAGGGCACTTTCTAACCGAATGCAATTTATTTGAAATCCATTTCATCAAATGAGCACATTGACCGTAAATGGGAAACTGTTCAGCAAATCCAAAAACATTTTTGGAATAGTTGGAAGCTCGAGTATCTAAGCCGACTTCAACAAAGGCCAAAATGGGTGAACATTCGACCCAACCTTCGAGTCGGAGACCTCGTTCTGGTGAAGGCTGATAATTTTCGGTCAACTCACTGGCCACTCGCAAGAGTGAGGGACGTACATCCTGGACCTGATGTTATGGTACGTGTTGTCTCCGTCAAGGTTCACGGTAGAATAACTAGATGTCCTTTGACGAAAATCTGCCGTCTGCCGTTCACTAACTCAAGTCCTGATGCTCCACCGGAACAACATAAGCAATTACCTCTTACAAGCACTATTTTAGCAACTACACAGACCAACAAAAGAAAGAGAAGCAAGTTCGCACCAATTGGAGATACATGGTCCGAATATCCAACTAACTACGCAAAGAAAACAAAACCAGACGATAAGTCTACAAACCATTCCCAACCTTTCGGCTCCAACTATAATCAAAGCAGAGAAATCATTCGGAGCTTATATCGAACAACAACAAATGATTGTTGAAGACTACCAAACAACTTCTTGGTCAATCATTCGACAACACGGAACAAGCATCAGTCTTTCCGTCATAACTACTTTGATGATAATAGCCATCAGTCTGTTCTTCATTCGACGTTATCGCAAAAAAATCAACTTTACACCTTATCATCAACCAACAACATGGTACGACCTGTCTGCAACATCTACTGATTAAGAACCTCGCAAGGTTCATGGCGGGCGGTAATGTAAGGTCACAACATCAATATCGTACAACACCATCACGTACACATCAACACCATCATAAACACAAGCGTCACCACGATCAATAACCTAAACGGTCAACAACCGGCCCAAATCCGCTCCAATCACCAGAAACATAATTCCGATCAATGAACTACAGCAGTCATCGAATTCAACCATAAATGTGCAACAGCCAAAGCTGAAAACGACGAAACAGCAATTCCAGGTGGAACAATGCCCTGCAAGTACAGCACTTCTATGTGGAACGACACATCAAAGTTCATTGCAACATCAAAATGCTGACTAGAGTCACAAATGTAAAATTAACGAACACCATTGTAAAATTATTGTATGAATACTGTAAATAGCGAAAATAAAATTATTCTGTATCAATATTCATTCAAGGTTGTTTCATTTGAACTTTTCATTCCAGAACAACATATATATTTATATATACATATATATATATATATATATATATATATATATATATATATATATATATATATATATATATATATATGTATATCTATATATATATATATATATATATATATGTGTGAGTATATATATATATATATATATATATATATATATATATATATATATAGAAACATGTATATATATATATATATATATATATATATACTCGTATATATATATATATATATATATATATATATATATATATATATATATATATACATATATATATATATATATATATATATATATATATATATATATATATATATATATACGTATATATATATCAGTGACGTGCAGTCACATTAAGCGATTCCAGACTGCTTGCCTTGCGAGATCTGCATTTGAAATTTTTTTTTTTTTTTGTTTAAATTCAAATTTTACTTACCAAAACTTTACTTTCAGCCTTAACTGTACTTTCCAATGTTTTTCAGAAGTTTACCTCTTTAGACTTTATCGGAGCCTATAAATATGCAAAATATCAATTGATGAGGAAAAGCTGAGAGCATGATTGCACACAAGGAATGCTTTGCTTCGATACGTGCTTAGGAACACAATTTTGCAAACAGAGAATAGCATTCAACAACCCATGTATCTTTGAATTTGTTCATAAATTTGCCGATTTTTTTTCTCTCTCTATGGATTGATTTTTGTATGGGCATGGCAAGCAAAGTTGGAGGCGCTTTTGAGGCTGATTCTTTCTTCCTCTGTAAAATGTAGCTTGCAGCATTTGTGCATCTCATACCCATTTCAGGTTCTCTACAAGATATATGTTGCAGGGAATGTAGGATTCAAGATGCTTAAACTTTTCTTTGTGCTTTCTGAGTGAAAATATATCATATTTTAAATGAGGAAAATTATTAAAAAGAAAATTAGGGAAGCTTGGGTCATTTGATCATTGGAAAATTAGGGAAGCTTGGATCATTTTTCCATTGGGACACTCAATTGAAATTGTTAATTGTTTTGCATTCGGAAAGAAATCTTACGAGAGTGCTCGTGTGTATAGTTTATCTAGTTTTCAACTATTCAACCATGAATAGATTGATTCATTTAACTCGCGTTGTGTAGTGCTGATTTTAGTGGCATTTTTAAAATAAGAATTGGTAAGTTTTCCTTTCGCATGATTTCGGAATTTCGTTGCGCTATTTTATTGAGGTCGGCATTTTCTACTCTTTCCTTCACGAAGAAAAAAAAATTGTTGATTCCGATAGGCCGACACGTAAATTAAATTTAGAATTTAAAACGAAAAATTTCACGCGAAAATTTCACTTAGAGTACTATGACGGGGAGTTGCAAAGTCAACAAATTATTCTGTTGGCTGTGCCTCCTTTTTGCTAGTGAACGATAGGTTTGGAATAATGGAGGATTTAGTGATTTAAATAAATTTACGGGATCAGCTGCAAAGCGCTACAGTACGGAAAAGCATTTGCAGTCAATAATTAAATTAGATACATTCGGATCGCAATGAATAGAGTTGATGCTAAATGAGCAGGTAGCATCTTCTATTCGTTTACATAACGAAAAAGTGGAGCGCAATCGTAACATTTTAAAACGTTTAATAGATTCCGTTTTCTTTCTGGCAAAACAAGAGCTTCCATTTACAGGAAATAATGAACAATCGACTTCTAGTAATCGTGGAAATTTTATTGAAACAGTTAATTTTTTAAGTTTATATGATCCTTTGATAGAATCACATATAACATCTCTTACGACCAATGCAGCTTTTTCTGATCTATCCAACAGGATTCAAAACGATATAATTAGCGCAAAAGCCACAGTAGTTAAAACTAGAATCAATTTAGAAATAACAAAAGCTCCATTCGTTGCAATTATGGTCGACGAAACTCCGGATATTAGCCACCGTGAACAATTATCGATCATATGAAGATATACCTCGATTGACGGAATCAAAGAGAGATTCATTGAATTTGTAGATGTCAGTGGTAGTCGCACAGTTGCAGTGCTTATTTCTTAATTTTGCAACGGGTGAACAATTTTAATATTGAAAATAAATTAGTTGCACAATGTTACCTTGGTGCTGCAGTTATGAGCTCACAAACTCGGGAAAAGCATAAATCAGCACTATTTGTTCCATGCTATGCGCACTCACTGAATCTTGTTTTGTCTAAAGCTGTTGAATCCATTCCAGAAATAAAAATATTTTTTCTCACACATAAACAAAATTCAAGCATTTTTTAATGACTCCCCCAAAAGATCAAACCTTTTTGCGAAAATAGTTAAACGTCGTTTACCTTCTGTTTCTAGCACACGGTGCTACTATCATTCGCGGGTAATAAATATTATTTTTGAAAATAAAAATGATATATATATATATATATATATATATAATTTTTCTTTATTGGAATGTATGCGGTACAGAGGCCTTATAATATAGTAGGTGTTCTGACAAAGTCATCTCACCATCGTTTGAACATTACTTAAAACTATGCATATTATCGTATTTCTATGAGATTATTACAATTAGCTAGAGAAAAATTTAGGCAAAAACCTCTACTGAACTTATATTAGCTTAACATAACTTAACTTTCTACTTATAACTAGCTAAAATCTATGAGGCTAGGTTACGGCCAAAAGATAGGTGGTAGCAACTGCTGATTTTCAATTCGCCAGGGCATGTATTAGCGGATTGGGCGAGTCTTTTGCTTTCGCGATTAATTTGTCACGGCGCAATGCAGCGAGCTTACGAATTGGACTAACGCCAGCCAGTCTGTGTAGCTTTTCAGAAGAGAAGTAAAATGGTTTGTTAAGGACCATTTTCAGGTATCTATTTTGGGTGATCTGAAGCTTTGTTACTAGATATTTAGCACATTGGATTCAGGTAGGCGAGCCGTATAGGATGATCGGTTGGATTGCCATTTTGACGATGAGGACTTTGTTTCTGGTGTTGAGACGTGAATTACGATTAAGAAGGGGATATAGCGAAAGCACGGCCTTAAACGCTTTGGAGCTAATATGCTCAATATGTTTTCTGAAAGTTAGTTTTGTATCGAATATAAGTCCAAGATATTTAAGATCCTCGCTCCAAGGAATAGTTTGCCCTAAAAAATTTATTGGTCGCTTGGGTAAGTGAGCAGGCTTACGCTTCCTGGTGAAGTATATTGACTTCGTTTTTGCAACATTTATTTTAATTTTCCATCTATGGTAGTATTGATAAGTAAGTTCTAACGCCGTTTCAAGGCTAGAAATAATGGAAGTTGGATCTGCGCCTATGCTGTATATGCAAATGTCGTCTGTGAAAGCTGCAACTTGGCAGTTTGGTAAAGAAGGGAAGTCAGACGTATAGATGTTATATAGAGATGGGCTTAGGCAGGAGCCTTGCGGAACACCGGCAGATATACTTTTTAGTGAGGAAATGCTTTCCCCGATTTTGACCTGGAACTTCCTATCAGTTAAAAATTATTGTAAAAGGTTCAACAGGTATGGGGGTGTATTGTATTTCTGACGTTTGTAGACCAGAGCATCATGCCAGACAGTATCAAAGGCTTTTTCTATGTCCAGTGTCACCAAACCTACAGACAATTTATTGTACATCGCTGCTTTGACGTCCTTCGTAACACGGAGGAGCTGATGCTCAGTCGAATGTCTGTTTCTGAAGCCGAATTGGAAATCCGGTAAGATATTATTGTTAGCCATTAAATTATTTAATCTTTTCAGGACTATTCTTTCAAAGAGCTTACCTAATCCTGGTAGTAAGCTAATGGGCCTGTAGTTGTCAGGAGAGTGCGGATCTTTTCCAGGCTTCGGGATAGGTATGACTAGAGCTTGTTTCCAGATGGATGGAAAGAGAGAAAGCCTAAGGCATGCGTTGAATAGGTGGCATAGGAATACTATTCCTTTTTTGGGTAAATTTTTAAGTACTATATTCGGTAGGCCATCGATACCAGGTGCTTAACCGTTTTTAACTTTTTTAAGTAAACTTATTAACTCCCTGGTTTTTATTAATGCACCAGGAGGTAAAGATGTTTGTTTAGGCTGATGTTCTAAAGCTCTGGCCACCATCATTTCTGCTAAGTTGTTGCAGAACCTATTGGAGATATTATGGAACTGCTTAAACTTATCTGCAAGTATATCTGCTTTTCCTTGATTAGAGTTAATATGCTCTTCGTTGTTATTTGTAATCGAATACGGTAACGCATGATACTTTCGCTTAAAAATTCTATTTAAATACCAGACTTTCCGCGAGTTGTAGCCTAGATTTGATAGCATGTTGTTTCATCGGAGATTCCGGAGCTCCTTAATTTTATTCTTAATTGCTAGAGTGAGGATATTAGCTCCAATTTTGAGAGACCTAATGCGGGTTTTTTGCCATTTACGCCGCAAAGAATTACGCTTCCTTATTAGCTTGTATGTTTCTTCATCAAATTCTATTAAATTATAGGAAGCTTTTGATCGCTTTGGAACGCTAGACTCGATAGCTTGCCAGATACGTTTTGTGAATTCTACAATTTGCTCCTTACATACTGAGGGAGTATTGAGCGATTCTATCGTTCTTGGTGCTAAAGTCACTCTTTCATCAATAAAACTCCGGAATCCAGACCATTTTGCTTTTTTGAAACGACTCGACTCGTTGGGATGGCGATTCTTTAACTTTGTCCGATATTTATTCTGTTAAATTTTGCGAGTCGGGTTTTCAACTTTATCTTTTAATTTTTACGAAATTTTTTCAAGAACTGATGTGTTATTCAAAATTATTCAAAGTAAAGTAGTAAATATTGCGTATGATAGTCAAAAAATTAAAGAATTTGAAAACTGGCTTGAAAATGACTTTTCTCTTAAATTTGAAGATTTTTATTTATCAATCATATCAGAGTATCAGCCACCGCGTAAAAAAATGCAGGAATGCATTAGACCCCTTACAAAACCTTTGAAGAATCTTCAGAGAAACTATAGACATTGTTCTTCAACAAATTCGTCAAAGATTTCAGAATTTCGGGCACTTACTATTTTTGGAATTACTCGAACCTAGCTACTTTCCTCAATTTAA
>OZ017738.1:213459369-213474369 GCA_963969285.1 Odontomyia ornata
GGCGTAATTGAACCTTCTGTTAGTCCATGGGCCGCGCCTGTAGTTCTAGTAAAGAAAAAGGACGGTAGCACTCATTTTTGTGTCGACTATAGGCAGCTTAACGACGTCACTAAGAAAGATAGTTACCCGCTCCCACGCATCGATGACATCATGGACACTTTAGCCGACGCAAAATGGTTTTCTACACTCGATCTCAAGAGTGGCTACTGGCAGGTAGAAATTGACAAGAAGGACCAAGAGAAGACCGCATTTTCAGTTGGGACCGGATTGTGGCAATTTGTGGTGATGCCGTTTGGGCTTTGCAATGCTCCAGCCACTTTCGAACGCTTGATGGAATACGTGCTACGTGGTCTAACCTGGAAAACCTGCTTGGTGTACCTAGATGACATCATCGTCATCGGGAGAACGTTCGAAGAGCATGTGCGGAACTTAGAAGAGGTTTTCTCCCGATTGCGACTGGCAAATTTGAAACTTAGTCCCGACAAGTGTACCCTTTTCGCAGCTGAAGTAAAATACCTGGGACATGTCGTATCAGCAGAAGGGGTCAAAACAGACCCTGAGAAAATTGAAGCCGTGAAAAGCTGGCCAATACCAAACAACAAGCGCCACCTACGAAGTTTTCTGGGTCTGGCGACCTACTATCGAAGATTCGTCAAAGACTTTGCCAAAATAGCTAAGTGTCTCCATCAGCTAACCGAGAAAAATCGTCCGAATGTCTGGAATGAACAATGCCAGACAGCCTTTGAGACCCTGACGGAAAAGCTGTGTGAATCACCCGTGCTGGCGTATCCGAAACCCGGAAAAATGTTTGTAGTTGACACCAATGCAAGCAACGGCGGTATTGGAGCTGTACTCTCCCAGCAGATCAATGGCGAAGAAAGAGTCCTCTCTTATTACAGTCGAGTTCTCTCCAAAAGTGAGAGGAACTACTGCGTGACCAGGAAGGAGCTATTGGCTATAATAGAGGCCACCAAGCAGTTCCACAAGTATCTATATGGCCAGAAATTTGTTCCTCGAACGGACCATGCATCACTGAGATGGTTGCTCAACTTCAAAAACCCCGAGGGACAAGTTGCGAGATGGATTGAAAGATTGCAGTCATACGACTACAAAATTGTTCATCGAAAGGGCGGAGCTCATGGAAATGCTGACGCCCTATCTTGTCGTCCATGTCCAGCTAACTGCAAGCATTGCCGACGGATTGAGGAAAGGGAACCGCCCATTGATCTGCGATTGATAACGGCCGAATTCGATGAAGGTTGGTCATCGGAGGAGATTCGAAATGCCCAGCTTGCCGATGAAGACATCGGACCATTGCTCATATGGAAAGAGACGAGTGGGCGACCTGAGTGGAAGGACGTTTCAACGCATGGCGCAACCCTGAAAAGCTATTGGGCACAATGGAACTCCCTTCACGTGGAGGGTGGTGTACTCAAGCGGAAATGGGAAACGGCGGATGGCAGCTCCTATAGGATGCAAACTATACTACCCAAAAGCCGAATCCCCGATGTGGTAAAGGAAATGCATGAAGGATCCTCGGGAGGCCATCTTGGTGTTAACAAGACCTTAGCGAAATTGCGGGAAAGATTCCACTGGCTCCACGCTCGAGAAGACGTAGAGGACTGGTGTCGCAGATGCACAATTTACGCTTCCGTCAAAGGCCCAAAGCGACGACTGAGAGGACAAATGCAAACCTATAACGTAGGCGTGCCATTCGAAAGGATTGCTGTTGACATCGCAGGACCCTTTCCTGAATCCGATTGGGGAAATCGATATACGCTGGTTGTGGCCGATTATTTCAGCAAGTGGCCCGAGGTCTACCCCATTCCCAACCAGGAAGCAACTACCGTAGCTGAACAGCTAGTGTTAAATTGGGTCAGTAGGTACGGCGTACCTTGCGAACTACATTCGGATCAAGGCCGAAACTTTGAGTCACTAGTTTTTAGCGAAATGTGCGAGCTGCTGGGAATACGGAAAACGAGGACGACACCACTGCATCCCCAATCCGATGGAATGGTCGAACGTTTCAACGGCACGCTCAATAAACACCTGGCCAAGATGGTTGACGAGAACCAAAGGGACTGGGACCGACACATTCCACTATTTTTGATGGCGTACAGAGCTGCCAAACATGCATCGACGGGTCAAACCCCAGCCAAAGTCATTTTTGGAAAGTCTATTCGTCTGCCGGCCGATATAAAGTTCGGAACACCCCCTGAGAAACCCCAAATGATCTCGGAGTACGCAAGTGATCTAAGACAACGGTTGAACCAGATACATCGGACAGTGCGAAAACACCTCGAATCGGTTACTGACCGCATGAAGACCAGGTATGATCTAAAGGCTAATTCTACTGGCTTCCAGCAGGATGACTTGCTGTGGCTATATAACCCGCAACGGCGAAACGGTAGGCCTACAAAGTTGCAACATAATTGGGAGGGACCATACCGAGTTACAAAGCGAATCAACGACGTCGTATACCGAATACAGGAACATCGTAGGCCGAGAGCTAAAATGAAAATCGTGCATCTGGACCGTCTTGCCCCATATTACACCCGGGGAGAATTGACTACAACTGGCGACACATCTTTTCAGGGCGAAAAGAACTGAGGTGGGGGCAGTGTTACATGTACAAATAATTCTGCGAGCTACTGTCGCAATTGTTTTCACAACAATTAAGAAACATCAAAAAAACGAATTTACTCGAAACCACAAGAAACTAACAAGCATGAACAACATCTGAAAGTGAGTCACTGCTCCATTCATTTGCGCTCGCTCGAATGTTCCCGCGAATTCGCCAATGTACGAGAACTGGGTTGAATGACTACAGACCCTATATAAAGGCGAGCTGAATGAATGGGGGATTCATTCATTCGACCGCGATAAAAATTTGCGATAGTGTGTGGAAAGCGAATTGAAAAGCGATCAAGTAATAGTGAGGTGATTTTGAAAAGACAATTGCGATAAGAAATTTATGGACAAGTGTTAGATTTTTAATAGTGAAAATTAAAATTAGTGAAAGTGTTAAATTGATCATTGTGCACTTTTGTAATTAAATAAACTCTTTTAACTTAAATTAAAAGACATTGCGTTTTCACTTTCCCGGAACATTAAATTATTGGCCGCGAACCAAGGACACGCGACAATAAATACACATACTCAAAAAAGTCTGCGTACATCTCATTAGTACAAACTGAATCATGTTGGAATCGTATGAATCAATAATGTGATCTTGATTTAATCATTTCGATAAAAGAGCCTAAGCTGCAAGATATGTATTGAAGCAGGTTTGTTTAAAAAATGCACAAATTTATCGAACATATAGTAATTTCAATACTTGGAAGTCTGTGAGCAGCCCCAAAAAAGTCTGCGTACACATCACAAAATTTGGGGATTCCCCGAAATGTGCAATGTTGATGCCTTCATTTTTTCATTGTTCTGCGTGACAGTACTTCATTGGAAAATTGTCTGTGTGTTTTGCGTGAATAAAAGACTTTTCTTTAATATGGAAGTAAAAAATAAGGAAATCAATGTTAGTGAGCGTAAAGTCATAGTAAAATTGCGTGAAAACGGGAAAAGTTTTCGTGAAATCGCAAAATTAGTTAGGAGAACCCATTCCTCGGTCCAAAGGGTTGTTGCTAATTACAAAAAAAAGCGGTTTGATTATCTCACGGCATTGGTCAGGACGTCCTCCCAAACTTACATCTCGTGAACGTAGGAGTATTATTAATGCTGTGAAACCAAATCCCCGATTAACCGCGTTCCAAATTGCGCAGGATATAAGAAAGAAATACAATAAAACAATAAGCGATGAAACAGTGCGCATAATTCTCAGAAAAGGCGGTTACCATGGTCGAGTCGCACGTAAAAAGCTGTTCATATCGGAACGGAATCACCGAAAGAGAGTGGAATTCGCCAAAAATTATGTAAATATGCGAAAAGAATTTTGGAAAAGCGTTCTTTTTTCGGACGAAAGTAAGTTTTGTATATTTGGGATAAATGGACGCAAATTAGTATGGAGAAAACGCTCGACAGAATTCAATAAAGAAAATTTGATTCCCACTGTAAAGCATGGTGGCGGCGGTGTGATGGTTTGGGGGTGTATGACAGCTAGTGGAGTGGGGCAACTCGTTTTCATAGAATCTACAATGGATAAATACGGGTACCTTAATATTTAAAAAAATAATATTAAGCAAAGTGCCGAGAAATCGCGGCTGGGGAACGCATTTTTCTTTCAGCACGATAATGACCCCAAACATACAGCTGAAATAAATAGGCTTTGGTTGGCCTACAACGTCCCAAAACTCTTAGGTACACCTCCTCAATCACCAGGTTTAAACCCAATTGGGCATTTGTGGGATTTACTTGAAAGAAAAATTCGAGAGCATGACATAACTAGCAGAGTCATTAAAAAATGTTATTTTGAACGAGTGGAACAAAATAGCCGAAGAAACATCAAAACTTCTTCAATCCATGCAAAATAGGCTAAAGGAAGTCATTTATAGGAAAGGCTATGCTACTAGATATTCAAAATGTGAGAGCTAATATAGTGGTTTTCAAATAAAATGAATAAATTTTTTCAAGTGTACGCTGACTTTTTTTGGATGGATTTTCATGACTTTTTGGAAGAAACTTTTTTATTTTGGTTATTATAAACAGCGAACGAGTGATCAGTTACATATTTATGTACCATATAGTTTAATGAATATAATAAAGAAAAGATTTTAAGTGATAAACAAATGGCAAAGGTTTTTATATTGATATATTCGCTACGACCAGCAAGTGTACGCAGACTTTTTTGAGTAAGTGTATATATATATATATATATATATGCATATATATATATATATATATATATATATATATATATATATATATATATATATATATATATATATATATATATATTTATATATATATATGCATATATATATATATATATATATATATATATATATATGTATATATATATATATATATATATATATATATATATATATATATATATATATATGTATATATGTATATATATATATATATATATATATATATATATATATATATATATATGCATATATACATATATATATATATATATATATATATATATATATATATATGTATATATATATATATATATATATATGTATGTATATATTTATTTATATATATATATATATATATATATATATATATATATATATATATTTATATATATATATATATATATATATATATATATATATATATATATATATATATATATATATATATCTATATATACATATATGCATGTATATATATGTATATATATATATATATATATATATATATATATATATATATATATATATATATATATATATATATATATATATATATATATATATATATATATGTATATATATATATATATTTATATATATATATATATATATATAAATATAAATATATATATATATATATATATATATATATATATATATATATATCTATGTATATATATATATATAAATATATATATATATATATATATATATATATATATATATATATATATATATATATATATATATATATATATACAATATATAATTATTAATTATTAATTATTATTACTCTCCTCGCTGAAATTAAAAATTATCACCCTCCTCTTTTACAACAAAAACTTACACCTTTAAATATTTCACGTCCGTGGCTATAATCTCTTCGCGATCACTACGTTCTTCTGTGACACAATTCGAAGGAAGATCCGTATCTCAATACTTTTGCGAACTCTTTGCGCGCACGTTAATCACCATCAATCACATTCTCACAATTACTACGTTCTTTTGTTATCCAATTTGACGGGAAATCCGTATCGAAAAACTTTTGCAATTACTTTGCGCGCAAGTTAACCACCAACAAACACTTTCACCGTACCGAGTATTATCCAACAAAAGAGACCCGGTCACTCGTGTTGCTCCCTTAAATAGATGCGTAATAATGGGGTTGTCTGCTAATCGCAAGGGACGATGACCGCCATCCACTTTTCTTTTCCAATCCCCAATTAGCAACATAGTCTTTTTCACAGTATTTTGCCAAACTGCGACTACTTGCGCTTAGCGTATCCTCGAACCAATCTCGAATCAATATATGGAACATTGTAATTTGTTCGAGTCTCGATCAATTTTTGAATTGGTTTCCTGCGACAAGACAAAAGTGACGTTTGGACTAATTGTTTGCACTGATAGGGTGCTTCCAAGCGTAATGTCGAACTCATGCGCAAAAGGTAATGCTAATTTAATATTTAGAGCATTTGTAGCACCCAAATTCGTTGACGCGTTGAAGGTTCCCTGTAGAATTTCAGCTGCAAAACAGAACGCTTTCGTCCTTGATATCGGAGAGTGATCTTTCGCGAAAATAGTTTCGTTTACAAGCACAGCCATCCATCATGGTGTTACGTGAGTAATAGTGCTGCTTCCATCCTTTTCGGGTACGAAAACAGTCACTTTTGGGCCTTCACCCACATTTTTGAAAGTGAGGATGATTCTTGAAGCTGTTGCTGTCAGGGTCCGGTACTTTCAGCGATGTCTCTTCGCTCCAACGATGGGTTGTGAATGCATAAAGTTAAAAGTAAAGTTTACAATATTAATGGTATCTACGTATTAATTACGTTACATTGCAGATATTTCGCAAAGCGATGACCTCGGCTCGGAAAGAATGTTTTTCCTTCTGTTTATTATTATTTAGTGCAAGCTAAATATATATCAACTGGCAGCCCGATGCTAAAAAGGAGACAGTTTCACTTTCTGCTTAAAGAGAATTTCCCCGGAAATTCACTCTAATTCGATCTAACGCCAACTACATGAGCTAACCGTGCGCTTGTTTGGGATCTAAATCACTCACAAATCAAAGGGGTTCATTCTTGCTAATTCTACAGGCTTCCCTTCTTAAAGGCTGGTAACAAACTAAGCTAAACTCTTAAAGGATTTAATCGAACAACGATACGCCTAAAATACAGTGCGATAGCTATGTGAAAACTAAGATCCAAGATTCTGCTTTAACCTAAATCTAATGAAAAAGAGGAAAAATAGGGAAAAGAAAACTAATCCTAGCGCTTCTCTTACTCATAAGCTGAATACCTTATGCTATTAGGCGAAAAAAAACTTACAAGGCGGCGAATCCCGCTTAGGCGAAAAATACTCTACTGACAATCATGTGAATTACAAATAATTTCGTAGGTAACCCAAGTGGATAAATTAATACACAAAGAGAGATGAACGAGGAAATAAACCAACAAATGTTCCTAACCTGAAGAGGCAACGACAACCAAAACCATTTTTTCTACCGAGATCGTTTATGTGATGTGTCGTCCACCCGTATACTAACACGAAAGTCTAATTTCAAAACGCGTTCATTTAACTCGCAACCCAACTAAAATTGTGTGTAGGCCTTTAAACCCTTGACCACCCCGATAACTTATCTTAACTACAATAAGGACCCAAATATTTGGGTACAAGCTTGGCTGAAAAATATCTAGCCGCATCCGAGGTAGGATAATTTCGTCTCCACACCCGATCCCCCACCCGATAGGCTACGTCTTTTTTCCAAAGGTTATATTTTTCACTGTTTTTCCTTGAGGCTGCTTGCATCCATCTCCCTATCTCCTCTTGTATCCATCCAAGCTTCTCTGCTCTAACTTTTGCACACAGTCCCGTATGGGAATTCCCTGGAGCCTGGGAAATACTATGGAAGGTCACCATTTCTCTTCCGAAGTTAAAGAAGTAAGGAGAAAACTTCATTACCCCATGTCTTAAAGTCCGAAGAGCATAACCGATATGAGCCAACTATTGATCCATGCGCGTTGATTCTTCGAAACATAAGCACGCAACATCTGCTTTATGTCTTGGTTTCGGCATTTTGCTGGTAGATGGTAGAGTGCAGGGAATTTAATCTGCGTCCCGTAACTCTCAACTAATCGTTGCAGTTCTTTTCCCCGAAATTGTACTCCATATCGCAAACTAGATATTTGGGAACTCCAAAGACTAGGAACACTTGATCTTCCAACAAACGGCAAATCTCTTGTGCCGTGGTCTTCCAGAGTAGAACCAGTAGCAAAAATTTGCTAACGTAATCCAAAACGGTTAGAATATAGCAGTGACCACGAGTTGAACATGGTAAGGTTCCTACTAAGTCTACACATATCATCTCCCATGGCTGGGATGTCTCCCCACTGCATGAAACAATATACCCAGCTTGTGACTCCCACTCACTTTGACAATTTGACACACTTTGCAGCATCGGACATAGTTTCGCACATTCACGACCATCTTCGGCCAATAATAATGCTGCGCTAAACGATTCAACGTCCTATCAATTCCCATATGGCCTGCTGTTGGGTGATCATGACATTGCTGAAGCGCCTCTCTTCTTTCTGGTTTCGACAGCACTTTCTTCCATGCTTCAATCCCCTCTAAATCAGGACAACGTCCAGGAACAAGTTTGCACAGCGTATCGTTCTTGGCCCTCCATTTGGCATATTGCTCCGCATTGTCACTAACTCGGGCTTTCATCCGCTCATACCAAATGTAAACGAATTTATCCACCCCTTGTATCCTATCCACTGCATCTGCCCTGGACTAAGCGTCGGAGACTAAATGCTCTTTAACCCGTCGATGTATCACTTCATAATCGAATTGTTGTAGATGGACGTTCAAGCGAGCCAATCTACCCGTTGGGTCCTTCAAGTTATTGAACCATACCACAGAATGATGGTCAATAATGACGCGGAAATGAGAGCCTTCAATATAGGACCCGGGCTATTTCACTGCCCAGAGGACATTCCCGTTGTAGAATATTTCTGCTCTGCCTAAGTTAGGGCACGGCTCAAATAACAAATGACCTTCTCTCCCTGAGGAAAGGCCTGGCTCAACAGAGCCCCAAGCCCAACGTCCGAAGCGTCCGTCTGCACGTTAAAAGGGAGCCGGAAGTCCGGACAAGCCATAATTGGTGCTGACGCTAACTTCAATTTACAACGCTCATACGATGACTGGCATAATGGTGTCCAAATAAACTTACATTCTTCCGCAGAAGATCCGTTAATGAAACTTTCAATGAAGCATGGTCTGGAATAAATCGCCGGTACCAAAAAACCATATCTAAAAATTGCCGAACCTGTTTCACTGAACGCGGATGGGGAACATTTAGCATTACTTCAACCTTTTTATGGTCCACGTTTAAGCCGTGTTCACTGACTACGTATCCAAAGTATTTCAGCTAGGACCGACAAAAATGGCACTTATCCCGCGATAATTTTAGACCGGTCTCTTTCAAGCGTCTGAAGACTTCAGCACATGCGTGCTAAACGACGGTGTCACGATAATGATGTCATCTAAATAGGTGAAGACAAATGGTTCCATTTCTGGACCCAACCCCCTATCTATTAGTCACGGCCAGGTTGCAGGTGCATTTGATAAGCCGAAAGGCACCTTTTAAATTGAAAGAACCCCCTACTTGGGATGGTGAATGCAGTGTACTGTCGAGAATCCGCAGCCAGTGGCACTTGCCAATAAGCTAATTTGATGTCTATCGTGGACAAGAACCTAGCGTCTCCCAACTTATCCAGTGTGGCTGAAATGTACGGAAGTGGATTGGCATCTTGAGCTGTTACCTTATTGAGTTTCCCTAAGTCCACACAAAATCCTTCTTCTTGCGCAGAAGTACCGGCGAAGACCATGTACTCGTAGAAGGCTCCACTATTCCTAACGCCAGCATTTCGTCCAACTCCGAGTTAATACGCTTTTGTATGGCCGGAGAGATGGGATAGTACCTCTACTTGATGGGGCTTAACTCTATTTCAATAACGTGCTCCACTAAACACATGCACCCCAATCCCTCCCTCATCTTCTGAAACTCCTCCTCCAGCAGTGGATCCAACTGTCTTTCTTTGGTATGCGTCAATACTGACTTACTATTTAAATGCCTCCTCGCTGGCGACAATTCCTCACAGACAAAATCCCATTGATTCTCCTTTAGATTATATTTTAACCCAAATCGACGCAAAAAATCGACTCCCAGGATCAATTTGTGTGCCAATGCAGGTACCACCAATGCTTCCAGCCATTCTGTCTTCCTTTGCAACCTTAAAGGCACCCAAGCTTGCCCTTTGACGCTACACTGCCCATTATCTCTTAGTGTAACTACGGCATGCTCCGCGGAGATGCATTCAATACCCAGCTCCCTCTTTATATTCCACCCGTCTTGTTCAACAATTGTATTCGGCGCGCCCGAATCCACCAGACCTTTGAAACGCTTACCTAATACCCAAACTTCTAGGTGTGGGCACTCGTCTCCATTAGTAGGCATAAAGAGATAATTAAGATTACCCGCGGCTCTCTATTCTTCTGAAATGTCGGTGCTCATTTTCGCTGTCTAATGATTGCCGTTTCCCGATGAGAAGAGCATGTCGGACAATTGTACTTGGTCGCTCCAAGACGTCCACAACCAAAGCATCTCCGTGGCTGACGACACTCACGGGACATGTGGCCGGCCCCTTTTCAATTCCAGCACCTGGTCGCCTTAGCGTTACCACCTGGAGTTACTTCATTAACTTTTGGAACTTCCTCGTAGGCTAAGTCAGGCTCCAACGATCTGGTCGTCTTCGTATCTGGTTGGCAATACAAAACCTCGGACTGATAAACGGGTTCGCTCCGACTACCTGCCCAAAGAAATTGATTCCTCCACCGATGAGTTGGACCGCATTGAAAGTTGCTCCTGATAGAAAGGACCTATATTGAGGCGTACGATTTTCAACTTCTCCTTCTCTGAGCACTCTTCGACCAGCCGTCGGAACATACGTTCCATCACCGCCACATACACCTCAATAGACTCATCCTTTCCTTGAGTGCGCTGCTTAATTTCCTCCCAGAGCTTATCATTGTAATCAGGGGTAAAACTTCCTTCTTCAGCTCCACAAGCAGTTTTTCCCAACTATCCACCTTTGCAACCACAGATCGGAACCAAATGAGTGCTCTGCCATCAAACAACTCGACAGCCATCCGAAAGAGAAGTGCCTTAGATACGTCTTTAACCACCCGCAATCCTTCGACTCTTTCGAAAAAAGCATTTTAAACACGAGCCATCTAGTGGAAAATTTATTTATTTATCATTCTCCATTTAGAAATGTCCGGCTGCTTAACCATTTCCCGATCAACTCTTGGGGTTGAAATAGCTGCTGGATGAGCCTCAATGCTGATTTCTTCGCGAGATTGAGTGACCTCTCCTGTAGGAAGCTTAGCTTCCCTGCTCGTCACCTTCGCTTTCTCCATCAATTCTCCCGTTGCCAACCATAGTTTTCCCTTCAGTTTTGAAACCTAATATTCTTGCTCTCGATCCTCTGGCTGCACGTGTTCCAAATGCCGAACTTCGAACTCGATCTTTGTTTTTATTTTGAAAAATCGCCACTGTTTGTGTTACCCGTGAAGGTACTCAACAAGGTCTGCACTTCTTCTCCTGCACAGCCGCTTTCAAACCACGCCGGAATAACGTCCTCATCTCTTCGACGGTACTGCACTGCTGACCTCTGACTTGCAAGTCATAAGTCAATTCAAAATCTTCGCTGTCTCCATCCTGAGCACTACCATTAATCCCTGTACACGTAAATTGCTTAAAACTAAATTAATTGCACCTTATTATAGTAACTAACACTAAATCAAACCACTTATTCTTTTAATGAAAGATAAATATATTATTCATGCAAAAAAAAAAACAACTCTATTTGGACTTAAAAAAACGCTTTGAACTACTTTACGCCGAAAAATTCAATTGTGCGACTTGTTCCACACCTTGCCGCTATGGAAAATGATCCTTCAACAAAATTAAACGAAATCTTGCTTTTATGGGAATTGATCCTCCTGCAAAATTAAAATAAACTGCTGCTTCCCACACGATGGGGCCATTTCTCTTAAAATTAAAACTTCCAATGCACTGAAAAAACAAAAACTTTTCACTCGACTGTGTGGAACTTCTGCAATAACACACTTTTCACTTCTTTTTGCACCTTTAAACACTCTTTGTAACGTGAACTTGACTCGATTTTCAACTCCCCGGAAAGAAATACCCCGATTCAACAGTTTGGGCACCAATTTGTTACCCTCCTCGTAGAGGGTATTCTGGCGGGGAGCCTCCGGTCCCCCCTCGCCGAAAAATAGGAGCCAGCGCCACCCGCTTAGCCTGTGGGCCTCCAAAGCCGCCAAGCGAGAATGCGTTCGCCAGAATATCGGATCAAATCACCTATTTCATTCCCATCCTCACCTTCGTGCTTGATCATTCCTGAACACGAAGCGCTGTCGCGGAGGAAACCCCAAAAGGAACAAAAAGGAAACTGCCTCCTGCTGCCGTCGGACCACCAGGTTTGACTCGTACCGCTTCTTCTATTTACCTCCTTCCAAGTCAAGGTACCGCTGAAAATTAAGAATTCAAAAGGAAAACAAGAAAATTCGTCAGTAAAAAAAACCACTAAAACAAGAAATGATTCCAGTTTGAATTATACTTGTATTCCAATCAATAAACCGAACAATTATAACACAAGATCTTTTCACTCGACTGTGTGGAACTTCTGCAATAACACACTTTTCACTTCTTTTTGCACCTTTAAACACTCTTTGTAACGTGAACTTGACTCGATTTTCAACTCCCCGGAAAGAAATACCCCGATTCAACAGTTTGGGCACCAATTTGTTACCCTCCTCGTAGAGGGTATTCTGGCGGGGAGCCTCCGGTCCCCCCTCGCCGAAAAATAGGAGCCAGCGCCACCCGCTTAGCCTGTGGGCCTCCAAAGCCGCCAAGCGAGAATGCGTTCGCCAGAATATCGGATCAAATCACCTATTTCATTCCCATCCTCACCTTCGTGCTTGATCATTCCTGAACACGAAGCGCTGTCGCGGAGGAAACCCCAAAAGGAACAAAAAGGAAACTGCCTCCTGCTGCCGTCGGACCACCAGGTTTGACTCGTACCGCTTCTTCTATTTACCTCCTTCCAAGTCAAGGTACCGCTGAAAATTAAGAATTCAAAAGGAAAACAAGAAAATTCGTCAGTAAAAAAAACCACTAAAACAAGAAATGATTCCAGTTTGAATTATACTTGTATTCCAATCAATAAACCGAACAATTATAACACAAGATCTTTCTCCGCGATACCGTTGGCGGCTCCTGTCTGCTACCACTTGTCCACCTCATCCGTACCGGACCCCCCGTTTCGCAGAACCTCGATTGTTGCGGTGGTTCGAAGTTCCATAAAGTCGCAGGCTTTGCTTTTCAAAATTTTGAATAGTTCCGCAATTCGATAAGTTCCTATTGATTCATAGCATCTGCCTTTTGGTCTTTTGGTGTTGAAGATTCCAGCTTAGTGGCCCTCTTGTGTATTGGTGGTGATCTGAACAGTGAAAAGAGTATCGCAAGCTTTGACGTAAAGCCCAATCGGCACGGGCTTGGGAAGTGGTATGCACCAAAATACTAGCACAAAAGTTGATTAGGACATGTATTTGTCAACATATGAACAGTAGTAAGGTCAGCTGGAGGCAAGATCTAATTGACAGTGCAAATAGTGATCCTTCGGGTCTTGACTATAAATCAGGTGCCAATGCATGCCCTGTTCATATAAGGCAATACAGATGGGTGAAATAGTAAGAGCTCTCTTCTTTACATATCCCGTCCGTGCCAATTCTGGCTGCAATGAAGTACGATAAAACCACGGGCTGAAAAACATAATCATTTCCCCTGATGAGTTGTCCTGCTATCCTGAAAATTCCTTCAACTTGACTGATGACAACATAACCCACCTCAGCAAGAAGACGACTCTTGATGAAAACCGTACAGTCGGCGTTACTGTACGGATGGCAGTTCTGGGGCAACACTCTCAGCAAGGAGGTGTACCAAAAAGGCTAGCACAGGTGCAAAGGCAAGGGGCACTACAAATAGTATCTGAATATCGTACAGTCTCTAAACTTGCAACGATAGTGATCGCAGATATGATTTCAATCGGGATCCATGCTAGAAAGCGCAAAAATATCTCCTTGGGTGGAAATGAAGATCACTGAGGCAGAGAAACAGCGATCGTTCAATGATTAGCATCAATTCTGGTCGAAAGGCACAAAGGGAAGATGTTTCGCGTGTCTTATCTCTGATTTGAGGCCGTAGCTCTATCGAAGGCATTGTCTCACCATGGTGAGTCTTAACGAGGTTGGAGTGTTCTCACTAATAGTGTAATCAATCATTAATCAAAACATGTTGGAATTTCGTCATTCACAAATAGATTCATCAAATGCCAACTCTAGCTCAGGATGGATTGGATTGAAATTTAGGTAAACTTTACAGCCGTTCACTTCAGAAACATTACGAGTATTTGCAAAACAATTTTCACTAAAAGTCAGAATGAACCTTTGGCTATCGAATTAACTCATTACATTTTGCAAAAAAATTGTTGCAAAAGTTATTAAATTCAAACAAAATAGCATGTTTTCGTTAAAAAATGTAGTGAATCTCGGAAACTACTTAACGTACCGAGTTGACTTAAGCTACGTTTGTCAGATCTAAATTATTTACATTGAATTAACTCATCAAAAGTTTAAAAAAGTTTTTTTGCAAAAAAAAATTTTAGAACACCTGCAACGCAAAGAGAAGGGGTGAGCTCACCCGATGGCTAGCTCATGAGTGGAGGGGCCAGCTAACGTGGCGGGTCCCATACCTGGTCAGAGTTTCATATAAATGAGAAGACCGAAAATTTAAATTTGATTATCTATTCATTTTTTCAACAATATACATATAAATAATTTATTTTTTAATACATACATGGCCTCGATAAAAAACTATTCATTTCCTGCTTATCTTGTTCTTCGTTTTCTAATAGCCTTCAAGGGTTCAACAGACTTTGAAACTTAAATGAGGTCACCACGATTCTTTATTGCCATTATTATCTAAGCAAAAATGTTATAACCATAGCTCGATAAGAAACGAATTTTT
>OZ017738.1:213479369-213561869 GCA_963969285.1 Odontomyia ornata
CAATCCACCTGTGCAACAGGCAAACCCAAATGCCACAGCTGATACGACAGCTCGAGTGATGTCCACAGTTAGACCCTTTACTGGAGACGAAGATATTACAACGTTTGTCAGACAAGTCGACCTGGTATACGATGCGATTGAAAACCAGCAAGACCGAAGTTTTGTGGAAAGTTTCTACATCTTTCCAAAAATATGTGGATATGCCGCGGAAATCGTTGGAAACATACCCATCAACCAAAGGAATTGGACACTGGCAAGGGAGCTTCTTCTGAAAGTTTTCACAAACCAAGAATCGTATGAGCAGCTGATTGAGAAAGCATCACGAGCTTCATCCAATAGACCTGTAAGTGACGTTTATCATTATCTTTTAAAATTACAAAATGATATGCTTAAAAAATGTATTTCCGAACAAAATAATATATATAATGAAAATTCAATACCCGAAATTATAAATAATATATTCAAACAGAAAATTCCCCAAATTATGTCAGTGGCACTTTTTAACACAGAGGCCACAAACCTTACGGAGTCGTATTTGTACCTTTTGCGGCAAAATATGGTGAATAACCCTCGATACGACAATGTGAGTAAAAGCAATAGTGGCCATAAAAGATTTAAAAATGATAGTCGCGCAAACCCTAATAATGCGCATTTTTTCCAAAACGTGAACCCTCAAAACCATAGCCCCCTATACAACAATTTCCAACCAAATAGAAGATATAATGAAGAGTATTCTGGCGTTTCCAATCAATAAAGCCATAATAGAAATTTAGCTAATAATAGAATTAACAGGAATATTAACCGAAACAATAATAATGCTAATAATAACAACAATAATAACAGAAACGATAACAGATCTAACAATTCCAGAAGATATGAACCGATGGAAGTTAATAACACCGAAGAAAATAATACAAGTAGGAGACAAATTCAAGACTTAGAAAATAATTATAATCAAAACGTTAACCAGATGTCTGCAAACCAGGGTTTTTGCGAAGACCTACTTCCAGAAACTTACCCTTAGTAGATATCACCATCGAAAATGAAGTGGTGAGAACTTTAATTGATACCGGAAGTACAATTTCCGTTATCGATTCAAGTAAATTATCTCACCTGAAAAGGAAACCTTTAAGGGAACCATGCCAGATAAATACTATATCAGGCCATGTAAAATTACATAACGAAATTATAAGCCACCTTCCCCTTGAATTTCAGCATCCTAGATTTAAGAAATATATGACTTGGAAAGAAGCCAATTTAGAAAATAAAGATTATGAAGCTATTTTAGGTAACAACATTTTAGAACCACTGGGTGTTCTCATTAACATGGGAGAAAAATACATTCTTGTGGGTGAAAAGAAGATCCCATTTATATTCCCATGTCTATTAGGTAACGAAATAACCCAATTGGAAGAAAGTGAAACCAATTCAGTAAATTTGGACCATTTAAACAATGAAGAAAAATCGAAATTAAAGAAGGTTTTGAATAAATTTCAGGATCTATTTTATAAAGAAGGAGACATTCTCCAACCTACAAATAAAGTTGTACATAAAATTTACACGAAAGATGATAAACCTATTTTCTCTAGAATTTATCAGTATCCAGACGTTCACGAAAAGGAAGTAGAATGTCAAATTAAGCAAATGCTGGCGAATGGCATAATCCGGAAATCAAAATCACCCTATAACTCTCCTCTTTGGGTCGTACCCAAAAAAATTGACAACTCTGGAGCAAAGAAGTGGAGAATTGTAATAGATTATAGGAAACTAAATGAAAATACAATTGAAGACAAGTTTCCATTTCCGAACATTGAAAATATTCTTAGTAAGCTTGGCGAAGCACAATATTTTACAACATTGGACCTTGCAAAAGGATTCCATCAAATTCCCGTTGCTGAGAATGATAGAGCTAAAACAGCATTTTCGACCCCTTATGGTCATTATGAATTCAATCAAATGCCTTTTGGCCTTGAAAATGCGCCAGCTTCCTTCCAAAGAATGATGAACGAAGTTCTAGACAACCTTATCAACAAGGTCTGCATAGTTTACCTTGACGATATACTTGTATTCTCTTCATCCCTAGAAGAACATATTACAAATCTCACAAAAGTCCTAAAAAGATTAAAGGAGAACGGCTTGAAGTTACAAACCGATAAATGCAATTTTCTCAGAAAAGAATCAAAATTTTTGGGTCATTTGCTTACAGATAAAGGTATCAAACCTAACCCAAAACTTATTACGAAAATATTAGAAGTGGAAATTCCAAGAACACAAAAGGAAATTAAATCATTTTTGGGAATTACAGGGTACTATCGGAAGTTTATTAAGGATTACGGAAAAATGGCTCTACCTTTCACTAAATGTTTGAAAAAGGGCGCAAAAATTGACATTAATAATTCCGAACATAGAAACGCGTTTGAAGCATTGAAAAAGTCCTTGATTAACCCACCTGTTCTCAAATACGCAGAAATGGATAAGGAATTTGAAGTCACAACTGATGCATCAAACTACGCAGTTGGAGCAGTTCTTTCGCAGAACGGACATCCTATATGGTACGCTAGCAGGACACTTAACGAGCACGAGAAAAATTACGCAACCGTAGAGAAGGAGCTACTTGCAATTGTCTGGGGTATTAAGAAATTTAGGAGGTATATTTACGGAAAGGAGTTCACACTCAATACGGATCATCAACCTTTGAAATGGCTACAAGTCAAATATAAAGGAAAGGACATAAGCCCAAGACTACAACGATGGCTAATTGAACTCGGAGAGTACAACATCAAAATCAAATATATAAAAGGAAAAGATAACATACCAGCCGATTTTTTGTCCAGGATCGTGAAGAACGAAGAAATGAATCCACTCAACAACGAGATTGAGGACAATAGAATGGAAAATGAAAGTCTAGCACCAACAATACATACACAAGCGGAAAACTTAAACGATCATTTTGAGATTCACGACTCAATTATCAATGGGTTAAATAATCAAATTCTTTTAACAAATAGAACAGATATAACAAAACCAATATCTAAAAAGCGAAGGCTAATCATTAATGAAAGCGGAATAACAGGCGACGAATCAACTCTTTTGGGAAAGTTGAAGCAATTTATTAGACCGAAAAAGATTGGTATTTATTCAGATTTGGATGATCATTTATATAATAAAGTCCAACAATTAATAATACGTCACTTTGATACAACTAACATCAAATTCATTAGATGTGCCTATTTGGCCAAGGACATGAAGGATTTCGAAGAAACTGTTAAAAACATAAAGCAATACCATATAAAAGAAACCGTACACGCTGGAATAAATGAAAATTATAATGGCCTCAGAAAGCAAATTTTTTTTCCAAATTTAAAAGAAATCATTAATAAATTCATTAACACCTGCGAAATTTGCACTAAAGCCAAATACGACAGAAATCCAATCAAAGTGAAATTTAAAGATACAGAAACCCCATCAGACATAGGAGAAATTGTGCATATGGAGATTGTAATAATCAAACGAAATAAATTGTTTACCTGCATAGATAAATTTTCGAAGTACGCCACAATACTTTATTTGAAGTCAACGGATGACTTTGGCCTGAAAGAGGCTTTGGCAAATTATTTTGCGAATCAAGGAAAGCCTAAAAAGATCGTTGCCGACAATCAATTGAATAGATTTCTGATAAGGCAGACAATTGTGGAAAAGGAAATCGAAATCCATTATATGACACCTAATGCACATACAGGAAATGCGGACGTCGAAAGGCTACACAGCACCCTCAAAGAAAAATTGCGAACAATGCATGATATAACTCAAAAGACACTTATTGAAAAAGTGTACGAAGCAGTGGAATTTTATAATAGGCAAGTCCACTCTACAACAAAAGAAAGACCAATAGACATCCTTAGAGGAAAAGTGAATAAGGAAACTGTTTTCAAAATTATGAAGCAAACTAAAGAAAAAATCATCGATAAGCGAAATGAAACTAGAGGGTATTATGAAGAAACTAGAGATACGGGATTCATTAAAGATTTTAAAGCAAACAGGGACAAAATCCATCCTAAATATAAGAAAGCACCACTAACAGGAGTGGACCTAACTAACATAAAACGACCTTTCTTTTCAGAAATGGCTACCGATCAAAGTATTAATCAAAATCCTGATACTCACCCTGATAATCAACCTTCCACTTCACGTCAAAGC
Organism: Odontomyia ornata; assembly: GCA_963969285.1. NCBI lineage: Eukaryota > Metazoa > Arthropoda > Insecta > Diptera > Stratiomyidae > Odontomyia > Odontomyia ornata. Next base: position 213,483,567 of record OZ017738.1, read on the forward strand.
GAGCCTCTCGATCGAGGAAATTAAAGAAGAAACCGGATTCACGGAAATCACCCTCAAACAAATTAAAATCCCTATTAATCATTACATGATATTGCATTCCACAAATATAGAAGAATTAGAGACTACCCTCGATATGATAGAAAATAATGTAAAATTAGCAGCAGGGAAAATTATAATTGAAAGCCCAGCAAAATCAACAAAATTTAATTGCAAAAGAAGACTATCAAAAACCAGTACATTTTTAAGAGTTCCCTTAAATCTACGAAAAACTTTACTTAATCAAGAATGCAGTAATTCAACTATGGTAGATATTATAAACAATGAAAGTACTCACTCATTGCAAACTTACTTTTACGCAAAATATCGGAATATTTTAACTGATGAAGAAGATTTAAATAAAACAGACATTAATACACTTTTAGTAGAACCTATTATAACAAAAGATATTGAGGACCAGCTTAATGCTCAAATAATGACTATTAGATACAAAATTTCTACATTAATACCCCATAGAGGAAAAAGAGGACTATTTAACTTTGTTGGAAAAGCCTACAAATATTTGTTTGGCACTTTAGACTCTGATGATAAAGAAGAAATTGAAACGTATTTTAAAGAAATTCAGGCTAACCAAAATAATGTAATTAATCAGCTTAATAACCAAATTAAAATAAACCAACACTTTAATAAATCGATTGAAACACTTCAAATTGCAATAAACGAAAATCAAAAGAAAATAGCTAACTGGACAGAGGAAATAGAATCTGAAATTAAGAAAATCAGAGCGGAAATTACGCATATTGGACTAATTACTCAATTAAACGTTTTACAGGATCATATCCTACACATCCAAAATAATATAGCCTCAGCAAGATTAGGAATTATGGTTGATAACGTACTTACAAATGAAGAAATTAAAGAATACTCTATCGACTTCTATAAATTATCCCAAATAAAACTCGGTTTGGCAACATTCAATAATAATAATATCATACTAATAATCAAAATCCAAAATAATACAGTAACTACTAACCTTATATTGTTCTATCCAATCCCCAATAGTAATCATGTGGAATTATTAGAGGAAAACCGTAAATTGGTAAAATTCGATAATAAAACGTACAAATATGACTCTAATCTGGAACTAAAATCAATGCAAAGATTCTATTATTGTAACATTTTAAAATCTTGTAAATTCATGATAAACAAAGAAGAAAATATACAACAAATTGATGATGGACTTGTAATTGTTAAAAATTGTAAAAATTGTACTTTGAAGTCTACATGTGATGAAAGAAAAATCATACTAAATAAAAACTACCTAATAAATTTCAATAATTGTAAAATAAATATAAGAGACATGGAATTTTCTAGTATAAAAAGAGAATTTGTACAACGAGTAATAATCCCCAAAATTAATATGGAACCAATTAAAGTAAATAAATTAACTTTTGATGATGTAAAATTAAATTTCACCGAAAACCTGGAAAGACTTGAACTCTTACATTATAAAACTGCTTACGATTTGATATATGATGTGATATTTTGGATTTTATTTGCAATTGCAGTCATCATAGCATGCATTTTCATTTATAGGAAAATAATAAAAAGTAAATTCAAAAGTTTGGCATTAATAAGTAATGAAATTATCCCGAAAATAGCGAATTCCAGGGGTAATTCGAATCTTAGCGGGGAGGAGTGACGTCAGAGCCACTGCACCTGTGCATTCCAAGATGCCACCCAAGTACATAATATAAACAAAGTATTTAATTAAAATTCACACGAACGAATTCATGGGAATGTTGAGATAAGATTTTAATTAAATCCCATGCATCCGTTCGATTATTGATGTTTGGTCTACATTGGTTCCTTTTAGCAGATAAGCAACGTTCCCTTTGTATGAAGAAGTGTAATGGGAACAAATCATATCATTGTCAAGTTAGTCTTAAGTTAATATTCAACGAATAACGTTGATCCTTCCAAAAGTTAAACTTCGCGTTTTAATTTTTTTTTGGACAACGACTTAGGATCTCACGTAAGTTGTATATATATATGTATTGTATATATATATATATATATATATATATATATATATAGATATATATATATATATATATATATATATATATATATATATAGATATATATATATATATATATATATATATATATATAGATATATATATATATATATATATATAGATATATATATATATATATAGATATATATATATATATATATATATATATAGATATATATATATATATATATATATATATATAGATATATATATATATATATATATATATATATATATATATATATATATATATATATAATATATATATATATATATATATATATATATATATATATATATATATATATATATATATATATATATATATATATATATATATATATATATACGAGTATATATATATATATATATATATATACGAGTATATATATATATATATATATATATATATATATATATATATATATATATATATATATATATATATATATATATATATATATATATATATATACGAGTATATATATATATATATATATATATATATATATATATATATATATATATATATATATATATATATATATATATACATATATATATATATATATTATATATATATATATATATATATATATATATATATATTTATATGTATATATATATTTATATATGTGGCTTTGTGTGTATGTGTGTGGTTAGTTGCATGTGTGAGTCTACATAGGATAAAACAAAATTTGTGCCTGGGGGTCGCAGCTCTGCTTCGACTTACGCCAAATTTCCAGCAATATTTCTGTTCTGGCCATAGTATAGCTCCAGTTCGTACCAAAATTAGTACAAAAGTTTATTCAATTGTGTGATAAAGCTCACAATGAAAAATCCAAACTCGAACAATTTGAAACGAAATGGCGGCCGCACAAAGGTCGAAAAAAGTTGAACGATAAAAAAGCACTTCAGGGTCAGGTCAGAATATTTAAAATGGCGGCTAGGCAAAGTTCAAAATTCGAAAATTTCTCAAAGCTACAATTCATATTGGATTATTATCAAATCTAAAATCAAGGTAGACGTTGATGAGATCTTGGATTAAATGTACCAGAGTTAAATTCGATTCCTATGAACGCTGCAGATTTTATCCGTAGTGGTTTTTGCATTGCAGTAAAAAATTATATTTTAATAAACGAGAACATGATACAATGTATTCAAGAAACTTAGTTTTGAATGGTTTGAAATGAAAAAAATTGCAACTAAAAAGCGTGAGACAAAAAACTTTTAGAAAAGAAAAGAAAACCGACTTCGGAATGCCCTAAAAAGGATGAAATAAATTTTATGGAAGCGGTGCCAACTGAATTTCCCTTTTTCAACATAAATACTTCCAACATCTGCACCATCACAAAAAAATCGGGGAAAAAATGATATGGCACCGCTTCCATAAAATTTATTTCATCCTTTTTAGGGCATTCCGAAGTCGGTTTTCTTTTTTTTTTTCTAAAAGTTTTTTATATTTTGCATATCCTCTGGGAGTCACTCTCTGAGAGTGTAGTTCGCAATACAGATGTATGTTTATCCATGTGTTATATAATAAAGCTTTCTATTTATTAAACAAAAGGGTACTTACCCAGTCCTCCTCCGACGAGCGTTCGTTGAAGGGGCGGGTAAAGCCAGTAAATGCTAAATTTTTTCTGCTTTTTGCTTTAACTTAAATTTATGATCCAACAATAATATCATTGATAATGACGTGAATTAGTTTTGCAAATAAATCAATGAATCCCATAACACAAAATCCAATGGCGGTAGCAATAGCAATTTCCTGAAATTCTCGACGATCCTCAGCGAATCCACGCCCCGGTTCACAGTATTTGATAACTTTATCCATGTTATCTTTTTTTTAGGTCTTTGTAAAAAAAATTTTTACAAAGACCTACTAGTTTCTCGACTTGTCTGTCCGTCTGTCCGTGCGTCACAGCTAGTTTCCTCAGAAACTATAGAAGCTAGAATGCTCAAACTTTGTGAAAAGGTCAGAAGTAATGGTCTCTCAAAAGTTAAGGTCTTACCGAAAATTTAAAATTTGTTTAAGGGGGTCCCCCCTAATAACGAATTAGCCCTATAACATTTTTTTAAACAAAGGTAGTCGAGTGGGGTATCAAATGAAAGGTTTTGATTAGAACTTTTAGAATCTGAAATGAAAAAATCACGGGGTCCAGGGCAAGGCAAAATGTATCGAAAATTTGTGCCCCCTTCCCGCGCGATTGGACACCTTTGAGCCGAAAAATCTGAAAATCATCACGAATGTGGGCCTTTGATTACAAGGGCAACAAATACCTCAGAAATCGAAATTCACTCAACTTTGTTAATAATAGTATGATTTGTAGATTTTACATTTTCGCCCATAAAATCAAAACGGTACCTTTAAACTTTCTGAAATTTTGCAATTGTATAGGATGATATAAGATATTAACATTCACAAAATTTAATCGAGATCGAATCATAATCAAGTGAGTTATAGCCATTTCAATTGTATGGAATTGCAACAGCAATAACACGTGTTTATGGTTGATACATATTTTAAATTGACCTAGGCACTTTATTTTCTTTCAACTTTCATGAAAATCCAAGAAATAGTGTTTAATTTGAATATGTTCAATCGGCCGAGCATACAGAACAATCATTTAAGCTAGATCTAAATGGGGGCTGCACTGTGCTTATGAAAGAAACTGTGCATATTTGCATAAATTTGAACGATTTCATATCCAAGTATTGGATGAATAATTCAAGTTATCGATTTATGCTATTAGAAAACTTGTTTATAACCCTAGGATGTTTACAAAGACCTTCTGGTAGGAGCACTCGCCTGCTTACTCAACTTGTTTGTAGTTATAAAGGAGTTGATAAATAAGCTTACAGATTGTTGCTCGCATATAATTCACTTATAAATGGAAAACTTATTCACTTATCCGCACACCACCGATATAGGTTCCACGAACAATACAAAATGCATCCTACAAACTGCACATACAACCGCTAAACTTTGTCTTCAACAAGTTCTAATGTTATGGAGTACACAACTTAAGACTCAAGTGATTATCTAAAGAATTAAATTTTAATTCTTAATAATACACTATCTTTTGAGGTAATCGTTTCACTCGTAAACATTTGATCTTGATTTCTATGCACGGATGGGCAAGGATACCGTTAAGTTTGGATGCTCGGATCTGGTGCAGTCAAAGATCTACTTGGCTTGTTTCGAAAATTCGTATGAGCACACGAGTGCGATTAAATTCACTGATTATGGTTTTTTAGTTGCACAATTCTTTGAAAATAGTTTAAATCGTATAAAAATTATTTTATTGAATGTTCCTTATCTACTGTTTTGACTCATGGCGCGTTCATTAGACAACTCGTTTTCGATCGAATAGCACGAAATAAAAGTCCAAAATAGGGAAGGAAATTACTTGTTGACGACACATAGGGAACGTTCAAGCACTCTTCTCACACCACAATCTTGTTTAATCGATTTATGTTCAGGTTTCAAATTCTCAAAGCAAAGGCGACACCGCTGCAGTTGTCACCAGCTCACCTGTTCATCAGCGAAGACGAAACACCACCTTCCACTTCACGACGATTCGAACTCCACCACCTCACGCGACGGCTGTTCCGCTCGTCGTCCCATTGCGGGTGCTGCGTTAGAATTCTCCCGCATATCTCGACGAATCTCTTCACGGCGGAGGTTTTTCTCGTCGAGATAAACTGCAATTGCTTGCTAAATTGTGTCGCAAAGAGAGTTGCCGTCATCAATTTTTTTTTGTAATTGTTATTTAATTTTTCATTTGTTTCTTTGGGAAAATTTTTTCTGGTAATGGTAGAGATGGTAGTGGTAAGACTTAGCGCGAGAAATGGTGTGTTCTCCGCAAATGTCTTTTGAGCTGTTTTTCTAGGCGACTGCTCGATGACTACAGGGCAGCTAACTTTCTCGCGATTCTGGAGGGACGAGAATTGCGAAAAAAGAGCCGAAGGATCTCGAGGCAGATAGCCGGTTGTGTTCGGTGCAGCAGCAAGGGCAATAGAAAAAAAATGATTAGCAGACTGGCGCAAATACTTTCGACTTGTTGTATATGGGGAAACCAATGTATGTGATTGAAATTAAATACGGACAGAAAAAAACTGGCGTGTATGCTGAAATTTACGACGCAGTTCTTTCGTATTGTATACACCCACTTCCTTTTCAGACAGATACGTGAGGAGGTAACGGTAAGGTCTCGCAACCTTATGTACATGGCTTTCCAAGAACAGATGATGTAAATTCGCATTATAATTCCCAACTGCGTCGCTTTGGTGGAAATCGCTATGAAAGTCTTCATCCCCTTCTCTAAACTCGAAAGGTCGGGATCTTAGGGTATAATGCGCTTCATTTGCACGTCCTGTTTACCTTATCTTCCGTCTAATTGGTTTCCGGAGATCGCCTAATGTTTCGTAAGGCCCCAGCGCAACGACGGGATCTCCCAAACGTTTTAAGTGCCGCAATAGCTTGTATGATTTGCGAAGGCAGCAAAGTAAGGCTAAATATCCGTTACGGAATGATCAGGCAACCGGAGAGCGCATGTGATGGCGGACAATCTGCGGTCCCAATTCTTCTGAGTTGGATGAACATAGGAACGGATCGCAGCTGACAGGGTGCGATTTAAATGTTTTGATGCGTTTGATTCAGGAGAGTATATTGGCGTCAGTTGATATTCGACACCGTACTGTTCGAGTAGGCTATTAAATTGCCGAGATCTGAACTGTACTCCGTTGTCTGAGTATAAGCTTTCTGGAACACCGAACACATGGAATACTCGGGTCTCTAAAAATTTTACAATAGGTGGAGTTGTGAATTTGTGAATAGGTTCCACCAGCGGGAACTGAGATAGCTGATCTAGAACAACGATAGCTGCAAGGTGTCCCATAGAAGAACGAGGATATGGGCCGAGTAGGTCTATATACAGAATACGCGCTCCGCAACATTGACTTGACTCATGGGATGGCGAAGAGGCTGATAGGAAGCTTTAGTGCCTTCACAGGCGCCTACATACTGTTTTACTTGAGACGCCATTTTAGGCCAAAAGAAGTTTTCCTTAATGCGCCGAAGCGTCCGACCGTAGCCCCCGTGGGCACTTAGAGGATGGCCGTGTGCGCAAAGGATCAGATGGTGAGTCATCTCCTCCGGCACACAAACCTTCCAAGACTCTTCCTCCTGCAACGAGTCATCAGTTGCGTATTCATTACGTCGGTAAATATAGCCGTCGACCACTTTCAAATCAAACAACGATGGTTTGCCTCAACTCGTTGTAGTTGTTTGAATCAAAATGCGGGCTGTCTAATTCCGCTCCCTGGGGTGAAAACATTCATGAGAGAGTTTTGTGTTCCTTTTTGGTGTTGATGGAAACTTAATCCCTTGTAGCTTAAGAGCCGATCGGGTCAGACGTCCGTCTAGGTCCGCTTGGTTCATCAGCCATTGTAACGAAGCGTGCTCGGTGATGATTTCAAACGGGTGGCCTTCTATATACACCTGGAATTTCTTCATAACCATCACCGCTCCCAGACATTTGTGTTCGGATCAGTGAAGTTCCTCTGGGATGAGTTCAGTTTACTGGACATGAAAACAATGGGAGCTTTTTCTCCTTCTTCGGTTAATTGCACTAGCACGGCTCTAACTTCGTGTTGACTTGCGTCGCTATGAATGGAGAGGGATTTCTAGAAGTCAGGGCGGAGCAACAAACCGAGTTCAGGTTTGTTTTTAGTTCCAGCAGGTTGTGAGGCTCCCCGCCGCGACTACTGCAAATTTGTCTAGCTTCTTGGCGGTGTCTTTCAAATCGGGAGTGCTTGTTTCCTGCGCCACTTCCAAAATTCCCCGCCACGGATCAAGTCTCGTCAACAAGTATGGTCATTTCTGCAGGTCCTCTTTAACTCCTTCCTATTTGCTGACGGCTTTCAAAAGCGATGCCATGTCCTGAAGATCAGGGTTCGCAACGTGGCGGCGAAGCTTAGGCCGTAAATTGCCTACTAGTTTCTCGACTTGTCTGTCCGTCTGTCCGTGCGTCACAGCTAGTTTCCTCAGAAACTATAGAAGCTAGAATGCTCAAACTTTGTGAAAAGGTCAGAAGTAATGGTCTCTCAAAAGTTAAGGTCTTACCGAAAATTTAAAATTTGTTTAAGGGGGTCCCCCCTAATAACGAATTAGCCCTAAAACATTTTTTTAAACAAAGGTAGTCGAGTGGGGTATCAAATGAAAGGTTTTGATTAGAACTTTTAGAATCTGAAATGAACAAATCACGGGGTCCAGGGCAAGGCAAAATGTATCGAAAATTTGTGCCCCCTTCCCGCGCGATTGGACACCTTTGAGCCGAAAAATCTGAAAATCATCACGAATGTGGGCCTTTGATTACAAGGGCAACAAATACCTCAGAAATCGAAATTCACTCAACTTTGTTAATAATAGTATGATTTGTAGATTTTACATTTTCGCCCATAAAATCAAAACGGTACCTTTAAACTTTCTGAAATTTTGCGATTGTATAGGATGATATAAGATATTAACGTTCACAAAATTTAATCGAGATCGAATCATAATCAAGTGAGTTATAGCCATTTCAATTGTATGGAATTGCAACAGCAATAACACGTGTTTATGGTTGATACATATTTTAAATTGACCTAGGCACTTTATTTTCTTTCAACTTTCATGGAAATCCAAGAAATAGTGTTTAACTTGAATATGTTCAATCGGCCGAGCATACAGAACAATCATTTAAGCTAGATCTAAATGGGGGCTGCACTGTGCTTATGAAAGAAACTGTGCATATTTGCATAAATTTGAACGATTTCATATCCAAGTATTGGATGAATAATTCAAGTTATCGATTTATGCTATTAGAAAACTTGTTTATAACCCTAGGATGTTTACAAAGACCTTCTGGTAGGAGCACTCTCCTGCTTACTCAACTTGTTTGTAGTTATAAAGGAGTCGATAAATAAGCTTACAGATTGTTGCTCGCATATAATTCACTTATAAATGGAAAACGTATTCACTTATCCGCACACCACCGATATAGGTTCCACGAACAATACAAAATGCATCCTACAAACTGCACATACAACCGCTAAACTTTGTCTTCAACAAGTTCTAATGTTATGGAGTACACAACTTAAGACTCAAGTGATTATCTAAAGAATTAAATTTTAATTCTTAATAATACACTATCTTTTGAGGTAATCGTTTCACTCGTAAACATTTGATCTTGATTTCTATGCACGGATGGGCAAGGATACCGTTAAGTTTGGATGCTCGGATCTGGTGCAGTCAAAGATCTACTTGGCTTGTTTCGAAAATTCGTATGAGCACACGAGTGCGATTAAATTCACTGATTATGGTTTTTTAGTTGCACAATTCTTTGAAAATAGTTTAAATCGTATAAAAATTATTTTATTGAATGTTCCTTATCTACTGTTTTGACTCATGGCGCGTTCATTAGACAACTCGTTTTCGATCGAATAGCACGAAATAAAAGTCCAAAATAGGGAAGGAAATTACTTGTTGACGACACATAGGGAACGTTCAAGCACTCTTCTCACACCACAATCTTGTTTAATCGATTTATGTTCAGGTTTCAAATTCTCAAAGCAAAGGCGACACCGCTGCAGTTGTCACCAGCTCACCTGTTCATCAGCGAAGACGAAACACCACCTTCCACTTCACGACGATTCGAACTCCACCACCTCACGCGACGGCTGTTCCGCTCGTCGTCCCATTGCGGGTGCTGCGTTAGAATTCTCCCGCATATCTCGACGAATCTCTTCACGGCGGAGGTTTTTCTCGTCGAGATAAACTGCAATTGCTTGCTAAATTGTGTCGCAAAGAGAGTTGCCGTCATCAATTTTTTTTTGTAATTGTTATTTAATTTTTCATTTGTTTCTTTGGGAAAATTTTTTCTGGTAATGGTAGAGATGGTAGTGGTAAGACTTAGCGCGAGAAATGGTGTGTTCTCCGCAAATGTCTTTTGAGCTGTTTTTCTAGGCGACTGCTCGATGACTACAGGGCAGCTAACTTTCTCGCGATTCTGGAGGGACGAGAATTGCGAAAAAAGAGCCGAAGGATCTCGAGGCAGATAGCCGGTTGTGTTCGGTGCAGCAGCAAGGGCAATAGAAAAAAAATGATTAGCAGACTGGCGCAAATACTTTCGACTTGTTGTATATGGGGAAACCAATGTATGTGATTGAAATTAAATACGGACAGAAAAAAACTGGCGTGTATGCTGAAATTTACGACGCAGTTCTTTCGTATTGTATACACCCACTTCCTTTTCAGACAGATACGTGAGGAGGTAACGGTAAGGTCTCGCAACCTTATGTACATGGCTTTCCAAGAACAGATGATGTAAATTCGCATTATAATTCCCAACTGCGTCGCTTTGGTGGAAATCGCTATGAAAGTCTTCATCCCCTTCTCTAAACTCGAAAGGTCGGGATCTTAGGGTATAATGCGCTTCATTTGCACGTCCTGTTTACCTTATCTTCCGTCTAATTGGTTTCCGGAGATCGCCTAATGTTTCGTAAGGCCCCAGCGCAACGACGGGATCTCCCAAACGTTTTAAGTGCCGCAATAGCTTGTATGATTTGCGAAGGCAGCAAAGTAAGGCTAAATATCCGTTACGGAATGATCAGGCAACCGGAGAGCGCATGTGATGGCGGACAATCTGCGGTCCCAATTCTTCTGAGTTGGATGAACATAGGAACGGATCGCAGCTGACAGGGTGCGATTTAAATGTTTTGATGCGTTTGATTCAGGAGAGTATATTGGCGTCAGTTGATATTCGACACCGTACTGTTCGAGTAGGCTATTAAATTGCCGAGATCTGAACTGTACTCCGTTGTCTGAGTATAAGCTTTCTGGAACACCGAACTCATGGAATACTCGGGTCTCTAAAAATTTTACAATAGGTGGAGTTGTGAATTTGTGAATAGGTTCCACCAGCGGGAACTGAGATAGCTGATCTAGAACAACGATAGCTGCAAGGTGTCCCATAGAAGAACGAGGATATGGGCCGAGTAGGTCTATATACAGAATACGCGCTCCGCAACATTGACTTGACTCATGGGATGGCGAAGAGGCTGATAGGAAGCTTTAGTGCCTTCACAGGCGCCTACATACTGGTTTACTTGAGACGCCATTTTAGGCCAAAAGAAGTTTTCCTTAATGCGCCGAAGCGTCCGACCGTAGCCCCCGTGGGCACTTAGAGGATGGCCGTGTGCGCAAAGGATCAGATGGTGAGTCATCTCCTCCGGCACACAAACCTTCCAAGACTCTTCCTCCTGCAACGAGTCATCAGTTGCGTATTCATTACGTCGGTAAATATAGCCGTCGACCACTTTCAAATCAAACAACGATGGTTTGCCTCAACTCGTTGTAGTTGTTTGAATCAAAATGCGGGCTGTCTAATTCCGCTCCCTGGGGTGAAAACATTCATGAGAGAGTTTTGTGTTCCTTTTTGGTGTTGATGGAAACTTAATCCCTTGTAGCTTAAGAGCCGATCGGGTCAGACGTCCGTCTAGGTCCGCTTGGTTCATCAGCCATTGTAACGAAGCGTGCTCGGTGATGATTTCAAACGGGTGGCCTTCTATATACACCTGGAATTTCTTCATAACCATCACCGCTCCCAGACATTTGTGTTCGGATCAGTGAAGTTCCTCTGGGATGAGTTCAGTTTACTGGACATGAAAACAATGGGAGCTTTTTCTCCTTCTTCGGTTAATTGCACTAGAACGGCTCTAACTTCGTGTTGACTTGCGTCGCTATGAATGGAGAGGGATTTCTAGGAGTCAGGGCTGCGCAACAAACCGAGTTCAGGTTTGTTTTTAGTTCCAGCAGGTTGTGAGGCTCCCCGCCGCGACTACTGCAAATTTGTCTAGCTTCTTGGCGGTGTCTTTCAAATCGGGAGTGCTTGTTTCCTGCGCCACTTCCAAAATTCCCCGCCACGGATCAAGTCTCGTCAACAAGTATGGTCATTTCTGCAGGTCCTCTTCAACTCCTTCCTATTTGCTGACGGCTTTCAAAAGCGATGCCATGTCCTGAAGATCAGGGTTCTCAACGTGGCGGCAAAGCTTAGGCCGTAAATTGCGCTTTAACATCCGCAAAAATTGAGTTTGGGTCAAGCGCTCCGTCAGTTGGTCGTTGAGCCGTAAAATGTCGGCTCTAAATTTACTGAACGGTTCATTCGGTCGTTGCCATTTGGCGCGGATTTTATCCAGTATCCTCTCATCCATATTGGCATTAGGATACTCCATACGTAATACTTCCTTCAACCGTGACCAGCGGTGAGATGGAGGACTGGCATGTATGCGCCAGTAGATTTCGAGCGCTGCTCCTCGCAACAACATCGACAAGTAGCCGGCTAACGCCGTGTGGTCTTCCGCTAGCATCTGGTCAATCAGTGACTCTACCTGAGCAACAAAGGCCTCAACTGTGATGGAGTATGGTTCCCCGCTAAATGGAGATTCGAGCCCTTTTTGATGCTGGAAATTTAAGCCAGCTTCAACCTATATGATATGTGTTGAGGTTCGCGTTGCTCCGGGGGAGCCACTGGACCTAATATCGGTGGTCGACCTTAGCTGAGTTTTCGCCGGTATACCGGGTTCATAGACGAGCTAGGAATTTTTCGCTGGGGCTCGAGTCTCGGGCCCACCGGGAAATGCCAAGGATTTGGGTCTAAGTCCCACAGCGGAGGCATTCGGGAACGTTCTTGGAGAGGGCTCTCCTTCTCACTCTCCACAGTGGCTACCCGAGTTTTCAAGCCCAGCAGTAGTGCCATCATATCCTGGACGACTCGTGTCTACGGATACGTTAGTCCTCTGTCCAACAGACGGCACTGCTCCAGCTCCTTCTCGGTCTCTGCCATCATTGGTTTTGGGCATCACCCCTTGTGTGGCTGGTGTCTCCTCAAGCCCGGCTGATGGTATAGCAGAAGTTGCCGGTTGTCGACAAAGGGGACAAGTACGGTTGTTCTGTAAATGTTGAGCCAAGCAAGTTTCATGAAACTGATGGCCACATGGTAACGTTCGCACTGGCGTGAAGTGTCTTCGTCGACCGAGTCAGATCAGCGTTTCCTCGGTTTCCCCACTAGCCGCCGGCCTTCAGTTCTCCCAACGAATACCTTCTTGGGTATCCGTTGTTAGTCCATACGATTCACGTGTCCAGCCTATTGTAGCTTCCGCAGTCTTACAATCCTTGAGACGTCCGGCTCGTCAAAGACTTCATACAGCTCATGGTTGTATTGAATTCGCCATTGGTGCCCGTCAAGCTTCGCTCCAATTATTCGCCTAAGGACCCGTCGCTCAAAGGCGTTCAATATATTTGCGGATGCTTGGGTTAGGGTCCATGTTTCACATCCATAGCATAACACAGGTCTTATCACAGATCTGTATGCTTGGAGCTTTGTTTTCCTGTGTATGCAGCTGGTCTTCAAGATCGTCAATACTGAATAAAATATTTTATTTGCGAGCTGTATTCTTCGGCGTATTTCGTCTCTTTCATTGCCCGTTTTCGTTATTTTGGCGCCTAACTACACAAACTCGCTAACATTCTCAATATTGTATTCGCCAAGAGTGATATTTAGTGTATTTGAGGTATTTTTCCTCGACTGCGTCATGAGCTTTGTTTTGTATCCATTGATTTGTAGCCCTACTAGTTTTGCTTCGCTGTCGAGTTTCAGGAAGAGTTCTTTGGCAGTTGTTAATGACCGTGACAGAATGTTGTTGTCGTCCGCATACGCTACTACTTGGCTCGACTTGTATAGTAATGTACCTCGCGTATCGACAGGTAGCTTCCGTATGACGTGCTCCAGAGCCAAATTGAATAGCAATGGGGCCGGCCCATCCCGCTGCTTTAGTCCGATATTTGTGTCAAAGGCATTGGTGAGTTGGTTATTGATGTGGACTTGGGAGGTTGTCGACGTCATTGTCATTTTGGTAAGACGAACTAATTTGGCTGGGATGCCAAAACAAAGCATTATTTGGTACAGTACTTTACGATCAATACTGTCGTATGCTTGCTTGAAATCAACGAAAATTTGGTGTTCAAGTACCTGCTTGGTTGTGAAAAATTGGTCTGTTGTTGATCTATCTGCCCTAAAACCAGCTTGATACTCGCCAATAATACTGTTGGCGTATGATCCGATTTTATTTTCTAAGATTTTAAAAAATACTTTGTACGCCGACGGGCTAACTCCCCGTCCCTGGAAAAGCCTTAATTGTTTCAAAATTTACTCCAAAATGGTGGTAAACCACCATTGTATAAATCAAAAGCAGGTCCAAATGATATTGATGCCCAAGGATTGAAAGTCCTGATGGATGCTGGGGCATGTTTAGTGCAATATTCTTCAGTAGTTACCTATCCGTCAACAACTTTGACACCAAGTAGAGTAACCTAGAGACGATGGTCTGTCTCATGCTCTTGACTGTTGATATAGTCGGGCTTTTTGAGCCCCACTTTGGGCGCCATTTTATATTGAATTGGATGGAAATCAATGTCCGTAAAGGACTGCAGCGAAAGTCTACTACCTCAACGAGCGAAGATGTTGGTGCTCCCCGGAATTGGCCTTGTCTGAGGACGCGTGAATGCGCTGGCAGGCTAGCGTTGCGGTGTCATGGGGCGGGTTCTTTCCCCAGTGCAAGGGCCCACTGCAATGCGCATTAACGAATTAAGTGGTCATAGGACTCGGTTCGACGGTATCGAGGCCGAGGGATGGATTGTCAAAGCAAAAGGACAGACTAGGCCTGGCGAACTCGGGCGAGACTTGAAAAGATCCCGTCTTTACCATCTATACCTACGACCCCCAGATAGGAGTGTGGCATCCAGGTGGAAGCGGTTCCCCCTCGCACCCCCCCTCCTCCCGTCCGGATCAAGATCCATCGTAGACGTGGCCATATATTTTCCATTGAAATGAAAAACTCATATAAACGTAATTCGCATGAATTTTTCCCTTAAATGAAAAATATGAACGTTATAAATTTATGTTAAAATCTTATATGATGGAATCACATAACACTTTAGCATAAATAGGAAACTCAAGCGGAAGGCCACTCCACCCAGCGAGAGCACCTACAACGCAAAGAGAAGGGGTGAGCTCACCCGATGGCTAGCTCATGAGTGGAGGGGCCAGCCACCGTGGCGGGTCCCATACCTGGTCAGGGTTTCAAATAAATGAAAAGACCAAAATTGTAAATTTGATTATCTATTCTTTTTTTAAACAATATACATATCAATAATTTATTTTTTTCATACGATTCGTGACCAAGATAACAATCTAATCATATCCTTCTTATCTTCTTCTTCGCTTTCTAATAGCCTTCAAAGCTTTAACAGACTTCGAAACTTAAATGAGGTCCCCGCGATTCTTTATTGTCATAATTATCTAAGCAAAATTCTATACACATAACCCGACAATAAACGAATCCTTCATCGAAAGGACTCTCAATCAGTCGTTAATAGTAAAGAAGCCCAAGCGGGGATTTCACGTGTTACTCGAGCTCGTCAGAAAATCATATGGGGAGAAACCTTGCACCCTGTTATGTACGCCTACCAAAAATGAACCCTTAATATAGTGGGGTGCTTTGAGGGCAGCCCGTCAAATTAGTAAAAAAGATCCTCAGAAAAACTCGAGCGCGTCAGATTAAGAACAGGTAAGCTAAATATATTCAGAAAAGTGTATATCTCAATAATCTGACAATTCGAGCGTGACATAAGGAAATAGGAGAGTCACAAAGTCGACAAAGTGGACAAGTACGGTTGTTCTGTAAATGTTGAGCCAAGCAAGTTTCATGAAACTGATGGCCACATGGTAACGTTCGCACTGGCGTGAAGTGTCTTCGTCGACCGAGTCAGATCAGCGTTTCCTCGGTTTCCCCACTAGCCGCCGGCCTTCAGTTCTCCCAACGAATACCTTCTTGGGTATCCGTTGTTAGTCCATACGATTCACGTGTCCAGCCTATTGTAGCTTCCGCAGTCTTACAATCCTTGAGACGTCCGGCTCGTCAAAGACTTCATACAGCTCATGGTTGTATTGAATTCGCCATTGGTGCCCGTCAAGCTTCGCTCCAATTATTCGCCTAAGGACCCGTCGCTCAAAGGCGTTCAATATATTTGCGGATGCTTGGGTTAGGGTCCATGTTTCACATCCATAGCATAACACAGGTCTTATCACAGATCTGTATGCTTGGAGCTTTGTTTTCCTGTGTATGCAGCTGGTCTTCAAGATCGTCAATACTGAATAAAATATTTTATTTGCGAGCTGTATTCTTCGGCGTATTTCGTCTCTTTCATTGCCCGTTTTCGTTATTTTGGCGCCTAACTACACAAACTCGCTAACATTCTCAATATTGTATTCGCCAAGAGTGATATTTAGTGTATTTGAGGTATTTTTTCTCGACTGCGTCATGAGCTTTGTTTTATATCCATTGATTTGTAGCCCTACTAGTTTTGCTTCGCTGTCGAGTTTCAGGAAGAGTTCTTTGGCAGTTGTTAATGACCGTGACAGAATGTTGTTGTCGTCCGCATACGCTACTACTTGGCTCGACTTGTATAGTAATGTACCTCGCGTATCGACAGGTAGCTTCCGTATGACGTGCTCCAGAGCCAAATTGAATAGCAATGGGGCCGGCCCATCCCGCTGCTTTAGTCCGATATTTGTGTCAAAGGCATTGGTGAGTTGGTTATTGATGTGGACTTGGGAGGTTGTCGACGTCATTGTCATTTTGGTAAGACGAACTAATTTGGCTGGGATGCCAAAACAAAGCATTATTTGGTACAGTACTTTACGATCAATACTGTCGTATGCTTGCTTGAAGTCAACGAAAATTTGGTGTTCAAGTACCTGCTTGACTGTGAAAAATTGGTCTGTTGTTGATCTATCTGCCCTAAAACCAGCTTGATACTCGCCAATAATACTGTTGGCGTATGATCCGATTTTATTTTCTAAGATTTTAAAAAATACTTTGTACGCCGACGGGCTAACTCCCCGTCCCTGGAAAAGCCTTAATTGTTTCAAAATTTACTCCAAAATGGTGGTAAACCACCATTGTATAAATCAAAAGCAGGTCCAAATGATATTGATGTCCAAGGATTGAAAGTCCTGATGGATGCTGGGGCATGTTTAGTGCAATATTCTTCAGTAGTTACCTATCCGTCAACAACTTTGACACCAAGTAGAGTAACCTAGAGACGATGGTCTGTCTCATGCTCTTGACTGTTGATATAGTCGGGCTTTTTGAGCCCCACTTTGGGCGCCATTTTATATTGAATTGGATGGAAATCAATGTCCGTAAAGGACTGCAGCGAAAGTCTACTACCTCAACGAGCGAAGATGTTGGTGCTCCCCGGAATTGGCCTTGTCTGAGGACGCGTGAATGCGCTGGCAGGCTAGCGTTGCGGTGTCATGGGGCGGGTTCTTTCCCCAGTGCAAGGGCCCACTGCAATGCGCATTAACGAATTAAGTGGTCATAGGACTCGGTTCGACGGTATCGAGGCCGAGGGATGGATTGTCAAAGCAAAAGGACAGACTAGGCCTGGCGAACTCGGGCGAGACTTGAAAAGATCCCGTCTTTACCATCTATACCTACGACCCCCAGATAGGAGTGTGGCATCCAGGTGGAAGCGGTTCCCCCTCGCACCCCCCCTCCTCCCGTCCGGATCAAGATCCATCGTAGACGTGGCCATATATTTTCCATTGAAATGAAAAACTCATATAAACGTAATTCGCATGAATTTTTCCCTTAAATGAAAAATATGAACGTTATAAATTTATGTTAAAATCTTATATGATGGAATCACATAACACTTTAGCATAAATAGGAAACTCAAGCGGAAGGCCACTCCACCCAGCGAGAGCACCTACAACGCAAAGAGAAGGGGTGAGCTCACCCGATGGCTAGCTCATGAGTGGAGGGGCCAGCCACCGTGGCGGGTCCCATACCTGGTCAGGGTTTCTAATAAATGAAAAGACCAAAATTGTAAATTTGATTATCTATTCTTTTTTTAAACAATATACATATCAATAATTTATTTTTTTCATACGATTCGTGACCAAGATAACAATCTAATCATATCCTTCTTATCTTCTTCTTCGCTTTCTAATAGCCTTCAAAGCTTTAACAGACTTCGAAACTTAAATGAGGTCCCCGCGATTCTTTATTGTCATAATTATCTAAGCAAAATTCTATACACATAACCCGACAATAAACGAATCCTTCATCGAAAGGACTCTCAATCAGTCGTTAATAGTAAAGAAGCCCAAGCGGGGATTTCACGTGTTACTCGAGCTCGTCAAAAAATCATATGGGGAGAAACCTTGCACCCTGTTATGTACGCCTACCAAAAATGAACCCTTAATATAGTGGGGTGCTTTGAGGGCAGCCCGTCAAATTAGTAAAAAAGATCCTCAGAAAAACTCGAGCGCGTCAGATTAAGAACAGGTAAGCTAAATATATTCAGAAAAGTGTATATCTCAATAATCTGACAATTCGAGCGTGACATAAGGAAATAGGAGAGTCACAAAGTTGTGAAAAAAAAACGTTACCTCGTAATACTCGAGCGTGATTAAATTTTTTTTATTTTGAAGAGAATTCTATCAGGATTACGAAAAACATAAAATTTGACGGTATTTATGGGGCGATGTAGCTGAAACCAACGAAAAAGCATGAGCCTATCTTTTCTTCTCACCCTTTCCCAAGATCTTACTCTCTCGCATAGTTCCCACGGTAGCCTCTGACGCTATAATGCCATCTCAGCTGTTCACAATAAGGTGCTCGTTTTCCGAGGTGGACGACGCTTTGGTTTGTTTGTTGTGTTATCAAGTATTTTTGTGAATTTTATGAAATACAAGGTGCGTTCCAAAATAAACGAGAGTGAGCTAAAATAGAAACGACAGGTGCTTTGTTCTGATAAATTTGAGTTTATTTATTCAAAATGGTCTCTTTCGGCCTCGATACACTGTTTTGCGCGATCCAAAAGCTTTTCGAAAGAGTGTTTCAGGTCATTGACCGGAATTGTCCTTCAGGATGTCGGTACAAGCCTTTTGGATGCCCTCGACTAATGCAAAGCGTTTTCCTTTCATGGCCAAATGCAATTTTTCGAAAAGGTAGAAGTCACAGGGAGCCATATCAGGCAAATACGGTGGGTGATTGGTGGTGAAAATGCGATTACTAGTCAAAAAATCAGTCACAAGAGTGAATTGAATTCTAATTTTGGATCTTCAGTTAACTTGTACGGAACAAAACGTGCACGGCCCTTTCGGAAGCCCAAATGATCGGTTAAAATGCGATATGCGGTTTTGGAGATATTCAACTCCGATTCCATGAATTTCAACGATGATTTCGGCTCATTTTCGATAAATTCACGCGCAGTTTCGATGGAGTTTTCGGTGATCACTGATTTCGAGCGGCCCGTATGTTCATCGTCATTTATGTCTTCACGACCATCTCTGAAACGTGTAAACCACTCATGAACTCTGGCACAAGATAGACAATCATCGCCATAAACTTTTTTCATCAATTCAAATGTTTTACTGATTTTAAAACAAAATTTGATATTGGCTCTTTGTTCGAAACTTATTTTTGTACCGATGACACATATTATACATACTGTCACTTTAGCTGCAATAATTCCGCTTCCACTGGACCAAATATTATCAAACTTTCACTGGAAGTCATGTAACTTTCCAACGCACTTCTTCACAGATGGCGCTACCAAAAAATTTTAATGACATAAGTCTCGTTTATTTTGGAAAGCATAGTTTCATATCCATTACAATGATGAGTGATGCAAGTGTGAAATGTGTATTTTGTGAAAGAGAAACTAATGAAAAAATCAAGATGTTTACACCAGAAACTTAAAAAAAATGTATGACTGTTTTGAAGTATCGTAAAGTGAAACCTGTTGTGTGAAAATCTTATCGAGCATTGGGCTGATCAGGAGATGAAATCAATAATCGGTAACAAAGCAATGTTTTTGATTCATGATTTGTGTTATGTACATTCAGTTATCGATAATGAAGTATCACGAATTACTGTCATGCCCCGATCATAAAGAAGCATACGAAGATATAGTCATAACACCTGACATTTTAGAAGATACTTCGAATTTAGGTACGTTTCCTTTTTAATACTATAATATCAGAGACAGAGACACGAGATTACGAGGAAGTTGAAGAAGTATTAACCAAATTTGAAGACGAATCCAGTGATGATGAAGATTAAACTATTTTTTTTTAATAATACTATATGTTTTATCTACTTTTATATTGATGATTGACTTGTCTCTATATGTATGTATACACATTTTTTTATTACATCCAGTAATAAACAGAAAGAACAAAAGAAATTTGTTTTATTCAAAAATTGTCATATTAAAATTTTTTTTTAATTATCGGATTACCTATACCCCTTTACATAATTGTTAGAGTATCATTTAGGGTGATTCTGAGATCGAATTGAACCCACAGTCGAAAAATCTGACGCGCTTGAGTATTTGAAGTTAAATATTTTTCTAACATGTTCAAAAATTAGTCATTAGTGTAGGTCACATCCAAATCGTCAGTAATTTAAATCGAACAATGTTTTGAGCTCACTAAACTTCCCTTTCAATGTCTGACACGCTTGAACAATTTTTTTTTTCAGTTCTGTTACCGCTTTTCTTAGCCAAGACAAAGCAAGTATACTCTATTAATATCTGACACGCTCGAGTAATTACATGTGACTATTTTTTTTTTAATTTTTTAAAATTTTTACACACTCTTTCTAACACTAAAATGAAAAGCTGAATATAAACTTTTTTTCGTTTTAGAACCTAATCTTCACAATCCAATAAGTCCCCATGACGCTCTATTAACTACAAATTTAGCATCCCGGGCTCCCCTACTATAACTCATTTTGTTTTCAATCTACGAGTAATTATCTGTTCTAGCAGTCCACATCCTATATATCATACAATGAACGTTTTAGTTGTTTCGTCGCTCAAGAAACTTATTATAAAAAAAATACATTACGGCTAAATTTTATTTTAGTTTACATTTGCAAATTATCACATATCCTCTGGGATATTTCACTTTCATTTGTCTAACTTTAAAACTCCTCTGAGAGTGCAGTTCGCAATACAGATGTATGTTTATCCATGTGTTATATAATAAAAATTTCTATTTAATAAACAAAAGGGTACTTACCCAGTCCTCCTCTGACGAGCGTTCGTTGAAGGGGCGTGTAAGCCCTGTAAATGCTAAAATTTTTCTGTGTTTTGCTTTAACTTAAATTTATGATCTAACAATAATATTATTGATAATGACGTGAATTAGTTTTACGAAGAAACCAATAAATCCCAAAATACAAAACCCAATGGCGGTAGCAATAGCAATTTCCTGAAATTCTCGACGATCAGGTTTTGTGCAACGCTTAATTAGACGAATAGAATCCTCAGCGAATGCACGCCCCAGTTCACAGTATTTGATAACTTTATCCATGTTATCTTTTTTTTTAGTCTTTGTTAAAAAAAATTTTTACAAAGACCTACTAGTTTCGCGACTTGTCTGTCCGTGCGTCACAGCTAGTTTCCTCAGAAACTATAGAAGCTAGAATGCTCAAACTTTGTGAAAAGGTCAGAAGTGATGGTCTCTCAAAAGTTAAGGTCTTACCGAAAATTTAAAATTTGTTTAAAGGGGTCCCCCCTATTGACGAATTAGCCCTTAAACATTTTCTTAAACAAAGGTAGTCGAGTGGGGTATCAAATGTAAGGTTTTGATTAGAACTTTTAGAATCTCAAATGAAAAAATCACGGGGTCCAGGGCAAGGCAAAATGTATCGAAAATTTGTGCCCCCTTCCCGCGCGATTGGACACCTTTGAGCCGAAAAATCTGAAAATCATCACGAATGTGGGCCTTTGATTACAAGGGCAACAAATACCTCAGAAATCGAAATTCACTCAAGTTTGTTAATAATAGTATGATTTGTAGATTTTACATTTTCGCCCATAAAATCAAAACGGTACCTTTAAACTTTCTGAAATTTTGCAATTGTATAGGATGATATAAGATATTAACGTTCACAAAATTTAATCGAGATCGAATCATAATCAAGTGAGTTATAGCCATTTCAATTGTATGGAATTGCAACAGCAATAGCACGTGTTTATGGTTGATACATATTTTAAATTGACCTAGGCACTTTATTTTCTTTCAACTTTCATGAAAATCCAAGAAATAGTGTTTAACTTGAATATGTTCAATCGGCCGAGCATACAGAACAATCATTTAAGCTAGATCTAAATGGGGGCTGCACTGTGCTTATGAAAGAAACTGTGCATATTTGCATAAATTTGAACGATTTCATATCCAAGTATTGGATGAATAATTCAAGTTATCGATTTATGCTATTAGAAAACTTGTTTATAACCCTAGGATGTTTACAAAGACCTTCTGGTAGGAGCACTCTCCTGCTTACTCAACTTGTTTGTAGTTATAAAGGAGTCGATAAATAAGCTTACAGATTGTTGCTCGCATATAATTCACTTATAAATGGAAAACGTATTCACTTATCCGCACACCACCGATATAGGTTCCACGAACAATACAAAATGCATCCTACAAACTGCACATACAACCGCTAAACTTTGTCTTCAACAAGTTCTAATGTTACGGAGTACACAACTCAAGACTCAAGTGATTATTTAAAGAATTAAATTTTAATTCTTAATTGAAATCACTATCTTTTGAGGTAATCGTTTCACTCGTAAACATTTGATCTTGATTTCTATGCACGGATGGGCAAGGATACCGTTAAGTTTGGATGCTCGGATCTGGTGCAGTCAAAGATCTACTTGGCTTGTTTCGAAAATTTGTATGAGCACACGAGTGCGATTAAATTCACTGATTATGGTTTTTTAGTTGCACAATTCTTTGAAAATAGTTTAAATCGTATAAAAATTATTATATTGAATGTTCCTTATCTACTGTTTTGACTCATGGCGCGTTCATTAGACAACTCGTTTTCGATCGAATAGCACGAAATAAAAGTCCAAAATAGGGAAGGAAATTACTTGTTGACGACACATAGGGAACGTTCAAGCACTCTTCTCACATCACAATCTTGTTTAATCGATTTATGTTCAGGTTTCAAATCCTCAAAGCAAAGCTGACACCGCTGCAGTTGTCACCAGTTCACCTGTTCATCAGCGAAGACAAAACACCACCTTCCACTTCACGACGATTCGAACTCCACCACCTCACGCGACGGCTTTTCCGCTTGTTGTCCCAAATGCGGGTGCTGCGTTAGAATTCTCGCGCTTATCTCGACGAATCTCTCTACGGCGGTAGCGGAGGTTTTTATCGTCGAGATAAACTGCAATTGCGTCGCAAAGGGGGTTGCCGTCATCATTTTTTTTTGCAGTTGTTATTTAATTTTTCAATTGTTTCTTTGGGAAAATTTTTTCTGGTAATGGTAACGATGGTAGTGGCAGGGCTTAGCGCGGGAAATGGTATGTTCTCCGCAAAGATCTATCGAGCTGTTTTTCTAGGCGACTGCTCGATTATTACATATTATCACGAGTTTCCAAGTGATATCCGCATACCCGTTATATCATAAAGTGAGCTTTGTTGCGGTGTTGAGCAATTATTTATACTTCTGTCAACGAGATTCGGCAATGTCATGAATTCGACGGCATCCAATGCAATGTTTGTGGACACGAAATTATCCACCTAAAATTAAAAATTTTTGCAGCTACTGCTGATACTGCAACACTACAGTAACAACGACATCAAATTGGTTACTTGAGCATCAAGGATGGAGCAGTCTTCTCTTCCGAGCAATCCTTTTGTCCCAGCTAGATAATAGTTTTCTGTAAGCTGAAGGTGCCTATAGGCATAAGAAAACGATCTCCAGCCCAAACTAATGATCTTATAAGCATATCGCTTAATTTTGAATTTCGAATTAATCAATGAAATATTATGACTTTTACGTGCTTTTAAACTTCCAAGTTTCAACACGCCGCCATTTTAAAATTAGAAATCAAACCTCTAAAACTTTAATTAACTAAATATTTTATATTCTTACCACATGAAGAAAATTCATCAAAATCGGTTCAACAGTGGGATATTAATTACAATACATTTTATACATTTTCTTTTAGATGGATTAAATTTGGATCTTTTACTAAAGACCATGGTGGATGTATTTTCAGTTGGATTTTGAGAGGGGCATACTGATGTATGCAGAAATAGTTGTGAAATAGCTTGTGTAACAATAATTGACTTATCCTCTCCCTCAAAACGTCGGGAACATCAATTAATAAATCAAAATGTTTAAAAATTATAAAAAATTGATTTTTCTTACTTGTCCTACTTCTAAATTTTAGAGCAAAGTTGTGAAAAAATAAAAGCTCTGTAATAAAATATCCTAAAGAATATGATCGGTTAAAAGTTTGGAAATGTTTTACCTTTCCCATAAAATAACAATAAATATTAATAAAAAGGAAAACAAACCTTTTTAATATAATTTTTTTACCACTTGAAATACACTTAGGTCCCTCATAATTTGCTGAAAAAAATTTATACTATAGAAAAACAACACACCAATTTCCATCAAAATCGATTCAGTAGATTCCACATAATAATTTTGCAATCTAAATTAATTTTTAAAAATTCAGAATGCTTAAAATCTTGGAAGTCAGAAACTAAAGCATATGGAAAATTTCTTACACATACAAGAGCATTCTACTTATCAAACGCATTTTATAACATTAAAATCTGATCCTTAGGGTGGCTCCAGGAATTTTGAATAGTTATAAACATTTTTTTTGCTAATAAATAAATTGAATATCTCGGTAACTATTGATTTAAATTAAATTCAAAAAAATTTGCTTTCTAAAGTATTGTTAAAGAAGCTTTTTTAAAGAAAGTTGAATAATGTGTATTAGTTCCCGAGATGCAACTTGTCAAAGTTGACCGGCATTTGCGACGAAGTTATAAGCAATATAAAATAAATTTTTCTTTTTGATTCTATGACTACATCATAAAACCTTATAGAAAATTATGAATTACATTAAAAAAATTATACATAATCTATAAATACAATATTACTTATGAAAAATATATATTATCTTACAATTTTTACAGTGTTTTATTATTGCTATGTTTATTCATTCATATAATGTGTATATTATATTAATGAATAGATAAACAATATAAGATGCTCACTGTGACTACTATATAAATGTATGAACTAATAATACTAATACGAGGGCGGTTCAAATATGATGGAGACAAACGGTGTAGATGGTGCGCATGTATGTTTTGAAGGTCATGGCTTGAGTATGTGATAGCGGGTCCCTTAAGAACAGTGTGGCATAGTTTTCGTCGAGAGTGCATGTTCCACGTGCGTGCTACGACCATGAGTGAACGTCAAGTGCCAACTGCCGTTGCGCAACGTATTGTCATTTGTTTTTCAGTTTAGGAAGGCGTTAAAAACACGGAAGTTTTTCTGCGTTTAAGAAATCAGTTCGGTAGCGGTAGTCGCAGGGTGATATTGTATCGAGCGTGAGACGCACGGTATGAGGTCGTGCGTTATCCTGGAGAAGTCTCGAAAATTCATCCTACGGTCCTCCAAAATGAGTTGTTCTACGCGGCAAATGTTGTCTGGTGTGATGCTGGTTCGCGGTCGACGATCATGCGGGTCATTCTCGTCGGTTTCGAGTCCCATTTAAACACAGCAGCCCTACTCAGGCACTCATTACCAAACTGATTTCGCAAATGCAGAAAAATTTCCGTGTTTTTAATAACTTCCCACACGAAAAAAAACGAATAAAAATACGTCGTGCAATGGCGGTCGGCACTCGACGTTCACTCATGGTCATAGCACGCGCGTGAAACATGGACACCCGACGAAAATTGCCACACTGTTCGTAAGGGACCCAGCTATCACATACTCAAGCTACGACCTTGAAAACACATACTCAAGCCACCACCTTCAAAACATACATGCGCGCTATCTACAGCATTTGTCTCCATTAAATTTGAAGCGCCCTCGTAATCTTGTACCTACTAATACACAAAAAATTATAATTTTAAATGAAATTTTATAAACATCAACACTGTTTTGAAAAATTAAATTGATTTAACGTATCTTTTCTTTCATGTATAATTTCAATTTAGAGGGAAAAATAAAAGGTTCTTTCTACTTCGCCCTATTATTCTCTCTAACATATGTACTCGTATTATGAACAAATAATTATGATAATCACTAATCTTATACAATATCACTTTAAAATATTAAAAGGAATTTTATTCATCAGATAATTACACGTATATCTTTATACGATGTTAGTTTTTGCGTAGCGCCAATATAATTTCACACCAAAAATTACCAAAAAACTTACTTTAATATTCGGTAGTCTATATATGAGGAAGAATACATAAACACTGGCATAAAGCACAATTCCTAAACAGATGTTTCGGCTGTCCCTGTACTGTTACTAACGGTTCCTTCCGAAATCTCATTGAAAGTTGTGTTAGTTATATTTTCAAAAATATTATTTCTATTATAACTCAAAAAATATCAATATTTTTATAATAACTCAATTTTAGTGTTATTAGTAAAAATAAAATAATTAGAACAAGAAAACTTTTTTTTAATTTGTTTAAGCAAAGGTTATTTAAATAAGTATACAGCCATAAAAACTCTGCCGTAGATGGTCCCAAGCCCGTTTGAGAAAGGAAGAGGGAACCCCTTGTTTCCCCAACCCACAGCATCCATGATTCCTCCTCCCAATCCCCCAATTAAATGGTAGTAAATGCTCTCGGAGTCGCACATTGGGTTTACTGGTTCCCCAATAATGTGACATTAAATGCCGAGAAATGCTAATCACTGTAAATACATCTACAGCTCTGCTACTAAATCCTACTTACACCCCCTTTGTGTGGGGGTAAGAGGATGAAGGCGAATCTTCCACGCCTGATAATGGAATCGACGTAATAACCATGCCGCCGGAGTGGAGGTTGGGTGACGGGCAAACTCCCCGTCCCTAGAAAACCTTTAAATGTTTCTAACCCTGCAGAGGGGCTTCGGATTAGATTGGACTCATGGCAACGACCTTGCAAATGAAAAAAAGGACAATGGCATTGGATCCTGGGATGCCAAATCACTTAATTACCCTGGCGCTGTTAAGGACATTTTACAACAGGCCAGTTAGTTTAAATTAAAAATACTGGCAATCCAGCAAACAAATTGGACTGGAAGCGACATTCAAGACATGAGATAGCACACTATATTCAAAAGTGGGAAGCCTGCTGGAAAACGGAAATTTGGAGTGGCCTTCATTGTGGATAGGGAGCTCAAATCACATGTTGTTGATTTTGAGGCAGTCAATGAACGGTTGTGTGTGATCCGCATGAAAGTGAAATTCTTCAAAAGCTGGCTAATTAATGTTCACGCCCTGACTGAAGAAAGGATGAATCATTGCCCACAAACGACACAAAAATAATTCTGGGTGGTTTCAACGCTAAGGTTGGCAATGAGCTTTCTCATCAGGGAACGGCTGGAGGATATAGCCTCCACGATGAAACAAATGACAACGGCTAGCGCCTGATTGACTTTGCATGTAGCAGAAATCTAGTCATACGTTCGACTTGCTTCACTTATTGACGCATTCATAAAATTACCTGGGTATGACCGGATGGCAACACACAAAACTAGATTGATTATGTTTCGATCCAACAACGTTGGACCTCAAGCATACTTGACGTCCATACATACCGAGGAGCCAATCGTGACTCAGATCATTACTTGATCAAATTAACCAATCGATGCCGTATATCAAAGCATATTCGAGGAAGATCAGCCCGCTGCAAAAATTCGACATCGAACGGCTCCAAACGGCGTCTGTGGCCGAAAATTTCATGGCGACCCTCGTTAACCAGCTGGCTCCTATCTTATCAGACGCACCGTTGCAGACAAGCAACGAGCTCTAGATGGAAGTGAAAGTGGCTATTAAGACCGTGGCAGAACAGATGACCAGACATCAAACTCGGTGCAAGAGGAATGATTGGTTCGATGATGAGTGCCAGAAAGCGTTAGATAAAAAGAATCAGGCGTACAAAGAATACGTAGGTGGGGAAACCAGGACGAAGAGAGAACACTATGAAAATTTCAGAAGAGCAGCGAATAAGATAATTAAGAATAAGAAAAGAAAATACTATGACGACCAATTGAGATGTATAGATGTAAGTCTAGCGAGGAACAACACAAGACATGCATACAAAGTAGTGAAAAGCCTGAAACGGAGTTATCAGCCCAAAACCACGCTCTGTCGTGATGAGATCGGCAATATCATCGCTGATGAAACCAAGATTAAGGAAAGATGGGTAACACATTTTAAGAACCTCTTTAATCCTCCGCACAGCTCCAGAATATCGGAGCCTATAGATGTTGGCTGAGAGCTTCTATTGGGCCCCACCAACTTTGGATCGATGAGATTCCAGTGTAGCTCATCAAATATGGTGATAGTAGTATTCATACAGTTATTCACTAAGTCATTCAGCACATTTGGTAACAAGAACACATGCCAAAAAAGTGGAGCCAATCAATTATATTCCCTATCTACAAAAAAGGTGAAAAGCTACAGTGCGAAAATTATAGAGGCATATCACTATTATACTTTGTACGGCGTACAAAATATTTTCAAAGATCTTAGAAAATAAAATCGGATCATACGCCAACAGTGTTGGGAGTATCAAGGTGGTTTTAGAGCAGAGTCAAGTAGGCACTTGAAAAGTGCAGGGAGTTCAACATAGATGTACACTAAATTTTCGTGAACTTTAAGCAAGCATACGACAGTATTGATCGTAACATACTGTACCAAATAATGCTTTGCTTTGGCATCCCAGCCAAATTAGAAAGTCTTACCAAAATGGTGATGACTTCGATGACCTCCCAAGTCCGCATCAATAACCAACTCACCGATGCTTTTGACACAAATATGGGACTAAAGCAGGGAGATGGGCTGGCCCCATTGTTATTCAATTTGGCTCTGGAGTACGTCATAAGGAAGCTACCTGTTGATACACGAGGTACATTACTATACAAGTCGAGCCAAGTAGTAGCGTATGCGGACGACAACAACATTCTGTCACGGTCATTAACAACTGCCAAAGAACTCTTCTTAAAACTCAACAGCGAAACAAAACTAGTAGGGCTACAAATCAATGGAAATGAAACAAAGCTCATGACGCAGTCGAGGGAAAATACCTCAAATACACAAAATATCACACATGGCGAATACAGTATCGAAAATGTTGGCGAATTTGTGTATCTAGATACCAAAATAACGAAAACGGCTAAGGAAAGAGACGAAATACGCCGAAGAATACAGCTCGCAAATAAAATAGTTTATTCAGTTTTGAGCGACGGGTCCTGAGGCGAATAATCGGAGCGTAGCTAGACGGGGACCAATGGAGACCATGAGCTGTATGAAGTTTTTGACGAACCGGAGGTCTCAAGGATTGTAAGACTGCGGAAGCTGCAATGGGCTGGACACATGAATCGTATGGACTAACAACGGATACCCAAGAAGGTATTCGTTGGGAGAACTGAAGGCCGGCGGCCAGTGGGGAAACCGAGGAAACGCTGATCTGAATCGGTCGACGAAGACAGTTCATCGCTGCTTGGATTTCGAAATAGGAGGACGCGGTCAATGGCCCCAGAAAGTTGGAGGCGCTATGTACAGTAAGCGAAGGCCCGAGAAGGGCTGTAGTGCTAAGAAGAATACAGCCATAAAATGAAAATACTTGTATAGGGTAGTCCAACCAAAACGCAAGATGTGAATTGTAGATAAAACAAAAAGTTTTCAGAGAATTATGTTAATATTTCTTATTATAATAGAAGGATCTACCACAGTTAAAATTTCGCCCAAATGCTCTCCACGGCTACGGTCTCATAATTTCATCCGATGGTCCATATTTTCAATGATTCTGAGACATAATTGAGGTTCAATGCCGTTAATGTGCTGAATTATATCATCCTGTAACTCTTGAATTGTTCTTAGCTTACTGACGCACACTTTTTCTTTTAATATCCTCAGAGAAAGAAGTCCAACGGTGTCAAATCACATGATCGTGGCGGCCAATTAACATCACCACAACGTGAAATAACACGGCCATTGAATTTTTCGCGCAAAAGAGCCATTGTTTCGTTGGCAAATGGGACCATCTTGTTGGAACCACGTATCGTCCAGGTCCATAGCCTCAATTTTTGACCACAAGAAGACCGTTATCATCTCGCATTAGCGAACGCCATTCACGATAACTGCTTGGCCGTCCTCATTCCCGAAGAAATACGGCTCGATAATGCCGCCAGCCCATAAACCACATCAAACAGTCACTCTTTGTGGATGCATCGGCTTTTCAACAATCACTCGTGGATTCTCATTTGCCCAAATGCGGCAATTCTGCTTGTAAACAAATCCACTGAGGTGAAAGTGTGCCTCATCGCTGGAGATGATTTTCTTTGTAATGTCACCATTCTCTTCTGTCTGTTAAACCAACCATTTCGCGTATTGCCGATGCTTGAAATGGTCAGCAGGCTTCAGCTCTTGAGTCAATTGGACATTGTTAACATGGAAATTCAAATCTTTATTCAAAATTCTCATCAGTGGTGTTCATGAGATGTTCAATAGTTGGGCACGACGACAAGTCGAGGTTGACGGCTCTTCTGCCACACTATCGCGAACAACAGCAACGTTTTCCGTAGAACGAACTGGGCGAGCATGCACACTTGATTTCACATTTCCTACGCACCCGGTTTGCTGAAATTGTGGACACATTTGATCGATTATGCTGACCAAAAAAATCACGAAATGCATTTTGATTTGAACGCCCATTTTCGTAAAAGGCTTCAACAACCTTATCGCGCTGCTCAATTGTGTACCTCCCTATGGTTGAATTTGTCAAATACTGAAACAAAAAAATGTCAAATTAAGTTGGGCGAAAAACTTGACGTTAATGTGTGACTCACAATTAACATCTTGCATTATGGTTGGACAACCCTTTATTTAGTACGTTATAGTCTGGGATGATTTTCTATAAAACTCCAGCATAGGAAAAAATATGTGGTTTTATTTTGTTATGATTGGTACTGCAATACTTAGGTTTCTCTGTTTGATATAAATTGGATTAAAAACAAAGATGAAAATCGTTCCACTACAAGCCGAGAATATGTAATTATTTTTTGCATATCAATTTTGAAATTTAAAATTCAATTTTTCTAGCCAGTTTTTTTGGTATTTTTCACACGCGATGCCGATTGTTTTTTATTATTGTCATTTAAGTTTTTATTATTTTAAGATTGAATTTTTATTCAGAATTATTTTATTTTAAGATTGAATTTTTATTCAGAAGCAGCTCCGAAAGACAAAAGTAATGATTTAAACATTACCATCCTATTGTTCATAGCTTCGTCGCAAATGCCGAACTGCTCTGACGGTTGTATTTCAAGAAATAATGCATATTATCAATTTTTTTTCATTTTTAAAGAGCATCTTTTTCAGTACTTTCCCACGATTTCTTTTTTCATTAAATTTAAATCAATAGTTACCTTGATATTCAATTTGTTTATTAGAAAAAATAAACGTTTTTAATTTTTTAAAATTCTTGGGATCACCCTGATGATCCGATATCAATTTTATAAAGTGCGTTTGATAGATAGAATGTTTCTTTGTGTAAAAACAATTTTCTAACTTCTGTATGCCTTAGTTTCTGACTCGCAAGATTTTAAAATTTTGAATTTTTAAAAATTAATTTAGATTGCAAAATTATTTTGCGAAATCCACTGAATCGATTTTGATGGAAATCGGTGTGTTATTACACTATAGTATAAACGTTTTTTCAGCGAATTATGAAGGTCCTAAGTGCAAAAAATTAAATGAAAAAAGGTTTGTTTTCCTTTTCATTATATTTATTGCTATTTTGCGGCATGTTTAAAATTTTAAAATTTTAACCCATCATATCTTTTGGTAAATTTAATTGCACTGCTATTGTTTTCCACAACTTTAATCTAACATGTATCATTTTAAAGTTGGAAGTGAGAAAAGCAGGAAAAAATCTGATTTTTTATAAATTTTAAACATTTCGATTTATTTATTAATCTTCTCACCGTTTTTGATAGGGAAGATAAGTCAGTTATTGTTACGCAAGTTATTCCACAACTGTTTGTGCAAAAATCAGTGGACTCCCTCTCAACAGCTAACTAAATACAGATCCGCCCTAGTCCACTGTGAAACTCATATATACAGTCCAATAATCTTTTGCGCCGAATTTCGCCAAAATCGGTGCCTAGATTATTTCAAAGCAAAAAGCAAGTATGTCTGCCATTTCGTTTTCAGTTGGCAGGTTTAGCTGCATATTTGACATTGACGAGCTTTTAGCTTGATATATCTTTCCCAAAAGCAAAATAGTGACTTTCACTTGGGCAAGTAGGGGACAATTTATTTATATAACATATAATTCAAAATAACTCAAAAATATTCATTCCATACATAAAATATACTTTACATGAAAATACTTTACTTTTGACATATTAAACATATAATGTAAATCTAGACATCTATATTGCTTTTGAAGTTAAAAAATATTTATTTTGAATTGTATATATATAGTCAATTTATGAATATGATTCAGTTCAGATTTGATATTCATACTGTAATGTTGTTTAAATAAAATAAATATTTACAAAACAGATTTAAGTTCATTTCTCGCTTAGTGCGCTACACAAATAAATCAATCTGCGTTCGACAGTGAAAGTGTTCGGCTGCTGCATTTCGAAGTGGTAATTGGGAAGAAAAAGTTTATTATTATAAACAATAACGAACAATCATTACGAACTAATACAAACAGACTGACATCTCGTTTTTAACCAACTTCCATAAAAAAGAAGGTTAGCAATTTCAAATGTATACTTTTTATTTGCTCTTCTATGTATGTTCACGCATAACTTTTGTTCGACGATACATAAAAGGATTCTGTTTTCCCTGTTTTCGGGCTTACTTGTCGTTAACCCCCATCTGAAGGACATGTAGATCGAGTAATTCGTTCGATAAAATTTAATACTCCATCTTTGATACCGATTGTTCATCACTAGGAATTGATCTGCAGATGAGTTCCAGTTACTTAGGTTGCAAATGAAAACCAACATATTGTGGGGTAATATATCCCAACAAAAATATTTATGTGAAACAGGGGCCAAGCACGGTAGAAAGGACCCTTGGAGCAGTGTTATAACTACCGAAGAGAATATATAAGATCTCACTGGTCCGAAGTTCCATAGTAGTTCCTTTAAACGTAATACAAGGATTGCGCAAAATTCTTTAGTTTACTTAAAAAAAATTAACTCACCACCAACGAATTTCCAACATGACACGTTTTAGTTGTTAATAGGATACAAGTATGTTCGAAAACTGGGAGTGAAAAATTAACTCTATCTTCGATGGATTGGCATGATCTCAATTTATTTATTATATAAATTTATTTACATTCGATTTAACTAGCAAAGCAAAACTCAAATGTAATTGACTTAAATAAAAATTAAAACGTTATGAACATTACTTAACATCTTAATTGAGATCATGCTCATCCTTCTAAGGCAGAGTTAGCATCTCATGAGTACTTTGATGACAAAATCTCAAAAACGATTTTTCATGAATTTTTCCCAGTAAATGAAAATCAATAAGTTTGTCCATCTTCATATGTTCATATTTGACTACTCAAATTAGAAATTGACAACTGCATCTTGCCATATAATTTTACTGACTTTTCATTAAAAATTCCAATTGTCGGTAACCAATTTTTAGAAAGTAATATATTGTCAATTGAATCGTGTGGTTAAAAATTTGACATCGGTGCGGGAATACATTTTTTTAAATAAACTGAATTCGAATTCAGCTATTGACGAAACGTGCCAAGTTGGAAACCCGGTATCGGCGTGAGCTATAGTTTATTTTTTTAATAAACCGAAGAATGTTGCATATTCCTTGCATCATGTTTAAAAGTGCTACTATAGAACGTGGGATCGGTTGGATCTAAATTATTTTTCGATGGTTCTGACAGTTCTTCGGGAGTCCTTTCTACCGTATTCGACCCCTCTTTTCCATTTACATTTTTGTTGGGATATTAATTTTTAAAAAGTCAAATTAAAATGTATGCTTTTATACAGGCACTTTAACAGGAACGCGTCTGAACAAAAAGATGATTTTGAATTTATTTTTAATGATTGCGCTGGATTTGATTCTTTTCATTGCCGATTTTTACATTTTTCATGTAACTTGTACATATCTGTGCATGTTCAACTTGAAGAGCAAAGGTTTCCTTCTGACCATGACTTGAGACACTACGCTTGCCATTCTAAAGCTCACCTATCCTAATGTTTTCACAAGCAGTATCTTAGGTAAAGTTTACGATACAAACTTGAGATCAAATAGATAGAAATGGAACATGTACAGATATTCCCTTCCTTGATAGGGTTTTGTAAAATAATTTTACAAAACCACTAAAACCGCGCGACCTGTTTGTCCGTCCGTCCGTGTGTCACAGCAGTTTTTCTTGCAAACTGCTTAGGTTAGAAACATCAAATTTTGCATGTAGGTGTAAAGTAGTGCTCTCTTCAAAGGGGCGCCTCCCCATATAGGCAAGTGGCCCGCGAAAACAAGTCTCAAACTGAAATTTTTTGCTTCGGGGGCGCATAGGGAACCCGAAAGATTTGTCTCTCCCTCTCGCGATTAGGCACCTATGATCTGAAAAATCTGAAAATAATTAAAGAGATAGGTGTTTATAAGCAAAATAACAAAAAATACCTTAGAAGTCAAAATCCGCTCATCTTTGTTAATAATAGTATGATCTTCGAATTCGACATTTTCCCCAATAAAATCGTATAGGTACCCTTAAACTTCACAAAATTCTTCATACTTTGTAAGCTTGATGAACATTGAATGATATAAACGGAAGTTATAGCCATTTGAAATTTCTCCAATTACAACAACAATAACACACGATTTTGGTATTTTATGGACTTTCTATTGAATCAGACACTGCAGTTTTGATTTGATCTTCTTAAAATTTTGAAATAATATCCGCAACATAAATATTGGCAAGTGTTTGGATAACATCGCGCTGCACTGTTATTGCAAGCTATGACGTAAACAAAAACAGATGATCCATAATGGAATGAACGATCTGACGTTTCTAGAAATTACCAACACACCAAAGTCAGGCGTGTAGACCAATGTAGATAAGTACTCACTGCCGTATATATGAGACGCGTGAGTAAAGTTGCGGAGTTATGATAATCTAACGGCGATACCAGGACGGTGGCGATAGAAAGTAGTGAACGCGAGTATAATTTTGTGGAAATGATAGCGGCAATTTATTTTTCAATTGGTGGAAATAAATAGACAGTTCATTTTATCTAAACATTGTGTTTTCACTTGAAACTAAGGACAGCGCATCTGAGGAAAGTGCGACACTGACATCAGAAGTGAGATTTTAATAGTGAAAACTAGTGAACTATTAGTTAAAGTGCAGGATAGTGAATCGATTTTGCAGTGAACTACATGATTTAAATAGCTGAAGTAAACATTTAAAACTTTTAATCAAAGATTGAATAAACGCATTCGATTGGGCGCGCAAAGAGTGAAATGGAATTGAAAATGTCGCAAATTAAAGACCATAAAATTGATCAGTTGACAGGGCTAGAGCTTAAAGAGGAGTTAGAATGGTGAAATCTCCCCACTCATGGTGCTAAGACGAGATTATTTGCACGGTTGCGTGAAGCCGTGAAATCGGAAGGATAGCTGATGAAGATTCGAATTTGGAAATGGGGGCAGAAGGAGGTAAGGCTCATGAAAAACAGAAAGTATCTAGTAATGCGTTAATGCAAATGTTGCTGAAGATTCAAAAGTCGACGGAAACACAACCAACTGAACTAAAAGCTGATTTCAACAAACGACCAAATTAAAAGCTGATTTCAATAAACAATCAACCGGAATTAACAAGAAGCTGGATCAACAATCAACTGAATTGAAGCAGACTTGAAAACTCTGGATGAAAAGCTGGACGCCCGAATCAAATACTTTGATGAGCAGTTCAACACGATAGCCGGTAAACTGGAATCGGTATCCGAAGAAATGGAAAAGGTATAAGAAGACTTGGCTCAAACAAAAATAATGTTAGCTGCTGCACCAAGTGCCAAATTTTGAAGAAATTTGTAACGAAATGCGCAAAGGAATGGAAGAGATAGTGAAAGCAGCAGTCATTAGTTCACCAGCCCTGTCTATGATTGCCAATCCGACACCATACAGAATTTTAAAAGCACCTGCATTTGACGGGCAAACTCCTTAGAGTATCTACAAGATCCAATTTAAAGCTACAGCATAACCCCATCATTGGAACAAACAGGATTGAGCGACAGCCTTAATTCTTGCTCTTAAAGGTCCCGCACTCCGATGCAGCAACCATAATGAACGTCGAACGTGTGAAATTACGAGAAAGCCGGTACGGAGACGTCCACCTAAAGCAAGTATACCGATCACAGCGCCGAACCAGAACTCAGAAGTCAGGCGAAACAGTGCAGCAGCTCGCACAGAAAATCGAAAGGTTGGCTCTGCTTGCTTATCTGGCCTACGATCCAGAACACCGGGATGATACCGCGACAGAATCTTTTTTTTTTTGTGGTAGGGAGGTGTATGCCATTTATGCACAGAGTATGGGACTCCCATGCTCGCAAGAAGGCGACTGGACTACCCACCAAACACCTCCCCTATCAACCGGAAAGCCCAGCCTGGAACCGTTTGACATATTATGTAGTAATCGAGCAGTCGCACAAGCAGACTGCTCGAAAACCTTCCCAACGCTTAACCAAAATAAATCGCAGAGTAGACAAAAGAGAAAAAAGAAAGATTTCATTTCTTCCATTCATAATTATAATTTATAAAATTTTCTTTGGTCTTATTACCGTAAAACGTGATTTTATATCAATTCTCCTTTATGTCAGATTTAAACATTTCGCTTTAATTTTTTTTTGTTATTACTAAACGTAATTTTTTCTCAATTTTCTTCTATATCAAATTAAAAAGTTACTCTTTAATTATATTAGGCATGAAATTTAATTTTTATCACTATTTAAAATCTTTTTCATTTTGCTTTCACTGCGGTTAATTTTGTTTTCGAGCAGTCACAATATCAAACTGCTCTAAAACCCTCCTATCTCCTATAAAAATTGCAATTTATAGCAACTAGCACGATTGGGTTGCTGACTGTGGGAGATTGTCATTTGGAATAGGAAGGCGAGAGGTTCCGTGTGCGCACACATGACATCGACGAGGAAAAACCAGTAACGACATTACAGGGAGGATCAGGCAAGTGAAATTGAAGCCCTAGGATCGATACACTGTGGTGAAATGGAAGTTCTGGAAACGGAACCTGGACACAATGGTGAGACGGACAACGGATTAGCATGTGACTTAATTCATACGTATACCGAGAAGCATCCCGATGAAGCGCCTAAGGTAGGAATTGAAGGAGTAATCAAATTCGAAGATGAAGATAGAGACATGCGAATGAAGCATGAAGGACGCAGTAAGTGGACTCAATTTTTTACTTATACGGGGCATGCACATTGGTCATGACAGGGAATCACGGTTTACACATAACCTACGAGTGTGTGCAAAGGAGAATGCAAAAGTGGTTCTATAGGGTTGGGACTTCCATTTCGATTTTTAAAAAATTATAAAAAAAAAAATAAACTGTAAAAACTCTATTATGTTTCGGATAGACATGCCACCGCAGATAGATGCAGTGAAGAAAGTGAAAGTGTAAAAAACAATATTATAACAATTGTCGTCTTATGTGCCACGATACGCCTTATATCATTTATTACAGACAAAATGAAATCGTAATGGGGAAGAAATAAAAATTTTCTTATAAGAACGGAAATTTATCAATAGAACTGAAATTTGAAGTGTGATTGATGCGTTCCTTGATTAAGTGCGAGACAAAAATTGATAAATAGGAGATTCAAAGGGTTTTGCATCGCGATCAAATATCTCATAGTGCTCGTCAATCTTCTATTTTGGGGGATGAAACGTGTGACGTCATTCTCGAGTGGGGAGCTGTTGCCTTGCCTAAACATTTTTCTGAGAAGTGTGTTTCGCCCGTTTTGTTAGTGATTTTCGATGGATCTTACGCGAACAAAAATAGCCATGTGCATGAGACACAGACACGAGGAAGGATTATACTTGTGAAATGCTGAGATATTGCTTTGATGATCAGACGCGCTAGCATCGATGCAAAAAGTGCGAAATTACGAGAAGATAACTCATCGATGAAATTATACTCTAGTCTCAGTGTGAAAGTTGATGACGGTTCATTCCCAAATGCAGATTCGATTACAGACAAGTGTAAAAAAAACTAGAAATACACGGTGGATATTTGCGTGATTAGATGCGAGTGCGTGTAGGGTCGGAGTATATTGATCGCGAGTGAAATGAACAGAGTGGGGTTCGCGAAGATTCTGTAGTAAGAAGTGAGGAAGAAACCGAAATCTAAAGTTTTCTAAACGATCAACAAACATTTTATTGTGGGAACCGGGAATACGATCAAGTTAGTCAAGTCACGCCTCTCGGTGCTCGTCTTGTGAAATGCAGTACGCAACATTTAGTGAGTGAATAGAATCCACCTGGCGGTAGGGGAATGGGTGTGTTGGCTGCAATCCTACACGATTAGTATGTGCATCGGCATGTGATTCAAGATGGGCAATTAGTGGGAAAAGAAAATAAACTACAAATGAAGTGGGTTGCCTAGACATTACACCGCTAGATGAGACCAAATCAAAGTCGGATTTAGTTGTCGTTGGCTTATGAACAGACATTTCCGCGGTTGTGATTACTTTACTGGACTTAGGAACTATATATACGGAGAAATTAGGAGGGGGAATCATTCCTCGTTCAATATTGACGACAAATTTTGAAGGAACCAAATACTTGTTATGTGCCTTTGAGGATGGCTCCATGTTTTATTTCAATTTGAATAAATCGGATGAGTCACTTTCCGATAGGAAGAAAGTAATCCTTGGAACGCAACCAACTATACTGAACACATTTAAATCGTTTTCTAGAGCCAATGTTTTTGCTTGCGCTGACCGGTCGACGGTAATATACTCTTCGAACCATAAGCTTGTTTTTCGTTCAATGTAAACCTTAAAGAGGTCAATCGCATGTGCTCGCTAAATGCAGAAGCGTATACAGATAGTTTAACATTGGCTACGAAAAACTCGGTGATTTTAGGAACAATTGATGAGATCCCGTAATTACACGTTTAAATCACCATCATCATAACTATTCATTTGTAAATGTAAGTTTTTGACCAGAATAAACTCTAATCTAATGAAACTTATCGTTATTTGCTGTGTAGATGTAAATTTTTCTCCAGAATAAACTCTAATCTAAAATAAACCTTAAATGAAACTTAGTGTTATTTGCCTTGTAGATGTAAATTTTTTCCCAGAGTAAACTTTAATCTAGGATAAGCTTTAAATGGAATTTATGGTTATTTGCTCGCTAGGTTTTTCTATTTTTAACAAGCGCATTGTTTTCGCCTACCTTTGTACGCAGGAGAGTAGGGAGAAAAAGTGTTGCAACAATTTCTCCTCCCTGTCTTTGAGATGCCAGATTTACTGCATATATAATTTAGGATAGAGTTCGGATGGAACTTATGGCACCATAATGTAATCACTGGATAATAACACCTTGTTGTTGCACGATCAATTTGTATGAATCCGCCTGAAAACTTCAGAGCGATTAATGTGCAGGTTTCTATTTGTATATTTATTGTATGGTGCATCTAGCGAAAACTTCGGTATTTAATAATTCTTGTTCTTGAAATTACATGTTTTTCTTACTATAGAACTCTAACTAACTAGAGAATTTTTTCTGCTGCCTCGAATATCTGCACTTAGTTAGCTTTCGACCCCAGATATTTGAATGAGCATACCGATTGGTCTAGTTTTTGAAAACCCAAGTTTATATACATACCTATTTTAGTCCGTTCTGGAAAGCGAGCATTTTTTTGTAAATGTATGAAAAATTTTATATGGATAAGATAATAAGAACCATGAATTGTTGAACGAACAACGTCGGTCTTTTCATTTGAGCTCTTTTGAACTGGGTATAGGACCCGGTACGGTGGAAGGCTTTTCCCACAAAAATGAGCTAGCCATCGGGCGCACTCCGACTTTTTCTTAGTTTCAGGGACTCTCGCGGGTTGAGTGGCCTCGAGACAAGGTGCCTTTTTAAAGCATAGGGTTATGTGATCCGATTGCATAACCTTATGACATAAATTGGTCACCGGTATATTTCTTTTCTGATGGGAAGGC
The DNA here is from genome assembly GCA_963969285.1 of Odontomyia ornata. Taxonomy (NCBI): domain Eukaryota; kingdom Metazoa; phylum Arthropoda; class Insecta; order Diptera; family Stratiomyidae; genus Odontomyia; species Odontomyia ornata. Next base: position 213,524,074 of record OZ017738.1, read on the forward strand.
TCATACAAGCTATGTTGTATGAGTTTTTCACTCAGAAGGGAAATATATGGCCATTGTAACATTTTTGGATCTTGATCCAGTTGGGCGGGTGCGATGGGGCACCACCACCATCAGGTTGTCCCATTCTTATTTGTGGGCCATGAGAATCGTCGGGAAACGACGAAGTTCCCCCAAGTCCGTCTGTTTTCACTCGTTTCAACTTATTCTCTGAGCAAGTCATTTTTCCTTTTGGTAGTTACCTACATTTTTTTGAATTCGGTCGATCCTTTCTTTTGAGACCCAAGAATTGGTGAATGCGAAGTTCTTCTGTAGTGGGTCCTTGTGCTGGGGGAACGAACCCGCCCCACGACACCGCAACGCTAGCCCGCCAGTGCATTCACGCATCCCCAGACAAGGCCATTCTCGGCTGAGATCACCATCTTCTTCCGCCGGGGCAGCAGACCATCGCTGCAGTCCTTAACGGACATTGATACACCTACCAATTCACTAAAAAATGGCGCCCATCGTGGGGCTTCGAAATGCCCGGCTGTAGCATCAGTCGTGAGCACGAGACAGTCCATCGTCCTACAAGGAGTCAAGATTATTGGCGGGTAGGTAACTACTTAGGGCTATTGCACTGATCGTGCCCCAGCAACTTGGTAACTTCCGGACGTGTGTTGTCCTTGGACATCAATATCATTTCGACCTGCTTTGACTTATACTTTGTTGGCTTACACCATTGTATGACTAGTAAGGCCAAATGATATTAGAGTCCCTATGTGTATTCGGAAGTTACTATCCCAACATCCTATTTGCGGAGGATGCTGATCTGCACCCCAAACCAAGCGGTGCCTAAGTGTCTTTCATTACATGGATCTTGATTTCACGTGATTGGCTGCTTGTGGATCAGAATTCAACCCTGGGCTGACAAGTTGTAACTTGTGATAAGGATAAGGGCGCACTTCGGGACCCTGATCCTTATGGTGCCGCAAGAGAGTAGTCCCTGTGACGCCGCAGGAGGAGTGTGCCATTGGTGTTCTTGCCTGTGAAGAAAGAGTGAAATGGAAAGACCGATTATTTTCTATGATAACGTAATTTTTTGATAACCTTAAATTAAATTTTTAGCACACAATTTTGTTTGATAACGTACTTAGAAATATTTACATCCCTGTTTTTTTTGATAGATTGTTTGTATAGCTCGCCACTTTCGGCCACTTTTTGCGTTTTGTCTTATTAATATTTACTTTTATAAATAGCGTCAAGTTGAGTGTTTATTTTACTCTCTCTTTTTTATCCAACTAGATTAAAATTTTTTTTTACATAATGAACTTTCAAATCGCAAGTAGACTTTGCCTACAGGGCAGCGCAGAACTGTATCCACTGGGTGATAGTTTCGTCGACGAAGCGAGGAGGATTGGTGTCGTTAACTTTCTGAAAGAGTACGTCCAGGTTAACATCACTTTTGAAGATAATTCACCAGACCAAATCTGTGGTGACTGTTACACTGAAGCGGAAAGGATATATTCCTTCATATGTCGCTGCAGAGAAACAGAGACAGCACTACAACGACTCAAATTGGCACGACGGCCTCGAGACTCAGCCATGAACCAACCGACACAGACCCGGAGAGCAGACTACCATCCGTCTGAGGATCCGGATCCACCATCTCGATACCAGCGTTGGAACTCCTGGGATCTTCCGCCACGACTCAACCAAACACCACCACCGATTCTGGGTCCAGTGGCTCCGCAGGAGCAACCTTATATGCTAAAGCTGAAGCATATTCCCAGCATCGTCCAGGGCTGGAATCTGTATTTCAGCGAGGAGCCAAACACCCTGAACGTAGAACTGTTCATTGGTCGGGTGGAGCCCTTGGTCGCAGAAATGTTGGCAAGCGATTACTCGGCGCTTGCAGGATACTTGCCGATGTTGCTTAGGGGGCAGCACTCGACACCTACTGGCGGATTCATACGGCTCCACCATCTATACGCTGGTCACGGCTGGAGGAGGTACTCCGCATGGAGTACCCTACGGTCAACATGGATGAAAGGGTCCTGGACAAGATCCATGCCAGATGGCAACGTCCGGACGAGCCCTCTCATCAATACCGAGTCGACATCCTTCGGCTGAACGACCAGCTGTCAGAGCCGATGTCATCCACTCAACTGCTGCGGGTGTTAAAACGGAATCTAAGGCCGGAACTTCGTCGCCATGTCGCAACCTCCCATGTCGCAACCTCAGACCCGCAGAGCATGGAATCACTGCTGAGGACCGTGAGTCGACTAGAGGGGGTTGAGGAAGACCTCCGGGAACGGCCCTATTTGCTAGCTAGGATAGGTCCACGACGTGGAATCGCGGAAGTGGCACCAAATTGCAACACCACAGATCTGGATGAAAACACGGAGTCGAACACCTATGTTCCGGACTGCCCAGATGGTGCCACTCCAAAAACCGGACGAGCGAGTACCCTACCACCTCAGCGGTACTCGAAAACCCCACAGTAGTTCCTCAGCCAGTTGCCAACCCCAACAATATTGACGATGACTCACCAGCCACGACAACTATGACTGCGAATGTTCTCTCTCTTCCGGAAGCCTCACCAACGACAGTGCTGAAGTGACCACCGCAGTCACTGCCTGAAGAACCTCGGCAGCCGCGAATGCACGTACTAAAACCATACCATGTCCGACTGCAGGAATATCGGGCGGCTCGAGGGCGAATATTTGCTTCCGAAGAAGTCACCTCTCGCTCGCGCAAAACAAAATGGTCAACTCGTCGTTAGAGGAGTTTCCGCAGGAGAGTGCGTACCCGCCGTCAAACATTAAACTTTCCTAACATCTCGGAGGTTTCTGAGAATGATACCCGACCTTACCACCCAATCAAAGTGCGATTGCACTGATTGACACGGGTGCCAGTATCAGCTGTCCTGCCTCGAGCCTTGGCTCGAAGGTACTTCATCAACATCCTGCCTTGATTAAGCCCTAGCGCTCTGAAATTAGTATAGCTGATGGCACCAAACATCCTATCCAAGGTAGACTAACAACACCCGTGACGTTCAGAGGTCAAACGAAGGATTTTACTTTCTACATTATCCCGTCCCTGACTCAGAACGTGTACCTTGGCGTCGATTTCGTCCTTCAATTCGGATTGGCCTCCGATTTATTGAAAGATTTTTCTTTAAATACAAGATATGTCAACGAACCCGCTTCTATACCCGATAGGCACGAACTGACACTTAACCAACGACAACGTCTGGAAGCATCCATCGCTGCTTTTCCCTCTTACGCTACCCAAGGCCTTGGCCGCACCACCATGGTCTCACATGTCATCGACGTTGGCAATAGTAAGCCAATTAAGCAGAGACACTATGCCATCTCACCGGCCAAGGAGAAGTTAGTGTATGCAGAGTTGGATAGGATTCTCGAGGTGGAGGTTATAGAGGAGTCCCGTGTGTGGTTGGTACCGAAGGTTCGTTCGGAATTATGCAACAGTTTCAGTGCCCCTGTCGGACATGCTGCGGAAAGGGAAGTTCATTTGGACCGAGCTCAGCCGAAAGGCATTTCAAGAGCTAAAACAAGCCTTAACATCAGCTCTGGTCTTGCACAGCCCCGACTTTAAGAAGCTCTTCTTCATTCATTGTGACGCAAGTCAACATGCCTTCATGTCCAATAAGCTGAACTCGGCCCAAAGGAACTATACCGTGTCCAAGCAGGAATGTTAGGCAGCGGTGATGGCTGTGAAGAAATTCTGAGCCTATATCGAGGACCACCAGGTTGAAATCATCACAGACCACGCTTCGCTACAATGGTTGATGAACCAAGCCGACTTACATGGACGCCTGGCCCGATGGGCTCTTAAACTGCAAGGGTTCAAGTTTTCCATCAAACACTGGAAGGGGACCTAGAACATCTCACTCGATACTCTTTCGCGAATGTTTTCACCAGAGAGAGCCAAATTGACAGTGAATGACGAGGACCCCATCGAGATAGATTTGGATAGCCCACATTTCGAATCAGACAACTACAAAGAGTTGAGGCAAACCATCGTGACTCAACAATCGCAGTTGTCTGATTTGAAAGTGATAGGCAGCTTCGTGTATAGACGGAATGAATACGCAACTGGTGATCCATGGCAGGAAGAAGAGTCCTGGAAACTCTGGGTACTAGAGTAAATGACACAACATCTGATCCTCCGCGCACATGACCATCCTTTGAGTGCCCACGGAGGTTACGGCCGGACGCTACGGCGACTTAAGAAATACTTCTTCTGGTCTAAAATGGCATCCCTGGTTAAAGACCACGTGAGCGCCTGTGAGACCTGTAAAGGCACCAAAGCGCCCAACCAGCCTCTTCGACCTCTTATGGGTCAACTCAACGTCCCAGAACACGTATTTCAGCATCTGTACATAGACCTATTCGGTCCATATCCTCGTTCTTCTATCGGACACATCGGAGCTATCGTTGTGTTGAACCAACTCTCAAAATTCCCACTGGTGGAACCTATTCGCAAGTTCACGACTCCATCCATCGTGAAATTTTTAGAGAGTCGGGTATTCCGCGTTTTCGGGGTACCGGAAAGTGTGTACTCGGACAACGTACAGTTCAGATCTCGGCAGTTTAAGAGCCGAACACCAACTGACGCCCATATACTCTCCTCAGTTTAACGCATCTGAACGTTTGAATCGGACACTGTTAGCCGCGATCCGTTCTTATGTTCACCCAACTCAGAAAGATTGGGACCGCAGATTGTCCGCCATCACGTGTACTTTGCGGTCATCTTATCATTCCGTCACCAGTGTCTCACCGTACTTTGCCGCCTTCGGGCAGCACATGATTTGCCATGGTAAATCATACAGGCTTTTACGGTAATTAGAGTATTTGGGAGATCCCGTCGTTACGCTGGAGCCCCATGAGCGTTTAGGAGACCTCCGCCAACAAATCGGACAGAAGATAAAGGCCGCAGGAAGTGCCAATGAGGCGCAGTACAACCTCAGGTCACAACCTTCCAATTTTAAAGAAGGAGATGCGGTTTTTTGGCGTAATTTTATTTATTTATTTATTTCACCAAGCAAGGCGTAATTACAAAAAATACAATACAAAAAATACAAACTTAATTTAAACATTATATGAAATAGCAGCGTTGAGGGCATTTAAGATTTGGTTCTTAAAATTGGATTTGGAGATGGTTGGGGAGTAATGAACGCTAAACCTGTTGAATGCTTTACAGCATCTGTTAATCGGCTCATTGCTAGCATAGTTCGTGTGGTGCATACGCACGGTTAGCATTGCTGTGTGTCTTGTGGCTCTTATAGGATCGTTTAAGTGTATTTTGTCTGATAAGGATGTAGTTTGAATGTTGCCTCTTATTACATCAAAGGGCAAGCAAGCGGACAATGTAAATCTCCTAGAGGCCAGTGTAGTCAGGTTGATTATGTGAAGTCGAACATCATAAGATGGAAGATTGTGGAAAGAAGTAGGATCATACAAGGATCTAAGGGCGAAGAGCAAAAACTGTTTTTGCACTGACTCTAATCTACGATTATGAATGTCGAATATGGGGTCCCAGACTGTGCAGCCGTATTCAAGAAGTGGACGGACAAGTGAGGTGTACAGAGATTTAGTAGCCCAGATATTTCTGAACTCTTTTGCTCTACGTTTAATGAAACCTAGCATTTTATAAGCCTTGCTCAGGATTTCATCATAATGGAGGTTAAAGCGGAGTTTAGTATCTAAGACTATGCCAAGGTCGACAACTCTCTCGACTCTTTTCAAACGTGTGTTATTAATATCATAATCATGTAAGATAACGTTCTTTTTTCTTGCAAAACTTATTATCTGGCATTTTTCTATATTAAGAGCAAGTTGGTTTCTATCGCACCACTGAAGGAGAGCTGCTAACTTAGATTGAAGAAAAGATACATCGGATAAGGATTGTATACAGTGATACAGTTTGAGGTCATCGGCGTAAAACAGGTGCGAGACATCAGACAGTACTATAGAAAGATCAGCGATGAAAATATTGAAGAGGAGTGGACCAAGATGACTGCCCTGAGGTGCTCCAGAGGTGACATTGAACTCACGAGACAACCGACCTTGAAACTTAACGCATTGTGTGCGGTCTTTCAAATATGACTGAATCCAGTTGAGCAGTGAACCGTAGATGCCAAAAATGCGAAGTTTATTCACCAGTATTTCATGGTCCACTCGATCGAACGCTTTACTGAAATCTGTATGTATTGCATCTACCTGGAAGCCTTGCTCCATGCTACAAAGAATATCCGACGTCAAGGTAATAAGATTAGTGGTGGTAGACCTGTTTTTACGGAAGCCATGTTGCTGTTCATTCATATACGGTTCTATAATGGAGGAAATTTTACTGCAGATAATTTTTTCGACCAGTTTAGGCATAGTAGAGAGGATAGCAATGCCCCTGTAGTTCTCCATGCGTCGCTTATCGCCTTTTTTGTGAATTGGTGTTATAAAGGATGGAAGTTTGGGAGATATACCAGATGTTAGCGATTTATTAAAAATAAGGAAGAGAGGTCTAACCAATTCATTTTTGCAGAGGGACAGGAAGCAAGGAGGAATAAGGTCAAGGCCGGGTCCTTTAAGTAGATCAAGATCGTCAATAGCATGAAGAATTTCATCTTCAGAAATGGTAATGTTATCAATTAAGATCTGTGTGGCTGTTTCTGACGACTCAAAATGAGGCGAGTTGACTGGATTGGAGTAAACATGCTGAAAATGATCAGCAAAGAATTCACAGATCTGCTCGGTGCAGGACGAGTCGGAGTCGTTGTATGACATTAAAGACGGGTAACCAGATATTTTGCGTTTAACGTTAACAAAGTCGAAGAATTTTGTTGGATTGGATTTAGTTTCCTCCGCTATGACGTTAACGTATGTTTGATAGGCCTCTTGCGATTTAATATTGAATTCAAGTGCAAGTTCGTTATATTTACTCTTAGTCGCATGCTTACACATTTATCTTTTCTTAGGAGCCTATATAGTTTATTTCTCTTGTTACGTAAATGTCTCGGATCACTCCCCAGCCATGGTTCAGAAATCTTATTCCTTTTCTTGCTTTTCGGTACGAAAGATTCAACGGCGTCAAAGATTATACGATAAAAGGTGGATAGGGCCGTATCCAAATCTAACGTTGACAGAGTACCGTACCAGTCAATGCTGGATAGAAGACTATTAATGTTTCCATAATCGCCATTGCGGAAGTCATATACAATAGTTTGATTGTACGAAATAGAATTAAAAGTATCAGGAGTGGACAGTTCAATAGAAAAAGCGGAGTGATGTCTCGAGTTAGAAAACAGATTCTCGTTGTCATCAGTTAAACTGGCCACAACTTCGTCGTATGTATTAGAAAAAATAAGGTCTAGCCATACACCGTTCTGGTTGGGAGCAGGAGATATCTGCTGCAAGTCGTTACTATAGAAGGTGCTCATTAATTTGAAATCATTACTATCAAGGAGATTCACCGGAAGGAGTCGACCATCGTCATTGTTGATCACAAATTTTATATTAGGTCTATTAAAGTCGCCAGTAATGATAATTTTATCGTCTTCGTTTGTCATTGCAGTGATATCACTTATAATTTTACAGACATTGTCGTAGACAGTATCATTCGATTTAGGAGGGACATAAAAAACGCCAATAAACACAGTAGATTTTCCCATTTTTATTTTGACCACTTTATGCTGAAATGAATTATGCGGCGTGCAGTTAACTGGCTCGCTCATGAAGGAGTTATGTATGGCGATCAATACACCGCCTCCTCTTGACTAGCCAGTGATAATCGGGTCCCTGTCATCTCTGTAAATCCTCCAGTTACTATCCAGAATTTCTTCATTAATGTGAGAATCCGTCAACCATGTTTCGGAAAGGGTGATAGCATTAAAATGGCACGATTTTGCGTCAAGGAAAAACTTATTTAATTTACTGCGCATACCTCCACAGTTGTGGTAAAATAATTTGAGGCTTTGCTGATTATAGGGGGCGAAAAAATTTATTGTGATGTTCTCTAGTTCTTTGTAGTGACGAAATATAGTTGGAGCTTACATGTGATGCATACATTTCGTCAAAGTGACGCCGCTGGGCGTTACAATGCCAAGCTGGACCGGTGTTTCCTGAAAAGCCGCATACAGTAGGCAGTAGGACCCAATCGTTACTTGATAACTGACCTATCGGAGCAAGTCGGAGTATATCAGGCAAAAGACCTCCGCCGATAATTACATACCCACGCCTATTCTGTCGGTCCGCACTCAGTTTCAAGCCCACACAGGTTTACATACTTACGGCAAAACGTAACTATACGTGTCAGTCTGTTCGTCTGTCAACTGTTTCTTCACTCGTCTCACCCGCGTTCCGACTTCGCGGACAATCGATCCTTCATCTGAAGATCCTTCAGCTCGTTTTTCGCAATTCTCATCGCCTTGGGATCGCGAGAAAATCAGCTGCCCTGTAGTAATCGAGCAGTCACACAAGCAGACTGCTCGAAAAGCTTCCCAACGCTTCACTGAATTAAATTGCAAAGTTGACAAAGGAGAAAATAGAAAAATTTCATTTCTTCCATTCATAATTATAATTCATAAAATTTTCTATTGTCTTCTTATCGTTAAACGTGATTTTATATCAATTTTCCTTTATATCAGATTTAAACATTTTCCTTTGATTTTTTTATTTAGTATTAAACGTAATTTGATCTCAATTTTCTTTTATATCAAATTAAAACGTTACTCTTTATATATATATATATATTATATATATATATATATATATATATATATATATATATATATATATATATATATATATATATATATATATATATATATATATATATATATATATATATATATATATATATATATATATATATATATATATATATATATATATATATATATATATATATATATATATATATATATATATATATATATATATATATATATATATATATATATATATATATATATATATATATATATATATATATATATATATATATATATATATATATATATATATATATATATATATATATATATATATATATATATATATATATATATATATATATATATATATATATATATATATATATATATAATATATATATATATATATATATATATATATATATATATATATATATATATATATATATATATATATATATATATATATATATATATATATATATATATATATATATATATATATATATATATATATATATATATATATATATATATATATATATATATATATATATATATATATATATATATATATATATATATATATATATATATATATATATATATATATATATATGTATATATATATATATATATATATATATATATATATATATATATATATATATATATATATATATATACATATATATATATATATATATATATATATATATATATATATATATATATATATATATATATATATATATATATATATATATATATATATATATATATATATATATATATATTATATATATATATATATATATATATATATATATATATATATATATATAATAAATGGGATATACCGAAATTCGTGACCACGCTAGAGGTTGCAATTTTGCTCCGATTTTCACCAAATTTTCAGGAAAAGGTGTATTGAGTAAATGTCTCGGTTACGTTCGTGAACCAGCTATATCGGCCGGGCGAAAACAAAATGGCGGCCATTTTAGGCGGAAAATCGTGGTTTCTTTTCTGACCAAAGTATAGCACCGATATGGATGAAATTTGGTACAAAGGTTTACTGTTGTATGTGATGAATCTCACAATAAAAAATCAAAAGTCGGTACGGCAGACACAAAATGGCGGCCGCTCGAAGGCCGAAAACGTGCAGAATTTTGTTGTTGTAATAGTGGTCAAAGCTTTCAACAGATGTTCATGAAATTCAGCAGTTAGATACAAATTATAAGTATTAAAGAATTGCATAGAAAAACTGGAGGTCAAGTCGCAAAAAACAAAATGGCGACCAGTTGAAGCTCAACACTTCAAAGGCTTCTAAAAGTCGCGATTTTGATCCAACATACATGAAACTTGGTTTCAAGATAAATATTCCTTAGATCTACAGACTTTGATATTTTGGTGATCATGCATGTGCAAATTTCAAAATGGCGGCGGTTCAAATATGCGTTTTTTTCAGGTTTTTGTGGTCGTCTAGCGGTCACATTTTCCAGCGGATTTTGATGATTTTTGATCTCTGTACTATGTTCTTGTATTATGCGGAAAATTATTAAAATTGAATCAAAAATAAAAAAAGTCGAAAATTTAAAACCTAATATTTTAGCTGCCATTTTCACTTTGAAATTGAATTATTTTGCTCTGTCAAGAGTGAAACTCCGATTTGAACGAGATTTGGCACATTGATTGATGAGGTCCTAGCACACAAAGCTTAAAATAGTCCAAAATCAAATGCATGCATACAAAATGGCGGCCTTCAAAGGTCAGAATGCAAGCGCAATTCGCTATTTTAGTAGCAACTGAAATAATGAATAATTTTCATGGAATCGTTTTAAATGAATTAACTTGAAAGTATTTATAAATCAGATTATTTTCTAAATATTGTAAAATATTTTTCAAAATACCCTAAACAATTATAAAATCGCGACTTGCCTGTCTGCCCGTCCGTTTGTTCGTGCGTTACAATAAGTTTTCTCGCAAACCACATGAGCTAGAATGAGGAAATTTTCTACGTAGGTCAAAAGTGGTGCCTCTTGATATTTGCAGTATAAGAAAATATTTTAAAGTGTTTAAGGGGGTCCCCCATACAGACGGGTGACATAAACATTTTTTTTATTTCTGTAGCCCTCTAGCAGCCAAGTTTCTCAACAGATTCCGATAAAACTTGAAATAACTTCATTAAGGCAAGTTAATTTAATTTAATTATGGAAATCGGATGACAAATAAAAACTTCGGAAATTTGCAGCTTAATATTTTTAAGCAGCCGTTTTCAATAAAAATTCAAAATGATGGCCGCTGATGGTTCAGGAAAGAATCGAAAATGTATATATTAATGGCAACGCAAGTGCTGATTAAACTTTTATGGAAATCATTTGAAATTAACTATTTGAGCAATTTAAGCCTTTGTGTGGTAACCACTGTGAAATGTGTAAACAGCAAATGTGAGAAGGGCAAAACCAGTATTTATATGTTTATAACAATTTATTACCCGCCAATTTTCAATATGTGATCCATACGTAGGCAACTCAATTTAATTAGCAAAATATTTGCGCCTCTATGAAGGGTCTCCAAACACGAACGGCGGCAGATTATTTTATGTTAATAAATACCCATGTGGTGCTACAAAAATTGCAGTAAGAAGTCCAGTAGTAGGCAAGCCAAATTCTTTTTCGGAACCTTACGCTACATACGGGAAATTTACCTTTCCGGCTGGTGTTGCCAACGGGGATTTTTTTCTTTTCTGCTTAATTCGTACGTATACCGAGAAGCATCCCGATGAAGCGCCTAAGGTAGGAATTGCAGGAGTAATCAAATTCGAAGATAAAGATAGAGACATGCGAATGAAGCATGAAGGACGCAGTAAGTGGACTCAATTTTTTACTTATACGGGGCATGCACATTGGTCATGACAGGGAATCACGGTTTACACATAACCTACGAGTGTGTGCAAAGGAGAATGCAAAAGTGGTTCTATAGGGTTGGTACTTCAATTTCGATTTTTAAAAAATTATAAAAAAAAAATAAACTGCAAAAACTCTATTATGTTTCGGATAGACATGCCACCGCAGATAGATGCAGTGAAGAAAGTGAAAGTGTAAAAAACAATATTATAACAATTGTCGTCTTATGTGCCACGATACGCCTTATATCATTTATTACAGACAAAATGAAATCGTAATGGGGAAGAAATAAAAATTTTCTTATAAGAACGGAAATTTATCAATAGAACTGAAATTTGAAATGTGATTGATGCGTTCCTTGATTAAGTGCGAGACAAAAATTGATAAATAGGAGATTCAAAGGGTTTTGCATCGCGAACAAATATCTCATAGTGCTCGTCAATCTTCTATTTTGGGGGATGAAACGTGTGACATCATTCTCGAGTGGGGAGCTGTTGCTTTGCCTACCTCAAGTTAGATGGAGCCTGCAATAGCAGTCAAGAACACGAGAACCAAAGCAAAACATTTTTCTGAGAAGTGTGTTTCGCCCGTTTCGTTAGTGATTTTGGATGGATCTTACGCGAACAAAAATAGCCATGCGCAATGAGACACAAACACGAGGAAGGATTATACAGTCTTCCACAAAAGTCAAGGTACAGAGAATCGGTAACTGAAAATTGTATTACTGAATCAATATTTTTATTTGAAAACCAAAAGTTATGAAATGGTAATAATACGAGTTCTGTTGAATTTAAGTTTTCATAAATTTAAAGGGATTCGGCAATAATGATCATTGATGACAATAATTTTTTGTTGGCAATGTCTCTTTTCTACTCCACAAAAGTCTTGGTACAGTTGCAGAAAATGCCCTGTTATTTGTAAAAAGGGGAATCCCCCAAGTTCATATTATCAGAGTGAGTTAACAACCGTAGGCCGCTGTCTTTAATATCGCGTCCGTATTCGTGGTGTATCTTTTATTTAATAAAATTTTTGAAAAATGAGTCGAAAGGAGTTGAGTATTAAGGAGCGTGAAATAATTATTAATCTGCATTCAAATCAAAGCAAATCATATTCTGAAATAGCTGAACTAGTGGTGCGAAGTCGGTCAACCATTCAAAAAGTGAGAAATCGATTTAAGAAGGAAAATAGAGTGGAAAATGTGCCCCGAACAGGTCGTCCATCTAAACTAAGTGCAAAGGACAAGAGAAAAATTTCGCGAATGGTAAAACAAGATCCATTTCTAAACTGTAGAAAAATCTGCGATGTTCTTGGAATTAATGATAAGAAGGAGGTTAGCGCAGAAACTGTGCGTAGAGCTGTCGTAGAAGCTGGATTTTCATCTCGTACGCCTAGAAGAAAACCTCTTGTAAGTTCCATAAACAAACAAAAAAGAATAACATTTGCAAAAGCATATATTGACAAACCAATAACGTTTTGGGATAATGTTTTATTTTCGGATGAGTCTAAATTTTGTATATTTGGTGTAAATGGGCATAAGAGGGTCTGGTGAAAAGTAGGAGAAGCATTTAATCCCAAGAACACTATTAAAACAGTAAAACATGGAGGCAGTGGTGTTATGGTTTGGGGTTGCATGGCTGCTGCTGGAGTTGGAAATCTGACATTCATCGAAAATACTATGGATCAGAACTCTTATGTATTTAGAGATTCTACGAAACAACATGAAACAAAGTGCAGCCAAATTAGGTATGCGAGAAGATTTCTTGTTTCAACAGGACAATGACCCTAAGCACACTGCGCATAAAGTTCGAATGTGGCTATTGTACAATACTCGCATGCTTGCTACACCGCCTCAAAGCACTGATTTGAACCCTATAGAGCATCTTTGGAATGAGCTTGAGACAAAAATCCGAAAAAGAGTGATATCAAGCAAGGCGCAGCTTAAGGATGTTATATTGGAGGAGTGGGCCAGAATCAGCAGCGAATTTACTAGAAAATTGGTATATTCTATGCCTAAAAGACTGAAGTCAGTAATTCAGATGAAAGGATATCCGACAAAATATTAAGAAACGTATAATTCAAATAACTATGCAAGACTATAATTACAATTTGTATCATTTTTCTTTAGGTGTACCATGACTTTTGTGGACTTCATTCATTGACTTTCCAACACATCATATGTAATAATATATTAATACGACAGAATTTTCGTTTTGTTTTACATGAATTTAAAGTGTAATGATTATAGTTGAAGTAATACCAAAAAAAATTTTATCACTATAGGTTTTTTAAATAAAAATATCAAACAATTTTCATGATATTTATCACTGTACCTTGACTTTTGTGGAAGACTGTACTTGTGAAATGCTGAGATATTGCTTTGATGATCAGACGCACTAGCATCGATGCAAAAAGTGCGAAATTACGAGAAGATAACTCATCGATGAAATTATACTCTAGTCTCAGTGTGAAAGTTGATGACGGTTCATTCCCAAATGCAGATTCGATTAAAGACAAGTGTAAAAAAACTAGAAATACACGGTGGATATTTTCGTGATTAGATGCGAGTGCGTGTAGGGTCGGAGTATATTGATCGCGAGTGAAATGAACAGAGTGGGGTTCGCGAAGATTCTGTAGTAAGAAGTGAGGAAGAAACCGAAATCTAAAGTTTTCTAAACGATCAACAAACATTTTATTGTGGGAACCGGGAATACGATCAAGTTAGTCAAGTCACGCCTCTCGGTGCTCGTCTTGTGAAATGCAGTACGCAACAATTAGTGAGTGAATAGAATCCACCTGGCGATAGGGGAATGGGTGTGTTGGCTGCAATCCTACACGATTCGTATGTGCATTGGCATGTGATTCAAGATGGGCAATTAGTGGGAAAAGAAAATAAACTTCAAATGAAGTGGGTTGCCTAGACATTACACCGCTAGATGAGACCAAATCAAAGTCGGATTTAGTTGTCGTTGGCTTATGGACAGACATTTCCGCGGTTGTGATTACTTTACTGGACTTAGGAACTATATATACGGAGAAATTAGGAGGGGGAATCATTCCTCGTTCAATATTGACGACAAATTTTGAAGGAACCAAATACTTGTTATGTGCCTTTGAGGATGGCTCCATGTTTTATTTCAATTTGAATAAATCGGATGAGTCACTTTCCGATAGGAAGAAAGTAATCCTTGGAACGCAACCAACTATACCGAACACATTTAAATCGTTTTCTAGAGCCAATGTTTTTGCTTGCGCTGACCGGTCGACGGTAATATACTCTTCGAACCATAAGCTTGTTTTTCGTTCAATGTAAACCTTAAAGAGGTCAATCGCATGTGCTCGCTAAATGCAGAAGCGTATACAGATAGTTTAACATTGGCTACGAAAAACTCGGTGATTTTAGGAACAATTGATGAGATCTCGAAATTACACGTTTAAATCACCATCATCATAACTATTCATTTGTAAATGTAAGTTTTTGACCAGAATAAACTCTAATCTAATGAAACTTAGTATTATTTGCCTTGTAGATGTAAATTTTTTCCCAGAGTAAACTTTAATCTAGGATAAGCTTTAAATGGAATTTATGGTTATTTGCTCGCTAGGTTTTTCTATTTTTAACTAGCGCATTGTTTTCGCCTACCTTTGTACGCAGGAGAGTAGGGGGAAAAAGTGTTGCAACAATTTCTCCTCCCTGTCTTTGAGATGCCAGATTTACTGCATATATAATTTAGGATAGAGTTCGGATGGAACTTATGGCATCATAATGTAATCACTGGATAATAACACCTTGTTGTTGCACGATCAATTTGTATGAATCCGCCAGAAATCTTCAGAGCGATTAATGTGCAGGTTTCTATTTGTATATTTATTACGTGGTGCATCTAGCGAAAACTTCGGTATTTAATAATTCTTGTTCTTGAAATTACATGTATTTCTTACCACACAGCTATAACTCACTAGAGATTTTTTTCTGAATACATACCTATTTCAGCCCGTTCTGGAAAGCGAGCATTTTTTTGTAAATGTATGAAAAATTTTATATGGATAAGATAATAAAAACCATGAAATGGTAAACGAACAACGTCGGTCTTTTCATTTGAGCTCTTTTGACCTGGTATAGGACCCAGTACGCTGGAAGGCTTTTTCTACAAAAATGAGCTCGCCATCGGGTGCGCTCCGACTTTCTCTTAGTTTCAGGGACTCTCACGGGTTGAGTGACCTTGATACAAGGTGCCTTTTTATAGCATAGGGTTATGTGATCCGATTGCATAACCCTATGACATAAATTGGTCACCGGTATATTTCTTTTCTGATGGGAAGGCTCATACAAGCTATGTTGTATGAGTTTTCCACTCAGAAAGGAAATATATGGCCACTGCAACATTTTTGAATCTTGATCCGGTTGGGCAGGTGCGATGGAGCACCACCACCATCAGGTTGTCCCACTCTTATTTGTGGGCCATGAGAACCGTCGGGTAATGACGAGGCTCCCCTAAGTCCCTCTGGTTTCACTCGTTTCAACTTGTTCTCTGAGCAAGTCATTTTCCCTTTTGGTAGTTACCTACATTTTTTTGAATTCGGTCGATCCTTTCTTTTGAGACCCAAGAATTGGTGAATGCGAAATTCTTCTGTAGTGGGTCCTTGTGCTGGGGGAACGAACCCGCCCCAAGAAACCACAACGCTAGCCTGCCAGCGCATTCACGCGTCCCCAGACAAGGCCATTCTCGGCTGAGATCACCATCCTCTTCTGCCGGGGCAGCAGACCATCGCTGCAGTCCTTAACGGACATTTTGATACTTATTTTCCCTACAATTACTTCAGGCGTTTTGCTACACCGTGAGATGCCTTCAAGCTGGGGAATCCCTTTCCTTGTGGCGGGAGAGGAGAGGGGAAGAGAAAGTGTCAGAAAAGCTACCCCCAGCCCCAAAGCCCCCGGCTGCTGGGAGTCCCTTTTATATTTTAGGACTGCCCGAGCATAATGTGCCACCTGGTTCCATTTGTCAACCGATTTGAGCTTCACCGCGACTATATTATCCAGGGTGAGCTCTCCCGTCTCCCTGTAGAGGGCCCTGTGCAGCCTGACCGATTTTTTGCACGCAAAAAAATGTGTAGCAGGCATTGTCCTCCTCTCCAGGGCGAAATCGACAATCGGCGGACCGTGATATACCAATCTTGTGCAGGTAAGATTGAAAACACCCATGGCCGCTCAAAAGCTGGAGCAGATAGAAGTTAGTCTCACCATGCCTTCGTTGTCGCCACGGTTTCACATCCGGGATGAGGCGCGCAGTCCACCTTCCCTTCGTGCAATTCACTCAAGACTGCTGTCAATCATTGAGTGAGCACTGTCTCTCCTCGCTGACAATCATCTCCTTTGAATCCTCGTTACGGCGCAGGTAAATAGCGCGGCGCTTTCTAGATGGGGGGGGGGGGCGACAGGTATCACGCCTGCAATCACTCTCACCGCTGAATCAGAGACTGTCGGATACGAAGATGCAATTCACAGTGCTCCTCTTTTCTGTACCCGTGCCAAACGTTTCCGGTATACCTCCTTGCGGAGAGCATCGCCCCATACTTCTGCTCCGTACAGAAGCACTGATCCTACAGCACTTCACAAGAGGCATCTTCTTGATGGGCTGGGTCCCCCTACGTTGGCCATAAGTCGACTCGAAGCCGATAGTCCTGAAGCAGGCTTCTCAGCCGTTGCCCTGATTTGCTCAGAGAAACTCATCTTCGAGTCGATCAGTAGCCCAAAGTACTTCACCGATGGCTTCGATCCGATTCGTGTATCTCCAATACTGATCATCCTTACTCTAGGGATTCTCTTTTTTGTCAAGATGACCACTTCGATTTTCTCCAGTGCTAAGCTGAACTCGCCAGCAGTCATCCCGTCCCTCACTCGGCGCATTAGCATACCCAGCCTATGTTGCGCCTGTTCAACGGTGCGTCCAGTGACCAGAGCCGCAACATCATCCGCATAGCCCACCGAGCGCCACTCATCTGGCATCTCAAGTCTCAGTAGCCCGTTGTAAGACAAATTCCACAGATCCCGACCAAGGATAGATCCCTGGGCAACACCCGATGGAATTTCCATCATTCGTTGGCCCTATGTCGTGTCGTAGAGCAGACAGGGTAGTTCCTCAAAAGCCGCATTAGATATTCTGGATTTTGAAAACATCTAGCTGAGTTGAAGGCTTTGCTGACGTCGAGTGTCACCAAAATGTCGATCCGTCGCCTGGTGTGACTATATGCCTCTGCCTTTTGAACCGCGTTCACCACCTCTGCAATCGCATCAATGGTAGAACGTCCTGCTCTAAAGCCGTACTGCCGAGGAGATAGGTCCCCAGCAGTACGAATCGCGTCAGTGAGTCTTCCCTTGATGAGTTTCTCTAGCACTTTCCCAGCATGCATAATGAGTGGTATGCAGACAGTGATCCGGGATTTCCCTTCCCCTTGCTGATCAGCACGAGCCTCGCCACCTTCCATCGTACTGGGAAAACCCCATCCCGTAGGCAAGCATTGAGTGTGCTGTTGCGAGTCCCAGCGTGCCAGGTTTCTCCTATTCGCAACTTCAAATTACCGCCGTAACATTTAACAATTTCCCTTTAAATTTTTATTTCCCTATCATCTCAATCCAAACCTTTTCGCTTCTTTTTAATCACAAAAAAAAGTAATATAATAATTTTAATTTTCCCAGCAACAACGATGCATTCATTTGTTCCTTCCTTGATACTAACTAGTTTTATTCATTAGCTCTCATGAACAAATTTTATTTTTCATACTAACAAAAGATCATTCATGTTTCCCAAATAACACATTTCATCTCAATGCTCACTGAGAAAGTAGCATAGTTGAAGTTGCTAATACAATGAATGAGAAATCAACAGAAAGTTGCTCCGTTGGCAGCGTCGTGGATTCTTGACCGGGGGTCCGCTGGCGCTATTCACTATTTAAAAAAAATCTTACACTTGTCCATAAATTTCTTATCGCAATTGTCTTCTAAATCACTTCACTATTACGAAAATCACTTCCCACACACTATCGCAGTTCTTATCGCGGTCGAATGAATGATCGCCCCATTCATTCAGCTCGTCTTTATATAGGGTCTCTACCTATTCACCCATTTCTCGTACATTGGCGAATGTTCTACCGAGAGGTACCTGGTAGATTCGAGCAAATTAATGAATGGGGTGACGTCACTTGCAGATGTTGATCATGCTTGTTGGGTTCTCGTGGGTTCGAGTAAATTCATTTGTTGACGGTTTCGATGATTGTGAAAACAATTGCGACAGTAGCTCGCAGAATTATTTGTACATGTAATTATTTGTACATGTAACACTGCCCCCACCTCAGTTCTTTTCGCCCCGAAAAGATTTGTCGCTATTTGTAGTCAATTCTACCTGGGTGTAATATGGGGCAAGACGGTCCAGATGCACGATTTTCATTTTAGCTCTCGGCTTACGATGTTCCTGTATTCGGTATACGACGTCGTTGATTCGCTTTGTAACTCGGTATGGTCCCTCCCAATTATGTTGCAACTTTGGAGACCTACCGTTTCGCCGTTGCGGGTTATAAAGCCACACCAAGTCATCTTGCTGGAAGACAGTAGAATTAGCCTTTAGATCATACCTGGTCTTCATGCGGTCAGTAACCGATTCGAG
The DNA here is from genome assembly GCA_963969285.1 of Odontomyia ornata. Lineage (NCBI taxonomy): Eukaryota > Metazoa > Arthropoda > Insecta > Diptera > Stratiomyidae > Odontomyia > Odontomyia ornata. Next base: position 213,543,351 of record OZ017738.1, read on the forward strand.
GTGTTTTCGCACTGTCCGATGTATCTGGTTCAACCGTTGTCTTAGATCACTTGCGTACTCCGAGACCGTTTGGGGTTTCTCAGGGGGTGTTCCGAACTTTATATCGGCTGGCAAACGAAGAGTCTTTCCAAAAATGACTTTGGCTGGGGCTTGGCCCGTCGATGCATGTTCAGCGGCTCTATACGCCATTAAAAATAGTGGAATATGTATGTCGGTCCCAGTCCCTTTGGTTCTCGTCAACCATTTTGGCCAGGTGTTTATTGAGCGTGCTGTTGAAACGTTCGACCATTCCATCGGATTGGGGATGCAGCGGTGTTGTCCTCGTTTTCCGTATTCCGAGCAGTTCGCACATTTCGCCAAAAACTAGTGACTCAAAGTTTCGGCCTTGATCCGAATGTAGTTCGCCAGGTACGCCGTACCTACTGACCCAATTTAACACTAGCTGTTCAGCTACAGTAGGTGCTTCCTGGTTGGGAATGGGGTAGACCTCGGGCCACTTGCTGAAATAATCGGCTACAACCAGCGTGTATCGATTTCCCCATTCAGATTCAGGAAAGGGTCCTGCGATGTCAACAGCAATCCTTTCAAACGGTACCCCCACGTTATAGGTTTGCATTTGTCCTCTCAGTCGTCGCTTTGGGCCTTTGACGGAAGCGCAAATTGTGCATCCCACTTCTGACACCACTGTCGCGTGTTATTGGTTCGCGGCCTATAATTTTCATGTTCTGGGAAAGTGAAAACGCAATATCTTTTAATTTAAGTCTAAAAGAGTTTATTTGATCACAAATATGCAAAATAATCAGTTTAACACATGCACTAATTTTAATTGTCACTATTAAAAAAATCTAACACTTGTCCATAAATTTCTTATCGCAATTGTCTTCTAAATCACTTCACTATTATGAAAATCACTTCCCACACACTATCGCAGTTCTTATCGCGGTCGAATGAATGATCCCCCCATTCATTCAGCTCGCCTTTATATAGGGTCTCTACCTATTCACCCATTTCTCGTACATTGGCGAATGTTCTACCGAGAGGTACCTGGTAGATTCGAGCAAATTAATGAATAGAGTGACGTCACTTGCAGATGTTGATCATGCTTGTTGGGTTCTCGTGGGTTCGAGTAAATTCATTTGTTGACGGTTTGACAGTAGCTCGCAGAATTATTTGTACATGTAATTATTTGTACATGTAACAATATATATATATATATATATATATATATATATATATATATATATATATATATATTTATATATATATACATATATAGATATATATATATATATATATATATATATATATATATATATATATATATATATATATAAATATATATATATATATATATATATATATATATATATATATATATATATATATAGATATATATATATATATATATATATATATATATATATATATATAAATATATATATATATATATATATATATATATATATATATATATATATATATATATAAATATATATATATATATATATATATAAATATATATATATATATATATATATATATATATATATATATATATATATATATATATATATATATTGTTTAGTACCAATAGTTGTAGCATTTAAAGATATATCGTAATATGTAAAACAATTTCATTTGAAAACAATTTGTAAATTTTTCACTCGGGAAAATCCTTAATGATGCAATTATAACACTTTACATCTAAGTTGCTCTCCGTCATTAAACCAAATGGGCATCCAGTATTATCTACTTGCATATAACGGATAATTTGGTGTGCAAGTTCGAGACTACCGATTCATTATTCAGTACGCATTGTTTTCTTCAATACAATTTAAACGGTTGATCTTTCTCTGTAGTAACTTTTGCTTAAAAATAAATAAGTTTTCTTCACTTGTTTGATTTATGCGAATTATATTTACGAATGCAAATCGATTCTTCGAATGCTGATATTTCTCGCTCGCATTTTCGCACTTTTAATTTTGTACGGAACCAGTTTTACTATCCAAATACGTAAATTCTCGATTGGAGCTCAGCTATCATAATTGCCTTGCACGATTTCGTCGACTGCGAGACTTAATTACCAAAAACAATTAACTGTTTACAAATTCGCGTCGGGTCGAGTGTATTTGAAGTCTTCGTGTTTACGCTTTCCAATGGAATAGCGGTAGTTGGCCATTAGGCAAACGGCGAAATTCTTCGAATAGTAAACCAAGTAACGAGCTTGCACTCCACTTTCCAATGCTTAACAAATTCAAAAGCTCTTCACCTCAGCAAGCTCCGAGCGCGACTTGCCCATGGAAACGCGACCGTATAGCAACCGGGAAGGAATTCAGGTCGGAGCTGGCTTTTTGATCGTATTGTCGAACTTCGACTGGAAGCGTGATAGCGTGCTGCTACGCATAAAGTAAAATCCAAATTTTCATTGCTTTGATGAACACATTTTGACATAAACTATTCCGTCGTGTTGAAAATCCATCGAAACACTCCATTCTCTGTATTCTCAGAAATTTTTGTATAGCAATATCCTATATAAACTCAAGGATTCTAGTTAAGAAAATCAGTGTGTGATGTACGCGTGTAAAATAAAGAGATAAAACAAATTGCTTTGTTGTCTTTTGTGTCGAGCGGAAAATAGTTTTATTCCACATTTATCCGCGATAAACCAATCGTGGTCAAAACATTGGTCCGTCGAGCCGGATTAGGCAAAACCGTGAAAAATCCCTTTAGTGAAATCGTAGTGGAGCAGCTGCAATCGCAACTATCGTGTCGACAGACTAACCGTAATTGAAAGTCACCATTATCTATCGTGTCGAAGCATCGCATCACCACCGTTGGACGAATTGAAAGTCGCCATCATCTATCGTGTCGAAACATCACGACATCACAGTTGAACGAAACGAAATCAAAAATCGTCGTCATCTATCGTGTCTCGTATTGTGTTATCGTCAGCTTTAATTGTCGTCAGTGGACACATCATTACAGTTGTGCAGATCATCAGTGGCTAATCAACTGCAACCGCTCAGTGGAATCCGATATCAAGGACTACATTACAACCGTTTACGGTCCATCTAAGCGCAACATTTTATTAAGGACGGAAGCTATCAACTACAACAAGTAAGTCATTGGACCACCTACATTTCTGATATTTATCCCATATAAAATTTAATATCGTGTTGCTTAAGTTCAAATTTTATTCAACAAAAACAAATATATAAAAATGGAAAATCACTTGAAAATAAAGCGTGCAAATGCCAAGCGATCATTAACTACTTATAGTCATTTTTTACAAAAATTTGATCCAACGCGCGATTTTCCAACCCTTGAAAAACGTTTTAAAGAAATTGATCAGGTTCGCGAATCATTCGAAAGTGTTATGTCCGAATTAGAACTGATCATTGATGATCTTGAAGAATGTGCTAATTATAGAACAGAATTGGAAGGAACGTATTTTGAAACATATACAATCGCTACGAACCTTTTGTCTTCTCGAAACTTTAATAACCATCTATCCACTTTTCAAGAGAACAGGCACATTGGCAATGAAGTTGAACAATCAAATTCTTCAAATGAGTGTAATTTTAATAGTCATGGCACTTTGCCGAAGATAAATTTACCCAAGTTCAGTGGCTCTTATGACGCATGGTTAGGATTTTGTGATTTGTTTACCTCACTCGTTCATAATGAGAGTCGTATTCCGAAAATTTATAAGCTACATTATCTTAAAGGATGTTTATCTGGTAAAGCAGCAGAAGTCATAGATTCCTTAACGTCATCTGCTGAAAATTACGAAGAAACGTGGAATCTTTTAAAAGAAAGATATGATGATAAAAAAATCATACGAGAAGCTCATATTAAAGCCTTGTTAAATCTTTCACCCTTGTCTGAAAAGTCTCCAGTTAGGCTACTTCTCAATAACATTCAAAAACATCTTCGTGCTCTCAACGTTATGAAAGAACCCATAGACTCATGGAATTCTATTTTAATTGTGATTATTCGTGAAAAATTTGATGAAATTACACGTAACAAATGGGACGTGTTCAGCAATGACATGTCTCACCCTACTATGATTCAAATGCAAACATTTTTAACAAAAAGAGCTCAATTAGAAAATTCAAGCAACCTATTAAATTTGAAAACCAACTGGAGTGATAAAAAAAAATACGGTGAATGGACGTGCAAATTATCGATCGAGACAAGTTTATTCTGCTACAACGTCAAAAATCTTATGTAACTATTGTGATGGAGATCACTATATAAAGTCTTGTAGCAAGTTTGAAGTTCTATCCCCTTCCCAGCGTTATGAAATAGCAAAAAAGTCAGCATGGTGTATTAATTGCTTACGCACAGGCCATCGCTCGAATCAATGTAGCGCTGGAAATTGTAGATTATGCAATCAAAAACACAATTCACTCTTGCATTTTGATAAAAAAAAAATGATCGCAAACTCGACGCGAATGAAGACACTACTAAGGGGCAAAGACAATCGGTCACTACTTTACAAGCTCAAGTTGTGTCTGAAGCTCTATTAGCTACTGCTATGATTGAAGTTGTTAACAAACAAGGACAATCAAAATTATGTCGGGTTTTTCCAGATGCAGGATCACAAGCACATTTTATTACAGAAACAATTGCAGATTTTTTGAATCTTGCTAGAAAATCGATCAATATTTCTGTGACAGGGCTTGATAACATTTCAACAAACGTTACACAGTCCACATGTGCTTACGGTAAAATCGAAATGTAGTAATTACCAAAAAAATATCGAGTTTTTAATTGTCCCTCAAATAACAACTTCAATGCCATCAATGCCAATTAATCGTGCTAACTTGGAAATACCTAAAAATATATTTTTAGCTGATCCCGAATTCTATAAACCCTCTAACATCGATGCTCTGATTGGAGTTCAATTGTTCTATAAACTTCTATGTGTCGGCCAAATTTCGTTGAAAATCATCCTAATGCTATTTTACAAAAAACTCAATTCGGATGGATAGTTGCAGGTGAAATAAATAATTTATCCTCCACAAATCAAGTACATTGTCACCTTACGATTCAATCTAATAACCCAGAAATAAATCTTTCGAGGTTTTGGGAACTTGAAGAAATTTCTTCTTGCAAACCGTTATCGGTAGAAGATCAAGCTTGCGAGAATCATTATGTGAAAAATGTTCAACGCACACCAGAAGGCCGCTACATAGTAAAATTACCTTTCAACGAACATAAATACACACTAGGGGAATCTTATTCAATTGCATTGAAACGTTTTCATCCACTAGAATATCGCTTTAAGAAAGATAATAATTTTAAGACAAATTATTCAAAATTCTTAAATGAATATCGAAAATTAAATCACATGTCACCTTGTATTAATGCAACTGAAATTCAGGGCGGTTATTATCTTCCTCATCACGCCGTAATAAAACAAGACAGCATAACTACAAAGATTCGTGTGGTCTTTGACGGATCCGCCAAAACTTCCAGTGGGGTATCTTTAAACGATGTATTAATGGTCGGACCTAAAATCCAAAATGATCTGTTTTCTATTCTTATCCGTTTTCGTTCTCATTTGTATGCTCTTACTGCGGATATCGAGAAAATGTATCGGCAAATTCTTGTTCATCCAGATGATACCATATATCAAAAAATATTATATCGTAATGATGTTCAATCATCAGTCGAACATTATACACTCAAAACCGTTACTTATGGGACATCTAGCGCGCCATTTCTAGCTATCCGGACTCTTCGTCAATTGGCTGAAGATGAAGGTCATGAACATCCACGTGCAGCATCCATATTACAACGCGACTTCTATGTTGACGACCTTTTAACGGGTGCAAATACGTTCCAAGAGGCTGAATTCATCCGTGACGAATTACAAACCATGTTAAAAAAGGGTGGATTCTGTCTTCGAAAATGGGTATCCAATGAATCATCTTTGACTGCTAATCATCACGAAAATCCAGAAAGCTCGCATATGTCCCTCGATCTCGACGCGACAATTAAGACTTTAGGCATTCACTGGAATTCTCAGCAAGATAAAATATTTTATAAAGTAAATTTATCAAATCCATCAAAATCTTATACAAAACGTACAATTCTCTCGCGAATCGCTAAATTCTTTGACCCTTTAGGACTTCTAGGACCAGTTGTTGTATATGCAAAAATAATCATCCAATTATTATGGAAAGCAGGTGTATCGTGGGATGAATCGATTCAACTAGATTTACATACCTCGTGGTCATCCTATCACGAACAATTACCATTGCTTGAAACACTTCACTTTGATCGTTATTTACTGTTGTCTAATAGTGTTGACATCCAGCTTCATGGTTTCTGCGATGCTAGTGAGCAGGCATATGGCGCGTGCATTCATGTTCGATGTACCAATAACAAGGGCGATGTAAATATAAAATTAATATGCTCAAAATCCCGGGTGGCCCCTGTAAGTTCCGTAACATTACCACGTCTCGAACTATGCGGTGCACGTCTCCTTGCTCGTTTATACACAAAGGTTATACAATCATTATTGTTAACAGTTGATAAAGTATATTTATGGTCAGATTCCATGATAGTACTTCACTGGATAAATACACAGCCTCACCTGTTAAAAACTTTTGTATCCAATCGGATTGCCGAAATCCAACGACTAACTACTTCTTGCATCTGGTCTCATGTTGGTTCTCATGACAATCCCGCTGATCTTATTTCACGTGGCTTAACCCCTAAAGAATTTTTGCGAGTGAGTACTTGGCAACTCGGCCCTCAGTGGCTTCGTAAGGACAAAACCCTCTGGCCTACAACAAAAATCCGATTGAACGAAATGTCGGGAATGAAATCGCCTAAACCTATTGAGGTTTGCATGGAAATTACCTTGAAACAGGAAGACATTACAAAAAAATACAGTTCGATGAATGAACTTGTTCGCATAACAGCATACGTGCGTCGCTTTCTGCATAATGCACAATATAAATTCAATCGGCTAACTAAAGAACTAACAAGTGCTGACCTAACGTTATCTCTAAAAATAATTATAAAACTTGTTCAGTATTCCTCATTTTCCAAAGAAATCAATTTGCTAAAATATCATAACTCCATTCACGATCGAAGCAAACTCGTACCACTGAATCCTTACCTTGACAAGGATGAGATATTACGAGTTGGTGGTAGACTCAGACATGCAACTCTACCAGAAGAGCAACGCCTTCTCATTTTATTACCCTCACAGCATCATTTCACGCGGCTCATTATTCGAGAAGAGCACATTCGTTTACAACATGCTGGCATTCAAGCCACACTTTACTCGGTAAGACAAAATTATTGGCCACTTGATGGACGAAATGTTACTCGAAAAATTATACATAATTGTATTGCTTGCTTTCGCGTGAAACCAAAAATCACTGATCACATAATGGGTGATTTACCTAAACAACGTGTAACACATACACGACCGTTTTTAGAAATAGGCGTCGATTATTGCGGTCCTGTTTTAATAAAAGAAAAACGGCATAGAAATAGAAACAAGATAAAGGCGTACGTAGCGATTTATATATGTATGAGCAGCAAGGCAGTTCATCTCGAATTAGTGAGTGATCTGACCACAGAATCATTTATTGGTAGCCTTAAGCGTCTGTTTTCAAGGCGAGGAAAATCGGTCGCAATTTTTTCTGATAATGCCACGAATTTCGTTGGTGCTTGTAGAGAGTTAAAGGAATTGGATCAATTTTTTGACTCGAATAATCAATCAAACACATTAAAGTCATATCTTTATCAAGAAAAAATCGTATGGCATTTTATACCTCCAAAATCACCACACTTTGGTGGGATTTCGGAGGCAGCAGTAAAATCCTTTAAAAATCATTTATTGCGCACTGTCGGTAATACATTATTTTATTAACATTCGAACAACTTGAAACATGTATAATTGAAATAGAAGCGATATTAAACTCTCGTCCCATATCACCAATGTCCTCCGACCCGAACGATCTCCTTCCCTTAACTCCAGGTCACTTCCTTATCGGTGGTCCTTTGACAAGTTTTCCACAGGTTGACTATACTACAACACCATCCAACCGATTATCTGCTTGGCAACATGCTCAGCAGATGAAGCAACACTTTTGGACTCGATGGCATAAGGAGTATTTGCACATCAGCCGTGGCAAGCCACAGTCACCGACCAATAATATACGAGTTGGCCAATTAGTAATCGTAAGTGAAGACAACCTTCCACCACTCTGCTGGTCACTCGGGCGCATCACCGCCATACACCCAGGAGATGATGGAATCGTGCGAGTCGTAACTTTGAAGACAATCAGCGGAGAATACAAACGTTGCATTAAAAAACTCTGTCCACTACCAGTCGAATAATATTAAACACACATCCATAAATCGCAAAGGAGTATACAAGCTCAAACACATGTATTATATAACTCTTACTTGAACTAGGGTAATTCAAGGGGGGCAGGATGTTTAATACCAATAGTTGTAGCGTTTAAAGATATATCGTAATATGTAAAACAATTTCATTTGAAAACAATTTGTAAATTTTCCACTCGGGAAAATCCTTAACACTCTACATCTAATTTGCTCTCCGTCATTAAACCAAATAGGCATCCAGTATTATCTACTTGCATATAACGGATAATTTGGTGTGCGAGTCCGAGACTACCGATTCATTATTCAGTACGCATTGTTTTCTTCAGTACAATTTAAACGGTTGATCTTTCTCTGTAGTAACCTTTGCTTAAAAATAAATAAGTTTTGTTCACTTGTTTGATTTATGCGAATTATATTTACGAATGCAAATCGATTCTGCGAATGCTGATATTTCTCGCTCGCATTTTCGCACTTTTAATTTTGTACGGAACCAGTTTTACTATCCAAATACGTAAATTCTCGATTGGAGCTCAGCTATCATAATTGCCTTCCACGATTTCGTCGACTGCGAGACTTAATTACCAAAAACAATTAACTGTTTACAAATTCGCGTCGGGTCGAGTATATTTGAAGTCTTCGTGTTTACGCTTTCCAATGGAATAGCGGTAGTTGGCCATTAGGCAAACGGCGAAATTCTTCGAATAGTAAACCAAGTAACGAGCTTGCACTCCACTTTCCAATGCTTAACAAATTCAAAAGCTCTTCACCTCAGCAAGCTCCGAGCGCGACTTTCCCATGGAAACGCGACCGTATAGCAACCGGGAAGGAATTCGGGTCGGAGCTGGCTTTTTGATCGTATTGTCGAACTTCGACTGGAAGCGTGATAGCGTGCTGCTACGCATAAAGTAAAATCCAAATTTTCATTGCTTTGATGAACACATTTTGACATAAACTATTCCGTCGTGTTGAAAATCCATCGAAACACTCCATTCTCTGTATTCTCAGAAATTTTTGTATAGCAATATCCTATAAAAACTCAAGGATTCTAGTTAAGAAAATCAGTGTGTGATGTACGCGTGTAAAATAAAGAGATAAAACAAATTGCTTTGTTGTCTTTTGTGTCGCGCGGAAAATAGTTTTATTCCACATTTATCCGCGATAAACCAATCGTGGTTAAAACATATATATATATATGTATATATATATATATATATATATATATATATATATATATATATATATATATATATATATATATATATATATATAATATATATATATAATATATATATATATATATATATATATATATATATATATATATATATATAATATATATATATATATATATATAATATATATATATATATATATATATATATATATATATATATATATATATATATATATATATATATATATATATATATATATATATATATATATATATATATATATTTTATATATATATATATATATATTATATATATATATATATATATATATATATATATATATATATATATATATATATATATATATATATATATATATATATATATATATATATATATATATATATATATATATATATATATATATATGTTACATGTACAAATAATTACATGTACAAAGAATTCTGCGAGCTACTGTCGCAATTGTTTTCATAATCATTAAGAACGTCAACAAATGAATTTACTCGAACCCACGAGAACCCAACAAGCATGATCAACATCTGCAAGTGACGTTACTCCATTCATTAATTTGCTCGAATCTACCAGGTACCTCTCGGTAGAACATTCGCCAATGTACGAGAAATGGGTGAATAGGTAGAGACCCTATATAAAGGCGAGCTGAATGAATGGGGGGATCATTCATTCGACCGCGATAAGAACTGCGATAGTGTGTGGGAAGTGATTTTCGTAATAGTGAAGTGATTTAGAAGACAATTGCGATAAGAAATTTATGGACAAGTGTTAGATTTTTTTAATAGTGACAATTAAAATTAGTGCATGTGTTAAACTGATTATTTTGCATATTTGTGATCAAATAAACTCTTTTAGACTTAAATTAAAAGATATTGCGTTTTCACTTTCCCGGAACATTAAAATTATAGGCCGGCAACCAATAACACGCAACAGTGGTGTCAAGAAGTGCGAAAGAAAAATTTTGAAAGTGAATATTTGAACATTTTTATAGTGCACAATAGTAAAATTTAAAGAAACATTAAAAATGCCACGAAGCCTAAACTTAAAAATTAATGAACTGACCATGTCGGAGCTTAAGGAAGAGTTGGAACAGCGAAACCTGGCTACGCAAGGTACAAAGGCCACACTGATTGCACGCTTGCGTGACGCAATTGAATCGGAAGGCGCGTATCTGGATTCGGGTGAGCCCTCAGATGCAGAAAAAGGCGCAGAAGGTAGTGAAGCAGAAACAAAAAAAATCCAAAGGGGCCAGAAAATGCGCTGATGCAAATGTTAATGCTGATGCAGCAAGAGCAGCGACAACAGTCATCCAATTTGACTGCGAAGCTCAATGAACAATCGTTCAATTTAACTACGAAGCTAGATGAACAATCAGCGAAGTTAAATGAACAATCAACGAAGCTAAATGAACAATCAGCGCAGCTAAATGAACAGACATCCACTTTAGCTGCGAAGCTAAATGAACAATCAGCGCAGCTAAATGAACAGACATCCAGTTTAGCTGCGAAGCTAAATGAACAATCAGCGCAGCTAAATGAACAGACATCCAGTTTAGCTGCGAAGGTAAATGAACAATCAGCAAAAATGGACCAACAAGCGATTGAAATCAAGGCGGATTTGCAAAAACTGTCAACCGAAATAAAAGCGGAGCTCAGTAGTCTCAACAGCCAAATTAAATGCGTCGAGGAAAAGGTATACCAGGTCGAGGAGAGAATCAACCTTGAGATCAGCCAGGTCGAGGAGAGAATCAACCATGCGATGGAAAAAGTGAAAAAGGACTTGGAAGCAGCGAAGGCAGTAGTAACCGCCTCACCAGCCCCACTTCTAACCGCAGCGCAAAGCTCATCTAGAAATGCGCAAGCACCAATATTCGACGGGCAAACGGTCTGGACTATTTACAAAACCCAGTTCGAAGCAGCCGCTCGCATAAATCACTGGAATGAGCAGGAACGAGCAACTGCATTGATTCTTGCTCTAAGAGGCCCAGCTGCCGAGCTGTTGCAGACGATCCCCGTTGAATTACACTCAAACCCGAATGCTATAATAAATGCGCTCGACATGCGTTATGGAGACGATCATCTAAAGCAGATTTATCGGTCACAGCTAAGGCATCGGGTGGAGAAGACTGGTGAAACCTTGCAGCAACTAGCCCAAGACATTGAGCGACTAGCACTTTTGGCTTACCCAGCCTACGACCCAGAACATCGAGATGATGCAGCGACAGAAGCATTCATCAGCGCACTAAAGGACCTGGAATTGCAACAAGCCGTGCGTTTAGCTCAAAAGCAAACGGTTAAGGACGCATTGGCTTACAGTCTGAACTTTGAGGCAGCGAAAAATGTGACTCGTACCACTGTCCGGGTTCGTGAAGTAGTGACAGACGAGTGCAGGTGTGAACGCGTGGAAATTGAGCGAGACCCGCATGTAAATGGTGCGCCTAGATGCTGGAACTGCGGAGAGAAGGGGCACTTGCAAAGAGACTGCAAGAAGCGAAGAAAACCGAGCTATTGTCCAGGGTGTGCAGCTAGGAGGAAATCCAGACCGAGTCAGGAGCCCAGAATGGAAGCCCTTCAAACAGAGGGGTCGGGAAACATGTAAGAGCCAAATTCGTGGGGCAGAGGTTGGCTAGGAGGATCGACGTCCCCAGCACCACCATCACCGTGTCAAGACTACATCGTGGAGAAGCGGACTTATGCCTTCCGGGTCAAATTGACGGAGAACACTGCACCATAACAATCGACACTGGTGCAACCTGATCGATTATCCGACCAGACCTAGTTAGACAGCAACAATTTCACAAGGGCAGAATTTTCTCACTACGGACAGCTACGGGAGAAACTGCACCTGTTCGTGGAGAGGTCAACTTCCAGATACAGTTGGGAGACCTTGTGTTCTGACATAATTTTCTGGTCGCAAACATTATGGATGACTGCATTCTCGGAATGGATTTTCTGCGACCACATGGAATCACGTTGGACTTGGGCAAACGTGTATTGAAATGGCAGAATGTCGAAGTACTGATGGAGGATCCCAGCGTCCAAATCCCCAAGATGAATGTAGTGGTATGTACTGACACTGATGTACCGAATTCTTCCGAAAGCATTGTATGGGCCAACTTGATGGTGATTCTGGAGACCACCGGTCTTATTTGATAGAGCCAACGAAGACATCCGCATTGCGCAGTCTGATTGTAGGACGAAGCCTTGTAAGATCTTTAAGGAACGGATATGTGCCGGTTAGAGTCCTTAACACCGCAGACTCAACCACGAGCATCAAAGCGGGAGAAGTCATCGGCAGCTGCCAGCCTGTTTCCACCATCACCTCTTTGGAAGCTACTCACAACCATCATTGGAAAAGGAGGCAAGATGCAGACAAAGCCCGGGAATCCACGTCTGCAATATTGAAGCAAGTCAAATTGCCGGTGCAGCTATTCAAACGAGCCTCTGATCTGGTCACCAAGTACAGTGACATCTTCTCAACAAGCCCGGATGACCAAGGCCGAACGAGTTTGGTAACTCACGTCATAGATACACAGGAAGCCAAGCCGATTCGACAAGCACCAAGACGTCTCCCTATAGCCAAACAAGGAGAAGTGAGCGCGCTGATCTCGGACATGGAAAAACAAGGCGTTATAGAACCTTCTGTTAGTCCATGGGCCGCGCCTGTAGTTCTAGTAAAGAAAAAGGATGGTAGCACTCGCTTTTGTGTCGACTATAGGCAGCTTAACGACGTCACTAAGAAAGATAGTTACCCGCTCCCACGCATCGATGACATCATGGACACTTTAGCCGACGCAAAATGGTTTTCTACACTCGATCTCAAGAGTGGCTACTGGCAGGTAGAAATTGACAAGAAGGACCGAGAGAAGACCGCATTTTCAGTTGGGACCGGATTGTGGCAATTCGTGGTGATGCCGTTTGGGCTTTGCAATGCTCCAGCCACTTTCGAACGCTTGATGGAATACGTGCTACGTGGTCTAACCTGGAAAACCTGCTTGGTGTACCTAGATGACATCATCGTCATCGGTAGAACGTTCGAAGAGCATGTGCGGAACTTAGAAGAGGTTTTCTCGCGATTGCGACTGGCAAATTTGAAACTTAGTCCCGACAAGTGTACCCTTTTCACAGCTGAAGTAAAATACCTGGGACATGTCGTATCAGCAGAAGGAGTCGAAACAGACCCTGAGAAAATTCAAGCCGTGAAAAGCTGGCCAACACCAAACAAAAAGCGCCAACTACGAAGTTTCCTGGGTCTAGCAACCTACTATCGAAGATTCGTCAAAGACTTTGCCAAAATAGCTAAGTGTCTCCATCAGCTAACCGAGAAAAATCGTCCGTATGTCTGGAATGAACAATGCCAGACAGGCTTTTTTTTGTGGTAGGGAGGTGAAGGCATTTATGCCCGCCGAGTCTGGCAGTGTGGGACTCCCATGGAGGATACCTTTGGACTACCCACTAAACACCTCCCCTGTCAATCTGAGAACCTAGCCTGGAACCGTTTGACACATTACTTCGGGCCAGGTCTCGTTTTGTTACGCCGTGGGGCGCCTTCAAGCTGGGGAGTCCCTTTCCTAGCGGGAGGGGAGAGGGGAAGAGGAAATGCCAGAAGAGCGATCCCCCAGCCCCAGCGCCTCCGGCTGCTGTGAGTCCCTTTTATATTTTAGGACTGCCCGAGCATAATGTGCCACCTGGTTCCATTTGTCAACCGATTCGAGCATCACCGCAACTATATTATCCGGGGTGAGCTCTCCCGTCTCCCTGTAGAGTTCCCTTCGCAGCCTGGCCGATTTGGTACACGCAAAAAATGTGTGACAGGCATTGTCCTCCTCTCCTGGGCAAACCGACAATCGGGAGACCGTGACTTGCCGATCTTGTGCAGGTAAGACTGAAAACACCCGTTCCCGCTCAAAAGCTGGGTCAGATAGAAGTCAGTCTCACCATGCCTTCGATTTAGCAACGGTCTCACATCCGGGATGAGGCGCGCAGTCCACCTTCCCTTCGTGCAATTCCTCCAAGACTGCTGCCAATCGTTGAGCGAGCGCTGTCTCTCCTCGCGGACAACCATCTCCCTCGCATCCTCGTTTCGGCGCAGGTAAATAGCGCGGCGCTCTCTAGCAAGAAGGCCGACAGGTATCACGCCTGCAATCACTCTCACCGCCGAGTCGTAGACTGTTGGATACGAAGATGCAATTCTCAGTGCTCCTCTTCTCTGTACCTGTGCCAATCGTTTTCGGTATACCTCCTTGCTGAGAGCGTCGCCCAATACCTCTGCTCCGCACATTAGCACTTACCCTACAGCACTCATCAAGAGGCGTCTTCTTGATGGGCTGGGTCCCCCTACGTTGGCCATAAGTCGACTCAGGGCCGATATTCCCGAAGCAGCCTTCTCAGCCGTTGCCCTGATTTGCTCAGAGAAACTCATCTTCGAGTCGATCAGTAGCTCCAGGTACTTCACCGCTGGCTTCGATTCGATTTGTATATCTCCAATACTGATAATCCTTACTCTAGGGATTCTCTTTTTTGTCAAGATGACCACTTCGGTTTTCTCCAGTGCTGAACTGAGCCCGCGAGCAGTCATCCAGTCCCTCACTCGGCGCATTAGCATACCTAGCCTAAGTTGCGCTTGTTCAACGGTGCGTCCGGCGACCAGAGCCGCAACATCATCCGCATAGCCGACCAAGCGCGACTCATCTGGCATCTCAAGTCTCAGTAGCCCGTCGTACGACACGTTCCACAGGTCCGGACCAAGGATAGATCCCTGGGCAACACCCGATGTAATTTCCATCCTTCGTTGGCCCTGTGTCGTGTCGTAGAGCAGGCTTCGGTCCCTAAGGTAGTTCCTCAAAAGCCGCATTAGATATTCTGGAGCTTGAAAAGAGTTTTCCAACGTGTCCAGAATATCCACCCATCTAGCGGAGTTGAAGGCATTTCTGACGTCGAGTGTCACCAACAGGACGATCCGTCGCTTGGTGCGACTATATGCCTCTGCCTTTTAGACCGCGTTCACCACCTCTGCAATCGCATCAATGGTAGAACGTCCTGCTCTAAAGCCGTACTGCCGAGGAGATAGGTCCCCAGCAGTACGAATCGCGTCAGTGAGTCTTCCCTTGATGAGTTTCTCTAGCACTTTCCCAGCCGTGTCTAGCATGTATAACGGGCGGTATGCCGACGGCGATTCGGGATTTCCCTTCCCCTTGCTGACCAGCACGAGCCTCGCCACCTTCCATCGTACCGGGAAAACCCCGTCCCGTAGGCAAGCGTTGAATGTGCTGAGCAGCAAGTCAGGACAATGGTGATAGACGAGCTGCAAAACCTCAGCTGGAACACCATCTGGACCTGGAGCCTTCCTCGCTTTCAGGGAGAGGACTGCCTCCTCCAGTTCCAGCTGTGTGAAGAGTGGGCACTCGACTGCTGTTTCACCATGGACAGCGTCAACACGGACGGGATGGGCGGGGAAGGGTCCCCGCACTATCACGTCCATCTTTTCCGCGTCATGTATACAAGGCTTCCGTAGGGCACCAAGTTTCCCCATGACCAGCTTGTAGCCTAGGCTCCACGGATCCCTATTTACATCGTCCACGAGGTCTTGCCAGCATCGGGCCTTGCTCTTGTTAATAAGCCTACGAAGATATTTCCTGCCGGACCTGTATGCTGCTAGCCTAGTGTCTGCCTCCTCCCGTGTTCGCGCCCGCTGGGCCTCTCGCCGAAGTTTGTGACACTCGCTTCTTTGTTCGGCGATCTCGTTTGACCACCAGTATACTGGAGGCTTACCATATCGGGGTCTCCGACGGGGCATGGAAGACTCGCAAGCAGCTATGATGGTACTCGTAGTTGAGTTCACCAAGTCCTTGGCTGTAGGCCCTCCACTCCCTGGCGGAGCTCCCAGCAACGGTGTGCCTGCTGTAAGCGCGTCAGCGAACCTCTCAACATCCATCCTCCCAGTCCTCCATCCGGGGATTGAAGTTTGGGCATATGCACGCAGAGTGGCACCGTCGTGAATCTCAACAGCTATATACTGGTGATCACTAGCCGAGTAGTCCTCTAGCACTCGCCAGTTGTGTACTCTGGATACCAGGGACTCCGAAGCGAGTGTCACATCGGGTATGGTTCCTACGCAACCCCAGCGGCGGAAAGTAGGGGTGTTACCAGTATTTAGGACAAAAAGCGCTGTTCTGGCCGCCATGTCCAAGATTTGCCTTCCCCTTGGGTCGGATTGTGGCATACCCCATTCAATGGCTCTAGCGTTGAAGTCTCCCCCGACCAGCATGTGGCCCTCTGTGTTCGAGACAGCGTCCTCCAGGGCATCGAGTTTTGTTCGAAAGGATCGCATTGCCTCGTTAGGCGTCAGATAAACACTGAAATATGTTATCCCTGAACACCGCACCCACACAAAACCATCCCCGCGTCCATGGCCCTGCATCTGAAGGCGGGCGCTGTCTCGAACCCAGATGGCCGAGATACTAGATTTGTCAGGGTACCACGCTTGCGAGTCCTTGTTATGATGTTGCTCGCTCAGCAACAGGACGTCAGCTTTCTTATCCCTCGCAAACTGCTCAAGTAGGTCCTGGGCGTTTGTGCTTCGGTGCAAATTGACCTGCAGGATACGGATCATTTGAGTATCGATTTGGCTTTAGTTAGGGCCTCCTTGAAAACCCAGCATCTCCCTGTCCCCGGCTCATGTTTGAGGTCGCCGGGTGCTAGCGAAACATCCTTGCAAAGAATGCATTTTGCCGCGTTCGTGCACTCCTTCCTTTTGTGCCCCGTTTCACCACATTTGTAGCACAGAGATCTCCTGTTGGGTCCCCCACAGCCATACGCGGTGTGTCCGTATTCGAAGCATCTGAAGCAGCGGATAGGGATCGCTCTTATCCGTATCCTGCAGATCACCCAACCTATCTTAATTTTGCCCTTCGCCAGGATTTGCTGGGCGTCTTTATCAGCTAGTTCGACAATAGCCATGCGTTGCCCCCTTGTGTCTTCACGTGTCAATCTTGCCTTGACTTCACTTAAGCTGGGGAACTCAACCTAATGGCATCCTCTACTTCAGCTTTGTCCATGAGGCAGTCGAGGTCCCTGATTTCCAGGGTGGCGATTGGTTCGAGCGAGGCAACGGTTGAACCTTTTGAACTGCGCCGCGGAATGCATCTTTGTTTGTGGCCTCTGGCCCGAATTCTACCAGCAGGCCACCAGTCCGGGTTGTTCGAACTGCTTTGATGGCAGTTTTGGTGTCGTCTGGCTTGATCGCTCCTTGAATTTCACGGAGGACATCTGCGTAGGTTCGGCCCTTAGTGAGTTTAATAAGCAGTGCCTCTCGCAAAGGTTTGCGCCGCGGTTTGCTTTTTGTTTTCTGCGGTATATCGGGGGGTTCTTTGTTCTTTTCGTGGTTGAGCTCTTTGTCTGTTTTTTCTAGGAGTAGCTTTTTGGCGGCTTTTTTCGCTGCCTTGTTTCGCACCACATGAAACTCCTCGCCTGGAGTGTCAACTTCGTTTATGGTCTCGTCCTTCCTCCTTTTCTCACGGTCGCCTTCAATTGGGCTACCGGCCATTCTTTTGCTGCTGCTAGGACCCACTGATGCCTCGAGGGAGAGCGTGTCTTTTTGGTGCTTTTCGGTTGCAAGCCACCTCCGCCTGTAGTGCGTTATGCGGCCAAAAAGCTCCTCCAGTTCAAGAATGCCATTCTTGACACTCTTGCCTATGTTTTTCTGCACTTCGCAGGCAGCCCTCAGTTGTTTGACGATATTCCCCGCTTTCCGAGTAAGCCGCTCCTCTTCGGCGTGGTCAAGGGCGATTGTGTTATTTGGCGCCACCTCTTGGGAGAGGCCCCCGTTTCCTAGCCCGTTTGCTTCTATCGCTTGGGTCGCGTTTGAAGTGGCGTCAGCCAACGGCAAAACTTCTCCCTCCCCCAGTCTTACACTGGCCTCAGTTGGTGTCGCA
>OZ017738.1:213566869-213621869 GCA_963969285.1 Odontomyia ornata
ATGCAGCATGTGACAACTGGATGCGATCAGCAGAAAATGCTGCAAGAACTATTACAATGCACGATATCCCTGGCATCGCTCGTGAACCAATTCAGAAGGGCGCTTCGATTTCGAACATCCAATCTGGCTTTAGAGTCACCGGAATTTGTCCACTGAACGAAAAAGTTTTCACCGAAATCGATTTTTTGCCGTCTCAAATCACTGATCGCTTAGAAAATGAGCCTCAACGCCCGAGGACCCCAAACGAGTCAGTCGAAGAGCCGGAAGAGGACGACAGAGAAATCAATTTTGACGCAGTTTTGGAAAAACTGCGTCCCTTCCAAAAGGCCGCACCTCGGAAGTCCACGAACCGCGGCCGAAAGCGCCGAAAAACAGCGATTTTGACCGATGAAAATGAAATGGAAACACTGCGAACGGAACAAGAAGCGAATGCGAGAAAAAAGAAAGAACAAATGACGGCTGCGGCTGCACGAGCAGAAAAGAAAATTTCAAAACGGGTTTCAAAAGAGGCAGACGAGAACGAAATGACACAAAATTCTTGCCAACGTCCCAAGCGTGGTCGACCAAAAAAAATCGACTACGTAGAAGACAGCGATGACACAGAGGATTAATTGTGCCTTGCTATTTTTTTAAATTTCAATTTCTTATTTTTACTTTTATATATTCGTTGTAACATGTAATATCCATTTGAATTGAATAAAAAATTTTCTCAGAAGTTTTTGACATTATTTGGGTACTTAACTACACTGAAACCAGAATGGCGTTTTTACCCCACTGGGTGGGGTAAAACCGCCGTTTTAAACTTTTCTTCTGAACGATCACAACTGTTTTAAAATAAAAGCTACATAAAAACTTTCTGAATGAATTATGCAGCCAAGGGATTAAACTTTCAGAAATATGGTTTGGTTCATTGATCATTTTATAAATGATAGTTTGACATCGTCAAATAAATATTACTGGCGGTTTTACCCCATCTTACCCTATATATATATATATATATATATATATATATATAAATATAAATATATATATATATATATATATATATATATATATTTATATTTATATATATATATATATATATATATATATATATATTTATATTTACATATATATATATATATATATATATATATATATATATATATATATATATATATATATTTATATATTTATATTTACATATATATATATATATATATATATATATTTATATTTATATATATATATATATATATATATATATATATATATATATATATATATATATATATATTTATATTTACATATATATATATATATATATATATATATATATATATATATATATATATTTATATATTTATATTTACATATATATATATATATATATATATATATATATATATATATATATATATATATATATACATATATACCTATATATATATATATATATATATATATATATAAATATATATATATATATATATCTATATATATATACATATATATATATATATATATATATATATATATATATATATATATATATATATATAGATATATATATATATATATATATATATATATATATATATATATATATATATATATATATATATATATAAAGGTATATATATAGATATGTATATATATATATATATATATATATATATATATATATATATATATATATTGTTTCGATGCAGGAAGGCTTCCTGTGAACCGAAATAGTGTAAAGGATTATTCCTCAAAAAACCAGCCACACCAGCTGTTATTGAGGAGTTTTTGGGAATGTTTAATACACTCAATGGTTGTAGAATGTATCAAACTGGGGTAGATTGGGAAACTGGGAGATTAAAAAAAGGTAAACGCTCGTGTTATTGCTGTTGATAATATGACAAAACTGACACTTTATTGATTCATTCAATTGTATTTATAATACATTTTCTTATAATCAAAAAAAAATAAAAATTAAATTGTTTGGAAGAAAGTTCATTGACAAAAATGTGCAAGCCAGCATTCATGTAAAATTACATTGATCGCATAATTGTGCAAGCTAGTATTTAGATTTGAAAACCATTGAGGTGAACGATTTCTACGTTAGCATTTATTTATATTGAGAAGAATTAAGGTGAATGAATTCTACGTTAGCATTTATTTATATTGAGAACAATTAAAGTGAATGAATTCTATAAAAATTATATGGAAAAAATTGCACCATAGGCAATATGCTATTCAATATGAACTTGATTAATTCTGCTGGCTTGTATTTTACTTAGTCTAGGATTTTAACCTAAGTCAATTGGTGCTGTACTTTGTTCAGGAACTGAACATGTTGGGCGGGCGCGAGTAATGATGCTGTTGAATCTGTCCCTGAGTGATGTAGCAGTCCCGGGATGATCTTCGGCTTGTTCTGTAGATTTTCTTATCCGTAGAAGGTATGTTTGGCATCTTTTCTTCAATGAGTTACCGATTAGGAGTAGCAGCAGGGTGACAAGTACTCGTATTGTGGTTGCTGCTGGCACCGTGTGCTCCTTGATTTTTTGCAGTGTGTTTGCAGGTTCCTGGATGTTTGAAACCTCGTTCGTGAAGACCTGCTGTGATAATTTGGTGATCGGTTCAGAGTTCGCAAATGCTGACTGTTGCGTGGTCGTGTTAAATTTCTCAGGTGGAATCTCTTTCATAAAGGAACTCAAAACAGTCATTTCCTCGTTAAGTGATGTTCGAAGAGTGACTTCTTTGGTTTCTATAATGCAGTTGGTTGCTGTGCGTATTATTCCTACATCTTTCAATACGATTTCCTGCCGCTGGCCGTTGCAGATTAAGTGTGCTGGAACTGGAGGATCGGCAATAAAAAGCCATGTGTTCTTCATCCTAAGCTTTTTCCATAATGTACGTTCGCTCTTTGTGCTAAATGTGGGGCACATGATTCGGTTGTGCCTGTTGTAGATCTCATCCAGGATGCAGTTAGGTTTTGTCATCATATTCGTGGTCGTACCAGGCGAGCATATTAGTAGTTCTTCCTCGGACTTGCATGCTTCTAGTTCTTCCTGGTTCAGAGTGAAATAAACTTGACGATCAAAGTTTACCGCAATCGTGGGAGGTCCTACATCAATCATGATGTAACAATGTGCATGCTGCTTGTGTGGAACAGAAGTTACGTGGATAAGGTCGTATCTGATGTTTTCAATTATCGTGAAATATCCATAAACTGCGGCTCCCTCCTCACTTCGTTCTAGGTATATACGTTGTTGAGGTCTTCGTAGTATTTCGAAAGCGAAGCCGATTTTTTGTTTAGTACTTTGTATCATAGTGTTGATGGTATTTATTGTAATGAAGTTAAGGATGTTTTCATGACCATATAGCGCTCTCGTTAATTTGGAATACTTCAAGCTTATTTCATCGTAATAATCCATTGCCATGAGATATGCTGATATTACCTGAATGCCTAGTCTGTTGTGATCGATTTTTGCGTACCATTTTCTCATTTCGTTGACAGTATCGATTACTTGGTTCAATTTTTCTCCGAGATTCTTTAGTTTTATCATAGTTATATTATTCGACTGTGATATTTTCGTGTTTCAGAGTATGCCTTGATGATTCACAGTTTTGAAGATATCTCGTTGGTTTTCTTGCAAAGTATCTATATCCGTATAAACTTCGTCGTTAACACCAAAAACGGCAGTGAGGAGCTTGCCGAATAGGCCTCTTTTTTGCCTGGAGTTTGGAATAGCCTTGATTTCTCGGATATGGCTCAGTATTTCAGCCTGTTTTGCCGCCATGTGTTGTACCAGTGTATCACAGTGTGTTATTCCTGATATGTCTCTTGTCTGATGAACACATGTTCTTGACCTCTTTCAGGGTAGATATAACACTTTCCTCATCTTGTAGAGTTGTGTTCATGGGAAAATTTACTTCTAATCGGAGATTCCCACGTAAGACATGAACATTGCCCAGTCTTTCAACGTAGAACCCTCCTTTAGGTCTGATAACATCGTAGTTGGTGTTCGTAGAACTCGCCAGACCCAGTGTTAAAAGGGAAAATACAAGAAGGGCTAGATTCATAAGTTTGGTTGCCGAGGTGCAAGGGGCAATTCTTATTTTCTTTTTGGGACCCTGGTTTGTTTTTAGTGGGTGCGATTCGTCGCATTTTCGCTTCTTAGGATTGGCTTGAAGAGGTGTATATTGAGGCCTGGTTTGAACGGGCAAAGCTTGAAGTCTGGCTTGAATAGGCTTAGATGGAGGATCGACTCGTTGCTCATCATATGATGTGACGTGAGCTTGGTTTTTTTCAGACCTTGGAGTTTGCTTCGCTGCACTATCTTCGGAGATCTCGACAGGAAGACGACAGAGATTGACGATAGCGACCTTCTTGAATTTGTTGCCATTATATCTAACCGTTACTGTTCGTACTTTGCCATCCGTTCCTGGTTGAACTTCATGAATTCGTGCGAGTGGCCATTTGGTTGGTGGCATATCTCGTTCTTTTATAAGTACTAATTCCCCAATTTTTATGTTTTCTTCGTGTTTAGTCCATTTTGTACGTCGTTGAAGAGTGTGCAAATATTCATTTGTCCATGCATTGCAGTGAGCATCTGCCAACGTTCATGTAGAGTTTTCTGTGATTTATCCGGCTCTGGTAGAGCTAACAATGGTCGGCCAATCAAAAGATGACCAGGTGTCAAAGCTTCCAAGTCATTTGGATCGCTGGATAGGGGTGTGATCGGTCTCGAATTGAGGCAGGCTTCTATTTGACATAATATCGTGGAGATCTCTTCAAAGGTTGGAACTATCTTGGCCTCGTCAAATATTCGTTTGATATGTCCTTTGACTGACTTCACTTCAGCTTCCCACAGACCCCCAAAATGGGGTGTAACAACCGGTATGAAACTCCAGGCGACTCCATCATTGGCTGTTATTCGTGCTAAATCACTTGTGGATCTTTCAATGGCTTCTTGGATATCTTTATCCATTTGATTACTTGCTCCGACAAAATTCGTTCCATTATCGCTAAATATTTCCTGACAAAGTCCTCTTCGACTGATGAAACGCTTAAATGCCGCCAAAAAGGCTTCCGTTGACAGATCACTTACAAGCTCCAGGTGGATAGCTTTTGTCACCATACAGGTGAACAGGGCGATGTATCCTTTGAGGATCACTGATCCTCTTCCTTTAGACATTCTTGTGCTAAAGGGTCCCGCATAGTCTACGCCACAGTGTGAGAATGCGCTTGATGGAGTGATGCGTACGGCTGGTAGGTTACCCATTAGTTGCTTATTAGCTCTGTTTGCAAATTTACAGCAGGTTATGCAACGATGGATCTCGTATCGGATAACCTTTTGATCATTTACTATCCAGTACCTCATCCGTAGATAATTTTGAACGAGCCGAGGTCCTCCATGATTGGTCTTCTTGTGTGCTTCCCTAACAATTAGGTAGGTAATATGGCTACGTTGCGGTAGTAGAATAGGGAACTTCGCGGCTTGCGAAATGTTTGCATTCCGGAGTCTTCCTCCCACTCGAAGGATTCCTAATTTGTCTACGAAAGGATTGAGTGATCGTATTTTAGCACTGGCACCTTTGTTTGCGTTTAAATCTGCTATGTCTTGAAGGAACTCTTGTTGTTGAATGATAGAGATGATTTTGAGATGTGCATTTTGGGGCTCATTGGGTTGTAAGATGCCTATTCTCTTTCCATCACGTGGTCTCCTACAATTGTGGGCGAATCTGAGGCAGAGACTAAAGATTCATGTCAATTTTTCTATACTGGAATAGCGTTCCAGAAGTTCAACTTCTTGTTTTGTTGTGCATGTTGATGCTATTTTAATCGGGGCTTCAATGTTAGTGGTTTGTAGTAACCAAGCTTGACCACTCCACCACAGTTTATGACTGCGCAATTCTTTCGGATTTATTCCTCTAGAAGCACAATCAGCGGGGTTTTCCTTCGATCTCACATGATTCCATTGCCACTTTCCACCATCTAACGTCTGTACCTTGGAGACTCTGTTCGCGACATATGTTTCTAATGAAGACGGTTCCTTCCTCAGCCATGCTAACAATGGCATATTTAATTGTAAGGGACCAAATTTTCATAATGAATAAACATTACAGCTCAATCTTCACAAAAACTATGTTTGTTTTCGACAAAAATGTTGCACTTGTTATGAATCACCCTATTTATATATATATATATATATATATATATATATATATATATATATATATATATATATATATATATATATATATATATATATATATATGTATATATATATATATATAAATATATATATATGTATATATATATATATATATATATATATATATATATATATATATATATATATATATATATATATATATATATATGACAATTTGCACCTAATCAAACGCTTTCATGGATATGCAAATTGCCATACATGCAAAATGGAAATTATTGCGTTTGTCGATACGCAAAAGATGTGTGGGTAGCGGAATCGAAGTGTATTGAACTTCGATTACGTTACCCAGACGCGGCAGCGGTAATTAGGAAAGAAATGATTGCGGAATTGGATTTTCTGGGTGTGAGATGCTGGAATTGGAAGGGCAGTCAGTTTTGGACTTTGGATAAATGAGAAGGATTGCTTATGGCAATGCGTGAATTTTGAATTCGGGGAGAAAATGGGTCTGATTTTGGTGCTGAGATGGGAGGCAGTTTTTAGCGAGTTTTCGATGACGACGGGAGAAAAATAATAAAAGTCTTGATTTTGGATTCGTGAAATGAGTTTTGATATGGAAAATTCGTCAATAAAAAGCCTTGATTATGATTCGGGGAGGTTTTGGAGTGAATGAAATGATCGAAAAGTTGGTAAAGGAAGTTTGAAAGTGTAGTGAAATTATAAACGAAAATGTAAAATTATTCTGGTGGGATAAAAGAGTTTAAATTGCATGCGAGTGGAGTGTGGGTGGGCTAAACAAACGGAAAAAAACTAAATTAGGTGGGGTGAATCCGGAAGACGGTGGGATGAATCCGGAAGTGACGGTTCAAGATATATGAAAAAGAAATCTAATCAGTGCCCCTCTTCGGTTGCCGAGTGCTCCGCAGCATCAATAGGGGTGATCAAATTGCACTTTTTTCTTTATATTTTATTTTACTTATCTTTTCGTCATATTTGAAATTCATTTTTTTTTTGTATCTTATCACAATGATATCATCAATTTAGAATCTTTCTCTTTCATTAATTTAGAATCTTTGCTGGTCTTTATAGCAGTGGTTTCGAAATTCATTTATTCATTTAATCAATTCATTAAATTATTTAAACACAAAGGAGTTAGCTTGTTTTATAATATTATTTTTCATGAATTGTTGTTGTGTTTATTTTTCTTATTTCAAATCCGGTTGAAAGTAAAAAGTAAAAATAATTTTTTTTTCATTTTCCAAGATGACCTCCTCCTCTCCCATCCGTTTCTTTCGTGTTAGTGTTCATATGAAGGATGGCTCAGCACGAGCAGAGGGTGTCCCGGAAGACCCGCGACACGACTGAGCGCTAGTCGGCCTCAGTATGCCACCCCGGGCTGTGTACCCCTCTTCCGAAACTTAATGTCTGCAACCGCGGTGACGGTTGTTGTTGATTTTCATTGTGTCATATTTTATTTTTCTCAATTTAAAGTTTTAATTTGTTAAATTTGTTGCGCTGAGCACCTGGAATGCCTGACTTGAATAGTGGTCTGAGCATTCCAGAGAAATTATAATTTTTTTTTGTTTTGTTAGAAATTTTTGAAGAGTTTGGATATAATTTTTACGTGATGAATTTGGTTGTTTATAGTTTTCATCATGATTTTATTTTTATTGAGTTTTTATACTAATTTATAGATCTTTGATCGCGGGGCTTACCGCAGTTGCAGTGGCGCCCACCATACTGAATTTGTGTTTGATAGTCTCCACTGGCTATGACAATGGATAAGCTGTGGCAAAATAGATGTTGGTTGGGCTCAACCGAATGTCAAGTCGTTGGTTATACGAGTATCTTCCGGCACGGGATAGTTGGACTTGAATCCAACACTTTGAACTAGCCAACGGTTTCGGCCCTTCCATCATCTATCTGGTTTTAGCTTTGGGATTTGTACGGCTCTTGTCCGAGCCATTATGAAGTTCGCAGTGTTTCATAATGGTCTCGTAGTCGGCCCTTTGAGGTGACATTTAGAGTGGAGTCCGCCTCCAAAGTCAATGGCTACTCGTATACCAGGTACTGTTGCGGTTTGTTGACTTTGTGTTTTCTAAACTTTAACCTAACTTCCCATTTAAATTCCTTTTGCTAGGCCCTATTCCCACTCAAAGAGGAGCATTTTTGAGAAATGATTAGGGATACATTTTTAGTAGTTTCTTTCTTTTTGCATTCACTATACATAAGCCGCTGCACTAAAGTATTAAAGTCTTATCATTAGTTCAATTAATTTAATTATTTTCTTGTTTTATCTTTTGGAGTTTAATTTAGGTTCAGTTTATTAGATTCTCATTTCGAAGTTAGGGTATTTAGTTTTGAGTAAAATTTAGGTAGCTTAGATTGTGGTAATTAGGCCTAATTTATGATTATTGGTTTGATGTTTGGATAATTTATCCAGTTGGTACATTTAGTTTTGATTTACAGGTTTCATTTGGGTTTTAATTTAAATTAGTTTTATTTTATTAGTTTTTGATTAGTTATTTGGTATTTGGGATAGTTTATTTTATAATTGGTTTTAATTTTGATAAAGTTTTAGTTAGTTTGAGTTTTGGGTGATTGATATTAGTTTAAGTTAGTGAGTTAGGTCTTGGTTTGGTTTAGATTAAAGTGGATTTTAGGAAATTCTAATTAATTTTGATTTTAGCTCAAGTTAATCTTATATGCATTTATTTATTTGTCGGTTTGTCTGTCTGCTGTTCAATTTCTAATCTATTTTTATTGAAAGGTTTGTTTGTCCGTCTGTGATTTATTTGATTATTTATTTCATATAAATTGTCTGTGCTGCCCGACTGATACTTTTTAATTTCGCTGATTTCGTCGGTGTGTCTGTCCATTAATTTTTAATTAATTATTGATTTTTATGTTTGTTTATTCAGTATTTATTATATTTATTTTAAATCATGGTATCACATAGCACTTCTTATTCCACCTACTCCAGCTCTGACGACGAGTTTTATTCCTTCCCACCAATGCATAAGTATAGGGTCAATTTTGATGATTCTTCTACTGGTCTAGATGTTGAGCAGTTCCTTTTCCGAGCCACTACCTTGGCAAGAAACTACAATATTCACTTAGGGGAACTAGCATCTAGCCTACATATTCTTCTGAAAAGACCAGCAGAAGAATTGTATTGGTTATTCCGGCAGCTCAATCCTAATTTTACGTGGCCTGATTTAGAAGCTGCGTTGAAGGAGCTTTACGGATCTCATTGGACCGACGTAGATATATGACGAGCAATCGATGCGCGTTTCCAGAGGCCAGATGAATCTTTCCGTGATTTTCATGGCTCCATAATGGAGATGGTTTTGCGTCTTAAAAATTGATTATCCAATTTTGACATGCAAAACATAACGAACGAATGAGAAATCATTTGGCAGGCTTGGAATTCGCATCGGTGACAGAGTTAGTTCGTTACTGCACTAGAGTTGAAGCTGTGTTGCATCCCTCCGGTAGACTTATGGTTGACCATCGCAGTAGGCATCCTCCCAACATTGACGCTGGTGATATGTTGGGGAATGTCTGGTGTGATTCTCAAGCGAGATCTGCTGCAGGACATCATGCACGCTTTCAGAGTCAGCCTCCAAGTGAGATCCCTTCTTCTTTCGAGGAACATCATCACCCATTGAATAACCAGATACCGGACCAGCGCCCACCCACAAGTCATATGTCCGTCTTTCTACAATTATCTAGCGATGTGCCCCAAGTAGTTTCCCAGATCTCTCCGTAAGTAATGGAAAGACGGGCGATGATCGTGAGTCACCCGCTAGTTTTAGAGCTCGACCTTTTCGGTATCGCTTTTGGAGATCCTGGAGATATTTCTTCGCCAGGCGTCTCTTGAAGCGTGGCTGCGTAGAGTCAATTGTTGCAACTTCTGGCGACAATAGGCCCTACTTAGAAATTTCCGTCAAGGGTTGCAAATTGACGGGCTTGCTTGATAGCGGAGCCAGTGTCAGTATCCTTGAATCTGGGTTTGCATATGCATACCAGGCATGCTCATGTTCAGACTGCATCAGGGCACAAGGATCCAGTTATGGGATACGTCACCACATTGATGCTATTTAACAACACCACCAAATTGATGAGATTCCTGGTTGTTCCTTGACGCACGCAGTGTATCTTGGAGTTGACTTCTGGGATCTCTTCAAAATAGCAACAATCCAGGTAGACGCTATCGAAGCAGCCGCAAAGACTCCGAGCCCTGAATTCCATCTGTTATCACCAAAAGATCAGCAACGACTAGACTTTGTCAAACCACAGTTCCCGTCGTATAATGCGAAAGGCTTGTGTAGGACCAGTCTCGTGTCTCATCACATTGACACTGGTTCTGCTCGACCCATTAAGCAACGACATAGTCCTGTGTCGCCTGTTATACAGAGACTGTTGTATGACGAACTCGATCGTAAGTTATCCTTGGGGGTAACAGAGGAAAGCCAGAGTTCATGGAGCTCTCCTGTGGGCCTTGTCAGAAAACCCGGTAAGGTGCGTTTACGTCTTTACGCTAGCCGCCTCAACAAGGTGACCGTTAAGGATGCCTATCCGTTGCCAATAATTGAAGGTCTGTTGGCACGGTTGCAAAGCACCAGGTTCATAACTAGCTTGGACCTGACGGATGCTTTTTGGCAAATACCGTTGGATGAGGCAAGTAAAGAGAAAACGGCCTTTTCTGTTTCTGGTAGGCCCTTGTACCATTTCAAGGGCATGGTTTATGTAATGCTCCCCAAACGATGTGTCGGTTGATGCATAAAATAATACCGCACGAGCTGCAGGACACAATATTTGTCTGCCTAGATGACCTGCTTGTTACAAGTTCAACATTTTATGAGCACTTGGAGCTCCTGAGTACTGTTGCAAAACTGCTCAGGGACGCCAACTTGACAATCAATGTTGAAAAGAGCAAGTTTGTCAAGAAGGAGATCAAATATCTTGGCTTTGTAGTGAGTGATGGTATTCTGCGCACTGACCCGGAGAAGGTTTCAGGTATAGTTTCCTATCCAGAACCCCGAACGGCCAAAGATGTGAGACAGGCGTTTTATTCCAAACTTCGCCTTGGTTACGGCATCTCTAACGGATTTGCTAAAGGGCAAACGTGCCTTCAAGTGGTCTGATTCCGCCAATAGCGCTTTCAATTAAGTGGAACAATTGTTGTTTTCTGCTCCAGTGCTGACCAATCCCGATTTTACAAGGCATTTCCATATCCAGTGTGATGCAAGTCCAGTGGGTATTGGAAATGTTTTGTTCCAGAAAGACGATTAGGGTGGAGAGCATCCGATCGCATGTATGTCTATGAAGCTCAACGCTTTGCAACGTAACTATAGCATTACTGAATAGGAATGCTTAGCTGCGTTGCAGAGGGTAAAGAGATTCAGGGCATATATCGAAGGATTGCCCTTCACTAACATAACCGACCATGCCAGTCTTAATTGGCTGATACAGCAGTCGAACCTTTCTGGTCAATTGGCTCGCTGGAGTCTGTAATTGCAACGGTTCAACTTCCAAATCGAACACCATAAAGGTGCTCTTAACGTTGTACCAGATGCGTTATCGAGATCTTGCTAGCAAGACGAGTGGGTGGCCTCGCTAATTGGTTGCCTCCCGGAACACAAACATATTGATAGTTTGATACCTCAGTCTGCGTTTCAGGAGCCCGAGTATGAGCATCTCAAAGAGCAAATCCTGAAGCAACCTGATAAGTTTCAGAATTTGCACTTTTTTTTTTGTGGTAGGGAGGTGAATGCTATTTATGCACAGAGTGTGGGACTCCCACGCGCGACTAGACTACCCAGTAAACACCTCCCCTGTCAACCTGAGAACCCAGCCTGGAACTGTTTGACACATTACTTCGGGCCAGGTCTTTCTTTGTTACGCCGTGGGGCGCCTTCAAGCTGGGGAGTCCCTTTCTTAGCGGGAGGGGAGAGGGGTAGAGGAATTGCAAGAAGAGCGATCCCCCAGCCCCAGTGCCCCCGGCTGCTGTGAGTCCCTTTTATATTTTAAGGACTGCCCGAGCATAATGTGCCACCTGGTTCCATTTGTCAACCGATTCGAGCATCACCGCAACTACATTATCCGGGTGAGCTCTCCCGTCTCCCTGAAGAGTTCCCTTCGCAGCCTGACCCATTTGGTACACGCAAAAAATGTGTGACAGACATTGTCCTCCTCTCCTGGGCAAAACCGACAATCGGGAGACCGTGACTTACCGATCTTGTGCAGGTAAGACTGAAAACACCCGTGCCCGCTCAAAAGCTGGGTCAGATAGAAGTCAGTCTCACCATGCCTT
The DNA here is from genome assembly GCA_963969285.1 of Odontomyia ornata. Taxonomy (NCBI): domain Eukaryota; kingdom Metazoa; phylum Arthropoda; class Insecta; order Diptera; family Stratiomyidae; genus Odontomyia; species Odontomyia ornata. The sequence continues at coordinate 213,579,332 of OZ017738.1, forward strand.
CGATTTAGCTACGGTCTCACATCCGGGATGAGGCGCGCAGTCCACCTTTCCTTCGTGCAATTTACCCAAGACTACTGCCAATCGTTGAGCGAGCGCTGTCTCTCCTCGTGGACAACTATCTCCCTCGCATCGACAGCTATCACGCCTGCAATCACTCTCACGGCCGAGTCGGAGACTGTTGGATACGAAGATGCAATTCTCAGTGCTCCTCTTCTCTGTACCTATGCTTAACGTTTTCGGTATACCTCCTTGCTGAGAGCGTCGCCCCATACCTCTGCTCCATACAGTAGCACTGACCCTACAGCACTCATCAAGAGGCGTCTTCTTGATGGGCTCGGTCCCCCTACGTTGGCCATAAGTCGACTCAGAGCCGATATTCCCGAAGAAGCCTTCTCAGCCGTTGCCCTGATTTGCTCAGAGAAACTCATTTTCGAGTCGATCAGTAGCCCAAAGTACTTCACCGCTGGCTTTGATTCGATTTGTATGTCTCCAATACCGATCATCCTTACTCTAGGGACCCTCTTTTTATCAAGATGGCCACCTCGGTTTTCTCCAGTGCTAAACTCAGCCCGCGAGCAGTCATCCAGTCTCTCACTCGGCGCATTAGCATACCTAGCCTATGTTGCGCTTGTTTAATGGTGCGTCCAGCGACCAGAGCCGCAACATCATCCGCATAGCCAACCAAGCGCGACTCATCTGGCATCTCAAGTCTCAGTAGCCCGTCGTAAGACACGTTCCACAGGTCCGGACCAAGGATAGATCCCTGGGCAACACCCGATGTAATTTCCATCCTTCGTTGGCCCTGTGTCGTGTCGTAGAGCAGGCTTCGGTCCTTAAGGTAGTTCCTCAAAAGCCGCATTAGATATTCTGGAACTTGAATAGAGTTTTCCAGCGTGTCCAGAATATCCACCCATCTAGCGGAGTTGAAGGCATTCCTGATGTCGATTGTCACCATCAGGACGATCCGTCGCTTGGTGCGACTATATGCCTCTGCCTTTTGGACCGCGCTTACCACCTCTGCAATCGCATCAATAGTAAAACCTCCTGCTCTAAAGCCGTATTGCCGAGGAGATAGGTCCCCAGCAGCACGAATCGCGTCAGTGAGTCTTCCCTTGATGAGTTTCTCTAGCACTTTCCCAGCCGTGTCTAGCGTGCATAACGGGCGGTATGCAGACGGAGATCCGGGATTTCCCTTCCCCTTGCTGATCAGCACGAGCCTCGCCACCTTCCATCGTAACGGGGAAACCCCGTACCGTAGGCAAGCGTTGAATGTGCTGAGCAGCAAGTCAGGACAATGGTGATAGACGAGCCGCACTACCTCAGCTGGAACACCATCTGGACCTGGAGCCTTCCTCGCTTTCAGGGAGAGGACTGCCTCCCCCAGTTCCAGCTGTGTGAAGAGTGGGAACTCTACTGCTGTTGCGCCATGGACAGCGTCAACATGGACGGGATAGGCGGGGAAGAGTCCCCGCACTATCGCGTTCATCTTTTCCGCGTCATGTATACAAGGTTTCCGTAGGGCACCAAGTTTCCCCATGATCAGCTTGTAGCCAAGGCCCCACGGATCCTTGTTCACATTGTCCACTAGGTCTTGCCAGCAGCGAGCCTTGCTACTGTTGATCAGTTTGCGAAGGCATTTCCTGGCCGAAGTATATGTTGCCACCTGGTTGCATGCCTCGTCACGGTTCCACGCCCGTTGAGCCTCACGCTGAGGCTTGTGACACTCCCTCCGCTTTTCAGCGATTTCAGTAGACCACCAGTGCACTGGGGGCTTGCCGTGCCGGAGTCTTGGACGGGGCATAGAAGCGCAGCAAGCAGTCGTAATGATGCTCATAGTAGAGTTCACCACGTCTTCAGCTGCCCGTTCTTCCGTCCCCTCCGAAGCTCCCTGCAGCGGCTCACCTGCTGTGAGAGCCTTGACGAACCTCTCGACATCCATCCTTCCGATGTTCCATCTAGCTGTGGAAGGCCGAGAGCACGGACGTCGGGAGACAGCATCACTTATCTCAAGCAGAATGCACTGATGATCACTGGCTGAGTAGTCCTCTAATACTTTCCAGTTGTGTATCCTCCGTACTAAGGACTCCGAGGCGAATGTCACGTTCGGTATGGTTCCCTAACAGCCAATACGGCGGAAAGTCGGCGTATTTCCGGATTTTAGTACGACGATGGCCGCCCTGGCCGCCATTTCCAGGATTCGTTTTCCCCGCGGATCCGTCTGAGGCATGCCCCATTCGATTGCTTTAGCGTTGAAGTCGCCTCTGCGTTCGAGACAGCGCCCTCCGAAGCATTAAGCTTGGCTTGGAAAGATGATATCGACTCGTTAGGCGTTAGGTACACACTAAAGAAGGTGATCCCTGAGCACCGAACCCACACGAAACCATCCCCCTGTCCACAACTCTCCACTCGAAAGTCACTGTTCCGAACCCAGATGGCGGCAGTACCATTTTCATCAGAATACCATAATGCAGGACTTTTACTATGGTGTTGCTCACTCAGCAGTAAGAAGTCGGCTTTCATGTCCCTCGCAAACTGCTCAAGCAGATTTTGGGCAGTTGAACTGCGGTGTAGGTTTAGCTGCAGGATGCGGGTCATCGACGCTCTAATTTGGCCTTGGCTAGGGCTTCCTGGAACACCCGGCATTTTTCTGATCCCAAGACGTGTCCGAAATCAGGTTTTGGATCAGCATCCTTGCAAAGAATACAGTGTGCCTCCTTCGTACACTCTTTTCTTTTATGTCCCATTTCACCGGATTTGTAACATAGGGAACTCCTATCGGGTCCTTTGCATACTTGTGTGGTGTGACCATAACCAAGGCATTTGAAACATTGAAGAGGCGTTGCTCTTTGCCGTATCCTACAGACAACCCACCCCATTCGTACTTTGCCCTTGTTCAGGAATTGTTCCGCGTCCTTTTCGGTCAAGTCAACTATGGCCATGCGTTGTCCCCTGTTGTTTTATGGTGTCAGTCTCGCTTTGATCCTTCCCACGCTAGGGATTTCCCTTTTGATGGCCTCTTCTACCTCAGCCAGATCCGTCACGCAGTCAATGTCCCGTATTTCGATCGTTGCCAATTGTACCTTGCAACCATCCTTGGGAGAGGTTATCGCGTTCCGTTTCCGAGTGCAGCACTTCCGCCATATTTTCAACGTTGGCGGGGCAATCACGCGGTGTCTGGTCACTCTTTGCTCTTAGTGCCGTAATCTACTCGCTGGCTTCTGGATTTTTCGTTACAATGTCGGGATTTGCGACCCTTGCATCGGTCGCTTCGGCAACGATCGCAGCAGTGACCATCGAATTTTTGGTGCTCTTTATGTTATCTCCCACCGCTCGAACACCTGAAGGGTCCTGCAGAGTTTCCCGTTTCTCCTTAATAGGACGCTCGGGCGTTCGCATCATTTTTTTGCTGCGCCCGAAAGCCGCAGGAATCTCAGTCTGAACCAGACTATCTGCTATTCTCCGTTTTTCGTCTGCCTTCACTGTCATTGTGTTAGTCTTCGTTTTTGTCGTTGTTAGTACCGCTCTCGATGTACTGTTGACATCGTGGCTGCAACCGCTGGTTGCGTCATCGTTATTATTTTTTGTTTCTTTTTCTGGGTATTTGTGGTCTTTTGATTTTGTTTGCTCCAGTTTTGTTGGGTCCCCCCTCGGAGCCGCTATCTCCGTTCTTGTGTGTAGTCGCCTTTTTGGTCCCATGGTTATCTTTGCAGAGCAGGGAGGCCATGCGATGGCCATGCCATGGGGACAAGTGCTCGGAGCCAGACCAGCGCTAATCGGGAGTCCATCTCAACCGAACCTACACCACCAACCCAATGGTGCGAACATCGAACGTACTCCGAGGCCTGCCAAGGTTTTACCGGGACGGAGACGGTATGAGAGTTAAATTGGAGCCGTTCACACACGAGTTTCACCTCGGCGCTACTGTGTAAAGCAACTAGGTCCAAACCATCATATCCGCCAGCCCAAAGCGTCAATTCCAGTTCGTTGTCCAAAGCGTAGTCCAGATCCAATCAGAGTCGTTACCTGGCATCCCAGGAGAGAACCTCACGGTGCCCCCCATATCCTCGGGTCCGTGGGGGCGGCGCTCCCCAAAGAAAGCTAGCCTCCAAGAGTGCTCTTGTCGACCGTCATTCTCCCTGCGGGAATTTCCTCGGGTACGTGGGGGTGGAACTCCCCAAAGAATGCTAGCCTCCAAGAGTGCTCTTGTCGACCGGCATTCCCCTTGCGGGTAGAATTTGCACTTTGCTGATGGCCGAGTGTACATTCGTGCTGGTTCTCCTGTAACGCTGACTTCGGATATTCCCCGAACAAAATTGTGGTTTCCTGAGGGTCACCAACAGGCTCTTATAGTACGAGCTCATGATGATCCCCCGGGCTCCCATTGCGGAATTCGTAAGACAACCGAAGTCTTCCAAAGGTATTACTATTGGCATCGTTTGCGTCAAAATGTTATTCAGCCCATGCAGAGCTGTTCGATATGCGAACAGGTCAAGCCTTCGAATTCCACTTTGAGACCTCCTATGGGCGCATTGCGAGACTCGGCGAGACCTGTGCAGTGCCTGTTTGTGGACTTCCTGGGTCCATACCCCCGTTCAAAATCAGGAAATACTCAATTGTTTGTGGTCCTGGACCATTATAGCAAATTCATATGGCTCAATCCGATGGCTAAAGTCACTGCGGAGTCAGTCGTGCGATACTTGGAGCGCGAAATCTTTTCGGCTTTCGGAGTCCCTGAATGGCTTCACTCGGACAACGGTGCGCAGTTTGTCTTCAAAGCATTCGCGAAGCTTATGAGCGACTATAGGGTGCAGTAATGCTTCACTCCATATCGTTCACCGCAAGCGAATGCCTCGGAGAGGTCAAACCAGTCGACATTGAACGCCATCAGAGCCTACATAGGGCCCGATCACAGCAGGTGGGACAAGCATTTTTCGAAATCGCGTTTTGCCTTCCGCAAGGTGATTCATGAGTCCACAGGGTTTTCGCCCTATTTCGTTATGTTCGGGTATCACCCTATCCAGCATGGCTCTGAGTACGCCCTCCTTAGGAGCTTGGATGCTTTGAGGATGGAGAAGTACAGTTAGGTGCGAACAGTGATCGTCTGCGAGCCGTACAAGACCGCGTCCAAACTAAGCTGGAAGAAGCCTATCCCAAGGGCTCTTAATGTTACAAGCTTCGGGCTTGCCCTCGTGAGCTTCTCCAGGGTCAGAACGTTTTCGTGCAAAAGTTCGCCGTAAGCAATGCAGCCGATTGGTTTCCGGTTTAATTTGCTCCATGGTTTGTTCCTGCAGTGGTTCGCTGCCATACTGGGCAAGTTTCTTATGAACTTGAGGATGAATCCGGTAAGCTGCTAGGTACCTTTCACGCGAAGGACATCCGATCCGACTCATAATTACCCCTGCCGACATTTCTAGTTTGCCCGGCTGAATGAGACACTCAGGGTCTGGATCGTCCCCACGATTGTTGCAAATTCCGGCGTACCAACTTTCTCTCATTCGCAACTTCGAATTGCTGCCCTAACATCTCCACCTTCCTTCGGGCACAAATACCCTTTTATTTATTTTTATTAACATTTGACAATTTCCCTATAATTTTTATTTCCCCATCATCCCAATCCTACCCTTTTCGCTTATTTTCAATTACAAAAATTAGTAATATAATAATAATTTTAATTTTTCCACTAAGAACACTCCATACATTAATTCCTATTAACAGAATTTCATTTGGTACATTTTCCCTCACAAAACCTATTTCCTTCCTTTATACTAACTAGTTTTTTTCATTAGCTCCCACGAACAAATTTTATTTTTCATACTAACAAAAATTCATTCATGTTTCCCTAATAACACATTTTATCTCAATGCTCACTGAGAAAGTAGCATAGTTGATGTTGCTAATTTGATGAATGGGAAATCAACAGAAGGTGGCTCCGTTGGTAGCGTCGTGAATTCTCGACCGGTTCAAGCTCCCCGTTTTTGGAATATTGGCAAAAGCAATTGCCTCCGTATATATATACATATATATATATATATATATATATATATATATATATATATATATATATATATATATATATATATATATATATATATATATATATATATATATATATATATATATATACAGTGCAACCCGCTTATAAAGTGCACTTTTATAAAGAACTTTCGGTTATAAAGTACTTTTTTCCAATCCCCATGCACAAATCATGGAAGTTACTGTATTTTTGTACGGATAACACGTTCACTTTTATAACGTACATATTGGTTATAACGTACCTTCCTCCATGCCACTTGAGTTCTTTATAACGTACAAAATATTTATTCTCATATACATACGTACATATGAAGCATAAACCCACAAACAAAAATAAGTTGTTTAGACAAGTTGTTGCGATACGTAACAAATTGGCAACAATAACGCGAAGGGTTTTCGGTCCCTATAATTTTCGGGGAATCCCATGATAAATAATCGCCAGTTTTTAAAGTATTGTGCCCGGTAGGGTGTTTTTTTTTTGTGTTAGGGAGATGTCTGCAAAATTTTTAGGGAATCCCATAAGAAAATAATTGGCAGTTCTTGAAGTGTTGTGATCGGTGTAAGGTCGCGATAAAGTTTGCACAACAAAGAAATGGAGAAGAAAACTCGCAAAGTGCTAACGATTAATGAGAAGTTACATATTATTCGAGAAATTGAAAGTGGCAAAAAACAATCAGTAATATGTGCTTCGAAGCAATTGAAGAAAACGACAGTTTCGACAATTTGGCGAAATCGAAATAAAATTAAGGCTAAGTGTAGTAATCCTTCATCTTCAGGAAAACAAAAGAAAATTCGAAACCCCATGCAACGGGATGTTGATAGAAACCTAATAAGGTGGTTTACATATCAAAGGAGTCTCTGCAATCCGATTTTGGGGGAAATTTTGCGACAAAAAGCCCAACAATTTGCTCAGCTTAATAATGATAACGAATTCAGGTGCTCTTCCGGTTGGATTCAAAGATTCAAAAACCGCCATAACATTGGATTTGGACGAATTCATGGCGAAGCAGCAGATGCAAACTCAGTAGCCGCTTTGGATTCGATTCGTGATGAATGGCCGCAGATAAGAGAGGGTTATAGAGATGAGGACATATTCAACGCAGACGAGACGGGAGCTTTCTTCAAAGTGTTGCCTAACAAGACTCTCAAATTTCGTGGTGAAAAGTGTATAGGTGGGAAGCAGTCTAAAGGAAGGATTACTGTCCTCATATGCGCCAATTTATCTGGCACCGAAAAAAGAAAAATGCTCGTTATTGGAACATTTAAAAATCCGAGATGCAAGAAAAATGTAAAAACATTGCCTGTAAATTATACCTCAAATGGACGGGCTTGGATGACATCAGATATTTTTTCGAATGAGTTACGGTCCTGGGACGAGTGGCTGAGAAGGCAAAGAAGGAAGATTTTGCTAATTGTAGACAACTGCGCCGCTCACCCGAATCTCCAGAATCTGGAAAATATTAACTTGAATTTTTTTCCTCCAAACTGCACCTCTATTCTACAACCGATGGACCAAGGCGTGATCAAGTGCCTCAAATCATATTACCGAAGGTAATTTAGTAAAGTGAATTCATGTAACATAAATTTAGATTCCATTTGTGAAACATTTCTAGGCTAGTTCTGATGAAATACATCGATGCAGCTGAGGATGCTCAAAATAAGAAAATAAATTTGCTGGATGGCATAGAAATGTTAGCAAAAGCCTGGCAACAAGTATCACCAACGACCATTAGAAACTGTTTCCAGCATGCGGGACTTAAAACCGATTCATCAAACGACGAAGACGACCTTCCTTTGAGCGAATGGATTAAAAGGGTTCAAGCAAGAGAAGAGGATGAGCGTCCATTAAGCTCTTGGTTTTATGAAAATTGTAGACCTACTATAGAATTGCAAGATCTTGATTTGTTTGAGAACATTGATTCAGATGTTGTATCAACTGAAACCCCAACAGATACTGACATAGTAGAAGAAGTACAGTCAGTAGAATCAAGCCAACAAAGCGACACTGACGATGAAGCTACTGAGCAGAAAACCATCAATATAGAGGATGCAATAAATTCGATAAAAAATGTGACAAGATTTTTGGAAGCAAACGAGCTTACGGAAGATGGTATCTTAGAAGCATCTCTTTTGATTGATGGCTATCTGCAAAAGCAAAAACTAAAAGTAAAAATAAAACAATGCAAGATAACTGACTTTTTAAGACCATTACAATAACAGTTAATAGACAAACGGGACAATCCTATAAATTTTTCGAAAATTTATAATGCTTTTTGATTCAGCAGGCTATAATTTTGTATTATGAATGCATGGACTTTTTTTCTTTAATAAACGACAATTTTTGTAAATAAAAACAACTTTTTTTCATAAGTGGGCTATAACGTACTATCGGTTATAAAGTTCTACTTGTTGCGGTCCCCTCGAGGTACGTTATAACCGGGTTACACTGTATATATAATATATATATATGTATGTATATATATATATATATATATATATACATATATATATATATATATATATATATATATATATATATATATATATATATATATATACATATATATATATATATATATATATATATATATATATATATATATATATATATATATATCTATATATATATACATATATATATATATATATATATATATATATATATACATATATATTATACATATACATATATATATATATATATATATATATATATATATATATATATATATATAAATATATATAGATACATATATATATATATATATATATATATATATATATATATATATATATATATATATATATATATGACAATTTGCATCTAATCAAACGCTTTCATGGCTATGCAAATTGCCATACATGCAAAATGGAAATTGTTGCGTTTGCCGATACGATAGATGTGTGGGTAGCGGAATCGAAGTGTATTGAACTTCGATTAGGTTACCCAGACGCGCAGCGGTAATTAGGAAAGAAATGATTGCGGAATTGGATTTCCTGGGTGTGAGATGCTGGAATTGGAAGGGCAGTCAGTTTTGGACTTTGGATAAATGAGAAGGATTGCTTATGGCAATGCGTGAATTTTGAATTCGGGGAGAAAATGGGTCTGATTTTGGTGCTGAGATGGGAGGCAGTTTTTAGCGAGTTTTCGATGACGACGGGAGAAAAATAATAAAAGTCTTGATTTTGGATTCGTGAAATAAGTTTTGATATGGAAAATTCATCAATAAAAAGCCTTGATTATGATTCGGGGAGGTTTTGGAGTGAATGAAATGATCGAAAAGTTGGTAAAGGAAGTTTGAAAGTGTAGTGAAATTATAAACGAAAATGTAAAATTATTCTGGTGGGATAAGAGAGTTTAAATTGCATGCGAGTGGAGTGTGGGTGGGCTAAACAAACGGAAAAAAACTAAATTAGGTGGGGTGAATCCGGAAGCCGGTGGGATGAATCCGGAAGTGACGGTTCAAGATATATGAAAAAGAAATCTAAATAGTTTTTGAATCTGAAAAAAAATTGGTACCGAGTGGATGCAGGTTGTCGTGGACGCCGTCAAGAAATTATAGAGAAAAAAAGCTCACTTAGTGTCGGGATTTCAAAAATAATGAAAAGAGGAAGTCTGAATTAAGAACGAACGTCTGTTAATGAAAAAGTGAAACACAATCAAACATTGATCTGAATTTAATCATTACCGGGATCAGTGAAGGATGAATACAGTGCCAGGTCTCCGAAGAGAAAGTTTACCATTTCTGAAAAGTAGCCGGCTTGGATTGTTTTTGAGCAGTGCTAATATTTTAAATCAAAGTTAATTTTCGGTGCCCCTCTTCGGTTGCCGAACGCTCCGCAGCATCAATAGGGGTGATCAAATTGCACATTTTTCTTTATATTTTATTTTACTTATCTTTTCGTCATATTTGAAATTCATTTTTTTTGTATCTTATCCCAATGATATCATTAATTTAGAATCTTTCTGTTTCATTGATATAGAATCTTTGCTGGTTTTTATAGCAGTGGTTTCGAAATTCATTTATTCATTTAATCAATTCATTAAATTATTCAAACACAAAGGAGTTAGCTTGTTTTATAATATTATTTTTCATGAATTGTTGTTGTGTTTATTTTTCTTATTTCAATTAAAAACGGCCACCATGTTTTTCATTTCCAAAGATGACGTCCTCCTCTCCCATCCGTTCCTTTCGTGTTAGTGTTTATATGTAGGGTGGGTCAGCACGAGCAGAGGGTGTCCCGGAAGACCCGCGAAACGACTGAGTGCTAGTCGGCCTCAGTATGCCACCCCGGGCTATGTGCTCCTCTTCCGAAACTTAATGTCTGCAACTGCGGTGACTTCCGCGGTTGTTACTGTGCTCAGCATAAAGTCAGGACATTTTTTTTGTGGTAGGGAGGTGAATGGTATTTATGCACAGAGTGTGGGACTCCCATGCGCGACTAGACTACCCACTAAACACCTCCCCTGTCAACCTGAGAACCCAGCCTGGAACCGTTTGACACATTATTTCGGGCCAGGTCTCGTTTTGTAACGCCGTGGGGCGCCTTCAAGCTGGGGAGTCCCTTTCTAGCGGGAGGGGAGAGGGGAAGAGGAAATGCCAGAAGAGGGATCCCCCAGCCCGGCTGCTGTGAGTCCCTTTTATATTTTAGGACTGCCCGAGCATAATGTGCCACCTGGTTCCATTTGTCAACCGATTCGAGCATCACCGCAACTATATTATCCGGAGTGAGCTCTCTCGTCTCCCTGTAGAGTTCCCTTCGCAGCCTGACCCATTTTTACACGCAAAAAATGTGTGACAGGCATTGTCCTCCTCTCCTGGGCAAAACCGACAATCGGGAGACCGTGACTTACCGATCTTGTGCAGGTAAGACTGAAAACACCCGTGCCCGCTCAAAAGCTGGGTCAGATAGAAGTCAGTCTCACCATGATTTCGATTTAGCCACGGTCTCACATCCGGGATGAGGCGCGCAGTCCACCTTCCCTTCGTGCAATTCACCCAAGACTGCTGCCAATCGTTGAGCGAGCGTTGTCTCTCCTCGCGGACAACCATCTCTCTCGTATCCTTGTTTCGGCGCAGGTAAATAGCGCGGCGCTCTCTAGCAAGAAGGCCGACAGGTATCACGCCTGCAATCACTCTCACCGCCGAGTCGGACACTGTTGGATACGAAGATGCAATTCTCAGTGCTCCTCTTCTCTGTACCTGTGCCATACGTTTTCGGTATACCTCCTTGCTGAGAGCGTCGCCCCATACCTCTGCTCCGTACAGTAGCACTGACCCTACAGCACTCATCAAGAGGCGTCTTCTTGATGGGCTGGGTCCCCCTACGTTGGCCATAAGTCGACTCAGGGCCGCTATTCCCGAAGCAGCCTTCTCAGCCGTTGCCCTGATTTGCTCAGAGAAACTCATCTTCGAGTCGATCAGTAGCCCCAGGTACTTCACCGCTGGCTTTGATTCGATTTGTATATCTTCAATACTGATCATCCTTACTCTAGGGATTCTCTTTTTTGTCAAGATGACCACCTCGGTTTTCTCCAGTGCTAAACTCAGCCCGCGAGCAGTCATCCAGTCTCTCACTCGGCGCATTAGCATACCTAGCCTAAGTTGCGCTTGTTCAACGGTGCGTCCAGCGACCAGAGCCGCAACATCATCCGCATAGCCAACCAAGCGCGACTCATCTGGCATCTCAAGTCTCAGTAGCCCGTCGTAAGACACGTTCCACAGGCCCGGACCAAGGATAGATCCCTGAGCAACACCCGATGTAATTTCCATCCTTCGTTGGCCCTGTGTCGTGTCGTAGAGCAGGCTTCTGTCCTTTAGGTAGTTCCTCAAAAGCCGCATTAGATATTCTGGAACTTGAAAAGAGTTTTCCAGTGTATCCAGAATATCCACCCATCTAGCGGAGTTGAAGGTATTCCTGACGTCGAGTGTCACCAACAGGACGATCCGTCGCTTGGTGCGACTATATGCCTCTGCTTTTTGGACCACGTTCACCACCTCTGCAATCGCATCAATGGTAGAACGTCCTGCTCTAAAGCCGTACTGCCGAGGAGATAGGTCCCCAGCAGCACGAATCGCGTCAGTGAGTCTTCCCTTGATGAGTTTCTCTAGCACTTTCCCAGCCGTGTCTAGCATGCATAACGGGCGGTATGCCGACGGCGATCCGGGATTTCCCTTCCCCTTGCTGATCAGCACGAGCCTCGCCACCTTCCATCGTAACGGGGAAACCCCGTCCCGTAGGCAAGCGTTGAATGTGCTGAGCAGCAAGTCAGGACAATGGTGATAGACGAGCCGCAACACCTCAGCTGGAACACCATCTGGACCTGGAGCCTCCCTCGCTTTCAGGGAGAGGACTGCCTCCTCCAGTTCCAGCTGTGTGAAGAGTGGGCACTCTACTGCTGTTGCGCCATGGACAGCGTCAACACGGACGGGATAGGCGGGGAAGAGTCCCCGCACTATCGCGTCCATCTTTTCCGCGTCATGTATACAAGGCTTCCGTAGGGCACCAAGTCTCCCCATGATCAGCTTGTAGCCAAGGCCCCACGGATCCTTGTTCACATTGTCCACTAGGTCTTGCCAGCAGCGAGCCTTGCTACTGTTGATCAGTTTGCGAAGGCATTTCCTGGCCGAAGTATATGCTGCTGCGCAGCTGCTGACCTCGTCACGGTTCCGCGCCCGTTGAGCCGCACGTCGAAGCTTGTGACACTCCCTTCGCTTTTCAGCGATTTCAGTAGACCACCAGTGCACTGAGGGCTTGCCGTGCCGGGGTCTTCGACGGAGCATAGAAGCGCAGCAAGCAGTCGTAATGATGCTCATAGTAGAGTTCACCACGTCTTGAACCGCCCGTTCTTCCGTCCCCTCCGAAGCACCCTGCAGCGGCTCACCTGCTGTGAGAACCTTGACGAACCTCTCGACATCCATTCTTCCGTACCCTCTGGATCTCCCTGCAGCGGTGCACCTGCTGTGATATCCTCGACAAAACTCTTGGCGTCCCTTCTCCTGATGTTCCATCCAGTTGTAGAAAGCGGAGAGCACGGACGTCGGGAGACAACATCGCTTATCTCAAGCAGAATGCACTGATGGTCACTGGCTGAGTAGTTCTCTCATACTTTCCAGTTGTGTATCCTCCATACTAAGGACTCCGAGGCGAATGTCACGTTCGGTATGGTTCCCTCACAGCCAATATGGTGGAAAGTCGGCGTATTTCCGGAGTTTAGTACGACGATGGCCGTCCTGGCCGCCATTTCCAGGATTCGTTTTCCCCGCGGATCCGTCTGAGGCATGCCCCACTCGATTGCTTTAGCGTTGAAGTCGCCCCAAACGAGCACTTTGCCCTCTGCGTTCGAGACAGCGCCCTCCGAAGCATCAAGCTTGGCTTGGAAAGATGATATCGACTCGCTAAGCGTTAGGTACACACTAAAGAAGGTGATCCCTGAGCATCGAACCCACACGAAACCATCCCCCCGTCCACAACTCTCCGCCTGAAAGTCACTGCTCCGAGGCCAGATAGCGGCAGTATCAGTTTCATCAGAGTACCATGATGCAGGACTTTTATTATGGTGTTGCTCACTCAGCCGCAAGAAGTCGGCTTTCATGTCCCTCGCAAACTGCTCAAGCAGATTTTGGGCGGTTGTTGTGGTGTAGGTTCAGCTGCAGGATGCGGGTCACCGAAGCTCTGATTTGGCCTTGGCTAGGGCTTCCTGGAACACCCGGCATTTTCCTGATCCCAAGACGTGTCCGAAATCAGGTTTTGTATCAGCATCCTTGCAAAGAATACAGTGTGCCTCCTTCGTACACTCTTTTCTTTTATGTCCCATTTCACCGCATTTGTAACATAGGGAACTCCTATCGGATCCTTTGCATACTTGTGTGGTGTGACCATAACCAAGGCATTTGAAACATTGAAGAGGCGTTGCTCTTTGCCGTATCCTACAGACAACCCACCCTATTCGTACTTTGCCCTTGTTCAGGAATTGTTCGGCGACCTTTTCGGCCAAGTCAACTATGGCCATGCGTTGTCCCCTGTTGTTTTATGGTGTCAGTCTCGCTTTGATCCTTCCCACGCTAGGGATTTCCCTTTTGATGGCCTCTTCTACCTCAGCCAGATCCGTCACGCAGTCTATGTCTCGTATTTCGATCGTTGCCATCGGCTCGAGCGGGGCTATAGTTGCGCTTTTGCCGAGGACTTTCTTTACTGCGTCACAGAATGCATCTTTGTTACCGGCCCCCGCTCCGAATTCGACCAGTATGTGGCCCGACCGCGTTGGTCGTACTACTTTAATGGTAGTATTGGTGTCTTCGGTCCTTACGTTTCCCCTGATGTCCCGCAGTACTTCCGCGTAGGATCGGCCATCTTGGGGCTTTACAAGCAGTGCCTGCTGCCGGGGTCTTCGTCGGGGCTTCTGCCTCTCCTGCTTGCATCAGGTCCTTTTTCTAATTGGGCGTCCGTACGAACTTTACTTTCTGGCTTTTTTGAAGGAGTTTCTTTGCAGCTTTCTTCGCTCCTTTTGTAAGCACTGTCTGGAACCCCTGATCTAGTGCTCCACGCCCTTCAAGTGCCTCTTCCTTCTTCTTTTTTCCCGATCTCCTTCAATTGGGCTAGACGCCATTCTTTTATTGACATTTGATGGTGGAGCTATCTGCGTGTCGCCTTTAGATTTCGCCCCAAGCGCCTCCTTAGTCCTTACTTCATCTTCGGCCCTTAACCAGCTTCTCCGATAGTGGCCTATGCGATCTAGGAGCTCCCCTAGTTCAAGGAGCCCTTCCTTTGCTGCTTTGCTGGTTATTGGGAGTCGCATGCAGCTTGTATTCTTTTCACAATATCTCCCGCTTTTCGGAGTAGTCTTTCTTCTTTGTATCGCTGGGCCGCAATTGTACCTTGCAACCATCCTTGGGAGAGGTTATCGCGTTCCGTTTCTGAGTGCAGTACTTCCGCCACATTTTCAACTTTGGCGGTGCATTCACGCGGTGTCGTGGCGTAATCTCCTCGTTGGCTTCTGGATTTTTCGTTGCAATGTTTGGATTTGCGACCCTTGCATTGGTCGCTTCGGTAACGATCGCAGCAGAGACAATCGAATTTCCGGTGCTCTTTATATTATCTCCCACCGCTCGAACACCTGAAGCGTCCTGCAGAATTCTCCGTTTCACCTTAATAGGACGCTCGGGCGTTCGCATCCTTTTTGTACTGTCCCCGAAAGCCGCAGGAATCTCAGTCTGTATTCTCCGTTTTTCGTCCGTCTCCACTGTCGTTGTGTAAGTCTTCGTTTTTGTCGTTGTTAGTACCGCTCGCGATGTACTGTTGACATCGTGGCTGCAACCGCTGGTTGCGTCATCGTTATTATTTTTTGTTTCTTTTTCTGGGTATTTGTGGTCTTTTGATTTTTTTTGCTCCAGTTTTGTTGGGTCCCCCCTCGGAGCCGCTATCTCCGTTCTTGTGTGTAGTCGCCTTTTTGGTCCCATGGCTATCTTTGCAGAGCAGGGAGGCCATGCGAGGGTTGGCACAAGCCCTTATGGAGACAAGTGCTCAGAGCCAGACCAGCGCTAATCGGGAGTCCGTCTCCACTGAACCTACACCACCAACCCAATGGTGCGAACATCGAACGTACTCCGAGGCCTGCCAAGGTTTTACCGGGACGGAGACGGTATGAGAGTTGAATTAGAGCCGTTCACACACGAGTTTCACCTCGGCGCTACTGTGCAAAGCAACTAGGTCCAAGCCATCACATCCACCAGCCCAAAGCGTCATTTCCAGTTCGTTGTCCAAAGCGTAGTCCAGATCCAATCAGAGTCGTTACCTGTCATCCCAGGAGAGAGCCTCACGGCGCCCCCCATATTCTCGGGTCCGTGGGGCGGCGCTCCCCAAAGAATGCTAGCCTCCAAGAGTGCTCTTGTTGACCGGCATTCTCCCTGCGGGAATTTCCTCGGGTACGTGGGGGCGGAACTCCCCAAAGAATGCTAGCCTCCAAGAGTGCTCTTGTCGACCGGCATTCCCCCTGCGGACCAAAGTCAGGATATTAGTGATAGACAAACTGCAACACCTCAGCTCGAACACCATCTGGAACTGGAGCCTTCCTAGCTTTCAACGAAAGGACTACCTCTTCCAGTTCCAACTGTTTGAAGAGTGGACACTCGGCTGCTGTTTCACCATGGACATCATCAACACGGACGGGATGGGCGGCAAGAGTGCCCGGACTATCTCGTCGATCTTTTCCGCATCATGTATACAAGGTTTCCGTAGGGCACCAAGCTTCCACATAACTAGCTTGTGGCCAAGGCCCCACGGATCCTTGTTCACATTGTCCACTAGGTCTTGCCAGCAGCGAGCCTTGCTGTTGTTGATCAATTTGCAAAAGCATTTCCTGCCGACTTATATGCTGCTGCGTGGTTGCTTGCCTCGTCACGGTGCCGTGCTCGTAGAAGCTCACGCCGAAGCTTGTGACATTCCCTCCGTTTTTCAGCGATTTCAGTTGACCACCAGTGCTCTGGGGGCTTGCCGTGTCGGGGTTTTCGACGGGGCATAGAAGCATTGCAAGCAGTCGTGATGATGCTCATAGTTAAGTTCACCACATCTTGAGCTGCCAGTTCTTCCGTACCCTCTGGATCTCCCTGCAGCGGTGCACCTGCTGTGATATCCTCGACGAAACTCTTGGCGTCCCTTCTCCTGATGTTCCATCCAGTTGTAGAAAGCGGAGAGCACGGACGTCGGGAGACAACATCGCTTATCTCAAGCAGAATGCACTGATGATCACTGGCTGAGTAGTCCCCTAATACTCTCCAGTTGTGTATCCTCCGTACTAAAGACTCTGAGGAAAATGTCACGTCCGGTATGGTTCGTTCACAGCCAATACGGAGAAAAGTCGGCGTATTTCCGGAGTTTAGTATGACGAGCGCCGTCCTGGCCGCGATTTCTAGGATTCGTTTTCCTCGCAGATCTGTTTGAGGTTTGCCCCATTCGATTGCTTTCGCGTTGAAGTCTCCCCCTACGAGCACGCTCCTGTCTGCGTTCGAGACAGCGCCCTCCAAATTATTAAGCTTGGCTTAGAAAGATGATATCGATTCGTTCGGCGTTAGGTACACACTAAAGAAGGTGGTCCTTGAGCACCGAACCCACACAAAACCATCCCCATGTCCACAACTCTCCGCCTGGAAATCACTATTTCGAACCCAGATCGCGGCAGTACCAGTTTCATCAGGATACGATGATGCAGGACTTTTATCATGATGTTGCTCACTCAGCAGCAAGAAGTCGGATTTTGGGTGGTTGAACTGCGGTTTAGCTGCAGGATGTGGGTCATCGAAGCTCTAATTTTGCGTTGGCTAGGGCTTCCTGGAAAACCCGGCATTTTCCTAACCCCAAGATGTGTCCAAAATCATTTCTTGGATCAGCTTCCTTGCAAAGAATACAGTGTGCCTCCTTCGTATACTCTTTTCTTTTACGTCCTATTTCACCGCATTTGTAACATAGGGAACTCCTATCGGGTCCTTTGCATACTTGAGCGGTGTGACCATAGCCTAGGCATTTGGAACATTGAAGAGGCGTTGCTTTTTGCTGTATCCTAGAGACAATCTACCCTATTTGTACTTTGCCTTTGTTGTTGTTTCGGTCAAGTCAACTATAGCCATGCGTTGTCCCCTATGGTTTTCTAGTGTCAGCCTCGCCTTGAATCCTTCCGCGCCCATCAAGTGCCTCTTCCTTCTTTTATCCCAATCTCCTTCGATTGGGTTGGACGGCATTCTTTTATTAATTTTTAATGGGGGAGCTGTCTGCACGTGCCCTCTAGATTTCGCCCCAGCGCTTCTTTGGCCTTTTGCTTTTCTTCGGCCTTCTGATCCTCTTCGGCCTTTGACCAGCTCCTCCGATAATGCTCTATGTGGTCTAGGAGCTCCTCTAGTTCAAGAAGCCCAATCCTTACTGCTTTGGTGATTTTTGGCGAGTCGCGTGCAGATTGTATTCTTTTTAGAACAACTCCCGCTTTTTGGAATAGCCTTTCTTCTTCGTGTCGCTGGGCGGCAATCGTACTTTATGGCAATCGTACTTTGCGGCCATCATCCTTGGGAGAGGTTATCAGTTTCTTTTTCCGAATACAGTACTTCCGACACCTTTTCGACGTTGGCAATGAAGTCACACATCGTCGCTTTATTTGTCTGGTCACTCGTTTCTTTTCCTGCCGTAATCTCCTCGTTGAGTTTAGAATGGTTCTTTACTAATTCGGGATTTACGAACCTAGTTACAATCTCTTCGGTAGCGATTGCAGCAATGGCCATCGAATTCTCGAGTTTCCTTATATTTTCGTCCACTGCTTGAACATCTAGCGCATCCTGCAGAGTTTACCGCTTTTTCTTCATAGGACGCTCTGGCGTTCGCATCCTTTTTTTGGTGCGCCCGAACGCCGCAGGAATCTCAATGTGGACCAGACTGTCTGTTAATCTCCGTTTTTCGTCCGTCTTCACTTTGTATTAATCGTCGTTTTTGTCGTCGTTAGTACCGCTCCTGATGTGCTGTTAACATCGTGGCTACAGCCGCTGGTTGCGTCATCGTTATTGTTATTTTTGTTTTCTTTTTTTAAGTTTTTTAAATCTTTTTTTTTAAGGGTTTTTGGTTGCTCCATTTTTATTGGGTTCCCTATCGTAGCCGCTATCTCCGTTCGAGTGTGTAGTCGCCTTTTTGGTTCCATGGTTATCTTTGCAGAGCAGGGAGGCCATGGGAGGCGGAACTCCCCAAGGGATGCTATCCTCCAAGAGTATTCTTGTCAGGCAGCATTCTTTTATTAACGCATTACCCGATCGGGAGCTATAACAAGCTGCGCGGTTAGCGGAAAAGCGAACGGTGGAGGACGCGTTAGCATATAGCTTGAACTTCTGGGCGGCCAAAAATGCTACACGAAGCACAGCACTGGTTTGTGAAATTGTAGCAGAGAAGTGCTGATACGAACGCATAGAGTCAGTAGAGAGACGCAAATGATTGAAATGCCGAGATGCTGGAATTGTGGTGAGCGAGGTCTTCTACAACGGGATTGTAGACAGCGGGGAAAGCCCAGCTATTGCCCCTCCTGAGCGGCTACAAGAAGATCGAGACCAAGTGCAGAGCCTGAAAGCACTGCTCCTCAGATGCAGGGGTTGGGAAACTTGTAAAAGCCGACCTTGTGAGGAAGAAGTTGGCTAAAAGGATCGACGTCCCCAGAACCACTTTCATCGTATGCAGACTGCATCGTAAAGAGGCAGACTTATGTCTGCGCAGAAAAGTTGACGGAGAACACTGCACACTAACCATCGACACCGGTGCAACATGATCAATTATACGACCTGATCTAGTCAGACAACATCTTATTCATAAGGGCAGGATTTTCTCACTACGAGCAGCTACGGTAGAAACTGCACCTGTCCACGGTGAGATCAACTTTCAGGTGCAATTGGGAGACCTTGCATTCCAACATCAGTTTCTGGTCGCTAACATAGTGTACAACTGCATCCTTGGAATGGACGTCTTGCAACAACACGGAATTAAGTTGGAGTTGTACAGGCGACTGTTAAAATGGCGCAACGTTGAGATTCTAATGGAAGACGCTAGCGATAATACCACTGGGTTGAACGTGATTATACCTGCCGACACTGATGTGCCGAAATCGTCTGAAAGCATCTTATGGGCAAAAATTGAAGGTGGTTATAGAAATAATCGGTCTTTTTTGATTGAGCCAACCAAGGTGCCGGCACTGCACAATTTGGTTCTAGGAAGGAGCCTAGTCACAGCCAATAAGAACGATTGTGTGCCGGTGAGAGTTCTTAACACCATCGACTTCAACACAAATATGAAAGCTGGAGAAGTCATCGGGAGCTGCCAGCTGCTGAGCTGAATCCAATGTAACATCTTTGGAAGCTCCAAATAGCCATCATTCGGAGAGGAAACAAGCGACGTACAAAACAAGCGAGCTGGTATCTGCGATATTAAAACAAACGAAACTACCTACCCAAACAAGCCTGAGACCTAGTCATTAAGTACGACGACGTTTTCTCAACAGGCCAGGAAGACCAAGGGCGAACCAGTATGGTAACACATGTCATAAACACTCAGGATGCTAAGTCGATTCGGCTGGCAACAAGGCAAATTCTTTAGCTGAACAGGAGGAAGCGAGCGCACTGCTTTCAGACATGGAGAAACAAGGGATCATTGGACCGTCCGCTAGCCCTTAGACCTCACCAGTCGTGCTAGTCAAGAAAAAGGATGGAACTACCCGCTTTTGTGTTGACTATAGACAGCCCAACGACGGGCACATCCTATCGTTCGAAGGAATCAAAACCAATCTGGAGAAGATAGAAGCAGTGCGAAATTGGCCGACACCGAGTAACAAACGCCAGCTACGGAGTTTCTCTGGACTGGTGACATATCGCAGATTTGTCAAAGGTTTCGCCAAAATCGCATCGGCTGACGGAAGAAAATCGTCCTTGCATCTGGGATGCGCAACGTCAAGAATCTTTCGAGGCCTTGAAGCAGAAGCTTTGTGAGGCCCCAGTTTTGGCCAACCCTAAACCGGGGAACCTATTTGTAGTGAACACCGACGCATGTAATACGGTCATAGGAGCCGTTCTTTCACAGCAAGTCGATGGTGAAGAAAGTGTTCTCGCCTACTACAGTCGAGTTCTATCAAAGAGCGAAAGGAATTATTGCGTAACCAGGAAGGAGCTTTTGGCTATTATCGACGCAACCAAACAGTTCCACAAGTACTTGTATGGGTAAAAATTTGTGCTTCGCACAGACCACGCTTCGCTTAGATGGTTACTTCAATTCAAAAATCCCGAAGGGCAAGTCGCCTGGTGGATCGAGCAGTTACAGTCTTATGATTATGAAAAAGTGCACCGGAAAGGAAGTGTCCATGGAAATGCTGACGCTCTATCTCGTCGCCCATATCCCCCTAACTGCAAACACTGCCGAAAAATCGAAGAAAAGGACACAAGTTTAGAAGCCCGACTGTTAACGGCCGAGATCGACGAAGGTTGGTCACCGGAGGGGATTCGAAATGCCCAGTTAGCCGATGAGAATCTTGGGCCATTGCTGCAATGAAAAGAAGCTACGATCCGCCTGGAATGGAAGGATATATCAGCCCACGGTCCTGTTTTAAAGAGCTATTGGGCTCAATGGAGCTCTCTTCATGTGAAAAACGGTGCATTCAACCGGAAATGGGAAACAGCTGATGGCAGTGGATGCAAGTTATACTGCGCCGCAGCCAGATAAAGGATGTCGTCAAGGAAATGCATGAAGGAACGTCAGGAGGCCACTTGGGTATGAACAGAACTCCGGCAAAAGTACGTGATCGCGTCTTTTGGCTCCATGCACGCGTAGATCCAGAGGACTGGTGTCGAAAATGCACAAATTGCGCTTCAGTTAAAGGGCCACAGTGAAAACTAGCGGTCAATTGAAGACCTACAACGTGGGGATACCATTCGCAAAAATTGCGGTGGATATCGGGACACTGCCCCGAGTCTGATTGGGGAAATCGTTACACTTTAGTCGTGGTAGATTACTTCAGTAAGTGGCCGGAGGCTTATCCCATCCCGAATCAGGAGGCGACCACCGTAGCCGAACAGATCGTGCTAGACTGGGTAAGCAGATATGGCATGCTTCGCGAGCTACATTCGCATCAAGGCCGAAATTTCGAGTCGCAAGTTTTTGCTGAAATGTGTGAGCTGCTGGGAATACGGAAAACAAGAACGACACCGCTACATCCCCAACCCGACGAAATGGTTGAAAGATTTAACGATACACTCAATAAGCATCTGACGAAGATGGTCGACGAGAATCAATGAGACTGGGACCGACATATCCGCTTATTTTTGATGGCGTACATGGCTGCAGAGCATGCGTCAACAGGTGAAGCGCCAGTCAAAGGGGTGTTTGGAAGGAACATTCGTTTGCCAGCAGTCGTGAGGTTCGGCATCTCGCCAGAACAACCCCAATCCATTTTCGAGTATGCAAGGGACTTAAGACAATCCATTTCCGAGTATGTAAGTGACTTAAGACATCGACTGGAAAACGTGCATCGGAAAGTACGGAAGAATATCAAATCAGCCGCTGACCGAATAAAGACCAAGTACGATCTAAGGGCTAACTCATCGGGATTCCAACAAAACTATTTGGTGCGGAACGACGAAAAGGTAGGTTTCTGAAGCTACAGTCAAATAGGGAGAGGCCATACCGAATCATAAAGCGAATCAATGACGTCGTGTACCGTATACACGGGAGTCCAGAAAACCAAGAGCAAAAAAGAAAATTGTGTACCAGGATAGCCTCGCCCCCTATTGTGCAAATGAGGCTGCAGTGCAAGATGAAGAGACATTTTTCGGGGCGAAAAGAACTGTGGAGGGGGTAGTGTGAAGTGTTTGGATAACATCGCGCTGGACTGTTATTGCAAGCCAGGACGTAAACAAAAACAGATAATCCATAATGGAATGAATGATCTGACGTTTCTAGAAATTATCAACACACCAAAGACATGCGTGTAGATCAATCTAGAGAAGTACTCACTGCCGTATACAGTCTGTTAAGTAAGAGCGTGTCCAGCATAGCTTGCGATCGGTAAGTGATATCGACTTCAAATTTTTTTTGATCGGTAAAGAGAAAGAACCTCTGTCTTTGGCGCTTTGAAACAAAAATTTCAGTCGAAGTCAATCTTCCGTCGGGAAAACACTAAAATCGCGATGAGTGCCATTTACGCAAAGCGTTTCCCTTGCACACACCCTAAAGGACCAAAAAAGAACTATGTAGTGGCGGCTAAATACATTAGAAAGTCTGTATCATTTGTCAAGAAGTGAGTTCAATGATTTAAAGAGTCAAAAAGCGTCGATGACCTCCCAAATCGTGGTTCGGTAGGAAAAGTGACCAAAAAGTACGAAAAGCGAATCATGGTTTTGTTTTCGCGCAATCCTGGCTTGTCCTTACGCCAAGGACAAGCGAAATTGAAGCAAAAAGGTCACGAGTTATCACACGTTGCCATTCGGGAACATCTGTGCACAAACAATGTAAGAAGATAATGATTCCAAACACCAGAGTCGGCTGTGTACTGAATGGAAACGAGGAAAATGCATTGTGACACTTGATTGGCCTTCGCAATCGCCTGATGCAAATCCTATCGAAAACGTCTGGGCCTACATCAACCAGAAGCTCCGTGAAAAACGTGTTTATACTTTGAAGCAGCTCTCCCGACGAATTCGACTCATTTGGAAGGCGCTTCCCCTCGAATACTCCGACAATTTAGTGGAAAGTATGCCTCGGAGATGCCAAGCAATAATTGATGCTGGTGGTGATTGGACTCACTATTAAACTGAAAGCGCGTTACCTCAAAATGCATTTGATGTATGTATAAGTCAAAAACTGTTGTTAAATAATCTATTTCAAAATAATGCTGGACACGCTGTTACTTAACAGACTGTATATGAGACGGGTGAGTAAAGTAGCGGAGTTGTGATAATCTAACGGTGATACCAGGACGGTGGCGATAGAAAGTAGTGAACGCGAGTATAATTTTGTGGAAATGATGGCGGCAATTTATTTTTCAATTGGTGGAAATAAATAGACTTAGTGCATTCTATCTAAACAGTGTATTTTCACTTGAAAGTAAGGACAGCGCACCTGAGCAAAGCGCGACAATGTTATTGAAAAATCATGTGTTTTGTGTCGGGACTCCTTTGAAAATAATTAGTCAAACAAGTTAAAAGCAATTTTTCTCAATAAAAAATAATTAGTTAAAATAACAAATTTTCTATTTTTTTCTTCGACTTAATTATATTAACACACGACCTCTCCGCAGCACTTTCAAGCGCAGACTACTAACACAAGACTGGCCGCGCAAAATTATAGAAATTTAACGCCAAACAAAATGAAACATAATTGCTGCAAACTATATCATCCATTCATGCAAAAAGTGCACACGCACGCACGGACGATCCCACGATTTGAGCTGACCGTGCGTACATGAGCACTCATCATATGCAGCCACAGCGCGATACGATCATAGCATCATTTGCAATGTGCAATGTTCGCACAATGCAAATGATACCATGCAATGTATGCACATGTGGACGTTGTAGACATGATGTGTGGCCATGAAGTCGATACGGGCAATGAAATGCTCGTATCGGTTTCATGGCAATTCGTGACGCGATACTGATCTGCAGCAAATATTATTGCAATAAAAATTGCAAATATAAATTTTGAATTCAACATCCACCCCCTCACCCCCGTTGGACGCTCAGTTCCAACTCCTCCAGTGTGTGTGGTCAGCTTTGACGTCGGGGAAGCAGTATAAGTTTCCTGGGGCGTGATTGGCACCGTCCATCTCTTGATCTGCATCAGAGGTAGATGATGAGCCCGGCAAGCGCAATCAGGCTCAGATATCCGACGGTATATTGGTGTATGTCGTGAGCATCAATAGGGTTGTCCCAGGACAAATCTTGGGCTTGTAGTTGACTTCGCAGGGCGTCGATTACTGTGAAATGCGTCTTGAATTGTGCAGGATGGTTGCGGAATGATGTGTAGATTGGGTTGGTGTCTTCCATGTGGTAATGTGCTCTCGAGTGCTACGTTTGTATGGCGCTCTCATGGAGACGATAACCCCAAATTGCCACTGCATCAGATTTGAGGGTGCAATCTGGCGCCAGCTGCAGAACCCCAGACGCAATTCGTGAAGGCATAAATCCACTCGTTTGAATGCGGAATGTTGGTCCAGGAAAAGGTTGCAGGCAACTCAACCAGATGACACTTGGCAGCGGACGGCATTCCTTTCAACAACGTCACCTCACACGTGCTCATGTTGGCCTCCTTGTGGTACAGTGGATGAGACTGTCGGCAGATGTGGGTGTCCGGCTCCATCCAGCTACGAGCCGAATACTCCGCTTCGCTCAATAGATAGTATAGATCGCAATGTGGGCTGATGATGAGATATGGCGAGGTAGGCAGTATAGCAATGAGGCACTCGATACAGTTCAAATGTTGATGCACCAACGAGCGGAATCCTTAGTTCAAACATGATTTTAATAATTTCGTTCTTAGGGATGTAATTGAAGCACAATTCTAGTAACCGATTAGTCTATATATTTACATCTATATACAGTATTACATTAATTTAATTATCAAAACGTGGTTCGGTTGATTTGATCTCGTTGGGAAGAAAGCGAATCGATGACTAACTTCTCAGCGATCATCAGCAGAATCTCCGACTCACTGCGACGTTACCATATTTTTTACATCCTCCGGCCGGGCTTGATTCGTTCCAGGTATTTCCAATGGATAAAGGTGTTGGATAGGTCTCCGTATAACGCCTTTTGATAACTGTAGCTCGCATGACCTTTAGAGCGTTTTTTACGCTCCTGATTAGGCGTTCCCAGAAGCCGCCCCACCATGGTGCTCTTTCGGCGATGAATCTCCACTTAATCCCTCTCTGATTCATAAAATCTTGAAGATTTGTGGAATATATAAATTTTCCCAAGGTTGCAAGTTCAAGAGCCGCTCGTTTGTAGGATTTTGCATTATCCGACATTATAATACTCGGAGGTCCTCTACGTGCTATAAAACGCCGAAGAGCAGATAAACAGCTTTTAGTCGAAAGATCCAATGTCATCTCCAGATGTATTGCTCTTATTTCAGCACATGTGAAAATCATGTAGTATACCTTTTGCCGCTCCTCTCCTCTAGGTATAATGTACAGTGGACCCGCAAAGTCTACCCCCGTGGTATTAAAGGGTCTTGTAGCGTTTATTCTTTCATATGCTAGCGGAGCCGTTGGTTGAGTTAGAGCTTTGCTGAAAAACCGTTTGCAAACAATACAGCTTCGTATAACCGACTTTACTAGCTGCCGACCTCTGGGGATCCAATAGCGTTTTCGCAGCAATGTCAGAACTGTCTCAGTACTTCCATGAAATGAATCCTTGTGAAGCCACTGAATTATTAATTTGCTTAAATGTGCTGATTTTGGCAGGATTATAGGGTGGCTGGCACATTCATCACCGTCCATGAGTTGCAATCTTCCACCAATTCGAAGAATGCCTTCCTTTAGTATCGGTGAAAGAGTTCGAAGCTCAGACGAGGAAGGAATAGGATTACCTCGCTGTAAATTTATTATTTCTGCATTATAAAATTCTATTTGCGTGACTTTAGTCCAATATTCTTCGGCATATTTATAATCCGCTGCGGATATGTACTCGTTGTCGACCTTCTGTCGTTGTAGTTTACGAATGAATTTTAGTGATAGCGATGTGACTCGTATTAATTTACCATACTCGTTGAATTTAAAAATTAAAAATATTCGTCCGTTTGCATTAATTACGTGAATTTCGTTTTCGGCAACCTGTGCTGATAAAGATAAAATCGCTGTTAATTCTTCGTCATTATCATTTTCAATAGGCCAATTGAAAGCAGCCTCTCGTAGCCAAGAGGAGCCCCATCTCCATTTTTCAGACCATATAAGCTCGTCAGCATCTATACTTCTTGTTAGGAGATCTGCTAGGTTATCTTTACTGCTACAATGCTTAAACGAAACACCCTTTGTAATCGCGTTGATTTCCTTAACACGTTGTGAAACATATGGTTCATCGATCAGAATCACCAGCTATCCAGTACAAGGCGATCTTTGAGTCAGACCAAATGTAAACCGAATCTACTTCCAAGTGCAATAGTTTAATTAAGAATTTACTTAGCCTTGCAGCCATTAAAGCAGCTGTCAACTCCAACTTAGGTAGCGTTCACTCCCTTTCACCAGTTTCCTTGAATGGTGCTATCCAATTTTTCGCACAGATCAATTCGGTGTGCGTACATGCTTCGTTGTAAGTAGTACGTAGGTAAGCTACACATCCATATGCTTGTAGGCTAGCGTCCGCATATACGTGAAGTTGAATTGTAGTTGGGCTAGGTTTCAGAAAAATACATATTGATACGCTAAAGACGTCTAACTTCCGTAAGCCTTTGCAGCATTTATTCCATTCCTGCTGTAATTCCTCCGGAATAATATCATCCCAATCATATTTCTTTCGCCATAAATTCTGCAATAAGATTTTCAGTTTCACCACAAACGGACCTAGAAAACCTATAGGATCATAAATTCTCGATAATGTTTGAAGAATACTTCTCTTAGTAGGCTCTCGTTCCGACCCAATAAAATCAAGCACTGGCTTTAAATCCACAGCAATGTCATCAGAGTTTGGAAACCAATTAACTCCAAGTACCTTCTGTACGATTGGTGTGACGTCTTCTGTTTGATTGAATAATCGATTCATTTTCGTAGATTCATGTTTGCCTTTTTCATTATAATCATTGCTTCTTTATAAAGACGCCTAGCGGTATCGATGTCGTTCAAACTTACGACTAAATTATCGACATAGAAACATTTAGAAAGAATACTTGCGCTTTCCGGATACTCTTTTACGTTTTCTTTAAAATGCTTTTGAAGCGTAACGGCTCCACAAGCCATATAAAACGGTGAGCATCACGATCTTCTTCTGCTAAAGGTATCTGCAGGAAAGCTTTCTCTATGTCAGCCACAAGCGCAATAATGCCAATTCGAAATCTCAATAGAACCTCTAACAGATTTGGTGAAAGATTATCTCCTAATAGCAAACAATCGTTTAGCGAAAGTTTACCGGGTGAATGAGATGAAGCATCGAAGACAATACGAAGCTTCGTTGTCTCCTTATCAAGGCGATAAACCGGTTGATGTGGCATGTAATATTTAATGTTTGATGTTGCGTTTGTTACATGCTCTACTATACCAGCTGTGATCATTTGTCTCATTGCTTCATCATATTCGCGCAATCTCGTTGGATCTTGTTGTAGTTTTCGCAATAAATATTGCAGCCGCGACATTGCATTTGATCGATTGTCATCAAGAATCTCGTTGATGTGTTTCCAGGGTAATTTCACCTCGTACCCTTTTTCCTTCTTAATGACTGAATGTTGCGAGAAATCTGCTGCAAAATTAACATTCTTATCGAGGTCTGCTTCAATTCCTAGCACTTCCAGACTCAAAATTTTTCGTATTTCGCAATCGCTGTGATCTTCAACAAGCAAATTAGTTACGACGGAGTTCATTTGACTAACATTTTTGTAGGGTCCCTGTAATGTCCACCCTAATTTAGTATTAATCGCTACAAGATTCTTTGATAGACGCTTTGTTTGATCAGTAACAAAATGCCAATAATTATCTGCTCCAATCAACACAGCTATTCCATTCTCCAACTCTATGTCTTCTCTGGTAGCATCGGCTAATTGCATTTCCTGTAATTTGTCACATATTTTAGATGAGGGAGCTGGCATCATATCCATATTTCAAGAGCCTCTAAATCATATCGTTTACGATTGTATTGGTTCTCCAACCAAAATCTAATACGTCTATAGTTCTTTTTCGGCAAACTTTTCGTCGCACCAAATGGAGTCACAATTATATTTTGTGTTCCAATTATGGGTAAATTTAATTTTCTCACGATATCCTCCCTTACAAATGTTGTTTGGCTACCCCCATCTAATACAATGCGCACAAAGGTTTTCTTGTTATTTACAGGAGAAGACAAAAACACACAAGCCGTTTGTATGAAAACTGCTGAGCCTTGATTTAGTGCATATAAATTAATGACGTTGGTTCGTTTCATTTCATCACCTCTTTCTGTTTTCGTTGATTCATCACCTGCGTTGTTTTCTTTGTAGCAGGGATCACACATGGAAGAAGCGTGACAACCTTTGCATTTATTGCACTTTACTCCCTTTTGTGAACATTTTGGTTATAAGTTCTTTCAAGCTGACAGTTCCGGCTGAACTTTCGAGCCTACTCAGTTCCGACTTTTGGCCAAAGGGCACACTTATTAAAACATTCGATACAATGCAGCCCAAGCGGCGATTTCGTCCCGATAAAGGTTCCAAACCGCCTCAACAACCTTCAAGGATCATCTAACTCTGAAAGTAATTCTTCATTTCCTAACCGTTCATTTATTTCTATTTACTATCAGAATGTTCGTGGCTTGAGAACCAAACTTGAGGACTTACTACTCGTATCCCAATTAACTAACGATTCAGTTATGTGTTTAACTGAAACGTGGTTAAATGAGAATATTTCAATCGCAGAAATATTACCTGACTATTTAGTTTACCGTTGCGACCGTGACCTTAACGTCACTAATAAATCTGATGGTGGGGGAGTCTTGGTTGCAGTCTGCAAATCCCTCAATAGTTCACTTTGTGCTGACTTCAAATTTGCTCGTGCTGTTGAGTGTGTAATTGTGAAACTCCTTTTTCCTCATAACTCCCCGTAATTAATTTCTTCGGTGTATATTCCTTGTAATTCTCCCTTAACGGTGTACGAAGCCTTCTTCGATGAACTCTCTGCCTATCTTCTTGCTCGTCATCCACATTCCAAAATTATAATTTGTGGGGACTTCAATCTACCGGCCGTGGAATGGGACCACTTAACAACACCTGGTATTTCCTCAACAAATAATCCTTCTTTGTTACTTTCTTCCTTTCTTTCCCTTTGTTCTTTTTCACAGTTTAATCATATCCGTAACCCTAATGGTCGTTTTCTGGACCTTGTCATGTCAAATTTTCAAACTAGGTGTCTATCTATAGCTCCCGTTTTACATCCTTATGTTCAACCTGATCTCCATCATCCACCTTTGTCTCTAGCACTATCCGTTGATACCCTTAAACCCCAGAGAACTGCCTCAGTTTGTCGTTACAATTTCTTTAAAGCAAATTATGAGGCAATTAAAACCAATCTGGACTCGGTCAACTGGTGTACCTTCTTCACTCGTCTTGATTGCGATAGTTCCTTGAACAAATTCTATGATTACCTGAATAATCTGATTGCTCTCTACACTCCGCTCCAAGCTCCTCGGAATGCGAAAATGAAGCTTTGGCTTACCCGAAGTGTTCTTCGCGCCTTAAGAGCCAACGATAAGGGGCATAGGCACTATAAATTGACCGGAAGTAATGATGCTAGGCAAAATTTCTGTAGATTGCGCTCTTTGGCTAAAACAGAGATCAAAACGGCCATGAAAAACTATTTTAGCAGCTTAGAGAGTTCCTTCCTGACAAATAACCCTAAACCCTTTTGGTCATACATCCGATCCCTTAAATCTTCCTCTTCCATCCCGCATGCTGTCAAATGGAATAACACTGAAGCCTCCTCCCCTCAGGATATTTCTAACTTATTTACCGAATATTTTTCCTCTACTTTTTCCTCTTCTGACATACGACACTCCCCTATAAATTCAATTCAAACTTATCCAGCGTCAAGTACATCCTATTCCACTGATCCTTCGGAAGTTGAATCCCTTATTAACTTGCTCGATCCGAATGTTAGCCCTGGTCCTAATGGATTACCTAATATATTTGTAAAGTCACTTTGTTCCTCTTTGTGTTTTCCTCTTTCCCTTATATTCAATCTCAGTCTTAGTACTGGCACCTTTCCAACGTACTGGAAAGATGCAAATGTTGTTCCTATCTTTAAAAACGGCAACCCATCATCTGCCTCAAACTATCGTCCCATATCACTCCTCTCCTGTTTCTCTAAGCTCCTGGAAAGGCTTGTGCACAACAGGCTTCTTGAGTCCCTGAGTTCATTTGTCACACCACAGCAACATGGATTCTTAAAGGGTCGTTCAACTTCTACGAACTTGGCTGAGTTCGAAGACTATATTGCAAGAGCTTTAGACAAACAGCTTCAAGTAGATACAATATTCACGGACTTCTCGAAAGCTTTTGACTCCGTGAACCAAGTTCTGCTCTGTCAAAAGTTAGCTTTGCTTGACATATCCGGTTCCCTTCATTCTTGGATTTCATCATATTTATCCTCCCGTTCATGTCGTGTCAATCTCTATGGCACATTTTCCTTTCCATTCAATCCTACATCTGGTGTCCCTCAAGGGTCAATCCTTGGACCTCTTCTTTTCGTACTGTTTATCAATGATCTTCCTTCTGTAATTTCCTCTTCTTGTCTCCTGTATGCTGATGATTTCAAGGTATTCCGGACAATTAGATCCCTTGAAGATTGTCAGCAACTCCAAATTGATCTTTGTAACCTGTGTAACTGGTGTAATGTAAACTCCCTTCATATTAATGTTTCCAAATGTTTTATATCTTATGAACTCACTAGAAGCTGTTCAGCGTAAGTTTACCCGTATTGTGTTTTTCAAATTCAACGTAGCTTATGAGTCTTATGAGAGTCGTCTATGCATACTTCATCTCCCTTCTCTGTCGTCCCGTAGAACCTTCTTAGATCAATGTTTCCTTTTTAAGTTGTACCACCAACAAATTGCCTCCACCCTAAGCGCAGACTTGCAATACAGACTGTATGCACGACCTAGTCGGTCTAATCACATTCTCGAGGTTCCGTACGCCCGAACAGATTTATATTTTAACTCAATTATGCCACGAATCATCAGAATGCATAACAGCCTCGAACTTGGCTCTCTATCCACATCATACTTTGTTTTTAAAATTAAATTAAAGATGTTACTTTTTGCGAATAGTGATTAATGTTCCTTAGCACTAAATTTTAAAAACCTTGATCTTGACTCTATCTTCATCTCTTACATGTTTTAGATTAACTCTTTTCTGCTTGATTTGTTGTATTGATTTGTCTTACTCTAAATTATATTTGACTATATTTAATTGTCTAAGTCTATTTTGTAATTGGATTTCTGTCTGTTAAATGGACTTGAATAAATAAATAAATAAAATAAATTTTGTTGAAGTGTGGTTTCGTTTCGAGCAACGATAGCATCGGCCTTGACTTCTTAAAATCTTCTTCTTTTCTGCAATCCCTAATGTTGAATTACATTCAGCCGTGCTATGATGTCTTGAATTGCAGAATATGCAATTGATTACATCTCCACTTGTGAAGAGAGCAGCAGCTCTTGCATTTACCTTTGACCGTTTATTGGCATCGCCATGACGCAGCATCATCATTTCACCAGCCTTTTCTAGCGACTCTGCCTCTCGTTTGATAAAATAGAGTATCTTTGTTACACGTTTGCCGCCACCAGTTTCCACATCAAGACTTACAGATGAGCCTGACTCGGCTTCTTCCTCTAAACCGCGTTCGGCTGAATAATCACTCTCCGTTATATTGCGATGATACTGCACTCTTAGTTCTTGTGGCAATGAACGTAAATCGCAGTTTTTAACATAATGTTATACTGGTTAGAGTTTACACCTAATGCCGTTAGTGATCGTATGGCAGCCGTAATAGTATTATATAAATGTCTTAGTCCCTTTGCATCATTTCTAGATGAAATTGGAGAAAGCGTCATCAACTGTGTCACGGTATGATCAACTATTCGCTCAGTGTCACCGTATTCTTCTTGCAGAAGAGAGACAGCCGCACTGTAACAAGCTTTTGAAGGAATAAAACCAGATATTGTTTCTGTGGCTTTACCGCTAAGAGCAGCTTGTAGATAGTTGAACTTTTCACTCGAATTGAGATATGCATTCTCGTGCACAGTACTCTTGAACTGTTCCCAGAACTGTATCCACTCTCGTATGCCACCGCTAAACTTCTTAAGTTGCAATTTGGGCAATTTTATTCCTTTGTTTTCTTTTCTTTGTATATCCGTTGAATTAGGATTATGCGTTCGTTCATCCTGCTGTGCTAGCATTCTTCGTAATCTATCGATTCAATATTTAGATCGAGTTAAAGCCGTTGTTGCGGAGTCCTCAGACTCGGCAATCGTTCTGCACTCTTTCTCGCAGTCTTCTGCCTTAACGATATTTTTTACAGCTTTGTTCGCTTCACGTAGATTTTCTAGCGCAGCATTTACACGATCGTATAATATGGAAAGTTCCTCAATTGCGTTTTCAATTTCGTTTAAATAGTTCGTTTGCACGTTAATTGCTTTAACAAATTCTTCAATTTGTTTCACTAAACGCGTAACTTGTCCGCGGCACGTGGCTCTCTGCGCGATTTCCATTTTTTCGTTAATCACTTCTTGCCGGGGTTCGGCACCATTTAACAATTTCGTTCTTAGGGATGTAATTGAAGCACAATTCAAGTAACTGGTTAGTCTATATATTTACATCTATATACAGTATTACATTAATTTAATGATCAAAACGTGGTTCGGTTGATTTGATCTCGTTGGGAAGGAAGTGAATCGATGACTAACTTCTCAGCGATCATCAGCTGAATCTCCGACTCACTGCGACGTCGCCATATTTTTTACGATGATAAACTCGGCCTTCACGTTGGCCTTGATGGACGTTAATTTGAATAGCTTCAAAAACTTCTCCCGGGCCATCGGCAGGCGTTAATCCTCGGACGGATGGTCCCTGATACGTGTCATCTCCGAACTTAGCTGTGGTTGTGATAGCAGCAGCGGATTGAAGCTCCCATGTTGGGTATCCGTTACTATGTCCATGATGGATGACTGAATTCGCTGCAGTTCGAGTATGGTTAGGGTCAGGTGAAATGGCAATGTAGTGATCAAGCTTGGGACTCCTCCCTGACTTCCCGCTGGTTGAGGAGCTCTGGCCTCATTGGAGAGTTTAGCTAGCTCCTGCTCTATCGCTGTGAATCTTTTCTGGGTCCTTTTTTCGCGTTTTTCCGAGGACATTCAACGTTGAGTCGATAATCGAAGTTTGGTTCTTCAGCAGGGAGTGCAGTCTATTTTGATTCCCTTGCACAGCCTTGATAGTTTGGGGCATCTGGTTGGTGTAGTCGTCATCTAGGATGCCAAATAAGGATCTTGCGAGACATTTATCGCTCCTCTCTTGGTTCTGATCTTCAACATCTGGTTTACGCTGGAAAGCTGATCTATCCAGTGATGGAAATGTTCAATCAAGTACGAGCAATAAGTCTGGTGGGATTTCCAATCGCATAGCTGTTGCAACAAAGTCGTACCATTTAGCAGCATGTCTAACTTCGTCCAATACGGTGCCAGACCATAATAAACTAAAATCTTCCACTCGCTTGATGACGAAAAGGCATGGTCCAGTGACTGAAAGTGCAGGCCAGGTTGGGTGCCAGTTGATGTCACCTTGATAGGGTTGGTCATCACTAGAGGAATCAGCAGACCAGTCAACAGCAGTGACAAAATTGAAGTCCTCTTTCTTCTCGGATAATTAATTAGTTGGCGATTGATGAGGGCGACTTTTTGGGATTCCACGCCAGAAGAAGGTTGTGCCTCCGGTTCGAGTTATACTTCTTCCGATGGTGTGTTCTCACCATTCCTGTAGCGGTTTTTATGTCAGCCACTCTAACGTAGCCGTCTGCCCCTTCGTGGGTTTGTACGATGTGCCCCATCTCATGGTGGGTGTGGTGTCTTCCTTCACGATAACTTTTGTTCCGTGAACCACGTTTGGTTTTAGCTGTCGCCACTTGACCCGATGTTGGAGCTGTGACAGGCCCTCGCGCGACCATCGATGCCAGAATTCGTTTCTGAGTTGATTTACACGCCTCCATCGAGCACGGAGACTGCTGGTGACTGGCTCCGCTTCAACATCCACCATAGCCGTGAGTGGTATTCCGATGAGGAAGTGTCCCGGAGTAAGCGCTGCCAGGTCGTTAGGGTCATCTGGCATTGGGATTGACGGTCTCGAATTGAGGATGGCCTCCACTCCAACCACCAGGGTATGCAGCTCCTCATAAGTGAGATTAGCCAATAGAGCGCCTCGGCGGAGCAAATTCTTAGCCGACTTGACCGCGGCTTCCCATAACCCACCAAAGTGAGGTGCATGAGGAGGGATGAAGTGGAAATCCATTCCTTGGGTACTGCATGAACTGATCCCCTTGTGCTGAGCCTCTGCCGAGTAGAGCGAT
Source organism: Odontomyia ornata (assembly GCA_963969285.1). Classification (NCBI taxonomy): domain Eukaryota; kingdom Metazoa; phylum Arthropoda; class Insecta; order Diptera; family Stratiomyidae; genus Odontomyia; species Odontomyia ornata. The sequence continues at coordinate 213,614,154 of OZ017738.1, forward strand.
GAAGACAATTCGCGTAGTTGATTGTGCGCACCCACAAAGTTGGTAGCATTACCACAGTACAGGTCCTTGCAGTGTTCTCGTCTCCCGATGACACGCCACAAGGCACCGATGAAAGCGTCAGTGCTGAAATCGCTCACCAATTCCAAATGAACGGCCTTGGTGGCGCAGCAACAAAAGATAGCGATGTAACCTTTCTGCGGCCACACACCTCTGCCACGGTAGTGTATTAGCAGGGGCCCGCAAAAGTCGACTCCCGCGGTAATGAAAGAGCGGGCAGGTCGTACACGAGGACCAGGAAGACTTCCCATAATTTGGTCGAAAAGCTGTGGCCTCGCTCGAACACATCGCATGCATCGTCGCACAATTGATCTTACCAGCTGCTTCCCTTTAATAGGCCAGGAGCGTTGTCTTTTCATGGCAAGCAGCGCCTGAGCTCCAAGATGGCAGTTGTCACGATGGATGTCTGTCATCAGCAACCTTGTAAACGAATTCGTGTACGGCAGCAGCATCGGATGCTTGGTCTCGAAAGGGAGCTGCAAAGCCTCCAGCCTTCCGCCAACACGCAGGATTCCATCCGAATCCAGAAAAGCAGCCAGCCCTGACAGTGGGCTATTTTTGTTGACTTGCCTCTTGAGTTGAAGATCCCGTAAGTCCTCGCGGAAGTCGTCTTGTTGAATGCATTTGCCTATGACTACCTGGGCTCTGGAAAGTTCTTGACTTGTGACTGCTGGATTGCGCACTTGGGAAAGCTGAAAGTTTGGTCTGCAACGCTCCACAAAACGCAGCACGTAGGCTACTACCCCCTGCAGCCTTTGGAATGAGTTGTCGTGTTGAACCTCGTGCATGAAATGAATGTTTGCCTTGGCTGCCGTTAGTGTGGTTGCCTTGATTCGCTTTTTTCAACTCACAGGATCCTTCATGCTTGAAATCGGGCGGCCACTCCGCCTCGGGTCTGCTCAGGAAAGACGGTTCATGTAACCATAGCTCGCGAACACCTAGTTCAGCTGGGGCCAAACCACGGGATAGGATGTCGGCTGGATTGTCTCGTGAAGCAACGTGACGCCATTGGGTTGATCTCGAGAGTAATTGAATAGTCGAGACACGATTTGCAACGAAAGTGTTGTAGGACGAGGCAGTAGAGTTGATCCACGCTAACACAATTTCAGCATCCGACCACAAGACATGGAAGACATCTGTTAGGTTGAGTGCCGTTTTGACTCGCTTTGTCAGTTCTGCTCCCAGCTTTGCAGCACACAGTTCCAGGCGGGGAACCATTAGCACTTGATTGGGGCTACCCTTGTTATTGATCGTAACGTAGTGTACCAAATAATGCTTTGCTTTGGCATCCCAGCCAAATTAGTCAATCTTACCAAAATAACAATGATGTCGACGAACTCCCAAGTCCGAATGAACAACCAACTCACCGATGCCTTTGACACAAATATTGGACTAAAACAGGGGGATGGGCTGGCCCCATTGCTATTCAATTTGGCTCTAGAGTACGTTATACGGAAGCTACCTGTCGATACGCGAGATAAATTACTATACAAGTCGAGCCAAGTAGTAGCCTATGCAGACGACATAAACATTTTGTCACGGTCATTGACAACTGCCAAAGAACTCTTCCTGAAACTGGACAGCGAAGCAAAACTAATGGGCTATAAATAAACCAAAATAAAACAAAGCTCATGACGCTGTCGAGGAAAAATACCCCAAACACACAAAATATCACACATGGCGAGTACCGTATCGAAAATGTTGGCGAATTTGTGTATCTACGCGCCAAAACAATGAAAACGTTTTGATGATCTTGAAGACCAGCTGCATACACAGGAAAACAAAACTGTAAGTATACAAATCTGTGATAAGACCTGTGTTATGCTATAGATGTAAAATATGGACCGTAACCCAAGCATCTGCAAATATATTGAACGCCTTTGAGCGACGGGTCCTGAGGCGAATAATCGGAGCGAAGTTTGAAGGGGACCAATGGCGAATTCGATACAACCATGCGCCGTATGAAATGTTTGACGAGCCGGAGGTCTCAAAGATTGTAAGACTGCGGAAGCTGCAATGGGCTGGACACATGAATCGTATAGACGAACAACGGATACCAAAAAAGGTATTCGTTGTAGAACTGAAGACCAGAGACCAGTGGGGAAACCGAGGAAACGCTGATCTGACTCAGTCAAACATCATCGAAATTGGAGGACGCGGTCAATGGGCCCAGACAGTTGAAGGCGCTATTTGCAGGAAGCGAAAGCCCGAAAATTGAATTATAGTTACATGCACAATTAATTCTGTTTTCACAACCATTAAGAACATCATGTTCAACAAAAGAATGTACTCGAAAGCACAAGAATCCACGAAGCATGATCAACATCTGAAAGTGACGTCACTGCGCCATTCAGATGTTGATCATGCTCGAATATTCTAGGTAGCTCACAGCAGAACATTTGCCAATGTACGAGAAATGTATTGAATGACTAGAGATCCTATATAAAGGTGAGCTGAATGAATGGGGGGGTTATTATTACAACCGATATAGTAAAACCGCGATAGCAAAACTGCGACAGTGGGGAATGCCAATAAAAAGCGATATTGATTGTGTAGAAAGTTGTAAGAAAAATTTATTGACAAGTAGAAGTTTGATTTTCAATACTTTTTGTTAAATTTTTGAATTAATGTGCATTTTTAGTAAACAAACTCTTTTAACTTAATTTAAAATACAGTGCGTTTTCACTTTCCTGAAACATTCAAATTATTCGCCGCAAACCATAACACGCGACAGTTGTGTCAGAAGTGGGATAGAAGATTTCGAAAGTGAAAACAATAGTGAAATTTAGCGTGTTGAAAAAAAAACGAAAAGCCAAAACAATAAAAATGCCACCTAACTTGTATCTAAGAGTTGGAACCGCGAAATCTGACTACACAAGATACAAAGGCCATACTGATTGCCCGCTTGCGAGATGTGATCGAGTCGGAAGGCGTGAATCTGGATTCAGGTGAGCCCTCAGATGCGGGAAAAGGTGCAGAAGGTGGAGAAACAGAAACTCCAAAATCAAAGGAACCCGAAAATGCGCTGATGCAAATGTTGTTGCTGATGCAGCAAGAGCAGCGACAACAGTCTTTCAATCTAACTGCGAAGCTAAGTGAATAATCAGCGAAGCTAAATGAACAATCAGCTATGCTGGACCAACAAGCGATCGAAATCAAGGCAGATTTTCAAAAACAATCAACTGAAATAAAAGCGGAGCTCGGTAGTCTGAACAAGCAAATTAAATGCGTCGAGGAAAAGGTTTACCAGGTAGAGGAAAAGGGCAGCCAGGTCGAGGAGAGAATCAACAATGAGATGGAAAAATTGAAAAAGGAATTGGAAGCAGCAAAGGCAGTAGTAACTACCTCACCAGCCACGCTTACAACCGCAGCGCAAAGCACATTCAGAAATGTGCAAGCACCAATATTCGATGAGCAAACGGTCTGGAATATTTACAAAACCCCGTTTGAAGCTGCCGCTGGTGCAAATCACTGAAATGAGCAGGAACGAGCAACTGCACTAATTTTTGCTCTAACAGGCTCAGCTGCTGAGCTTTTACAGACGATCTCCGTTAAGTTGCGCTCAAACTCGGCTGCTATAATGAATGCGCTCGACATGCGTTATGGAGACGATCATCTGAAGCAGATTTATCGGTCACAACTACGGCATCGGATGCAGAGGTCTAGCGAAACCTTACAGCAGCTAGTCCTAGACATTGAGCGACTGGCACTTTTGGCTTATCCAGCTTACGACCCAGAACATCGAAATGACGAAGCAACAGAAGCATTCATCAGTGCATTATAGGGCCAGGAATTGCAACAGGCCGTGCATTTAGCCCAAAAGCAAACGGTTAAGGACGCATTGGCTTACAGTCTGAACTTTGAGGCAGGGAGAAATATGGCTCCTACCACTGCCCGAGCTCGTGAGGTAGTGGCAGACGAGTGCAGGTGTGAGCGCGTTGAAATTGAGTGTGAGCTGCATGTACATGGTGCGCCTAGATGCTGGGATTGCGGAGAGAAGGGGCACCTGCAAAGGGACTGCAAGAAGCGAAGAAGGCCGAGCTATTGTCCAGGGTGTGCAGCTAGGAGGAGATCCAGACCGAGTCAGGAGCCCAGAATGGAAGCCCTTCAAACAGAGGGGTCGCGAAACATGTAAGAGCCAACTTCGTGGAGCAGAAGTTGGCTAGGAGCATCGACGTCCCCAGCACCACCATCACCGTGCCAAGAAGACTACATCGTGGAGAAGCGGACTTATGCCTTCCGGGTCAAGTTGACGGAAAACATTGCACCATAACAATCGACACTGGTGCAACCCGATCGATTATCCGACCAGACCATGTGAGGCAACAACTTCACAAGGGCAGAATTTTCTCACTAGACTGCATTCTCGGAATGGGTTTTCTGCGACCACATGGAATCTCGTTGGATTTGGGCAAACGGGTATTGAAATGGCAGAATGTCGAAGTATTGATGGAGGATCCCAGCGGCCAAATTCCCAAGATCAATGTAGTAGTATGTGCCGACACTGATGTACCGAATTCTTCTGAAAGCATTGTATGGGCCAAGCTTGATGGTGATTCTGGAGACCACCGATCTTATCTGATAGAGCCAACGAAGACGTCCGCATTGAGTAGTTTGATTGTAGGACGAAGCCTTGTAAGATCTATAAGAAATGGATACGTGCCGGTTAGAGTCCTTAACACCGCAGACTCAACCACGAGCATCAACGCGGGAGAAGCCATCGGAAGCTGCCAGCCTGTTTCCACCATCACCTCCTTGGAGGCCACTCACGACCATCATTGGTAAAGGAGGCAAGATGCAGACAAAGCCCGGGAATCCACGTCTGCAATATTGAAGCGGGTCAAATTGCCAGTGCAGCTATTCAAGCGAGCCTCTGGTCTGGTCACCCAGTACAGTGACATCTTCTCAACTAGCCCGTATGACCAAGGCCGAACGAGTATGGTAACTCACGTCATAGATACACAGAGAGCCCAGCCGATTCGACAAGCACCGAGACGTCTCCCCATAGCCAAACAAGGAGATCTCGGACATGAAAAACGAGGCGTTATTGAACCTTCTCTCAATCCATGGGCCGCGCCAGTAGTTCTATTAAAAAAAAGGATGGTAGCACGCGTTTTTGTGTCGACTATAGGCAGCTTAACGACGTCACTAAGAAAGATCGTTACCCACTACCACGCATCGATGACATCATGGACACTTTAGCCGACGCAAAATGGTTTTCTACACTCAATCTCAAGAGTGGCTACTGGCAGGTAGAAATCGACAAGAAAGACCGAGAGAAGACCGCATTCTCAGTTGGGACCGGATTGTGACAATTTGTGGTGATGCCATTTGGGCTTTGCATGTTCCAGCCACTTTCGAACGCCTGATGGAATACGTGCTACGTGGCCTCACCTGGAAAACCTGCTTGGTGTACCTAGATGACATCATTGTCATCGGGAAAACGTTCGAAGAGCATGTGCGGAACTTAGAAGAGGTTTCTCCCGCACTGGCGAATTTGAAACTTAGTCCCGACAAGTGTACCCTTTTCGCAGCTGAAGTAAAATACCTGGGACACGTCGTATCAGCAGAAGGAGCCAAAACAGACCCTGAGAAAATTGAAGCCGTGAAAAGCTGGCCAACACCAAACAACAAGCGCCAACTACGAAGTTTTCTGGGTCTGGCGACCTACTATCGAAGATTCGTCAAAGACTTTGCCAAAAAAGCTAAGTGTCTCCATCAGTTAACCGAGAAAAATCGTCCGTATATCTGGAATGATCAATGCCAGACAGCCTTTGAGACCCTGAAGGAGAATCTGTGTGAATCACCCGCGCTGGCATATCCGAAACCAGAAAAACTGTTTGTAGTTGACACCGATGTAAGCAACGGCGGTATTGGAGCTGTACTCTCCCAGCAGATCAATGGCGAAGAAAGACTCCTCTTGTATTTCAGTCAACTTCTCTCCAAAAGTGAGAGGAACTACTGCGTGACCAGGAAGGAGCTATTGGCTATAATAGAGGCCACCAAGCAGTTCTACAAGTGCCTGTGTGGCCAGAAATTTGTTCTTCGAACGGACCATGCATCGCTGAGATGGCTATTCAACTTTAAAAACCCCGAGGGACAAGTTGCGAGATGGATCGAAAGATTGCAGTCATACGACTACGAAATTGTTCATCGGAAGGGCGGAGTTCATGGAAATGCTGACGCCCTATCTCGTCGTCCATGTCCAGCTAACTGCAAGCTTTGCCAACTTATTGAGGAAAAGGAACCACCCGTTGATCTGCGATTGATAACGGCCGAATCCGATGAGGGTTGGTCATCGGAGGAGACTAGAAACGCCCAGCTAGCCGATGAAGACTTCCGACCATTGCTCGTATGTTAGGAGACGACGGAGGAGGCGACCTGAGCGGAAAGACGTTTCAATGCATGGCGCAACCCTGAAAAGCTATTGGGCACAATGGAACTCCCTTCAGGTGGAGGGTGGCGTACTCAAGCCGAAATGGGAAACGGCGAGTGGTAGCTTCTATAGAATGCAAACTATACTACCCAAAAGCCGAATCCACGATGTGGTTAAGGAAATGCATGAAGGATCCTCGGGAGGCAACCGTGGTGTTAACAAGACCTTAGCAAAATTGCGGGAAAGGTTTTACTGGCTCGACGCTCGAGAAGACGTAGAGGACTGGTGCCGTCGATGCACAATTTGCGCTTCCGTCAAATGTCCAAAGTGACGACTGAGAGGACAAATGCAAACCTATAACGTGGGGGTACCGTTTGAAAGGGTTGTTGTTGACATCGCAGGACCCTTTCCTGAATCTGAATGGGGAAATTGATACACGCTGGTTGTAGCCGATTATTTCAGCAAGTGGCCCGAGGTCTACCCCATTCCCAACCAGGAAGTAACTACTGTAGCCGAACAGCTAGTGTTAAATTGGGTCAGTAGGTACGGCGTACCTTGTGAACTACATTCAGATCAAGGCCGAAACTTCGAGTCACTAGTTTTTAGCGAAATGTGCGAGCTGCTCGGAATACGGAAAACGAGGACAGCACCGATGCATCCCCAATCCGATGGACTGGTCGAACGTTTCAACGGCACTCTCAATAAACACCTGGCCGAGATGGTTGACGAGAACTAAAGGGACTGGGACGACACATCCCACTATTTTTGATGGCGTACAGAGCTGCCGAACATGCATCGACGGGCCAAGCCCCAGCCAAAGTCATTTTTGGAAAGACTATTCGTCTGCCAGCTGATATAAAGTTCGGAACACCTCCCGAGAGACCCCAAACGATCTCGGAGTACGCAAGTGAGCTAAGAGAACGGTTGAACCAGATACATCGGACAGTGCGAAAACACCTCGAATCGGCTACTGACCGCATGAAGACCAGGTATGATCTAAAGGCAAATTCTACTGGCTTCCAGCAAGATGACTTGATGTGGCTATATGACCCGCAACGGCGAAAGGGTAGGTCTCCAAACCATACTTAGTTACAAAGCGAATCAACGGCGTCTTATACCGAATACAGGAACATCGTAAGCCGAGAGCCAAAATGAAAATCGTGCACCTGGACCGTCTTGCCCCATATTACATCCAGGGAGAATTGACTACAACTGGCGACACATCTTTTTGGGGCGAAAAGAACTGAGGTGAGGGCAGTGTTACATGTACAAATAATTCAGCG
>OZ017738.1:213626869-213636869 GCA_963969285.1 Odontomyia ornata
CTGATGTATGCGAGGAATCTCACAATAAAAAATCTAAAGTCGGTACGGAAGAAACAAAATGGCGGCCGCTCAAATGTCGGAAAACGTGCAAAATTTTGTTGTTGTGATAGTGGTCTAAGCTTTCAACAGATTTTCATCGGCAGTTAGGTAGAAATTATTAGTATCTATTGTATTGCGTGAAAAATTTGGAGGTCAGGTCACAAAAAACAAAATGGCGGCCAGTTGAAACTCAAAACTTCAAAGGCCTCTAAAAGTCGCAATTTTAATCTGATATATATGAAACTTGAGTTTAACATAGGCATTACTTAGATCTACAGTTTTTGATATTTTGGTGATCATGCATGTGCAAATTTCAAAATGGCGGCGTTTTAAATATGCATTATTTTCAGGTTTTTGTGGCCCTCTAGCGGTCACATTTTCCAGCGGATTTTGATGAAACTTGAGATTATGGATCTCTACACTATGTTCTTATATTATGCAGAAAATTATTAAAATTGAATGAAAAATTAACAAGTTGGGTAAACAGACATACGCTCATGTCAGAAGGGTTATGTAATCAATTTACAAAATGAAGTCACCAGATCGAATCAAATCAAAAAACATATCAAAGACGATTTTATTGAAGAAAATATGAAATACAAATATCATACTATTATTAACAAAGTTGAACGAACTTCGACCTCTGAAGGTTTTGGTATTGTTATACTCTTAAATATCTCCCTTGGTAATTATTTCAGATGTCCATCCGCGACGGAGGAAACACATTTTTCATGTATTTCCCGCTGTGCCCCCACTGAAGCAGAAACTGACAGTTCAACAACTGTTTTGAAAAGCTCCCATGAAAACTTTCATTTCATACCCATATCAGCTACGTTTGATGAATTTTTTTCAGGGGCCACTCTCCTGTACTGTTATCATCGATTCATGGCCAATTTTTTCGAATCCTAGAATGGTGACAAAACCCTTTTGCTAGGAGCTCTCTCCCACCTCCTTGACTTGTTTCACTTATGAGGATTAATTGTAGGTACTCATCTTCAGTCATTCATTAAATTGAACCAAGTGTTCAAAGCATGCACCTTAAACGTTGAAGTTGGGAAAAAATAACTCAAAATAATTCAATCTTCGCATTTAAAACAGCCACTATTTTGTTTTACGATTACTTATACCACTAGCTGAACCGATTTTCAAAGATATACATAACACCTATCATTCCTGAAATTTTCATGCAAATCCTAGCAAAACTGTAGTGTCTGAGTCGGTAAAAAGCGCATGTTGTTCCATAGCCATATGTTGCTATAGTAATAAATGCAGCACATATTGTTCCATAGTAATACAGGAAAATTCAAACCGCTATAACTTCGCTAAATATAATATATATTTAATCTTTATGAAACTTTCTGGATAGATCAATCTTACAAATAAACATCCACGTACTTTCATTAAATTTAAGGGTACCGTTAAGATTTTATTCAAGAAAACATAAAATCGATAAATCATACTATTACTAACAAAGTTGAGTGAATCGCGACTTCTCACGTATTTGTTGTTATTGTACTCACCAAGGCCTACATTCCAGATTTTTTTCAGATTTTTCGGATCATAGGTGTCCAATCGCGAGGGGGGGGGGGACACAAAATTTTCGTGTATTTCCCCTCCGTGTGCGCCCCTCAAAGCACATTTTGCCAAACTAAGACCTGTTTTGAAAAGTACTCATCAAGACCTTTCATTTGATACCCATATCGGCTACCTTCAATGAAATTTTTTTCTTCGGGGGGTCACTCTCCTTTATGGGGAGACCCCCCTTAAATACCTTATGAAATCTTTTTGTAGTTGAACTTTGAAGAGATCACCACTTTACACCTACACACAAAATTTGATGTTTCTAGCTTAAGTAGTTTCCGAGAAAAACTGCTGTGACACACGGACGGACGGACGGACAGACGGACAGACTGGTCGTGAAACTAGTAGGGTTTTGTAAAATTATTTTACAAAACCCTTAAAAAGTCGAAAATTTAAAACCCAATATTTTTAAGCTGCCATTTTCACTAAAAATTGAATTATTTTGCCCTGTCTAGAGTGAAACTCCGATTTGAAAGAGATTTGGCACATTGATTGATGAGGTCCTAGCCCACAGCGTGTCACAAGTTTTCTCGCAAACCACATGAGCTAGAATGAGGAAATTTTCTACGTAGGTCAAAAGTGGTGCCTCTTGAAATTTGCAGTATAAGAACATATTTTAAAGTGTTTAAGGGGGTCTTCCCATACAGGGGGGTGACATAAACATTTTTTTTTATTTCTGTAGCCCTCTAGCAGCCAAGTTTCTCAACAGATTCCGATAAAACTTGAAATTATAAGTTATTAAGGCAAGTTAATTTAATTATGCAAATCGGATGACAAATAAAAAATTCGAAAATTTACAGCGTGATAATTTTAGCAGCCGTTTGCAATAAAAATTCAAATAACGGCCCCTGATGGTTCATTAAAGAATCGAAAATGTATATATTAATGGCAATGCAAGTGCTGATTAAACTTTTATGGAAATCTTTTGAAATTAACTATTTGAGCTATTAAAGCCAAAAAGTTATTACCTTTGTTTGATAACCACTGTCAAATGTATAAACAGCAAATGTGACAAGGGCGAAACGAGTATAAATATGTTTATAACAATTTATTACCCGCCGATTTTCAATATGTGATCCATACGTGTGCAACCCAATTTAATTAGCAAAATATTTGCGCCTCTATGAAGGGTCTCCAAATACGAACGGCGGCAGATCCTTTCTGTTAATAAATACCCATGTAGTGCTACAAAAATTGCAATAAGAAGTCCAGTAGTAGATAAGCCAATTTCTTTTTCGAAACCTTACGCTACATACGAGAAATTTACCTTTCCGGCTGGTGCTGCCAACGGGGATTTTAGTACTTAGTAGGATTCCCCTGAGCTTTGATGACTGCTGTCAATCGTCTGGGCATCGTAGAGACTGATTTAGATGTTATTTCGGATCCTATAGAGTTCCATTCTTTCTGGAGGGTAGCTTTAAGCTGTTGCCTGTTTTTTATTGCGTGTTTGCGTACTCTACGCTCCAATTCATCCCAGCAATGTTCTATTGGGTTTTTGTCGGGTAATTGTGGTGGACTGTGTAGTTGCTTAGGTACATTATATAGTAGCCATTCCTTAACAATCATTGATGTCTGCTTATGATCGTTGTCTTGTTGGAAAATGAAATCACTTACCATGCCTAAAGCTGATATGCTTTCGCGCAAACTCATCCTAAGAATGTTTAAGCAATCCCACCGGTCCATTGTGCTCTAAATGAAGTGCAATTTTCCAACTCCTGAAGCTGCCATACACCCCCAAACCATTACATTACCACCGCCATGCATGACTGTTGGAATTAGATTTTTACAATTGAATTCCTCATTTGCTTTGCGCCAAACTTTTCCCTTGCCATCTGATCCAAATATGTTGAATTTACTCGCGTCGGAAAATACAACTCGATTCCAGAAATTAGCGTCCTTATTTTGGTGCATTTTCGCAAAGTCTAATTTCTTCTTGCGATTAAGTTTTGAGACCAACGGCTTTCGACTATGGAAATTACTTTCCCGTAGAATATTTCTAATGGTTTCATCACTTACCGTTAAATTAAAGTCTTTTCTGACCTCGTCTACTATTTTACATGCGCTGGTTCTAGGATTATCTTTTATTTTTCTAACTATTGACCGCCGCGCTATATCGCTTAAACTTTTTGGCCGTACTGGACGGCGCTTACTTCTGAACGAACCGGTTTCTCCATAATGCTAAAAACATATTGAACACTTGACATAGGTCTACCAATTACTTTCGAAATTTTACCCATCGACTTGCCTTCGCAATAAAGCTTTATGATCAATTTCCTCGTAACAAATTTCTGTACTCATGGCGGCATATTGGATTTTCTGAACTTGATACAAATCTGCACGCGGCTGAAACTATACTAGCTGTCCTCCAGGAAAAATTGTGAACTCTTGTTAGTGCAAAGCATTGTTTAAAAAATTTCGTACAGAGACTTTTTTGATATAAAATTTTGTAAAAATCACTAAATTGAATTACTATATATTAAGAAATGGATAAATTCCTTCGTTTATCCCTGAACTTTATTACAAAAGAGCTGTAGAAAACATTGCAATCATTAAAGTAAAAAAAACCTGAATTACATCAGAGATATTCATAACAATCAAGAGAAAGTAGCGTCGTACGGAGACTTTTTTGTCTAACTATACGAGTATGTATATATATATATATATATATATATATATATATATATATATATATATATATATATATATATATATATGTGTATATATATATACATATATAGTTATATATATCTATACATATATAGTCATATATATATATACCTATATATATATATATATATATATATATATATATATATATATATATATATATATATATATATATAAATATTTCTATTTATTTATGTATATATACATATTTTTATATACATATATATATATATATATATATATATATATATATATATATATATATATATATATATATATATGTATATATATATATATATATATATATATATATATATATATATATATATATATATATATATTGTTACATGTACAAATAATTCTGCGAGCTACTGTCGCAATTGTTTTCACAACAATTAAGAATATCAACAAAACGAATTTACTCGAAACCACGAGAACCCAACAAGCATGAGCAACATCTGAAAGTGAGTCGCTGCTCCATTCATTCACTGCTGGAATGTTTCCGCTAATTCACCAATGTACGAGAACTGAGTTAAATGATTAGAGACCCTATATAAAGGCGAGCTGAATGAATGGGGGATCATTCATTTGACCGCGATAAGAACTGCGATATTGCTCGAGTAACAGAAAAGTGATTTTCGTAATAGTGAAGTGATTTAGAGGACAATTGCGATAAGAAATTTATGGACAAGTGTTAGACTTTTAATAGTGAAAATTAAAATTAGTGAAAGTGTTAAATTGATTATTGTGCATTTTTGTAATTAAATAAACTCTTTTAACTTAAATTAAAAGACATTGCGTTTTCACTTTCCCGGAACATTAAAATTATTGGCCGCGAACCAAAACACGCGACAGTGGTGTCGAGAAGTGAGATTAAAATTTCGAAAGGGTAAATTTGAACATTTTTATAGTGCACAATAGTAAAATTTAAAGAAACATTAAAAATGCCGCGAAGCCTAAACTTAAAAATTAATGGACTGACCATGTCGGAACTTAAGGAAGAGTTGGAACAGCGAAACCTGGCTACGCAAGGTACGTTTATCCCTGAACTTTATTACAAAAGAGCTGTAGAAAACATTGCAATCATTAAAGTAAAAAAAACCTGAATTACATCAGAGATATTCATAACAATCAAGAGAAAGTAGCGTCGTACGGAGACTTTTTTGTCTAACTATACGAGTATGTATATATATATATATATATATATATATATATATATATATATATATATATATATATATATGTGTATATATATATACATATATAGTTATATATATCTATACATATATAGTCATATATATATATACCTATATATATATATATATATATATATATATATATATATATATATATATATATATATATATATATATATATAAATATTTCTATTTATTTATGTATATATACATATTTTTATATACATATATATATATATATATATATATATATATATATATATATATATATATGTATATATATATATATATATATATATATATATATATATATATATATATATATATATATATATATATATATATATATATTGTTACATGTACAAATAATTCTGCGAGCTACTGTCGCAATTGTTTTCACAACAATTAAGAATATCAACAAAACGAATTTACTCGAAACCACGAGAACCCAACAAGCATGAGCAACATCTGAAAGTGAGTCGCTGCTCCATTCATTCACTGCTGGAATGTTTCCGCTAATTCACCAATGTACGAGAACTGAGTTAAATGATTAGAGACCCTATATAAAGGCGAGCTGAATGAATGGGGGATCATTCATTTGACCGCGATAAGAACTGCGATATTGCTCGAGTAACAGAAAAGTGATTTTCGTAATAGTGAAGTGATTTAGAGGACAATTGCGATAAGAAATTTATGGACAAGTGTTAGACTTTTAATAGTGAAAATTAAAATTAGTGAAAGTGTTAAATTGATTATTGTGCATTTTTGTAATTAAATAAACTCTTTTAACTTAAATTAAAAGACATTGCGTTTTCACTTTCCCGGAACATTAAAATTATTGGCCGCGAACCAAAACACGCGACAGTGGTGTCGAGAAGTGAGATTAAAATTTCGAAAGGGTAAATTTGAACATTTTTATAGTGCACAATAGTAAAATTTAAAGAAACATTAAAAATGCCGCGAAGCCTAAACTTAAAAATTAATGGACTGACCATGTCGGAACTTAAGGAAGAGTTGGAACAGCGAAACCTGGCTACGCAAGGTACAAAGGCCACACTGATTGCACGCTTGCGTGACGCAATTGAATCGAAAGGCGTGTATCTGCATTTGGCTGGGCCCTCAGATGCAGAAAAAGGCTCAGAAGGTGGAGAACTAGAAACACCAAAATCAAAAGAGCCAGAAAATGTGCTGATGCAAATGTTAATGCTGATGCAGCAAGAGCAGCGACAACTGTCATCCAATATAACTGCGAAGCTAGACCAGAAGCTCGACCAACAAGCATTCGAAATCACACAGAAGCTAGAGAAACGGTCAACTGAAATAAAAGTGGAGCTCGGTAGTCTGAACAAACAAATTCAAGGCGTCGAGGAAAAGGTATACCAGGTCGAGGAAAAGGTCACCCAGGTCTAGGAGAGAATCAACAACGAGATAGAAAACACGAAAAAGGGATTGGAAGCAGCAAAGGCAGTAGTAACCACTTCACCAGCCCCGCTTACAACCGCAGTGCAAAGCTCGTCCAGAAATGTCAAAGCACAAATATCTGACGGGCAAACGGTCTGGAGCATTTACAAGACCCAGTTTGAAGCTGCCGCAAGGGCAAATCACTGGAATGAGCAGGAACGAGCAACTGTACTGATTCTTACTCTAAGAGGCCCAGCTGCCGAGCTTTTGCAGACGATCCCCGTTGAATTGCACTCAAACCCGAATGCTATAATGAATGCGCTCGACATGCGTTATGGAGACGATCATCTCAAGCAGATTTATCCGTCACAGATAAGGCATCGGGTGCAGAAGTGTGGTGAAACTCTACAGCAGCCAGCCCAAGACATTGAGCGACTAGCACTTTTGGCTTACCCAGCCTACGACCCAGAACATCGAGATGATGCAGCGACAGAAGCATTCATCAGCGCACTAAAGGACCCGGGATTGCAGCAAGCCGTGCGTTTAGCTCAAAAGCAAACGGTTAAGGACGCCTTGGCTTACAGTCTGAACTTTGAGGCAGCGAAAAATGTGACTCGTACCACTGCCCGGGTTCGTGAGGTAGTGACAGACGAGTGCAGGTGTGAGCGCATGGAAATTGAGCGAGACCCGCGTGTAAATGGTGCGCCTAGATGCTGGAATTGCGGAGAGAAGGGGCACGTGCAAAGAGACTGCAAGAAGCGAAGAAAACCGAGCTATTGTCCAGGGTGTGCAGCTAGGAGGAGATGCAGACCGAGTCAGGAGCCCAGAATGGAAGCCCTTCAAACAGAGGGGTCGGGAAACATGTAAGAGCCAACTTCGTGGAGCAGAGGTTGGCTAGGAGCATCGACGTCCCCAGCACCACCATCACCGTGTCAAGACTACATCGTGGAGAAGCGGACTTATGCCTTCCGGGTCAAGTTGACGGAGAACACTGCACCATAACAATCGACACTGGTGCAACCCGATCGATTATCCGACCAGACCTAGTTAGACAGCAACAACTTTACAAGGGCAGAATTTTCTCACTACGGACAGCTACCGGAGAAACTGCACCTGTTCATGGAGAGGTCAACCTCCAGATACAGCTGGGAGACTTTAGGTTCCGACATAATTTTCTGGAACATTATGGATGACTGCATTCTCGGAATGGGGTTTCTGCGACTACATGGAATCACGTTGGATTTGGGCAAACGGGTATTGAAATGGCAGAATGTCCAAGTACTGATGGAGGATCCCAGCGTCCAAATCCCCAAGATGAATGTAGTGGTATGTACTGACACTGATGTACCGAATTCTTCCGAGAGCATTGTATGGGCCAAGCTTGATGGTGATTCTGGAGACCACCGATCTTATCTGATAGAGCCAACGAACGCGTCCGCATTGCGCAGTTTGATTGTAGGACGAAGCCTTGTAAGATCTTTAAGGAACGGATATGTGCCGGTTAGAGCCCTTAATACCGCAGACTCAACCACGAGCATCAAAGCGGGAGAAGTCATCGGCAGCTGCCAGCCTGTTTCCACCATCAACTCTTTGGAAGCCACTCACGACCATCATTGGAGTAGGAGGCAAGACGCAGACAAAACCCGGGAATCTACGTCTGCAATATTGAAGCAGGTCAAATTGCCGGTGCAGCTATTCAAACGAGCCTCTGGTCTGGTCACCAAGTACAGTGACATCTTCTCAACAAGCCCGGGTGACCAAGGCCGAACGAGTATGGTAACTCACGTCATAGATACACAGGGAGCCAAGCCGATTCGACAAGCACCGAGACGTCTCCCTATAGCCAAACAAGGAGAAGTGAGCGCGCTGATCTCGGATATGGAAAAACAAGGCGTAATTGAACCTTCTGTTAGCCCATGGGCCGCGCCTGTAGTTCTAGTAAAGAAAAAGGATGGTAGCACTCGTTTTTGTGTCGACTATAGGCAGCTTAACGACGTCACTAAGAAAGATCGTTACCCGCTCCCACGCATCGATGACATCATGGACACTTTAGCCGACGCAAAATGGTTTTCTACACTCGATCTCAAGAGTGGCTACTGACAGGCAGAAATCGACAAGAAGGACCGAGAGAAGACCGCATTCTCAGTTGGGACGGGATTGTGGCAATTTGTGGTGATGCCATTTGGGCTTTGCAATGCTCCAGCCACTTTCTAACGCCTGATGGAATACGTGCTACGTGGTCTCACCTGGAAAACCTGCTTGGTGTACCTAGATGACATCATTGTCATCGGGAAAACGTTCGAAGAGCATGTGCGAAACTTAGAAGAGGTTTTCTCCCGATTGCGACTGGCGAATTTGAAACTTAGTCCCGACAAGTGAACCCTTTTCGCAGCTGAAGTAAAATACCTGGGACACGTCGTATCAGCAGGAGGGGTCAAAACAGACCCTGAGCAAATTGAAGCTGTGAAAAACTGGCCAACACCAAACAGCAAGCGCCAACTACAAAGTTTTCTGGGTCTGGCAACCTACTATCGAAGATTCGTCAAAGACTTCGCCAAAATAGCTAAGTGTCTCCATCTGTTAACCGAGAAAAATCGTCCGTATGTCTGGAATGAAAAATGCCAGGTAGCCTTTGAGACCTTGAAGGAGTAGCTGTGAATCACCCGTGCTGGCATATCCGAAACCCGGAAAAATGTTTGTAGTTGACACCGATGCAAGCAACGGCGGTATTGGAGCTGTGCTCTCCCAGCAGATCGATGGCGAAGAAAGAGTCCTCTCGTATTACAGTAGAGTTCTTTCAAAAAGTGAGAGGAACTACTGCGTGACCAGGAAGGAGCTACTGGCTATAATAGAGGTCACCAAGCAGTTCCACAAGTACCCATATGGCCAGAAATTTGTTCTTTGAACGGACCATGCATCCTTGAGATGCCTGCTCAACTTCAAAAACCCCGAGGGACAAGTTGCGAGATGGATCGAAAGATTGCAGTCATACGACTACGAAATTGTTCATCGGAAGGGCGGAGTTCATGGAAATGCTGACGCCCTATCCCGCCGATCATGTCCAGCTAACTGCAAGCATTGCCGACGGATTAAGGAAAAGGAACCACCCGTTGATC
>OZ017738.1:213641869-213746869 GCA_963969285.1 Odontomyia ornata
TTGTAGACATTACGCAAAGCGATGACCTTGGCCCGGAAAGGATTTTTTCCTTCTTTTTATTATTATTTAGTACCAGCTATATATATCGACTGGCAGCCCGATGCTGATAACGAGGCAGTTTCACTTGTGACAGACTCCCCCTCTGCTTAAAGAAAATTTTCCCGGGAATTCACTCTAATTCAATCTAACGCCACCTAAATGACCTAACCGAGCCCTTGTTTAAGACCTAAATCACTCACAAATCATCCTGCCTAGTGCTGCTAGTTTTTCTTCTTAAACGCTAGTAAATCATTTCTGGTTTTAAAAACTGATTATGCGAATACATTGGTAGAGACTCTAAGCTAAACTCTTAAAGGATTTAACCTAACAACGGTGCACCTAAAATTCAATGCTATAGCTATGCAAAAACTCAAATCCAAGATTCTGCTTTAACCTAACTCTAATGAAAAAGAAGAAAAATAGGGAAAAGAAAACAAAACCTAGCACTTTCCTTACTCACTAAGCTGAACACCTTATGCTATTAGGCGCAAAGAAAAATCAAAATAAAAAAGACACCGGAAAAAAACTTACAAGGCTACAAATCACGCTTAGTCCAAACATACTCTACTAACTATTATGGGAATTGTAATTGATTTTCTAGGTTACTCACCATCAAAATGTTGAATAGCTCACTACCTACTGTCTACCAAGGGAAAGATATGTAGCCGCATCCGAGATAGGATAATTTCGTCTCCATACCCGATCCCCCACCCGATAGGCTACGTCTCTTTTCCGAAGGTTATATTTTCCACTGCTTTTCCTCGCAGCTGCTTGCATCCATCTCCCTATCTCCTCTCGTATTCATCCAAGCTTCTCTGCTCTAACTTCTGGACTCAGTCCCATATGGGAATTCCCTGGAGCCTGAGAACTGCTATGGAAGGTCACCATCTCTCTTCCGAAGTTATAGAAGTAAAGAGAAATCATCATTACCTCATGTCTATAAGTCCGGAGAGCACAACTGATGTGAGATTGGTATCCCATGCGCGTCGGTTCTCCGAAACATAAGCACGCAACATATACTTAATGTCTTGGTTTCAGCGTTCTGCTGGATTTGCCTGCGGATGGTCGAGTGCAGGGAATTTAAGCTGCGTCTCGTAACTCTTCACTAATCGTTGCCGTTCTTTGCCCCGAAATTGTACTCCATTACCGCAAACTAGATATTTGGAAACCCCAAAGACTAGGAACACTTGATCTTCCAATAAACGGCAAATCTCTTTTGCCGTGGTCTTCCAGAGTAGAACCAGTAGCAAAAATTTGCTAACGTAGTCCAACACGGTTAGAATATAGCAGTGACCACGAGTTGAACATGGCAAGGTTCCTACTAAGTCTGCACATATCATCTCCCATGGCTGGGATGCCTCCTCACTGCATGAAACCATATACCCAGCTTGTGATTTCCGCTCACTTTGACCATTTGACACACTTTGCAGCATCGGACATAGTTTCGCACATTCACGACCATCTTCGGCCAATAATAATGCTGCGCTAAACGATTCAACGTCCTATCAATTCGCATATGACCTGCTGTTGGGTGATCATGACATTGCTGAAGTGCCTCTCTTCTTTCTGGTTCCAACAGCACTTTCTTCCATGCTTCAATCCCCTCTAAATCAGGACAACGTCCAGGAACAAGTTTATACAGCGTATCGTTCGTGACCCTACATTTGGCATATTGCTCCACATTGTCACTAACTCGGGCTTTCATCCGCTCATACCAAATATCAACGACTTTATCCACCCCTTGTATCCTATCCACTGGATCTGATCTGGACAAAGCGTTCGGGACTAAATGCTTTTCACCCCGTGGATGTATCACTTCATAATCGAATTGTTGTAGGGGACGGCCCAGCGGACCATTCTACCCGTAAGGTCCTTCAAGTTATTGAGCCATACCAGGGAATGATGGTCAATAATGACGCGGAAATGAGAGCCTTCAATATAGGCCGGAGCTTCTCCACCCCCAGAGGCCGGCTAAAGATTCCCTTTTGGTTGTAGAATATTTCCGCTCTACTTTAGTTAAGGTACGGCTCAAATAACAAATATCCTTCTCTCCCTGAGGAAATGTCTGACTCAACAGAGCCCCAAGCCCAACGTCTGAGGCGTCCGTCTGCTCGTTAAAAGGGAGTTGGAAGTCGGGACAAGTCAAAATTGGTGTTGACGCTAACTTCAATTTACAATGCTCAAACGATGACTGGCATAATAGTGCCCAAAAAAACTTACATTCTTCCGCAGAAGATCCGTTAATGGGGCTATCAATGAAGCATGATTCGAAATAAACCGCCGGTACCAAGAAACCATATCTAAAAATTGCCAAACCTGTTTCACTGAACGCGGATGGGGAACATTCAGCATTACTTCAACCTTTTTATGGTCCACGTTTAAGCCGTGTTCACTGACTACGTATCCAAAGTATTTCAGCTAGGACCGACAAAAATGGCACTTATCCCGCGATAATTTTAGACCGGCCTCTTTCAAACGTCTGAAGACTTCGGCTAGAATTTCCACATACGTGCTAAACGACGGTGTTACGATAATGATGTCATCTAAATAGGTGAAGACAAATGGTTCCATTTCTGGACCCAACCCCCTATCTATTAGTCACGGCCAGGTTGCAGGTGCATTTGATAAGCCGAAAGGCATCCTTTTAAATTGAAAGAACCCCCTTCCTAGGATGGTGAATGCAGTGGACTGCCGAGAATCGTTGGCCGTTGACACTTGCCAATAAGCTGATTTGATGTCTATCGTGGACAAGAACCTTGCGTCCCGCAACTTATCCAGTGTGGCTGAAATGTACGAAACCGGAGAGGCATCTTGAGCTGTTACCTTATTGACTTTCCTTAAGTCCACGCAGAATCCTTCTTCTTGCGCAGAAGTATCGGTGAAGACCATGTACTCGTAGAAGACTCTACTACCCTTAACGCCAGCATTTCGTCCAACTCCGAGTTAATACGCTTTTGTATGGCCGGAGAGACGGGATAGTACCTCTGCTTGATGGGGCTTGACTCCGTCTCAATAACGTGCTCCACTAAAACCGTGCACCCAAATCCCTCCCCCATTTTCTGAAACTCCTACTCCACTAGTGGATCCAACTGTCTTTCTTCGGCCTGCATCAATATTGACCTACTATGTAAATGTCCCCCCGCTCATGACACTTTCCCACAGACAAAATCCCATTGATTCTCTTTTAGATTCTATCTCAACCCAAATCGACGCAAAAAATCGAATCCCAGGATCAACTAGTGCGCCAATGCAGGTACCACTAATACTTCCAGCCACTCTGTCTTCCCTTGCAACCTAAAAGGCACCCAAGCTTGCCCTTTCACGCTACACTGCCCATTATCCCTTAGTGTAACTACGGGATGCTCCGTGGAGATGCATTCAATACCCAGCTCCCTCTTTATATTCCACCCGTCTTGTCCAACAATTGTCTTCGGCGCGCCCGAATCCACCAGACCTTTGAAACGCTTACCTAATACCCAAACTTCTAGGTGTGGGCACTCGTCTCCATTAGTAGGCATAAAGAGATAATTAAGACTACCCGCGGCTCTCTATTCTTCTGAAATGTCGGTGCTCATTATCGCTGTCTAATGATTGCCGTTTCTCGATGCCCTTAGCTGCACAGCCTGTTGATTCCGTTGAGAAGACCAAGTCAAACAATTGTACTTGGTCGTTCCAAGACGTTCACAACCAAAGCATCTCCGTAGCTGACGACACTCACGGGACATGTGGCCGGCTCCATTGCAATTTCAGCACACCTCAATAGACTCATCCTTTCCTTGAGCGCGGTGCTTAATTTCCTCCCAGAGCTTATCATTGTAATCAGGGGGTAAAAATTCCTTCTTCAGCTCCACAAGCAGCTTGTCCCAACTATCCACCTTGCAGCCATAGATCAGAACCAAATGAGTGCTCTGCCATCAAACAACTCGGCAGCCATCCGGAAGAGGTGCGCCTTAGATACGCCTTTAACCACCCGCAATTCTTCGACCCTTTCGAAAAAAAGCATTTTAAGAACGAGCCATCTACTGGAAAATTGTATTCCCCATTTAGTAATGTCTGGCTGCTTAATCATTTCCCGATCAACTCTTGGGGTTGAAATAGCTGCTGGATGAGCCTCAATGCTGGTTTCTTCGCGAGATTGAGTGACCTCTCCTGTAAGAAGCTGCGCCTCCCTGCTCGGCACTTTTGCTTTCTCCATCAATGCCCCCATTGCCAAATCAGTTTTGAAACCTAAGAGTATGGATCCTTTGGCTGCACGTGTTCCAAACGCCTAACTTCGAACTCGATCTTTGTTTTTAGTTAAAAAAATCGCCACTGTTTGTGTTCTCCGTGAAGGTACCCAACAAGGTCTGCACATCTCCTTCACGATGTCATCTTCGGGGGTAAACGGATAGGCTTACCCTTCAATCATTGAGGCTCAAAAGCTTGCTCCGCTTTCAAAGCACGCCGTAATAACCTTCTCATCTCTTCGACGGTACCGCACTGCTGGCCTCTGACTTGCAACTCATAAGTCAACTCATTCCGACTCTGCTGATCCACCAAAATCTTCGCTGTATCTCTGTTCACGTAAATTGCTTAAAACTATATTAATTGCACCTTATTATAGTAACAAACACTAAATAAAAGCACTTATTCTTTTAATGAAAGATAACTATATTATTCATGCAACCAAAAAAACAGAAAAAAAAACAAAAATAATTTCCTTGAACTCAAAAACGCAGAAAAATCCATTTGTGGGACTTGTTCCAGAACTCGCCGCTATCAGAATTGATCCTTCTACAAAATT
The DNA here is from genome assembly GCA_963969285.1 of Odontomyia ornata. Classification (NCBI taxonomy): domain Eukaryota; kingdom Metazoa; phylum Arthropoda; class Insecta; order Diptera; family Stratiomyidae; genus Odontomyia; species Odontomyia ornata. Next base: position 213,646,692 of record OZ017738.1, read on the forward strand.
AAACTAAATCTTGCCTTTATGGGAATTGATCTTCATGTAAAATCAAAATAAACTCCTGCCTCCCAAACGATGGGGCCATTTCTCTTTAAATTAAAACATCCGTTGCACTGAAAAAACAAAAATTATGCACTCCGCTGTCTGGAGCTCCCGCAATTACACACTTTTTACTTAACTTTACACCTTTGAACACTCTTCGTAATGTGAACTTGACTCAATTTTCAACTCCGCGCAAGAAAATACAGCGATTTAACACGTTGGGTGCCAATTTGTTACCCTCCTCATAGAGGGTATTCTGGCTGGGAGCCTTCGGTCCCACGTTCACTAAATTTTCGGACACTTCCCCTATCCCTGCACCCCTCTAAGTGAAACTTGTCATTTTAAGACCAGTTTTGAAAAGTTCTCATCAAGACCTTTCATTTAATACCCATAGTTCCTACATGCGATGAAATTTTTTTGAAGGTCGACCCCCCTTGAACACCTTATAAATTTCCTTTTGTGGCGAAACTTTGAAGAGGGCTATTAAATCTGCACTTTGCACTTACCTACTACATAAATCTTATGTGTCTAGCTTATGTAGATTGCGAGAAAATGTGGTGTGATACACGGACGGATGGACAGACAGGACGCGGTTTTAGTAGTGTTTTGTAGAATGATTTTACGAAACTCTAAAAAGGGTTTCAATCGCTTTGTTTCGCAACTCTCTGCGTGGGTAACCCGGAATTCCCCCTTACTCTACGCTTACATTCGTGGCTTAACCATCTTCCACTGTCTCAGTAAAAAAAAACTTAACTGCTTAATCCACTGAATTTTCTTTCTCTAGTCTTTCGTTCACACACTCACTAAATTTCTAGTTCACTGATACCATATACAAGTAACATTTCACGTCCGCGGCTATAATCTCTTCGCGCGCAAGTTTACCACCAACATTCACTTCCTCACAAGTACTTAGCTCTTTAGTTAACTTGACGGAAGATCCGTATCTGAAAACTTCCGCAATCACTTCGCGCGCGAGTTAAACACCATCCAAACACCATCGTACCGACTATTATCCAACAAAAGAGACCTACTCACTCGTTTTACTCACTTAAATAGATGTGTGACGATGGGGTTTGTACGCTAATCAAAGAGGCGATGACCGGCCATTCACTTTTTTTTCCAATCCCAATTTAGCAGCAAAGTCTTTCTGATCGCAGTTTTCCAAACTGCGACTGCTTGTGCTTAGCGCAACCTCGAACCGATCTCGAATCATCGCAGTTAGTTCGAGTCTCGATCGGTTCTTGAACTGGTTTGCTGCGACAAGACAGAACTGACGTTTGGACTGATTGTTTGTATTTACAAACGCTCGTGAAATCTGATCCGAATTAGAAGTTTGTGGAAGCTTGGTCGCGTAAAACAGTCTAAAATCGGAAATATTGAAGATACGCTGCCGGCACCCGCACTGATAAGGTGCTTCTAAGCGTGATGTCGAATTGTTTACATCACCCAAATTCGTCGACGCGTTGTCGACGCCCTGTAGAGTTTTAGCTGCAAAATAGAACGCTTTCATCCTTGATATGGGAGAGTGTTCTTTCAAAGCGAGAATGGTTGGGCTCCGGTATGCTTAAAGCTGTTGCTGTCAGGGTCCGGTACTTTCGACGACACCTCTTTGCTCCAACGATGGGTTGTGAATACATAGACTTAAAAAGTAAAGTTTACAATTTCTGTTTTTGGGAGGTGAATGCAATTTACGCACAGAGTGTGGTACCCCCATGCTCGCAAGAAGGCGACTGGACTACCCTGTAAATACCTCCCCTGTCGACCTGACAACCCAGCCTGGAACCGTTTGAAACATTACTTCGGGCCAGGTCTCGTTTTGTTACGCCCTGAGGTGCCTTCAACCTGGGTTATCCCTTTCCCAGCGCGAGGGAAGAGGGGAAGAGGTAGTGCCAGAAAGCAATCCCCTAGCCCCAACGCGCCCGGCTGCTGTGAGTCCCTTTTATATTTTAGGACTGCCCGAGCATAATGTGCGAGATGCTTTCTAGCAAAGAGGGCGACAGGTTTCACGCCTTAAATAACTCTCACCGCCGAATAAGAGACTGTCGGATATAAAGATGCAATCCTCAGTGCTCCTCTTCTCTGTACCTGTGCTAAACGTTTTCGGTATACCTCTTTGCTGAGAGCATCGCCCCATACCTCTGCTCCGTACAGTAGCACTGACCCTACAGCACTCATCAAGAGGAGAAGCAGCCTTCTCAGCCGTTGCCCTGATTTGCTCAGAGAAACTCATCTTCGAATCGATCAATAACCCCAGGTACTTCACCGATGGCTTCGATTCGGTTCGTAAGTCTCCAATACTGATCATCCTTACTCTAGGGATTCTCTTTTTTGTCAAGATGACCACTTCGATTTTTTCCAGTGCTAAACTGAACTTGCGAGCAGTCATGCAGTCCCTCATTCAGCGCATTAGCATACCTAGCCTATGTTGCGCCTGTTCAACGGTGCGTCCAGCGACCAGAGCCCCAACATCATTCGCATAGCCGACCAAGCGCGACTCACCTGGCATCTCAAGTTTCAGTAGCCCGTTGTAAGACACGTTCCACAGGTCCGGACCAAGGATAGATCCCTGCGCAACACCCGATGTAATTTCCATCCTTCGTTGGCCCTGTGTCATATCGTAGCGCAGGCTTGGGTCCTTTAGGTAGTTCCTCAAAAGCCTCATTATATATTCTAGAACTTGAAAAGGGGTTTCCAGCGTATCCAGAATATTCACCCATCTAGCGGAGTTGAAGGCGTTCCTGACGTCGAGTGTCACCAACAGGACGATCCGTCGCTTGGTGCGACTATATGCCTCTGCCTTTTGGACCGCGTTCACCACTGCTGCAATCGCATCAATGGTAGAATCTCCTGCTCTAAAGCTGTACTGCCGAGGAGATAGGTCCCCAGTAGCACGAATTGCGTCTTCCCTTGATGAGTTTATCTAGCATTTTCCCAGCCATGTCTAGCATGCATAACAGGCGGTATGCAGACTGCGATTCGGGATTTCCCTTCCCCTTGCTGATCAGCACGAGCCTCGCCACCTTCCATCGTACCGGGAAAACCCCGTAGGCAAGCATTGAATGTGCTGAGCAGCAAGTCATGACAATGCTGATAGACAAGCCGCAACACCTCAGCTGGAACACCATTTGGACCTGGAGCCTTCGTCGCTTTCAATAAAAGGACTGCCTCCTCCAGTTCCGGCTGTGTGTAGAGTGGACACTCGACTGCTGTTTCACCATGGACAGCGTCAACATGGACTGGATGGGCGGGAAAGAGTGCCCGCACTATCTCGTCGATCTTTTCCGCGTCATGTAAACAAGGCTTCCGTAGGGCACCAAGTTTCCGCATAACTAGCTTGTGGCCAAGACCCCACGGATCCTTGTTCACATTGTCCACTAGATCTTGCCAGCAGCGAGCCTTGCTACTGTTGATCAATTTGCGAAGGCATTTCCTGGCCGACTTATATGCTGTTGCGCGGTTGCTTGCCTCGTCACGGTTCCGCGCCCGTTGGGCCTCGCGCCGTAGCTTGTGATACTCCTTACGTTTTCCAGCGATTTCAGTAGACTGCCAGTACACTGTAGGCTTGCCGCGCCGGGGTCTTCGATGGGGCATAGAAGCATTGCAAGCAGTCGTGATGATGCTCATAGTTGAGTTCACCTCATCTTGAGCTGCCAGTTCTTCCGTCCCCTCCGGATCTCCCTGCAGTGGTGCACCTGCTGTGAGAACCTCGACGAACCTTTCGACGTCCATCTTTCCGATTTTCCATGAAATTGTAGAAAGCCAAGAGCACGGACGTCGGGAGGCAACATCGCTTATCTCAAGCAGAATGCACTGATGATCACTGGCTGAGAAGTCCTCTAATACTCCCCAGTTGTGTATCCTCCGTACTAAGGACTCCGAGGCGAATGACACGTCCGGTATGGTTCCTTCACAGCCAATACGGCGGAAAGTCGGCGTATTTTCGGAGTTTAGTACGACGAGGGCCGTCCTGGCCGCCATTTCCAGGACTCGTTTTTCCCGCGAATCTGTTTGAGGCATGCCCCATCCGATGGCTTTCGTGTTGAAGTCCCCCCCAACTACCACGTTGCCCTCTGCGTTGGAGACAGCCCCCTCCAGAGCATTAAGCTTGGCTTGGAAGATTATATTGATTCGTTCGGCGTTAGGTGCACACTAGAGAAGGTGGTCCCTGAGCACCAAACCCACAGAAAGCCATCCCAATGTCCACAGCTCTCCGCTTGGAAATCACTATTTCGAACCCGGCAGTACCAGTTTCATCAGTATACCATGATGCAGGACTCTTCTCATGGTGTTGCTCACTCAGCAGCAAGAAGTCGGCTTTCATGTCTCTCGCAAACTGCTCAAGCAGATTTTGGGCGGTTGAACTGTGGTGTAGGTTTAGCTACTGGATGCGGGTCATCGAAGTTCTAATTTTGCGTTGGCTAGGGCTTCCTGGAACACCCGGCATTTTTCTGACTCCAAGACGTGTCCAAAATCATAACTTGGAACAGCATCCTTGCAAAGAATACAGTGTGCCTCCTTTGTACACTCTTTCCTTTTATGTCCCATTTCACTGCATTTGTAACATAAAGAGCTCCTATCGGGTCCTTTGCATACTTATGGGGTGTGACCATAGGCAAGGCGTTTGAAACATTCAAGAGGCATTAATTTTCGCTGTATCCTAGAGACAATCTACTTATTTGTACTTTGCCCGTGTTCGGAAATTGTTCGGCGTCCTTTTTGGTCAAGTGAACTATGGCCATGCGTTGTCCCCTATGGTTTTCTGGTGTCAGCCTCGCCTTGAGCCCGCCCACGCGATTGAACTTGCTTTTGATGGCCTCTTCTACCTCGGCCAGATCCGTCACGCAGTCAATGTCTCTTATTTCGATCGTTGCCATCGGCTCAAGCGAGGCTATAGCTGCGCTTTTGCCGAGGACTTTCTTTACTGCGTCGCAGAATGCTTCCCTATTCTTGGCCTCTGCTCCAAATTCGACGAGTATTTTGCCCGTCGCCCAGAAGTGCACCGTAATAGTCGCTGTTGATGTTGGTTCCTTTTTGGAGAGTGTCGCTGAATATTATTCCGTTCGCATCCCAAAATACAGACGCCATCACCTTACTGGCCGACTGTTGCGTCTTTGCTCTCTCAGCTGGCTATCTTTTGGAATTTGGTGTCTAATAGCGAAGCCATTTTTCATTCATTGTCACATAGCGACGATAAAATTCGATTTTATTGCAGTTTGACGGCGCCAGACACTCCTCTGAAGCATCAATGTGTTGTTGTTTTTGGTCGACTGTGAGCTTCCGCATACAGAAATGTTCATGTAGAATAATAAAAATCTTTATAATTTCAGCTAGCCCGTGCACCTTCAATTTGGGATCGTACATGACCAATTTGTGGATTTTTTTATGTTTTCTAGAATAACAGCCTCATCATGTAAAAAATTCTAATAATGCCATCCATGTGTCATCCTATGGACTTATTGAATGGACTGTTATATATTGTATATATATACATATATATATATAAATATACTCGTATATATATATATATATATATATATATATATATATATATATATATATATATATATATATATACTCGTATATATATATACATATATATATATATATATATATATATATATATATATATATACTCGTATATATATATATATATATATATATATATATATATATATATATATATATATATATATATATATATATATATATATATATATATACTCGTATATATATATATTGTATATACGAGGGTCATTCAACAAATACTTAGCCTGACATCCGATGGCGCTGCTATTACAATTGTGTTTTACCATCGTGCAGTACATTCTTTTAGTAGCGTACTTTCAAAGTTTCAGTCGATTCCCTTCATTAGTTTCGTTGAATGTACTACACGATGGTAAAACTCTTTTGTAATAGCAGCGCCATCGGGCCGTGAGGCTAAGTGCTTCATGAATGACCCTCGTATATATATATATATATATATATATATATATATATATATATATATATATACAATAAATATATATATATATATATATATATATATATATATATATATATATATATATATATATATATATATATAGATATATTTATTGTATATATATATATATATATATATATATATATATATATATATATATATATATATATATATATATATATATATATATATATTTATATATATGTATGTATGTATATATATATATATATATATATATATATATATATATATATATATATATGTATATATACGAGGTGTGTTCAAAAAATATCGCGAATTTTGTTTTTTTTTCAAAAATTATTTATTTATTCATGAATATCTATTTTATCCCCTTCAAAGTAATCCCCATGAGATATTATACACTTGTGCCAACGGTTTTTCCAATCTTTGAAGCACTTCAAAAAATCATTTTTTTTAATCTTGTTCAGCTCCTCCTTCGATGCCGTCTTTATCTCGTCAAGCGTAGCGTAACGTCGTCCTTTCATGGGCCTCTTCAGTTTAGGAAACAAGAAAAAGTCACAGGGGGCCAGATCTGGGGAATACGGTGGCTGCGGCATCATTAGTGTATTGTTTTTGGCCAAAAAGTCGCACACAAGCAACGATGTGTGAGCAGGGGCGTTATCGTGGTGCAAAAGCCAATTTTTGTTCTCCCACAAATCCAGGTGTTTCTGGCGGATTGCTTCGCGCAAATTGCGCATAACTTGCAGGTAATATTCCTTATTGACCGTTCTTCCCTGTGGCAAGAACTCATGATGCACCACGCCCCTGCAATCGAAGAAAACTGTCAGCAAAACTTTCACATTCGACCGAACTTGGCGCGCTTTTTTCGGTCTTGGTTTATGCGGCAGCTTCCATTGAGATGATTGAGCTTTGGTTTCCACGTCATAACCATAAACCCACGATTCGTCACCAGTTATGACCCTCTGGAGCAAATTTGGTTCGTCGCGGACAGAGTTTAACATCCCATTAGCAATGTTCATGCGTTGCTGTTTTTGGTCGCAATTGAGCAATTTTGGTACGAATTTCGCGGCGACCCGTCTCATGCCCAAACCGTTGATAAAAATCGAATGGCACGAGCCAATCGATATGTTTAGGTCCTCAGCAACTTCTCTAACGGTGATTCGGCGATTGGCCAATACCATTTTCTCCACTTCATTAATTTTTTCGTCTGTTGTTGAAGTGCTCGGGCGTCCGGCACGCTCTTCGTCGTTCACATCTTCTCGGCCTTCTAAAAACATTTTGTACCACCGATAAACGTTGCTTCGGTCCAAGGTAGCTTCTCCGTATGCCACAGTCAACATTCGGAATGCATCCGCGCACTTAATTTCGTTTTTCACACAAAATTTGATACACGTTCTTTGATCCATTTTTTTGAATAAGTAAAAATCGAAGACGATTGAAAACACGTGCAAGTAAAGCAGCTATCACCAATTAAGTGAACATTCAAAATGGCCGAGCTTGTCGGCATATGTGACAGATATGAGTACCAACATAACGCCACAAAAAAATCGAAATTCGAATATACGTAACCCGCGAAAATTCAAAATTCGCGATACTTTTTGAACACACCTCGTATATATATATGTATGTGTGTGTGTGTGTGTATTTTCGGGGGGAGTGCATGAAAAGTTGTTTTGAGATTTCAACACTGAAATCAGTCATAAAATGATAACTCTGACATGCTAGATGTTATGTATTGCTCATATCTTTTAATTCTTATTTAAGTCAATTGCATTCAGTTTTTGCCCTTAGTATTCATATACATATGTAGATTGAAATTTATTCGCACTTTTTAATCTAAGAGTTATCTAGCACTTATTAGGCGGAACGTCATTATTTAGGCTTTCTGGGCCATCATAGCCATATATGTAGATTAAATCGAATAGAATATAAAAAAAGACGAAAATTTAAAACAATAGTTTTAGCTGCAATGTACCATGAAAATTGAAAATTATTAGCCTCCTTCCGGGGGAAGGTTGTTGCAGTTGGCCAAATAGCCCAATGAAGACGAGACGTGGCGCCACTCATCCGCTCAGTTATGTTGTGCCGCCGCGTGGTCCGCCAAACGTGACTGCGGTCCTTTGAAACCTCCAAATCCAGTCAGGGGGTCCCAAAGGTACAATCGTGGGAAGGGGAAGAAAAACGGCTGAAATCCTGCAACCGCGTTTCCACCCAACCTCCGTAAGACAGTTTCTATAATTGGCAGGACCACCCTTCAACTGCAACGAATTTCATTTCCAAAGAAGCGAAAAACACGAGAAATTTACGTTTAAGTTTTCACTTTTTTCACATACTCTATTTCATAAGGGTACACCGCTAAAAAAAGGTTACTAGTCTTAGCCAGTGTGAACAAATTATAAAATATTTACCTCCCTAACTCTCCTGTCTAGGTGCCCGCTTTGTATTTTGCTAAAAGTCTGTTGTAGGTCGTTTCCTTGTAATTTCTTTGCCTCCACAATTCCTTCAACATCCAATTTCTGGGCCTCTGCAATTCCTCCCACATTCAATCTCCGTCCACTCCTACCATTCGTTGTCACTGCTTCTTCCAAATGATATTATCGGCTTCGCCAATGTGAAGGAACAGAGAGCCACCGTTATGTTCTGGCCCCTTTTATCTCTTCTGACTCTTAGCCTACTAAGCCGTATCAAAGCCAAGGTCAGCTCTTGTGAATGTCGATGCACTTTCGCTGGAAAGTGCATCTTGAAGTTGTATCACAACGAGCATTTCCCACATTACTCGTACATGCGCTGGCATATCAGAGTGGTGAATTTGCATGCTGTTGTTGTACCGGCTGTCTCTGCTGTTGCCTTTGAGACTGTTTGTCGTTGCGATGCTTGCCGCTGTGACTACGCCTGCTTTAAGCATCCACGTGATGAAGACGATGATGATTGCTAATGAAAGACAATATTAGATGTTGATGTTGTTTAAGATGATTTTTGGGGATGTTTGCCTTGCAAAGATTGCTGAAATTGATGATACTGCAATAGTTGTTATCTTACAAACACAATATTCCCTTGGAAAAGATTCCAATACAAAAATTTTGGTTGTTATAATCTTTTGTTGATGCAAAGCGGATGCTTTTTGCTGCTGCTTATGCGGTGCTTGCCATTGTGACTTTGTCTGCAAGGAGTATACGCATGATAGACATGATGATAATTGCCATTGGAAGACAAGGCTCGGTGTTGATGCTGATAAAGATGGTTGATGTCCCGCAATAGTTGTGGTCTATCGCGTAGCATTGTTGACATTGTGTTGATTTTGTATTGTTTCCCATGGCCGGATTCGATCATACTTGTACACTGGACAGTATAGGTTTCTGTGACTTCTTCCGACCCGATTCATTGGACTATTGTACGGTGGATACACTGGACTCGGAACTTGAGGACTATTTGATTGTGCGAGACTGGATTCAATATCTGCTGTATTGAATAGGAGGTGTTTGAGAAGATTTTTATTGGCTATTGTCTAGTATGGCACGTTGTTCGTTATTGTATTGGATATAATCGGATTTGTTGTTGTTAGGCTAAATTTTAGTTGCATTGTTCTTCAGTTTGCAAATTAGTTTGTTTCCCTGCTGCTGAATTAATTGAATTTATTGTTGATTATTATTTGAATACATCTGACGGTAATAATGCTATTAATGATCTAGTACTGACTTTTGTAGGCTGTTCTCCTTCTTTGTAGCACTATATCCCCCTCTCGGGTCTTTGCTTCCTGGACCAAGTGCCTTCAACTGTCTTGGTACATTGACAGCGTCCTCCAATTTCAAAATCCGGCAGCGATGAACATTCTTCGTCAATTGTATCAAACGAGCATTTTCTCGGTTTCCCCACTGATCTTCGGCCTTTAGTTCTCCCAACGAATGCTTATTTGGGTATCATTGTTGGCCCATAAGATATACATGGCCAGCTCATTGCAGCTTCCGTAGTCTTAAAACCGTTATGACCTCCGGCTCGTCAAAAATTTCATACAACTCATGGTTGTATCGAATTTTCCATTGCCTGGCTAGTTTTGCCTCAGTTATCCGCCTCAGAACCCGTCGCTTGAATGCGCTCAATATTTATGCGGATGCTTGGGTTACGCTCCATGCTTCACACCCATAGCATAGAACACGTAGGCTGTAGGCTATTATACATAAATTATCATTTAATTCAATTGGCTTGGTTGTGACAATGGGTCGAATGTTTTTGTATATAATTCTTAATTTCCCTTATGATTCAGGTGACGGTGGTTTAAAGAGTATCCACTTTTGGTATCGTGTCTGACGCTTAAAATTACCCTTTGGCCCTGTTCCTTCCTGCTTCAAGTGGATTTTCCCGATATTCACTCTCCACTTCTCAAACGGTTACCACTCCGAGAATATCTCACTTACCAGTCCAGTATTAATGCTATTGTTCTTATTTGAAAAGTTTAAGAAGATCAAATCAAAACTGCAGTGTCTAATTCGATGAAAATTTGTTACAATACCAAAATCATGTGTTATTGTTGTTGTAATTGGAGAAATTTCAAATGGCTATAACCTCCGTGCATATTATTCGATTTTCATTAAACTTACAGAATATAATGACATTTTGTAAGACTGCTTAAATATCGAATTTCGTTGAGTTTAAGGATATCCATACGATTTTATTGCGGAAAATGTGAAATTCGACGATCATTAGCGATTATTAATGAAGTTGAGCAAATATTTGACTTCTACGGTATTTGTTGTTGTTGTGCTCATAAAAACCTACCTTTATAATTTTTTAAAAATTTTTTGGATCACAGCTGTCCGATCCCGAAACCTGTTTTGAAAAGCTCGTGTCGAGGCCTTTCATATGATACCCATATCGGCTACCTTTGCTGGAATTTGTTTTTTTGGGCGCCACTCCCCTATATGGGGAGACCCCCTTAAATACCTTATAAAATTTTTTGTAGTTCAACTTTTTTTTGTGGTAGGGAGGTGAATGATATTTATGCACAGAGTGTGGGACTCCCATGCGCGACTGGACTACACACTAAACACCTCCCCTGTCATCCTGAGAACCCAGCCTGGAACCGTTTGACACATTACTTCGGGCCAGGTCTCGTTTTGTTACGCCGTGGGGCGCCTTCAAGCTGGGGATCCCTTTCCTAGCGGGAGGGGAGAGGGGAAGAGGAAATGCCAGAAGAGCGATCCCCCAGCCCCAGCGCCTCCGGCTGCTAGGAGTTCCTTTTATATTTTAGGACTGCCCGAGCATAATGTGCCACCTGGTTCCATTTGTCAACCGATTTGAGCATCACCGCAACCATATTATCCTGGGTGAGCTCTCCCGTCTCCCTGTAGAGTTCCCTTCGCAGCCTGACCCATTTTGTACACGCAAAAATTGTGTGACAGGCATTGTCCTCCTCTCCTGGGGAAAACCAACAATCGGGAGACCGTGACTTACCGACCTTGTGCCGGTAAGACTGAAAACACCCATGCCCGCTCAAAAACTGGATCATATAGAAGTCAGTCTCACCATGATTTCGATTTAGCTACGGTCTCACATCCGGGATGAGGCACGCAGTCCACCTTCCCTTCGTGCAATTTACCCAAGACTGCTGCCAATCGTTGAGCGAGCGCTGTCTCTCCTCGCGGACAACTATCTCCCTCGCATTCTCGTTTCGGCGCAGGTAAATAGCGCGACGCTCTCTAGCAAGGAGGGCGATAGGTATGATGCCTGCAATAACTCTCACCGCCGGGTCGGAGACTGTTGGATAAGAAGATGCAATTCTCAGTGCTCCTCTTCTCTGTACCTGTGCCAAACGTTTTCGGTATATCTCCTTGCTGAGAGCTTCGCCTGATACCTCTGCTCCGTACAGTAGCACTGACCCTACAGCACTCATCAAGAGGCATCTTTTTGATGGGCTGGGTCCCCCTACGTTGGCCATAAGTCGACTCAGAGCCGATATTCCCGAAGCAGCCGTTGCCCTGATTTGCTCAGAGAAACTCATCTTCAAGTCGATCAGTAGCCCCAGGTACTTCACCGCTGGCTTTGATTCGATTTTTATGTCTCCAATACTGATCATCCTTACTCTAGGGATTCTCTTTTTTGTCAAGATGACCACTTAGATTTTCTCCAGTGCTAAACTGAACTTGCGAGCAGTCATGCAGTCCCTCATTCAGCGCATTAGCATACCTAGCCTTTATTGCGCCTGTTCAACGGTGCGTCCAGCGACCAGAGCCCTAACATCATCCGCGTAGCCGACCAAGCGCGACTCATCTTGCATCTGAAGTCTCAGTAGCCCGTCGTAAGACACGTTCCACAGATCCGGGCCAAGGATAGATCCCTGGGCAACACTCGATGTAATTTCCATCCTTCGTTGGCCTTGTGTCGTGTCGTAGAGCAGGCTTCGGTCCTTAAGGTAGTTCCTCAAAAGCCGTATTAGATAGTCTGGAACTTGAAAAGAGCTTTCCAGCGTATCCAGAATATCCACCCATCTAGCGGAGTTGAAGGCGTTCCTAACGTCGAGTGTCACCAACAGGACAATCCGTCGCTTGGTGCGACTATATGCCTGTGCCTTTTGGACCGCGTTCACCACCTCTGCAATCGCATCAATGGTAGAACGTCCTGCTCTGAAGCCGTACTGCCGAGGAGATAGGTCCCCAGTAGCACGAATCGCGTCAGTGAGTCTTCCCTTGATGAGTTTATCTAGCACTTTCCCAGCCATGTCTAGCATGCATAACGGGCGGTATGCAAACGGTGATTCGGGATTTCCCTTCCCCTTTCTGATCAGCACGAGCCTCGGAGCCGCACTACCTCAGCTGGAACACCATCTGGACCTGGAGCCTTCCTCGCTTTCAGGGAGAGGACTGCCTCCTCCAGTTCCAGCTGTGTAAAGAGTGGGCACTCGATTGCTGTTGCGCCATGGACAGCGTCAACACGGACGGGATGGGCGGGGAAGAGTCCCCGCACTATCGCATCCATCTTTTCCGCGTCATGTAAACAAGGCTTCCGTAGGGCACCAAGTTTCCGCATGACCAGCTTGTAGCCAAAACCCCACGGATCCTTGTTCACATTATCCACTAGGTCTTCCCAGCAGCGAGCCTTGCTACTGTTGATCAGTTTGCAAAGGCATTTCCTGGCCGACTTATATGCTGCCAACCAGTTGCATGCCTCGTCACGGTTCCGCACCCGTTGAGCCTCACGTTGAAGCTTCTGACACTCCCTTCGCTTTTCAGCGATTTCAGTTGACCACCAGTACACTGTAGGCTTGCCGTGCCGGGGTCTTCGACGGGGCATAGAAGCGCAGCAAGCAGTCGTGATTATGCTCATAGTAGAATTCGCCACGTCTTGAGCTGCCAGTTCTTCCGTCCCCACCGGAGCTCCCTGCAGTGGTGCACCTGCTCTGAGAACCTCGACGAACCTCTCGACGTTCATCATTCTGATGTTCCATCCAGTTGTAGAAGGCCGAAAGCACGGACGTCGGGAGACAGCATCACTTATCTCAAGCAGAATGCACTGATGACCACTGGCTGAGAAGTCCTCTAATACTTGCCAGTTGTGTTTCCTCCGTACTAAGGACTCCGAGGCGAATGTCACGTCCGGTATGGTCCCCACACAGCCTATACGGTGGAAAGTCGGCATATTTCTGGAGTTTAGTACGACGAGGGCCATCCTGGCCGCCATTTCCAGGATTCGTTTTCCCCGCGGATCCGTCTGGGGCATGCCCCATTCGATTGCTTTCGCATTGAAGTCGCCCCCAATGAGCCCTTTGCCCTCTGCGATCGAGACAGCACCCTACAAAGCATTAAGCTTGGCTTGGAAAGATGATATCGACTCGTTAGGCGTTAGGTACACACTAGAGAAGGTGGTCCCTGAGCACCGAACCCACACAAAACCATCCCCCCGTCCACAGCTCTCCACTTGAAAGTCACTGTTCCGAACCCAGATGGCGGCAGTACCAGTTTCATCAGAACACCATGATGCAGGACATTTATAATGGTGTTGCTCACTCAGCAGCAAGAAGTCGGCTTTCATGTCTCTCGCAAACTGCTCAAGCAGATTTTGGGCGGTTGAACTACGATTTAGCTTTAGCTACTGGATGCGGGTCATCGGAGTCCTGATTTTGCCTTGGCTAGGGCTTCCTGGAACACCCGGCATTTTCCTGATCCCAAGACGTTTTCAAAATCAGGTTTTGTATCAGCATCCTTGCAAAGAATACAGTGTGCCTCCTTCGTACACTCTTTTCTTTTATGTCCCATTTCACCGCATTTGTAACATAGGGAACTCCTATCGGGTCCTTTGCATACTTGTGCGCTGTGCCAAGGCATTTGAAACATTGAAGAGGCGTTGCTCTTCGCTGTATCCTACAGACAATCTACTTATTTGTACTTTTCCCTTGTTCGGAAATTGTTCGGCGTCCTTTTTGGTCAAGTGAACTATGGCCATGCGTTGTCCCCTTTGGTTTTCTGGTGTCAGTCTTGCCTTGATCCCGCCCACGCGATTGAACTTGCTTTTGATGGCCTCTTCTACCTCGGCCAGATCCGTCACGCAGTCAATGTCTCTTATTTCGATCGTTGCCATCGGCTCGAGCGGGGCTATAGTTGCGCTTCTGCCGAGGACTTTCTTTACTGCGTCGCAGAATGCTTCCCTATTCTCGGCCTCTGCTCCAAATTCGACCAGTATGTGGCCCGACCGCGTTGGTCGTACTAATTTAATGGTAGTATTGGTGTCTTCGGGCCTTACGTTCCCCCTGATGTCCTGCAGTACCTCCTTGTAGGATCGGCCATCTTGGGGCTTTATGAGCAGTGCCTGCTGCCGGTGTCTTTGTCGGGGCTTCTGCCTCTCCTGTTTTGCATCAAGTCCTTTTTCTAATTGGGGGTCCGTGCGAACTTTACTTTCTGGCTTTTTTCGAAGGCTTCTTCGCTCCTTTTGTAAGCACTGTCTGGAATCCGTGATCTGGTGCTCTACGCCCATCAAGTGCCTCTTGCTTTCTTCTTTTATCCCGATCTCCCTCCGATTGGGCTAGACGCCATTCTTTTACTGACTTTTAATGGTGGAGCTATCTGCATGTAGCTCCAAGAGCCTCTTTAGCCTTCTGTTCGTCTTTGGCCCTTAACCAGCTCCTCCGATAGTGCCCTATGCGATCTAGGAGCTCCTCTAGTTCAAGGAGCCCCACCTTTGCTGCTTTGTTGATTTTTGGGGAGTCGCATGCAGATTGTATTCTTTTCAGAACATCTCCCGCTTTTCGGAGTAGCGTTTCTTCTTCGTATCGCTGGGCCGCAATTGTACCATCCTTGGGAGAGGTTATCGCGTTCCGTTTCTGAGTGCAGTACTTCCGCCGCATTTTCGACGTCGGCGGTGCAATCACGCGGTGTCTGGTCACTCGTTGCTTTTCGTGCCGTAATCTCTTCGTTGGCTTCTGAATTTATCGTTGCAATGTCGGGATTTGCGACCCTTATATCGGTCGCTTCGGTAACGGTTGCAGCAGTGACCATCGAATTTTCGGTGCTTTTTATATTATCTTCCACCGCTCAAACATCTGAAGCGTCCTGCAGAGTTTCCGGTTTTTCCCTAATAGGACACTGTGGCATTCGCATCGTTTTTTTGCTGTGCCCGAACGCCGCAGGGATCTCAGTCTGAACCAGACTGTCTGCTATTCTCAGTTTTTCGTCTGTCTTCACTGTCATTGTGTTATTCGTCGTTTTTGTCTAGGTTAGTACCGCTCTCGATGTACTGTTAACATCGTGGCTGGAACCGCTGGTTGCGTCGTTGTTGTTATTATATTTTGTTTCTTCTTTTGGATGTTTTTGGTCTGTTGATTTTGTTTGCTCCAGTTTTGTTGGGTTCCCCCTCGGAGCCGCTATCTCCGTTCGTGTGTGTAGTTGCCTTTTTGGTCCCATGGTTATCGTTGCAGAGCAGGGAGGCCATGCGAGGGTTAGCACAAGCCCTTACGGGGACAAGTGCTCGGAGCCAGACCAGCGCTAATCGGGAGTCCGTCTCAACCGAACCTACACCACTAACCAAATGGTGCGAACTTCGAACGTACTCAGAGGCCTGCCAAGGTTTTACCGGGACGGAGATGGTATGATAGTTGAATTGGAGCCGTTCACACACGAGTTTCTCCTCGGCGCTACTGTGGGTCCAAACCAACTGGGTCCAAACCAACTGGGTCCAAACCAACTGGGTCCAAACCATCACACCCGCCAGCCCAAAGCATAAATTCCAGTTCGTTTTCCAAAGCGTAGTCCAGATCCAATCTGGGTCGTTACCTGTCATCCCAGGAGGGAACCTCACGGCGCCCCCCATATCCTCGGGTCCGTGGGGGCGGCGCTCCCCAAAGAATGCTAGCCTCCAAGAGTGCTCTTGTCGACCGACATTGCCCCTGCGGGAATTTCCTTGGGTACGTGGGGGCAGAACTCCGCAAAGAATGCTAGCCTCCAAGAGTGCTCTTGTCGACCGGCATTCCCCCTGTAGTTAAACGTTGAAGAGAGCACCACTTCACACCTACATGCAAAATTTGATTTTTCTAGCGTTAGCAGTTTGCGGGAAAAATTGCTGTGACACACGGACGGATAGACAGACGGACAGACAGGACGCGCATTAGTAGTAAAATTATTTTACAAAACCCTTAAAAGGAAAAGGGAAAAGAACAGCAAAGAAAAAGTGAAGAGATCCCTGAATGAAAAAGAATGCATGGAAAATATTCCCAAAAGAAACGTCAACAAAGGCTTATGTCATACCTACTAAGTTACCATCTTCATCTATAAAACGAATCAGTGTATTTTATTAGGTTTCACTGCAAATTACTGTAATCCTATATAACTGTTCTTCTCAGACTATCCAGTTCTTTCGGCCCAGAGATCCAGTCATTTCCATAGATTACCCCATCCACCCGCTAATACTAACTCGAAGTGGTATGAATTCATTGCAATATTAGAGAGCCACCACCATTAACTAGCATTGAGTACTGCCTAATGCTCATTTTCCTACACTCTATAACTTTACCTAAGTACTACTAACTCCTTCTCATAGAATACACCAAACCAAATTAGAAAATCCCACCACCAACTATGCCTTACGTCTAATGAACCTCGTTATCTATACTGACTATTAACATACTAACTTCTAATTCATCCAACTCCTTGTAAAATTCGAACCTCATTTTCATTATTTCTTTTTAGGGTTTTGTAAAATAATTTTACAAAACCCTTCTAAAATCGCGTCCTGTCTGTCCGTCTGTCTGTCCGTCCGTTTGTCACAGCAGTTTTTCTCAGGAACTACTTAAGCTAGAAACATCAAATTTTGTATTTAGGTGTAAAGTGGTGCTCTCTTCAAAGTTCAACTATAAAAAAAATTTTAAGGTTTTTAAGGGGGGTCTCCCCATATAGGGGAGTGACCCCCGAAAAAAAATTTCATTAAAGGTAGCCGATATGGGTATCAAATGAAAGGTCTTGATTAGGGCTTTTCAAAACAGGTCTTAGTTTGGCAAAATGTGCTTTGAGGGGCGCACAGGGAGGGGAAATACACGAAAATTTTGTGTCCCCCCTCGCGATTGGACACCTGTGATCCGAAAAATCTGAAAAAAATGATGAGTACAACAACAAAAAATGCGTGAGAAGTCGCAATTCACTCAACTTTGTTAGTAATAGTATGATTTACGGATTTTATATTTTCTTGAATCAAATCTTAACGGTACCCTTAAATTCAATGAAATTCAGTACACAGATGACTATTTATAAGATGAATCTATCCTGAAAGTTTCATAAAGATTGAATCATAATTAGCGAAGTTATAGCTGCATTTATTACTATGGCAACATATGGCTATGGAACAACATGCGCTTTTTACCGACTCAGACACTACAGTTTTGCTAGGATTTGCATGAAAATTTCAGGAATGATAGGTATCATGAATATCTTTGAGAACCGGTTCAGCTAGTGGTATCAGTAATCGTAAAACAAAATGGTGGCTGTTTTAAATGCGAAGGTTGAATAATTTTGAGTTGGTTTTTCCCAACTTCAACGTTTAAGGTGCATGGTTTGAACACTTAATTCAATTTAATGAATGACTGAAGATGAGTACCCACAATTAATGCTCATAAGTGAAACACGTCAAGGAGGCGGGAGAGAGCTCCTAGCAAAAGGGCCTTGTAACCATTCTAGGATTCGAAAAAATTGGCCATGATTCGATGATAACAGTACAGGAGAGTGGCCCCTGAAAAAAAAAAAAATTCATCAAAGGTAGCTTATATGAAAATGAAATTAAATTTTTCATGAGAGCTTTTCAAAACAGTTGTTAAACTGTCAGTTTTTGCTTCAGGGGGGCACAGGGGGGAAATACATGAAAAACGTGTTTCCTCCCTCGCGAATGGACATCTGAAATAATTACCAAGGGAGATATTAATGAGTTTAACAACAGCAAAAACCTCAGAAGTCGAAATTAGTTCAACTTTGTTAATAATAGTATGATCTTGGAAATTCATATTTTCTCGAATAAAATCGTCTTTGACATGTTTCTTGATTTGACTCGATCTGGTGACTGTATTTTGTAAATTGAATACAAAACCCTTCTGACATGAGCGAAGGTCTGTTTACCCAACTTGTTTTTATATATTTTTAAGTTTTTTATCAGCGATGACTACAGCTAATCTAGTCGGATACCACCCACTAACGATTCCGAATCTAAGTATATCTAACAAGCCTACTCCACTACTTCAATGTATCGAGACTCGAAGGAAGGAAACACAATGAGCCGACTAAACAACCATTCCTTAAACCCTCCATCATTGTATCTCTGATACGTAAGCATCTAATATAGTTACATTGTGTAAGTGATGCCCACCAGTTTCTTCTCATAGCCCTCTGCCAGTAATTGAATGCACATAGGCCAAGGACGTTAAATATATCTTATTATACTCGTATACTCTTACGTTTTAGCTTCCTTATATTTAACTGCCAAGATAATCCACACAAAGAAAGAAAATACGTCTTAATATACGTCCGCCTAATCTATATAAGGCTTCAAGTCTTTGGCGTGCTAAATGGAACTAAGTACCCTGGGGCTACCACAAACAAAACATTTTTGGGGCTCGCTGCAAGTCTTGGAAGTGTATCCGCCCCTTCCACAGTTCCAGTATCGGGGATTTCGACCACATCCTCTTAAAACTCTGCCATCACCCGCTCGCTTGTGGCCTCACTGTACGCCAAATCTGGCTCCAGAAGAAGTTCGTTCTGATGACTTGAAGGCGGAATGGAGGACTCGACTGTCGTTCTCCAGCTCAACGAGTTGCGCCAACGAAGAAATTGACACCAAACTAAGTTGGGGCTGGTAGAAGGGTGCTATACTTCTCCTAATGTGGTGCAGTTTATTCTTCCCTGTACATGGTTTAGCCATTCGCCGGGAGAAACTTTCCTTTGCAGCCAAAGATGCCCCAAACGATTGCTCCTTCCCTTGAATCTGATGTCGAATTTCCTCCAGTAGTCTGTCGTTGCAGTTTGGTGTATATCATCCCTTCTGTATATCATCCCAGTCCTTGCAACGATGCTTGATTGACCGAAGCCAGGTCAATACTTTCCTTTCAAACAAAACTACAGATGATTTGAATAGATAGATATTTGACACCCCTTTTGCCTCTTGAAGCTCTTCTACCCTAGTCAGGAATGAGTTCACTGAGCTTCATTCACCCGTGAATTGAATCCCCCACTTGGTCACATATTACTGCTTCTCTATAGCTTCATTAGCTCGAGGGGTTGAACATAATGGTACCGGGGATGTGTTTATTTCTGCCACTTTTCCGAGTCTAGTGGCGGCTGTAACCTCTGCATCTTCCTCATCCCCCTCAGCTTTCATGAAAGCTTACCCATTGTCATCCTCAAAGCTGATCTTAGCTTTCTCCCCAGCCGCATGAGTCCAAATTACACTTGTGACTTAATTTTGAGGAAGTCATTGCTACTAGTTCCACCTTCAAAACTTTTTGGGAATTCCTTCACTGATTCACGCTGGATTACAGTTGAAAGTAATTTAAGGGGTTAGGTGGGTTTGAAAATTTCAATAAATCGATTTGTTTGTCTTATTAAATAGTCCAATATGTTTAGAATATTCTCCTAAAATTTCAAATCGATCCGAGTAAAATTCTAGGAGATACACCCTTCGGAAGTTCCGCCCATCAGGCCACGTCAGCGCAGCGCTTCGCAGGTATACAGAAGCAGCTGCTTAGCTATTGTTAGGCTGCCTTTTCATACTTTCTTTTATAATTCAAAGGCAACTCAAACAAGTTTTGAATTTTTTGTTAGTTTATTGTTGCTTCTTGAGCCAAACGGTTGATTTGAGGTTATAAGTGTTTTTAAATTTTTAATATTAAAAAAATATGAGTAAGGTTACAAGATCTGTTAGACAAACTAATGGTCTAAGAAAAGATAGACCAAAGAAAAGAAATCAATATTTTAATCCGAAAGCTACGGAGATAGATGACGAATCTTTTACCATCACGTCGGCGAAAAAACTTAAAAGTCAACATGATAAAGACGTGCCAGATGACGTTACTCTGCAGTATGCAATCATCGACTTTGTTTTAGTGTTTTCAACACTATCTACTTTCGTGAAGTGTTATAATATAATAAATGAAAACGGAGTGGAAAAAATATGTAATGGCAAAGTGGATTTTAAACAGTCTGTGAAATTTGGCCTTGGTTTCAAAATTATCGTAGAGTGTGAAAAATGTCTGCCTAGATCCATTTTATCGTGTCAAAAAATCGGTAAATCTTATGAAATAAATCGTAGGTTTATATTTGTGATGCGAATATTAGGCTTAGGACTAGCCGGATGTTAAAAATTCTGTGGTTTGATGGATATGACTAGTCGTTTTTTGAATAAGTCATATGATTTTTATATTCAGAAAGTTCATCAATCTGTTCTGGTGGTTGCTGAAACGCTTCTTTCATCGGCTGCAGAGGAAGAAAAAAAATTAACGCGTTATGAAACTGGTATTGATAACACGATAGATGTAACTGTATCCGGTGATGGTACTTGGAAAAAGCGCGGTTTTTCATCACTATACGGTGTGTCTTCATCATTATACGGTGTGTCGACAGTTTGTTATGGCCTAGCTATAAGAAGAAACTGTTTTTTGGTGCAAAATATGAGAGATGCTATATGGGCAACTTATTATCACTATATCTCCACAGACAAAAACCCGCAGCACGAAAATTGTCCAAAAGATCCTAACTCATGGTGCACTTGGCAGTGTGCTTCAGCAATGAACACTCTGTCATCATATCAACATGACTACGAACCATTACCAAGTGACGTTTCATTAGCTATCAAGCCTATTTATGAAGAACTCAGCAAAGAAGAGCTCCTGGAGAGGTGTGTTGGTGGTTTTACACAAAACAATAATGAAAGTTTGAACCAGTTAATTTGGAAAATTACTCCAAAAATACTTCCTGCTGGTTCAAAAATAGTAGAAATTGCTGCATGTGTCGCTGCTAGAACTTTCAACGAAGTAATTTCCGCTTTATTGCTTTTTATGCATGGCATTGACTTGAAGCTTGGCCGAAACAGCCATGACTATGCCCGAAATGAAGATGCGAACCGCATACTCATTGCCGAAATGCAAGCTGACGCTACGACTCGTGAAGCAAGAATTCGTCACAGGCAAGAACAAAAGGATGCCCTGGATATTGCCACAGCAGCAGGTACTTTGCTTTATGGTGCCGGAATCGATGATTTGATGTAAGTTGAAAAAAAAAATTTTTTTCGCATGTTATTTTAACTCAAAACTTTAAACGCGTTTATCTCAGAACCCTATTTTTTAAGTCGGTGGACGCGATTTCTCGAAAAGTGTTGAACCGATTTGGCTCAAATTTTGCACACATCTTTGGAATAACATCTTTTTTTTTATAATAAATAATTTTTTCAAGCCAAAATATGGCGAAAATTTAACCGAAAAATGTGTTATTTCTTTCTAAGTCTGTCAAAAATTCATATTTCAATATTATTTTTTTTTTCTTCGTTCAATAACGAGATTTATACATATACTAACGAAATATTTTTGGTTTTTTGATTTTAAATAATCCAATTATGAGTTATGATGTCCACGGCAAGATCACTTTTTTTGAGACGTCACGGGACATGAGTTGTCAACGGCTGAGTTTTCGGAATTTTTACATGAAAATTTCACAAAATAGTCTTTAAATATGTACCTTCGATATGTATATATTAAAGAAAAAATGATGAAAATACGCTTATTTTTACCCTCTGAAACCCACCTAACCCCTTAACTATTTCCAAACCGTTTGGATAACAAAAAATAATCGTCCAATTTCAAATAATCACAAAAAACCAGGCACTTGTTTTACACTTGTTGTGTCCTCTAACATCATTAATCAATGTTTCGTTACATAAAACCGTCGACTAAACTCCTCTGTATACTAAAAATCAACGTACAAAGTCAAGCAGAATCAATATAGAGTAGATTTCTCACTACCAGAATTTAAAAATATCATTTAATCAATAAAATATGCTTTTTGTCACATTTGATTCTTTCTCAAATAAATCCGCACAATTACTTTAATCACTCTACGTTATTGATCAAAATCACAACCAAAAATTCTTTCTCAATAAATTTATTTTTTTCAGAAATGCGGATTAAAACACTTTGCGATAAATTTCATTACTATGTTCGCGGTAGTTTAAAAAAATTTCCCACGTCTACCTTAGAGTAAGGATGTTGAGAAAATAATATTCAAATATGATGTAGAAATTATTTGTATCTTATTTTCTATATGGGAAAAGATATGCAATTAAGAACCAAACTAAATAATATCAAAAGCCCAAGTTTATTAGTTCGCATGGTTCCACGTTGAGTGGCAATTATATTACCCTCCCTCCGGAGAGTTCTTTCAGGTGGGGCTTTCGGGTCTTTTTTTCACATACTCTATTTCATAATTATACACCGCTTAAAAAAGTTACTAATTTTGGCCAATTTAAATAAATTATAAAATTGTAGTAACCGAGGAGCTATGGCTCTAAAAGCCAGCGCTGCCACAGGCACACAGCACAAACTCAATTTAACAAGGAGTAACCATTCAGTCACCTTTCCCATCGCAACACTCGCTCCTTTTCTTTTTCTTTTATACGAAAAATGAGTCAAGAAAATTTCTTTTGTATTTAACCCCCGGGAAACAAAATTCTAAAAATGTTTAAAAATTTCTAATGTGTAGTATCTTATTACAATATCTTTTGAAGATAATTTAACGAATTGCGGTGTAACGCGGTATACAAATGCTTAGAAAGAAACGGCTAACCCCTTTAATTATATGAACGATAAAATCATTGTATCATTTAAACCCCTTAAAATTTGTCAAATTTTACCCATTCCAACCATAATATTAATTAAAATTTGTTTTGTTTGCCGGTAATTAACGTGAGCCTGCCTAATTCTTCCGATTTTTCCCACCTAATTACGCCTAATCATCATAAACGAAAAATTGCTTTCAATTGATAACTTAATTGAACCTACAAAAGACAGTGAAAATGGAAATTGCAAATACCGCCGTCATAAACTACAAATGATAAGGAAAAAGTACATTTGATAGCAACAAAAACCTCCAATCGTGTGATTTCCCCCTTTCTGAATGCGTTCGTATTGTTCGACTTGCCCATAAAGTGTCGTAGTTGCTTGAGTGTACGAGTTCCGCAAGAGCCGTACAGTGGAAGATTTAGAATTGCGGAAAAGAAAAGAGCCCGTCGGAGATTGGGGGAGTCAGCTGGAGATCGTGAGACCGGGTAGTCGCGCGTGAATGCGATCGGAGTTTTTTCGGAAGGGTTTACATTCGGCGTCGAAGCACATGTGTGACGATCAGTGAAAAATTTTGATACGATACGTGCCACTTTTCATGTGATCATTTTTCTTCAAATTACAATATTTGCTCCAAACAAGCAAATCCCTGAAGTGCTTAATCTTTATCCTCCGTGAATTCAATGTGAAGTAACTCGAGCCCCCAAAAGCGTAGCGGAGGAGAAGTGCCGTTGGCTTTTCAAGAAAATTGAATTGGAATCGTGGTTGCGGGTGCAGTTATAACAGGTCATAATGGGGAAAGTTTGATGTGTCCCGGTTGGCACATAAATTTGATGAGATTCCGACATCTTTTTTGGAGAATAAGGTGGAATAAATAGGCATCGAGCAAATTGCTTGCAAAATAATTCGTATGCCAAGATGGAAATAATTTTGCATGTCGCAAATCGAAGTTTTGGAATAAATTAGCATATAATTTATATTGAA
Organism: Odontomyia ornata; assembly: GCA_963969285.1. Taxonomy (NCBI): domain Eukaryota; kingdom Metazoa; phylum Arthropoda; class Insecta; order Diptera; family Stratiomyidae; genus Odontomyia; species Odontomyia ornata. The sequence goes on from OZ017738.1 coordinate 213,670,961, forward strand.
CTGTGAATGAGGTGAAACAGAAGCCAGTGAAGTTCAAAGTACTTTAAATTCGCTGTGTCTAAATAACCAAAAAGTAAAGAATTATTGTACGCCTTTTGAGGTGATATAAATATTGTCTTTTGAAACAAACCATTTACGTGCAGTGCGAATTAAAAGCCTGTGTAGGGAATTAGAAATTGAGTGCGTTAATGACTAATAATGTGTGAAGTGGATAAAACTTGACCACGTGTCAGATCATGAGTCCTGCTATGGATGCTTTGTTTCCAGCACCTACAAGCTCGTAAAATATTGAGGCTACGAGTAGATACGTTTGATGATAGGAGAATTAAACCACAATTTTGAACTGAATTCATATGATGTATGGTGGGGAACAGCGACAAGCAAGTCGGCGGCGTACCCATATCACTCATTCACGTATAAATTTGATAAAATCGCGTCGAAGCGACTCAGTTCAATTTTTAAAACGCGACAATCCAGTTTGGTGACGATGAATACGAGATAATTTTTTGCTCAATTCTACTGTCGAACATCATTAAACAAGTTTCTTAAAGAAAACCTAGGAATCTCCTTGTGTCTGCGATAGTCCGAAAATTTACTACTAGAGAAAGTGACATACGAACATTCTACGCAGCCTTAGTGTGTAGATTCATTCATAAGGTTTTTGTGCAAATTGTGGCAACGTAAAAGATACCAATCAGTTCGGGGAGGAAAAATTCTCAAGTGTGGTGCGATACAAATTAGGAGATTGTTGTACATTTATTTCATAATTGCATCGGGAATGTGCATATTTAATATTAACGTTCCATTGAGTAAGCTAATTTTTGTAAAGTTTCATCTACTAAGGTACCTACATCGTCATCGAGCGCCCGATGGACCATGTGGGTAAGTACCCAGTTTTATTTTAAAATTTGTCTTATCACATTACTTTTTACATAAAATTATATATATATTTTTTTTAATTACTATTATTACAAATAATTTTTCTCCGTGAATATCGCAATTCAAAATAGATTGATCGTTATTGTTTTTTTGAATAATTTGAATACTGTATAGAGAAGGAATGAAATGTAATTTGTGAATATCGCAATTCAAAAATAGATTGATCGTTATTTTTTTTGAATAATTTGAATACTGTATAGAGAAGGAATGAAATGTAATTTGTGAGTTTTTTTTTTGGAAATACTACAGTAAAGATGATCATGTCTATTTAAATTATATAATACACGGTCTTTCCTTTCATTAATTCTGACCGGGTATAGGACCCGGTACGATGGTAGGCTCTCCACGTTACAAATGAGCCAGCCATCGGGCATTAATAATCCCATATAATCTTTCTGTTTCAGGTGGCTTAATGGGTTGAGTGGCCCAAGCAAAGTGCCTTTTTATGGCATAGAGTTATGCAATTCAATTGTATAATTCTATGACATAAATTGGTCACCGGGGTACTCCCCTTCTGATGGGAAGGTTCATACAATTCAAGTTGTATGAGTTTTCCACTCAGAATAGGAATACCTGGCCACTTCAACAAATTATCAATGGATTTATTCCGGTTGGGTGGGTATGAAGGGGCTCCACCACCACCCGGCTGCCCCTCTTTCATTTGTGGGCCCTGAATTTATTTGGGTAAAGACGAGGTCACCCCAAGTTCGCCTTTCTTTTCAGGTTTCACTTGTTCTCGTAACAAGTTATAATTCCCTCTGTGTAGTTATCTACAATTTTTGCGACTTCGGTCGTTTTCTTTTGATCTCTGAAAGCAATTCATGAATGCGAAATTGTTTTGTAGTGAGTCCTCGTGCCGGGGAAACGAACCCGCCCCACGACACCGCAATGCTAGCCTGCCAGCGCATTCACGCGTCTCCGGACGAGGGCATTCTCGGCAGAAACCCAGACCTTCCTCTGCCGAAGCAGCAGAACATCGCTGCAGTCCTTCACGGACTTTATTGAAACTCTACATTCACTACAAATGGCGCCCAACGTGGGGCCCGAAATGCCCGGCTGTATCATCAGTCGTGAGCACGAGACAGTCCATCGTCTCTAGGTGTCCCCACAAGGTGTTAGTATTTTTGGCGGGTAGATAACTCCCGAGGGTTTTTGCACTAATCGTGCCCCAGCAGCCTAATAACTTTCGAACGTGTGTTGTCTTTGGACATCAATATCGTTTGGTCCTGCTTTTGAATTATACTTTGGTGGTTTACCACCATTGTATAACTAGTAAAGCCAAATGATATTAGAGTCCCTTTTTGTGTTCGGATGTTATTATCCCAACAACTTTTTGCGGAGGATTCTGATCCGCTCCCCAAACCAGCGGTGCCTAAGTATCTTAAATTACATGGATTTTGATTTCATGTGATTGGCTGATTAGCTAATCCATGACTATCCATGACAAGACACGCGCTGCTTGTGGATTAGAATCCAACCCTGGGCTAACAAGTTGTAACTTGAGGAATTTGCTAATGAGGGATCACTTCTGAACCCTGATTTTCATGGTGCCACAAGAGAGTGTCCCTGGAACGCTAGAGAAGGATTGTGCCATTGGTGTCCATACTTGGGTGGAAGGACGGAAAGGAAGGACCGAGTATTTTTTTTTTGGGTAACTTAACACTTTTTTGAAAACTAATTAAAACTTTATCATACCTTTTTTTTTTTGTGAGGATCATTTATAGTTCGTCACTGACGGCCACTCCAAGAAGTTTATATTTACATTTGTTGCATAATTTTTTATCTATATATATATATATATATATAATTTATACATATATTTATTTAGATATATTTTTTTTTCTTTATATATATCTATAGTTCTGTTTTTTGCTAATCAACATTATAACAGGAATGCCCACCAAAAGAACTCCCGAGAGGAGAAAGTTGCGGTCGGATGCCGGACCAGCGCTCTTGTGCTCAATATGACATGGATGAACTCACCAGCCAGAGGTTGCAATGCGGACACAGGCTACACCAGCTGTGTTTGGTCCAACTGCGGCAAACCTCATCCACGTGCCTGCTCTGTCGTCAGCCTCTAGAAATCGCCCAGCCAGCAACAGAACGACCTCACTCCTCCAGTGCAAGTGGAGCTGTGCCCAAAAGCGGACCCCTTCCATCCACGACAATGAGTGCACGAGAGGAAGACTACAGTGCTGAAGCAGTTCCGCCTGCAGAAGATGCGAGACCCACTGTGGCTGTGGAAGCCACAGTTTTACAAGACCTAATGGTGCTCATGCAGGACATGTCCACCCGGTTAGCCTCGCTAAAAAGCCAGAGAGAGAATCCAGCACCACCCCGGCCAAGAACTCCTCCTATGTGGAATTCGGACCCAAATCCGTGGGATTTTCCGGTAGACTCGCGGGTCGATCCCGAACGAATCCGGCCAGGTGCAGCAATGAATCCGTTGGCTCCAGTGTACTGGCCCCGATTGAGCCAAGCACCGCCACCAAATCAGGCTCCCGTGATTCCGCCGGACCAACGCTTCCATCCACACGATATGTATCGGCTGAAGCCGACACAGATCCCCAGCATCATCCAGGGATGGAATCTGCATTTCAGTGGGGAACCCAATACTATAACGGTGGAAGTCTTCATAAGTCGGGTGGAGTCGCTGATTGAGCAGATGCTAGCAGGAGACCGCACAGCACTCGCAGGATACTTGCCAATGCTGCTTAGGGGAGCAGCACTGGATACATATTGGCGAATACATTCAGCCCCACCATCCATACGCTGGTCACGGTTGAAGGAGGTACTCCGCATGGAATACCCTACGGTCGACATGGACGAATTAGTACTGGACAAGATGAATGCTAGATGGCAGCGTCCGGACGAGTCCTTCCATCAATATCGAGCCGATATCCTTCGGCTGAATGACCAGTTGTCAGAGCCGTTCTCTTCTACCCAAATACTGCGCCTGCTAAAGCGCAATCTAAGGCCGGAGATTTGTCGCCATATCGTGAACTCCGATCCACAGAGTATGGAAGCCCTGCTGAGAACTGTGCGTCGTATAGAAGGGTTTGAGGAAGACCCACGGGACCGGCCATACTTACTAGCTAGGACGGGTCCTCGACGAGGAATCGCGGAATTGGCCCCAGATTATACCACCGTGGATCTGGAGGAAGATTTGGACCCAGACCAGCTTGCTGTAGCCGCAGTGGGAAGTCTTACGACATGCTGGAATTGCCATCAAACCGGACACCGGTTCATCTCATGCCGAGCAGAGCGTAAGGTTTTCTGCTACAGTTGCGGCAAGCCGGACACTTACTTCCCGGACTGTTCTGAATGTGCCGCGCGAAAAAATGGCCAAAAGAGTACCCGACCACCTCAGCGGTACTCGAAGCCCCAGCAGTAGCTCCTCAGTCAGCTGCCCACCCCAATAAACCTGACGTAAACCCACCAGCCATGACCACTACGACTGCGGATGTTCACTCTCTTCCGGAGACCTCACCAACGACAATATTAAAACGACCTTCGCAGTCACTGCCGGAAGAACCTCGGCAGCCTCAAATACGCACTCTAAAACCTTATCATGTTAGACTGCAGGAATATCGGGTGGCTCGAGAGCGAATATTTGCTTCCGAAGTAGTCACTTCCCGTCCGCGCACAACAAAATGGTCAACCCGTCGTTGGCGGAATTTCCGCAAGAGAGTGCGCATCTGCCGTCAAACCTTAAACTCTTGTAACATCTCGGAGGTTGCTGAGAATGAGATCAGACCTTATCATCCAATTAAAGTGTTGGGCGAGACCGTGTTTGCATTGATCGACACGGGTGCCAGTATCAGTTGTCTTGCCTCGGGCTTTGGCTCGAAGGTGCTCCAAGACTATCCGAACTTGATTAAATCCTGGCGCACTGAAATCAGTACAGCTGATGGCACCAAACACCCTATACGAGGTAAACTAACCACACCCGTGACGTTCAGGGGTCAGACGAAGAATATTACCTTCTACATTATTCCGTCTTTGACTCAGAATGTATACCTTGGTGTCGATTTCGTCCTTCGCTTTGGACTGGCCTCCGATTTATTCACCGATTTGTCTTTAAAAACCAAAAATGTCAACGAAATCACTTCTATTCCCGATAGGCATGACCTGACGCCTAACCAACGGCAACGCCTGGAAGCATCCATTGCTGCTTTCCCATCTTACGCTACCCAAGGCGTTGGCCGCACCACCCTAGTCTCACACACCATCGACGTTGGCTATAGTAAACCGATTAAACAGAGACACTACGCCATCTCACCGGCCATGGAGAAATTGGTGTATGCGGAGCTAGATAGGATGCTCGAGTTGGGGGTCATAGAGGAGTCCCAAAGTGCCTGGTCATTACCGGTAACCTTGGTTGTGAAGCCAGGTAAAGTCCGCCTCTGTCTTGATGCCCGTAAGGTAAACGCGGTTACCATCAAGGACGCGTACCCTCTTCCACTCATCGATGGAATACTAGGGAGACTGCCGAAAGCCAATTATATCACCAGTCTCGACCTAAAAGACGCATTCTGGCAAATTTCACTCGATGAGGGGTCGAGGGACAAGACCGCATTCACAGTGCCTGGACGACCATTATATCAGTTCGTCACAATGCCCTTTGGCCTGTGTAACGCGCCGCAAACGATGACTCGGTTGATGGACAAGGTCATCCCACCTCACCTAAAACACCAAGTGTTCGTGTACCTTGATGATCTGTTACTCATCACGGAAACGTTCGATCAACACCTCCTACTTCTACAAGAAGTAGCTCTGCACATCAGTAAGGCGGGACTCACCATCAACGTACAGAAAAGTAAGTTTGTCATGAAAGAAGTCCGATACCTAGGACATGTCATAGGACATGGCACTATCAAATGGATCCAGACAAAACTCGTGCGATTGATGAGTTCCCCTTACCAAAAACTGTGAAGCAGCTACGACGTTTCCTTGGTGTGTGCGGTTGGTACCGAAGGTTTGTTCGGATTTATGCAACAGTTTCAGCACCCCTGTCAGACATGTTGCGGAAAGGGAAGTTCGTTTGGACCGAACTCAGCCGAAAGGCATTTGAAGAGCTTAAACAAGCCCTCACATCAGCTCCTGTCTTGCACAGCCCCGACTTCACGAAACCCTTCTCCATACATTGTGACGCAAGTCAACATGGAGTTGGAGCCGTGCTGGTGCAATTGACCGATGAAGGAGAGGAAGCTCCCATCGCCTTCATGTCCAACAAGCTGAATTCGGCCCAAAGAAACTATACTGTTTCCGAGCAAGAATGTTTGGCAGCGGTAATGGCTGTGAAGAAATTCCGAGCTTATATCGAGGGCCACCAATTCGAGATCATCACGGACCACGCGTCACTACAATGGTTGATGAACCAGGCAGATTTAAGTGGACGCCTAGCCAGATGGGCTCTTAAACTGCAAGGGTTCAAGTTCTCCATCAAACATCGGAAAGGAACCCAGAACATCGTACCCGACACTCTCTCACGGATGTTTTCCCCAGAGGGAGCCGAAATAACAATAAATGACGAGGACCCCATCGAAATAGATTTGGACAGCCCACATTTCGAATCAGATAGCTACAAAGAGTTGAGGCAAACCATAGCGACCCAACAAACACAGCTGCCTGATTTGAAGGTAATAGACGGCTATGTGTATAGACGAAATGAATAAGCCACTGGTGATCCATGGCAGGAAGAAGAGTCTTGGAAACTCTGGGTACCGGAGGAAATGACACAACATCTGATCCTCCGCGCACATGACCATCTTTTAAGTGCCCACGGAGGTTACGGTCGGACGTTACGGTGACTCAAGAAATACTTCTTTTGGCCTAAAATGGCATCCCAGGTCAAAGACTACGTGAGCGCCTGTGAGACCTGTAAAGGCACCAAAGCGCCCAACCAGCCTCTTCAACCTCCTATGGGTCAACTCAACGTCCCAGAACGCGTATTCCAGCGTCTATACATTGATCTACTCGGTCCATATCCTCGGTCTTCTATGGGACACATCGGAGCTATAGTCGTTCTAGATCAGCTCTCAAAGTTCCCAATGGTGGAACTTATCCGTAAATTCACAACTCCATCGATCGTGAAATTCTTAGAGAACCGGGTATTCCATGTGTTCGGTGTTCCAGAGAGTGTGTACTCAGATAATGGAGTACAGTTCCGGTCTCGGCAGTTTAAGAGCCTACTTGAGCAGTATGGCGTTGAACACCAACTGACGCCCATATACTCTCCTCAGTCCAACGCATCAGAACGGTTGAACCGCACCCTATTGGCCGCGATCCGTTCCTACGTCCACCCATCTCAAAAGGATTGGGATCGTCGATTGTCTGCCATCACATGCGCATTGCGATCCTCGTATCATTCCGTCACCGGTGTCGCCCCTTACTTTGCCGCCTTTGGACAGCACATGATTTGCCACGGTAAATCATACCGGCTGTTACGGCAATTAAAGTGTTTGGGAGACCCCGTCGTTGCGCTGGAGCCCCACGAACGTTTAGGAGACCTCCGCCAACAAATCGGACGGAAGATTAAGGCCGCAGGCAGTGCAAATGAAGCGCAGTACAATCTCCGGTCACGATCTGCTAATTTCAAAGAAGGAGATGAAGTTTTCCGGCGAAATTTCCGCCAAAGTGACGCCGCGGGGCATTACAACGCCAAGCTGGACAGGCGATTCTTGAAAAGCCGCATAAAGAAGGTAATGGGACCTAACCGTTACTTGATAACGGATCCATCGGGAAAAGAAGTGGGGATATACCACGCGAAAGACCTGCGCCGATAGATATTTAGTCACTTCTGTTTGTCCATCCGCATATATTTTCAAAAAACGCACAAGGGTTTTATACTTCCGGCCAAACATAAACATAAGTCAGTCCGTCCGTCTGTCAATTGTGTTTTTCTTTTATTGTCCGTCATCTCTAGTCCCGACGCCGAAGCCAACCCCTGATACACAGAAATATCCTTCAGCTCCTTTTTCGCAATCCGCATTGCCTTGGGATCGCGAGAAAACTAGCTGCCCTGTAGTAACCGAGGAGCTATGGCTCTAAAAGCCAGCGCTGCCACAGGCACACAGCACAAACTCAATTTAACAAGGAGTAACCATTCAGTCACCTTCCCCATCGCAACACTCGCTCCTTTTCCTTTTTTTTTTATACGAAAAATGAGTCAAGAAAATTTCTTTTGTATTTAACCCCCGGGAAACAAAATTCTAAAAATGTTTAAAAATTTCTAATGTGTAGTATCTTATTACAATATCTTTTGAAGATAATTTAACGAATTGCAGTGTAACGCGGTATACAAATGCTTAGAAAGAAACGGCTAACCCCTTTAATTATATGAACGATAAAATCATTGTATCATTTAAACCCCTTAAAATTTGTCAAATTTTACCCATTCCAACCATAATATTAATTAAAATTTGTTTTGTTTGCCGGTAATTAACGTGAGCCTGCCTAATTCTTCCGATTTTTCCCACCTAATTACGCCTAATCATCATAAACGAAAAATTGCTTTCAATTGATAACTTAATTGAACCTACAAAAGACAGTGAAAATGGAAATTGCAAATACCGCCGTCATAAACTACAAATGATAAGGAAAAAGTACATTTGATAGCAACAAAAACCTCCAATCGTGTGATTTCCCCCTTTCTGAATGCGTTCGTATTGTTCGACTTGCCCATAAAGTGTCGTAGTTGCTTGAGTGTACGAGTTCCGCAAGAGCCGTACAGTGGAAGATTTAGAATTGCGGAAAAGAAAAGAGCCCGTCGGAGATTGGGGGAGTCAGCTGGAGATCGTGAGACCGGGTAGTCGCGCGTGAATGCGATCGGAGTTTTTTCGGAAGGGTTTAGATTCGGCGTCGAAGCACATGTGTGACGATCAGTGAAAAATTTTGATACGATACGTGCCACTTTTCATGTGATCATTTTTCTTCAAATTACAATATTTGCTCCAAACAAGCAAATCCCTGAAGTGCTTAATCTTTATCCTCCGTGAATTCAATGTGAAGTAACTCGAGCCCCCAAAAGCGTAGCGGAGGAGAAGTGCCGTTGGCTTTTCAAGAAAATTGAATTGGAATCGTGGTTGCGGGTGCAGTTATAACAGGTCATAATGAGGAAAGTTTGATATGTCCCGGTTGGCACATAAATTTGATGAGATTCCGACATCTTTTTTGGAGAATAAGGTGGAATAAATAGGCATCGAGCAAATTGCTTGCAAAATAATTCGTATGCCAAGATGGAAATAATTTTGCATGTCGCAAATCGAAGTTTTGGAATAAATTAGCATATAATTTATATTGAACTGTGAATGAGGTGAAACAGAAGCCAGTGAAGTTCAAAGTACTTTAAATTCGCTGTGTCTAAATAACCAAAAAGTAAAGAATTATTGTACGCCTTTTGAGGTGATATAAATATTGTCTTTTGAAACAAACCATTTACGTGCAGTGCGAATTAAAAGCCTGTGTAGGGAATTAGAAATTGAGTGCGTTAATGACTAATAATGTGTGAAGTGGATAAAACTTGACCACGTGTCAGATCATGAGTCCTGCTATGGATGCTTTGTTTCCAGTACCTACAAGCTCGTAAAATATTGAGGCTACGAGTAGATACGTTTGATGATAGGAGAATTAAACCACAATTTTGAACTGAATTCATATGATGTATGGTGGGGAACAGCGACAAGCAAGTCGGCGGCGTACCCATATCACTCATTCACGTATAAATTTGATAAAATCGCGTCGAAGCGACTCAGTTCAATTTTTAAAACGCGACAATCCAGTTTGGTGACGATGAATACGAGATAATTTTTTGCTCAATTCTACTGTCGAACATCATTAAACAAGTTTCTTAAAGAAAACCTAGGAATCTCCTTGTGTCTGCGATAGTCCGAAAAGTTACTACTAGAGAAAGTGACATACGAACATTCTACGCAGCCTTAGTGTGTAGATTCATTCATAAGGTTTTTGTGCAAATTGTGGCAACGTAAAAGATACCAATCAGTTCGGGGAGAAAAAATTCTCAAGTGTGGTGCGATACAGATTAGGAGATTGTTGTACATTTATTTCATAATTGCATCGGGAATGTGCATATTTAATATTAACGTTCCATTGAGTAAGCTAATTTTTGTAAAGTTTCATCTACTAAGGTACCTACATCGTCATCGAGCGCCCGATGGACCATGTGGGTAAGTACCCAGTTTTATTTTAAAATTTGTCTTATCACATTACTTTTTACATAAAATTATATATATATTTTTTTTAATTACTATTATTACAAATAATTTTTCTCCGTGAATATCGCAATTCAAAATAGATTGATCGTTATTGTTTTTTTGAATAATTTGAATACTGTATAGAGAAGGAATGAAATGTAATTTGTGAATATCGCAATTCAAAAATAGATTGATCGTTATTTTTTTTGAATAATTTGAATACTGTATAGAGAAGGAATGAAATGTAATTTGTGAGTTTTTTTTTGGAAATACTACAGTAAAGATGATCATGTCTATTTAAATTATATAATACACGGTCTTTCCTTTCATTAATTCTGACCGGGTATAGGACCCGGTACGATGGTAGGCTCTCCACGTTACAAATGAGCCAGCCATCGGGCATTAATAATCCCATATAATCTTTCTGTTTCAGGTGGCTTAATGGGTTGAGTGGCCCAAGCAAAGTGCCTTTTTATGGCATAGAGTTATGCAATTCAATTGTATAATTCTATGACATAAATTGGTCACCGGGGTACTCCCCTTCTGATGGGAAGGTTCATACAATTCAAGTTGTATGAGTTTTCCACTCAGAATAGGAATACCTGGCCACTTCAACAAATTATCAATGGATTTATTCCGGTTGGGTGGGTATGAAGGGGCTCCACCACCACCCGGCTGCCCCTCTTTCATTTGTGGGCCCTGAATTTATTTGGGTAAAGACGAGGTCACCCCAAGTTCGCCTTTCTTTTCAGGTTTCACTTGTTCTCGTAACAAGTTATAATTCCCTCTGTGTAGTTATCTACAATTTTTGCGACTTCGGTCGTTTTCTTTTGATCTCTGAAAGCAATTCATGAATGCGAAATTGTTTTGTAGTGAGTCCTCGTGCCGGGGAAACGAACCCGCCCCACGACACCGCAATGCTAGCCTGCCAGCGCATTCACGCGTCTCCGGACGAGGGCATTCTCGGCAGAAACCCAGACCTTCCTCTGCCGAAGCAGCAGAACATCGCTGCAGTCCTTCACGGACTTTATTGAAACTCTACATTCACTACAAATGGCGCCCGACGTGGGGCCCGAAATGCCCGGCTGTATCATCAGTCGTGAGCACGAGACAGTCCATCGTCTCTAGGTGTCCCCACAAGGTGTTAGTATTTTTGGCGGGTAGATAACTCCCGAGGGTTTTTGCACTAATCGTGCCCCAGCAGCCTAATAACTTTCGAACGTGTGTTGTCTTTGGACATCAATATCGTTTGGTCCTGCTTTTGAATTATACTTTGGTGGTTTACCACCATTGTATAACTAGTAAAGCCAAATGATATTAGAGTCCCTTTTTGTGTTCGGATGTTATTATCCCAACAACTTTTTGCGGAGGATTCTGATCCGCTCCCCAAACCAGCGGTGCCTAAGTGTCTTAAATTACATGGATTTTGATTTCATGTGATTTGCTGATTAGCTAATCCATGACTATCCATGACAAGACACGCGCTGCTTGTGGATTAGAATCCAACCCTGGGCTAACAAGTTGTAACTTGAGGAATTTGCTAATGAGGGATCACTTCTGAACCCTGATTTTCATGGTGCCACAAGAGAGTGTCCCTGGAACGCTAGAGAAGGATTGTGCCATTGGTGTCCATACTTGGGTGGAAGGACGGAAAGGAAGGACCGAGTATTTTTTTTTTTGGATAACTTAACACTTTTTTGAAAACTAATTAAAACTTTATCATACCTTTTTTTTTTGTGAGGATCATTTATAGTTCGTCACTGACAGCCACTCCAAGAAGTTTATATTTACATTTGTTGCATAATTTTTTATCTATATATATATATATATATATATATATATATATATATATATATATATATATATAATTTATACATATATTTATTTAGATATATTTTTTTTTTCTTTATATATATCTATAGTTCTGTTTTTTGCTAATCAACATTATAACAGGAATGCCCACCAAAAGAACTCCCGAGAGGAGAAAGTTGCGGTCGGATGCCGGACCAGCGCTCTTGTGCTCAATATGACATGGATGAACTCACCAGCCAGAGGTTGCAATGCGGACACAGGCTACACCAGCTGTGTTTGGTCCAACTGCGGCAAACCTCATCCACGTGCCTGCTCTGTCGTCAGCCTCTAGAAATCGCCCAGCCAGCAACAGAACGACCTCAGTCCTCCAGTGCAAGTGGAGCTGTGCCCAAAAGCGGACCCCTTCCATCCACGACAATGAGTGCACGAGAGGAAGACTACAGTGCTGAAGCAGTTCCGCCTGCAGAAGATGCGAGACCCACTGTGGCTGTGGAAGCCACAGTTTTACAAGACCTAATGGTGCTCATGCAGGACATGTCCACCCGGTTAGCCTTGCTAAAAAGCCAGAGAGAGAATCCAGCACCACCCCGGCCAAGAACTCCTCCTATGTGGAATTCGGACCCAAATCCGTGGGATTTTCCGGTAGACTCGCGGGTCGATCCCGAACGAATCCGGCCAGGTGCAGCAATGAATCCGTTGGCTCCAGTGTACTGGCCCCGATTGAGCCAAGCACCGCCACCAAATCAGGCTCCCGTGATTCCGCCGGACCAACGCTTCCATCCACACGATATGTATCGGCTGAAGCCGACACAGATCCCCAGCATCATCCAGGGATGGAATCTGCATTTCAGTGGGGAACCCAATACTATAACGGTGGAAGTCTTCATAAGTCGGGTGGAGTCGCTGATTGAGCAGATGCTAGCAGGAGACCGCACAGCACTCGCAGGATACTTGCCAATGCTGCTTAGGGGAGCAGCACTGGATACATATTGGCGAATACATTCAGCCCCACCATCCATACGCTGGTCACGGTTGAAGGAGGTACTCCGCATGGAATACCCTACGGTCGACATGGACGAATTAGTACTGGACAAGATGAATGCTAGATGGCAGCGTCCGGACGAGTCCTTCCATCAATATCGAGCCGATATCCTTCGGCTGAATGACCAGTTGTCAGAGCCGTTCTCTTCTACCCAAATACTGCGCCTGCTAAAGCGCAATCTAAGGCCGGAGATTTGTCGCCATATCGTGAACTCCGATCCACAGAGTATGGAAGCCCTGCTGAGAACTGTGCGTCGTATAGAAGGGTTTGAGGAAGACCCACGGGACCGGCCATACTTACTAGCTAGGACGGGTCCTCGACGAGGAATCGCGGAATTGGCCCCAGATTATACCACCGTGGATCTGGAGGAAGATTTGGACCCAGACCAGCTTGCTGTAGCCGCAGTGGGAAGTCTTACGACATGCTGGAATTGCCATCAAACCGGACACCGGTTCATCTCATGCCGAGCAGAGCGTAAGGTTTTCTGCTACGGTTGCGGCAAGCCGGACACTTACTTCCCGGACTGTTCTGAATGTGCCGCGCGAAAAAATGGCCAAAAGAGTACCCGACCACCTCAGCGGTACTCGAAGCCCCAGCAGTAGCTCCTCAGTCAGCTGCTCACTCCAATAAACCTGACGTAAACCCACCAGCCATGACCACTACGACTGCGGATGTTCACTCTCTTCCGGAGACCTCACCAACGACAATATTAAAACGACCTTCGCAGTCACTGCCGGAAGAACCTCGGCAGCCTCAAATACGCACTCTAAAACCTTATCATGTTAGACTGCAGGAATATCGGGTGGCTCGAGAGCGAATATTTGCTTCCGAAGCAGTCACTTCCCGTCCGCGCACGACAAAATGGTCAACCCGTCGTTGGCGGAATTTCCGCAAGAGAGTGCGCATCTGCCGTCAAACCTTAAACTCTTGTAACATCTCGGAGGTTGCTGAGAATGAGATCAGACCTTATCATCCAATTAAAGTGTTGGGCGAGACCGTGTTTGCATTGATCGACACGGGTGCCAGTATCAGTTGTCTTGCCTCGGGCTTTGGCTCGAAGGTGCTCCAAGACTATCCGAACTTGATTAAATCCTGGCGCACTGAAATCAGTACAGCTGATGGCACCAAACACCCTATACGAGGTAAACTAACCACACCCGTGACGTTCAGGGGACAGACGAAGGATATTACGTTCTACATTATTCCGTCTTTGACTCAGAATGTATACCTTGGTGTCGATTTCGTCCTTCGCTTTGGACTGGCCTCAGATTTATTCACCGATTTGTCTTTAAAAACCAGAAATTTCAACGAAATCACTTCTACTCCCGATAGGCATGACCTGACGCCTAACCAACGGCAACGCCTGGAAGCATCCATTGCTGCTTTCCCATCTTACGCTACCCAAGGCGTTGGCCGCACCACCCTAGTCTCACACACCATCGACGTTGGCTATAGTAAACCGATTAAACAGAGACACTACGCCATCTCACCGGCCATGGAGAAATTGGTGTATGCGGAGCTAGATAGGATGCTCGAGTTGGGGGTCATAGAGGAGTCCCAAAGTGCCTGGTCATTACCGGTAACCTTGGTTGTGAAGCCAGGTAAAGTCCGCCTCTGTCTTGATGCCCGTAAGGTAAACGCGGTTACCATCAAGGACGCGTACCCTCTTCCACTCATCGATGGAATACTAGGGAGACTGCCGAAAGCCAATTATATCACCAGTCTCGACCTAAAAGACGCATTCTGGCAAATTTCACTCGATGAGGGGTCGAGGGACAAGACCGCATTCACAGTGCCTGGACGACCATTATATCAGTTCGTCACAATGCCCTTTGGCCTGTGTAACGCGCCGCAAACGATGACTCGGTTGATGGACAAGGTCATCCCACCTCACCTAAAACACCAAGTGTTCGTGTACCTTGATGATCTGTTACTCATCACGGAAACGTTCGATCAACACCTCCTACTTCTACAAGAAGTAGCTCTGCACATCAGTAAGGCGGGACTCACCATCAACGTACAGAAAAGTAAGTTTGTCATGAAAGAAGTCCGATACCTAGGACATGTCATAGGACATGGCACTATCAAATGGATCCAGACAAAACTCGTGCGATTGATGAGTTCCCCTTACCAAAAACTGTGAAGCAGCTACGACGTTTCCTTGGTGTGTGCGGTTGGTACCGAAGGTTTGTTCGGATTTATGCAACAGTTTCAGCACCCCTGTCAGACATGTTGCGGAAAGGGAAGTTCGTTTGGACCGAACTCAGCCGAAAGGCATTTGAAGAGCTTAAACAAGCCCTCACATCAGCTCCTGTCTTGCACAGCCCCGACTTCACGAAACCCTTCTCCATACATTGTGACGCAAGTCAACATGGAGTTGGAGCCGTGCTGGTGCAATTGACCGATGAAGGAGAGGAAGCTCCCATCGCCTTCATGTCCAACAAGCTGAATTCGGCCCAAAGAAACTATACTGTTTCCGAGCAAGAATGTTTGGCAGCGGTAATGGCTGTGAAGAAATTCCGAGCTTATATCGAGGGCCACCAATTCGAGATCATCACGGACCACGCGTCACTACAATGGTTGATGAACCAGGCAGATTTAAGTGGACGCCTAGCCAGATGGGCTCTTAAACTGCAAGGGTTCAAGTTCTCCATCAAACATCGGAAAGGAACCCAGAACATCGTACCCGACACTCTCTCACGGATGTTTTCCCCAGAGGGAGCCGAAATAACAATAAATGACGAGGACCCCATCGAAATAGATTTGGACAGCCCACATTTCGAATCAGATAGCTACAAAGAGTTGAGGCAAACCATAGCGACCCAACAAACACAGCTGCCTGATTTGAAGGTAATAGACGGCTATGTGTATAGACGAAATGAATACGCCACTGGTGATCCATGGCAGGAAGAAGAGTCTTGGAAACTCTGGGTACCGGAGGAAATGACACAACATCTGATCCTCCGCGCACATGACCATCTTTTAAGTGCCCACGGAGGTTACGGTCGGACGTTACGGCGACTCAACAAATACTTCTTTTGGCCTAAAATGGCATCCCAGGTCAAAGACTACGTGAGCGCCTGTGAGACCTGTAAAGGCACCAAAGCGCCCAACCAGCCTCTTCAACCTCCTATGGGTCAACTCAACGTCCCAGAACGCGTATTCCAGCGTCTATACATTGATCTACTCGGTCCATATCCTCGGTCTTCTATGGGACACATCGGAGCTATAGTCGTTCTAGATCAGCTCTCAAAGTTTCCAATGGTGGAACTTATCCGTAAATTCACAACTCCATCGATCGTGAAATTCTTAGAGAACCGGGTATTCCATGTGTTCGGTGTTCCAGAGAGTGTGTACTCAGATAATGGAGTACAGTTCCGGTCTCGGCAGTTTAAGAGCCTACTTGAGCAGTATGGCGTTGAACACCAACTGACGCCCATATACTCTCCTCAGTCCAACGCATCAGAACGGTTGAAGCGCACCCTATTGGCCGCGATCCGTTCCTACGTCCACCCATCTCAAAAGGATTGGGATCGTCGATTGTCTGCCATCACATGCGCATTGCGATCCTCGTATCATTCCGTCACCGGTGTCGCCCCTTACTTTGCCGCCTTTGGACAGCACATGATTTGCCACGGTAAATCATACCGGCTGTTACGGCAATTAAAGTGTTTGGGAGACCCCGTCGTTGCGCTGGAGCCCCACGAACGTTTAGGAGACCTCCGCCAACAAATCGGACGGAAGATTAAGGCCGCAGGCAGTGCAAATGAAGCGCAGTACAATCTCCGGTCACGATCTGCTAATTTCAAAGAAGGAGATGAAGTTTTCCGGCGAAATTTCCGCCAAAGTGACGCCGCGGGGCATTACAACGTCAAGCTGGACAGGCGATTCTTGAAAAGCCGCATAAAGAAGGTAATGGGACCTAACCGTTACTTGATAACGGATCCATCGGGAAAAGAAGTGGGGATATACCACGCGAAAGACCTGCGCCGATAGATATTTAGTCACTTCTGTTTGTCCGTCCGCATATATTTTCAAAAAACGCACAAGGGTTGTATACTTCCGGCCAAACATAAACATAAGTCAGTCCGTCCGTCTGTCAATTGTGTTTTTCTTTTATTGTCCGTCATCTCTAGTCCCGACGCCGAAGCCAACCCCTGATACACAGAAATATCCTTCAGCTCCTTTTTCGCAATCCGCATTGCCTTGGGATCGCGAGAAAACTAGCTGCCCTGTAGTAACCGAGGAGCTATGGCTCTAAAAGCCAGCGCTGCCACAGGCACACAGCACAAACTCAATTTAACAAGGAGTAACCATTCAGTCACCTTCCCCATCGCAACACTCGCTCCTTTTCCTTTTTTTTTATACGAAAAATGAGTCAAGAAAATTTCTTTTGTATTTTACCCATTCCAACCATAATATTAATTAAAATTTGTTTTGTTTGCCGGTAATTAACGTGAGCCTGCCTAATTCTTCCGATTTTTCCCACCTAATTACGCCTAATCATCATAAACGAAAAATTGCTTTCAGTTGATAACTTAATTGAACCTACAAAAGACAGTGAAAATGGAAATTACAAATACCGCCATCATAAACTACAAATGATAAGGAAAAAGTACATTTGATAGCAACAAAAACCTCCAATCGTGTGATTTCCCCCTTTCTGAATGTGTTCGTATTGTTCGACTTGCCCATAAAGTGTCGTAGTTGCTTGAGTGTACGAGTTCCGCAAGAGCCGTACAGTGGAAGATTTAGAATTGCGGAAAAGAAAAGAGCCCGTCGGAGATTGGGGGAGTCAGCTGGAGATCGTGAGACCGGGTAGTCGCGCGTGAATGCGATCGGAGTTTTTTCGGGAGGGTTTAGATTCGGCGTCGAAGCACATGTGTGACGATCAGTGAAAAATTTTGATACGATACGTGCCACTTTTCATGTGATCATTTTTCTTCAAATTACAATATTTGCTCCAAACAAGCAAATCCCTGAAGTGCTTAATCTTTATCCTCCGTGAATTCAATGTGAAGCAACTCGAGGCCCCAAAAGCGTAGCGGAGGAGAAGTGCCGTTGGCTTTTCAAGAAAATTGAATTGGAATCGTGGTTGCGGGTGCAGTTATAACAGGTCATAATGAGGAAAGTTTGATATGTCCCGGTTGGCACATAAATTTGATGAGATTCCGACATCTTTTTTGGAGAATAAGGTGGAATAAATAGGCATCGAGCAAATTGCTTGCAAAATAATTCGTATGCCAAGATGGAAATAATTTTGCATGTCGCAAATCGAAGTTTTGGAATAAATTAGCATATAATTTATATTGAACTGTGAATGAGGTGAAACAGAAGCCAGTGAAGTTCAAAGTACTTTAAATTCGCTGTGTCTAAATAACCAAAAAGTAAAGAATTATTGTACGCCTTTTGAGGTGATATAAATATTGTCTTTTGAAACAAACCATTTACGTGCAGTGCGAATTAAAAGCCTGTGTAGGGAATTAGAAATTGAGTGCGTTAATGACTAATAATGTGTGAAGTGGATAAAACTTGACCACGTGTCAGATCATGAGTCCTGCTATGGATGCTTTGTTTCCAGCACCTACAAGCTCGTAAAATATTGAGGCTACGAGTAGATACGTTTGATGATAGGAGAATTAAACCACAATTTTGAACTGAATTCATATGATGTATGGTGGGGAACAGCGACAACAAGTCGGCGGCGTACCCATATCACTCATTCACGTATAAATTTGATAAAATCGCGTCGAAGCGACTCAGTTCAATTTTTAAAACGCGACAATCCAGCTTGGTGACGATGAATACGAGATAATTTTTTGCTCAATTCTACTGTCGAACATCATTAAACAAGTTTCTTAAAGAAAACCTAGGAATCTCCTTGTGTCTGCGATAGTCCGAAAATTTACTACTAGAGAAAGTGACATACGAACATTCTACGCAGCCTGAGTGTGTAGATTCATTCATAAGGTTTTTGTGCAAATTGTGGCAAGGTAAAAGATACCAATCAGTTCGGGGAGAAAAAATTCTCAAGTGTGGTGCGATACAGATTAGGAGATTGTTGTACATTTATTTCATAATTGCATCGGGAATGTGCATATTTAATATTAACGTTCCATTGAGTAAGCTAATTTTTGTAAAGTTTCATCTACTAAGGTACCTACATCGTCATCGAGCGCTCGACGGACCATGTGGGTAAGTACCCAGTTTTATTTTAAAATTTGTCTTATCACATTACTTTTTACATAAAATTATATATATATTTTTTTTAATTACTATTATTACAAATAATTTTTCTCCGTGAATATCGCAATTCAAAATAGATTGATCGTTATTGTTTTTTTGAATAATTTGAATACTGTATAGAGAAGGAATGAAATGTAATTTGTGAATATCGCAACTCAAAAATAGATTGATCGTTATTTTTTTTGAATAATTTGAATACTGTATAGAGAAGGAATGAAATGTAATTTGTGAGTTTTTTTTTGGAAATACTACAGTAAAGATGATCATGTCTATTTAAATTATATAATACACGGTCTTTCCTTTCATTAATTCTGACCGGGTATAGGACCCGGTACGATGGTAGGCTCTCCACGTTACAAATGAGCCAGCCATCGGGCATTAATAATCCCATATAATCTTTCTGTTTCAGGTGGCTTAATGGGTTGAGTGGCCCAAGCAAAGTGCCTTTTTATGGCATAGAGTTATGCAATTCAATTGTATAATTCTATGACATAAATTGGTCACCGGGGTACTCCCCTTCTGATGGGAAGGTTCATACAATTCAAATTGTATGAGTTTTCCACTCAGAAGAGGAATACCTGGCCACTTCAACAAATTATCAATGGATTTATTCCGGTTGGGTGGGTATGAAGAGGCTCCACCACCACCCGGCTGCCCCTCTTTCATTTGTGGGCCCTGAATTTATTTGGGTAAAGACGAGGTCACCCGAAGTTCGCCTTTCTTTTCAGGTTTCACTTGTTCTCGTAACAAGTTATAATTCCCTCTGTGTAGTTATCTACAATTTTTGCGACTTCGGTCGTTTTCGTTTGATCCCTGAAAGCAATTCGTGAATGCGAAATTGTTTTGTAGTGAGTCCTCGTGCCGGGGAAACGAACCCGCCCCACGAGACCGCAATGCTAGCCTGCCAGCGCATTCACGCGTCTCCGGACGAGGGCATTCTCGGCAGAAACCGACACCTTCCTCTGCCGAAGCAGCAGAACATCGCTGCAGTCCTTCACGGACTTTATTGAAACTCTACATTCACTACAAAATATTTACCTCCCTAATTCCCCTGTCTAGGGGCCCCCTTTGTATTTCGTTCTCGGTCGTTTCTTTGTCGCCTCTGAAATTCCTTCGACATCCAAATTATGGGCCTTCGCAATTCCTTCCACACTCGATCTCCGTTCAATTTTTTCGTCCACTCCTACCATTCGTTGTCACTGCTTCTAGTTTTCACCTTCTTATTCCTTGCACCTTCCAAATGATGTTATCGGCTTTGCCACTGTAAGGGAACAGAGAGCCACCATTATGTTCTGGCCTTGTTATCTCATCCATTTCAAAGATAAGGTCAGCTCTTGTGAATGTCGATGCACTTCCACTGGAGAGTGCATCTTGAAGTTGTCTCACCATGAGCATTTCCCACATCTTATGTGCTGGCATATCAGAGTGGTGAATTTACATGTTGTTTTGTTGTATCGGTTGTCTATGTTGCTGCCTTTGGGACTGTTTGTCGCTGTTACGGCTGTTGTTGCGGCTGAGGTGCCTTTTAATGGCACTATGGCACTTTTTGCTGCTGCTGTTGCAATGCTTGCCGTTGTGACTACGCCTGCTGCAAGTATCCACGCGATGAAGATGATAATGATTGCAGGTCGAAGACAAAATTAGATGTTGATGTCTCGCAGACATCGATTGTTGGAGATGTTTCTCTCGCAAAGATTGCTGAAGGTGATGCTGCAACCGTTGTTGTTGGATATTTGTTATCTTACAGACACTATATTCCCTTGGAGAAGGTTCCAATACAACATTTTTGGTTGTTATAATCTTATATTGATGCAGTGTGAATGCTTTTTGCTGCCGCTGTTTCGGTGCTTGCCATTTTGGCTATGTCTGCTGCGAGTATAAGCGTGGTGAACATGATGATGATTGCAATTGGAAGACAAGGTTCGATGTTGATGCTGATAAAGATTGCTGCTGTCCCGCGGACATTGATTGTTGGGGATGTTTCTGTTGCAGAGAATGCTGTAGGTGGTGATGCTCCATGCAGCATTGTTGACGTTGTGTTGATTTTGTATTGTTGCCCATCGTCGGATTCGATACCATTTGCACACTCGTCACTAGAGGTTTCTGTGACGTCTTACGACCGAATTCATTGGACTATTATACGTTGGATACACTGGACTCGGAATTTGAGGGCTATTCGATTGTGCGGGATTGGATTTAATGCTTGCTGTATTGAATACGATGTGTTCGAGAAGATTTGATTTCTATCGGCTATTATTTGGTGTGCCACGTTGTTCGTTATTGAACTGTATAATCAGATTTGTTGAATGTTTTGTTGTTATTGGGCTAAATTTTGGCTGCATTATTCTTCAGTATGCAAAATAGTTTGATTTCCCTGCTCATGAACTTATTGTTGATTTTTATTTAAATTTGTCTGATGGTGATAAGGGTGTCTATGATTGGGTACTGAGTTCTGTGGACTATAGTTCATATCATTGCATTTTTCGTTTGCTGCGCTTCCTGCTGACAAAGATTTGAGTTGTTTAGTTGAGTTTTTTGATCTTTGTTCTATCTTGTGACCCCTGGTGGTTCATATGTAGCTATTCCTATGAACTTGTCAAAATTTTCTTCAAATTAACTTTATAGCTCTAGTTAAAAATAGTAATTAATAAGATCAAATTTTAATTCGCTACAAAGTCATAATTTAATTCAATTGGCTTGGTTATGACCCAGTTGGCTGGAAGTTTCTGAATATTATTCCTAGTTTTCCTTGTGATTTAGGTCACGGTGGTTGAAAGAGTGCGTTGTTTCTATATCGTGTCTATTTCTTACATTATCCTTGGCCCCGTAGCAATATTCTTGCCCTGTCTAGAGTAAAACTCAGATTTGAACGAGATTTTAACACAGCGATTGATGAGACCCTTAAAGATACTTGTTCTTAAATAAGTTAAAATTAAATGTATAAATTCAAAATGATGGCCTCAAAGGTCAGAAATTAAGTGCAACGCTATTTTAATAGCAACAATGTTTCCTTCACTGATTCGCGCTGAATTGCAGTTGTAAGTAACTTAACTATTTCCAAACCGTTTAAACGAGAAAAAATAATTGTCCGATTTCAAATAACTACTCAGCCACCATTCACACTTGTTGTATCGTCTAGCATCAATAATCAATGTTTCGCTATATAAAACCCTTCGACGAAACTCCTCTGTATACTTAAAAATCATCGTACAAAGTCAAATAGAATCAATATAGAGTCGATTTCTCACTACCAGAATTTAAAAATATGATATAACCAATAAAATATGCTTTTCCTCACATTTGCATCTTTCTTGAATAAATGTGCACAATTACTTCAACCACTTAACGTTGTTGTATAAATTTAAAATGTCGGCCCCAAAGGTGAGAAGTTAAGTGCAATTCGCTATTGAAATGTTGAATAGCTTTCAGGGAAACTTTTGAAATGGCTTAAATATGAAGTATTCGCATTATACGGCTGGCTAATGCAGAAAGAACTTAGACGTTGTTTCCTTGGCTTTTCAAATGAATTGCATTTTACTGCGAAAAAGTGTTTGCGATCTATCATGCGATAAGATGTGCTCTTGTACAATATGGAATATATCGTATCGTATGACAATTGTATCAAACTTTAATTCAGCCAACCTAATGATTAAGTCATCTCGACCTAACTATGAGTACAATGTAAATGAACAGTAAATTTAAACATGCAATTGTTTGCAAAATACAACTTGAATAACAACAAGAAAATCAATTGGATTAAATAATTGTCAAGTTGATGGACGCTACTAATAAAACGAAAGTTAGTATTAGAAAAGCTTCTATGCATTATACTCATACGGTACAACGATAAGTGTCTACTACAACTGATCGATCCGGCTCATTGGTATTATTTTGATTAGTTTTACATAACCATAATTGTCTGGACACTAAGATTCCTCGGTATGGCAATTAGGTCATTTGAGAGTTCTCGGAAGCCGTGACTTCACATCGTTCATTTGGTAGTATACGGGTTATATGGATATCGGTACCTCTTAATATCCTTTTTATTTGCTCCAATAGTGGTATCCAAATTTTGGATAACCATGAGATCACCATCTTGAAATGTTCCCGGTGGGTTGCATTTCTTTCGGACGTATTCCTCATTATAGGTTTGCTAGTTCAAACAACTCTCAAAAGCGTAAGTAAGATTTTCGGACAGAACGATAAACGGTATCACGCTGACCCATATTGAAAATTAAACGACTTGGCATACTATTAATAGATTTATTATGTGAATTGTTGGTGGAAAACTCTACTTGTGATAATTTAGAGGTGTAGTCCCCATGACTCTCGGGTTCCATTATTTTAGGAAACATTTTTATTAAAACACAATTAGTGCTCTCCACTTGTCCGTTTGCCTGTGGTGAATGTTTTTAATACTAAAACATTATTAACACAAAAGGTGAATTATGAATTGCTTTGCCCTTTACGGTTTCTATTATATTACGATCACGACCATGGGCCAGTATCATATAATGCTCCAAGTAACCATCCTTCACAAAGCAGACACAGATAGGGTGTCGACCCTACGAATCAACATATCTCATGAGTGGTGAAGGTCTACGCACAATTTGAAAATTATAGCTCATTAACTCAAGTGACCAGCAAAGCTAATATATTATTCACAAATTTGTTATGGAGTGCATGCACTAATGAATTGCAGTCGATCACTATTTTGAACTTAATTCCCTCCAAATAAACACGGAAACGCTGTAGCGCACGAAATATTGCTAACCTCTTGAGCTCATAACTATGGTAGTGGGATTCAAAATCAGTAGTTTTTTTAGAGTAATATTGAATTGGATGCAAAAACCCGTCATCTTGCCTTCGCATTAAAACAACACCAAATCCAGAAGAACAAGCATCTGTGTGTAAATCGATTTCTCTTGTAGGCGAACAAAAAACAAGTACTGGTCACGTTGTCAACTTACCTTTCATCAACGCAAACGTTCTGTAACTCATGTAAATAACACTTTACTCTTAGCATGAGTCTTGCCAATAATACGAAGTTTTCAATAAATTTCCTAAGAAAGGAATCTAGCCTCACGGAACTTCTAAGGTCATGCGCATTAGTTGGTGCCGGAAACTCAGTAACGGCTTAAATATGACAATCACTTAAACTAGTATTATTGGCACAGACGTAAAAGCCTATGTATTTGATTTCCGTTAATGATAATATACGTTTACTCAAATTAAGCTTCAAAGATTCGCCACCAATAATTCAAAAACGTGAGCGAAGATTTTAATATGTCTAAATCGATTGAAGCTATTAAAGTGCCTTCCATATAAACAATTATATTTTGCTCCTGCATTAAGCCTGCGAAGATCATTTTAATATATCATAGAAAATGGCTGGAGCATTCTTCAGCCCGAACGGCATACTAACATACTCAAATTTACCCATTGGTGTGGTAAACACGGTATATATTAAATAGATCCCGGGTCCATATTAATCTGATGGAATCCATTCTTTAAATCAAGACTGGTGGAATACCTCTTATTGGATAATGGATTAATGAAGTCTTCTATTAATGACTAGGGACAAGGCTCGATAATCTATGCATAGTCTCAGCCCACCTTGACGCTTTCTCACAAGTATGATTAGCGCAACGTAACTAGAATAACTAGTTCTAATAATTTTATCTGCCAAAAGCCTATTCAAGGCTTTTCTACCCTCAAATTATTCATATTCGGCTAATTTACGCAGTTGAACATTGATTGGAATATCAGTAGTCACTTGTATCTTCATAAAGTAATCTACAGCCGTAATGTAATCATTACTAATAACTCTGGCAGATGAGCTTCTCCTTAAAGGCCTTCACTCATCAATTGAGATTATTGATCTATTTATTTCAGCACTGCTTGAATCAATCTCATTGGAATCAAAATCAACATTAAATAACAAATTATAATATTTATTATAAGACATCAACAGATTTGAACGCATATTGCACTACCACCCAAAGAGAACAACTGCATCACCTTATCTGAGGTTCACGAATAAACGTTACCATCGTTATTATAATCCAGCATCTCATAATGACCTTAGCTCTTATCACGTTCAATCTCAGTGTATACCGGTATGCTCAATTCGTATCATGACAACAATCAATTACACAGTTACATGGTGCTACAGCTAAATTGGGCGTCATTCCACGTGGTTTAAATTAATCATTGGTCAAATGGTACCCTCCTGCACTATCAGGCGTAACTTGATTTTGGTCATATGTTTCAATAACATTATCCAATTTCTGATAATCACGAGTATTCCGTTCAAACAAATATCATTGAACATATACCCCAGCTGACCGCACTGAAAATATGAATTCGGCTGTGGTCACTCGTTAGAGTAGTGCCGCTTTTTATGGAAATTGAAGCAACGGATTTTCATAAGCTCAGATAATTCACTGTTTCTTGAAAGCT
Organism: Odontomyia ornata; assembly: GCA_963969285.1. Classification (NCBI taxonomy): domain Eukaryota; kingdom Metazoa; phylum Arthropoda; class Insecta; order Diptera; family Stratiomyidae; genus Odontomyia; species Odontomyia ornata. Next base: position 213,696,677 of record OZ017738.1, read on the forward strand.
TCACCGGATCAAAATACTTTTCATACGGTCGTACTTTATGTCCTCGTGCGGCACAAGGGGATTCTGTACTGCTCCTATGTGCTCAATTAACAATCGCCGAAATCCGGACACGGTTTCAACACCTCGGTTTAGCGCAACTTCCAGCCGACTAATCAGATGGTTAGTTGTCAATAGACTCATTTTCTTCATCAAAAATAATTTCACTCACCTCCAGGCCTGAAGATTCTACCCCACACTTGAATTTTTTAAAACTGGCCAACGATAGAATAAACCTGGACGTTGTCTCCTCGTCTTTTCAAATGAATGCTTTCGGTCTGCCATACGATACGATCTGCTCTTGTACAATATGGTAAATATCGTATTGTATGACAATTGTACCAAACGTTAGAACTATATAAAACCTTACAATATAACAAAACATTTTCCTTGAACTAAATTATTATTTGCTTTCAAAATAAGGGTACTTTCGAGTAATTTGTCTTTTTGTCTGGTGGTGCCACCGGGTTTTTTTCAAATGATCAACTTTAACTAATTGTAGAAGTAAAAGAGCGACTTATAGCTACACGCGCAGTGGCTACGCTCGTTAAATACTTAGTACATTCCATAGTATATACCAACACTTTAACAACATTAAATAAGCGGTAGATTGTCTTTTTTATGTTTTGTAACCTACTTTATTTGTGAAAAATATTTAATCTGCTATATATAGAAATAAGATAATTGAAGTATTTTTGATTGAGCCTTGCATGAATAAAATAATCAAGGTATTTTTTGTTACTTTTTTTGTGGGTGGTAGACCCTTTGGCTATTCATGACCATGCTACATAGTTTCAGTCTTGTAAGTATAAAACGTTAATACTGTGTTTATTTTTATAAATGTTTATTTATGAAATCAATACATTGAAGCAGAAGACTATCATGTAGATATCGAAACAATAATTTCAGTAACTAGCTTTGTGTGGCCAGCTTTTGGACTCTTAATGGTAGCGCCAAATTTGTTTTCTCATATATCAGAATTATTGGTCCAAACTGTTAAACCATAATCAACAAACAAATAATTTTTATCACCTTCTTTAAATTGAGAATGAATCTTTTTTTTGCAGGTATGTGCATGGGAACGGATGTCTTCAAGTTTTGTTGTCGACTAATGATAAAAAAGCTAACAGCGATAAAATTAACATATCGTCTTCATGCACCAAGTGTAGAAAAACTACTCTAGATGTACCTATCTCCGATGATACGCGATGTTTGTCTTTTGGTAAATATTTACAATTTTGGTTTCATGGACAGTTGAGCTCCAGCAAGAGGACAAACATAGGATTCGCATCTATGGAGCAGGAGTCTTCTACAACTGAAGTGTCTACAGAAGAACACTGCTTGGAAGGAGAAAGACAACATACTTTCGACCAATCGTTTTACAGCAAGAACTTTACTGTAAACTTTATTTACACTTCATTTCAGACATGGAATCTAAATTTTCCTCGTATGAATCTGAAATTCGATTTTAATTCTGTGATCAGCATTAACGAATTTAAAAATGCTACTGAAAAATTATCCAAACTCGGATCCCAAATTTATGTTAAATCACACGAAAAAATAAAACAATATAACTTTGAGCAAAACCAAAAAGCCAAATCATCCACGACCGAGAATCTTATTCGTGATGAAATAACTTTCAATAATTTTATCAAAAAACTTCATTGTTTATTAGACTCAAATTTTTCCTATTATGATCTGATTGAGACTTACAGAAATGCTAAGCAGTTATTGACCGATTCGCTAATTTGGTGCAATTATGCAATCAAAAACGCAGATGGTAATTTAGATGCAAAGGAAAGAGATCTATACGATTTTGAAAATTATTCACGTTTATTGGAATTTCCTAACAAAATATCTTCCAATAACAATAAACCAACTGAAGACCAACAACCAAAATTTTATACTAATTTTGATCCGGAAATATATCATCATGATTTGCCCACAACAATCGAAAATTCTAGCATCAAATCTCCACTATATCTACCGGAACAGTTAATGGTTCCACATGGCATTATAAACATTGAAGTTGATGAGCAGGATTTTGGATCAATTATAGCAAATTGCCTCGTATCTGTCGAATATTTCAGGTTGATTGGTGAGCATTATTTCTCAGGAAGTACATTCAACCGAAGAAGCAGGTATGAAAAAGCATTAAATAGAATTTAATAGATAATTCAAAATCTAATTAGGATTAATGACATCGAAACAATCGAAGAAAAGCCCCTAGATGAGGACAAGAAACAGAAGTCAAGTGCCCATCACCAAATCTCTTTTCAGGTAAAATTCTATAAGCTGTAGAATAATTTTAAATATATATATTTCTCTATCTATATATATATATATATATATATATATATATTGTCGCGTGTTATTGGTTCGCGGCCTATAATTTTAACGTTCCGGGAAAGTGAAAACGCAATGTCTTTTAATTTAAGTTAAAAGAGTTTATTTAATTCAAGAAAATGCACAATAATCAGTTTAACACTTTCACTAATTTTAATTTTCACTATTAAAATAAAATCTAACACTTGTCCATAAATTTCTTATCGCAATTGTCTTCTAAATCACTTCACTATTACGAAACACACTTCCTACACACTTTCGCAGTTCTTATCGCGGTCGAATGAATGGTTCCCCCCATTCATTCAGCTCGCCTTTATATAGGGTCTCTACCTATTCACCCATTTCTCGCACATTGGCGAACGTTCTACCTGGTAGATTCGAGCAAATTCATCAATGGAGTGACGTCACTTGCAGATGTTGATCATGTTTGTTGGGTTCTCGTAGTTTCGAGTGAATTCGTGTTCTTCATTGTTGTGAAAACAATTGCGACAGTAGCTCGCAGAATTATTTGTACATGTAATTATTTGTACATGTAACACTGCCCCCACCTCAGTTCTTTTCGCCCCGAAAAGATGTGTCGCTATTTGTAGTCAATTCTCCCTGGGTGTAATATGGGGCAAGACGGTCCAGATGCACGATTTTCATTTTAGCTCTCGGCTTACGATGTTCCTGTATTCGGTATACGACGTCGTTGATTCGCTTTGTAACTCGGTATGGTCCCTCCCAATTATGTTGCAACTTTGGAGACCTACCCTTTCGCCGTTGCGGGTTATAAAGCCACACCAGGTCATCTTGCTGGAAGCCAGTAGAATTAGCCTTTAGATCATACCTGGTCTTCATGCGGTCAGCAGCCGATTCGAGGTGTTTTCGCACTGTCCGATGTATCTGGTTCAACCGTTGTCTTAGATCACTTGCGTACTCCGAGACCGTTTGGGGTTTCTCAGGGGGTGTTCCGAACTTTATATCGGCTGGCAGACGAATAGTCTTTCCAAAAATGACTTTGGCTGGGGCTTGGCCCGTCGATGCATGTTCGGCAGCTCTGTACGCCATCAAAAATAATGGGATGTGTCGGTCCCAGTCCCTTTGGTTCTCGTCAACCATCTTGGCAAGGTGTTTATTGAGCGTGCCGTTGAAACGTTCGACCATTCCATCGGATTGGGGATGCAGCGGTGTTGTCCTCGTTTTCCGTATTCCGAGCAGCTCGCACATTTCGCCAAAAACTAGTGACTCAAAGTTTCGGCCTTGATCCGAATGTAATTCGCAAGGTACGCCGTACCTACTGACCCAATTTAACACTAGCTGTTCAGCTACGGTAGTTGCTTCCTGGTTGGGAATGGGGTAGACCTCGGGCCACTTGCTGAAATAATCGGCTACAACCAGCGTATATCGATTTCCCCAATCGGTTTCAGGAAAGGGTCCTGCGATGTCAACAGCAATCCTCTCAAACGGTACCCCCACGTTATAGGTTTGCATTTGTCCTCTCAGTCGTCGCTTTGGGCCTTTGACGGAAGCGCAAATTGTGCATCTGCGACACCAGTCCTCTACGTCTTCTCGAGCGTGGAGCCAGTAGAACCTTTCCCGCAATTTCGCTAAGGTCTTGTTAACACCAAGGTGGCCTCCCGAGGATCCTTCATGCATTTCCTTTACCACATCGTGGATTCGGCTTTTGGGTAGTATAGTTTGCATCCTATAGGAGCTGCCATCTGCCGTTTCCCATTTCCGCTTGAGTACACCACCCTCCACCTGAAGGGAGTTCCATTGTGCCCAATAGCTTTTCAGGGTTGCGCCATGCGTTGAAACGTCCTTCCACTCAGGTCGCCCAGTCGTCTCCTTCCATACGAGCAATGGTCCGATGTCTTCATCGGCTAGCTGGGCATTTCGAATCTCCTCCGATGACCAACCTTCATCGAATTCGGCCGTTATCAGTCGCAGATCAACGGGCGGTTCCTTTTCCTCAATCCGTCGGCAATGCTTGCAGTTAGCTGGACATGGGCGACGAGATAGGGCGTCAGCATTTCCATGAACTCCGCCCTTTCGATGAACAATTTCGTAGTCGTATGACTGCAATCTTTCGATCCATCTCGCAACTTGTCCCTCGGGGTTTTTGAAGTTAAGTAGCCATCTCAATGATGCATGGTCCGTTCGAAGAACAAATTTCTGGCCATATAGGTACTTGTGGAACTGCTTGGTGGCCTCTATTATAGCCAATAGCTCCTTCCTGGTCACACAGTAGTTCCTCTCACTTTTTGAAAGAACTCGACTGTAGTACGAGAGGACTCTTTCTTCGCCATTGATCTGCTGGGAGAGTACAGCTCCAATACCGCCGTTGCTTGCATCGGTGTCAACCACAAACATTTTTCCGGGTTTCGGATACGCCAGTACGGGTGATTCACATAGCTTTTCCTTCAGGGTCTCAAAGGCTGTCTGGCATTGTTCATTCCAGACATACGGACGATTTTTCTCGGTTAGCTGATGAAGACACTTAGCTATTTTGGCAAAGTCTTTGACGAATCTTCGATAGTAGGTTGCCAGGCCCAGGAAACTTCGTAGTTGGCGCTTGTTGTTTGGTGTTGGCCAGCTTTTCACGGCTTCAATTTTCTCAGGGTCTGTTTTGACCCCTTCAGCTGATACGACATGTCCCAGGTATTTTACTTCAGCTGCGAAAAGGGTACACTTGTCGGGACTAAGTTTCAAATTTGCCAGTCGCAGTCGGGAGAAGACCTCTTCTAAGTTCCGCACATGCTCTTCGAACGTTCTCCCGATGACGATGATGTCATCTAGGTACACCAAGCAGGTTTTCCAGGTTAGACCACGTAGCACGTATTCCATCAAGCGTTCGAAAGTGGCTGGAGCATTGCAAAGCCCAAACGGCATCACCACAAATTGCCACAATCCGGTCCCAACTGAAAATGCGGTCTTCTCTCGGTCCTTCTTGTCAATTTCTACCTGCCAGTAGCCACTCTTGAGATCGAGTGTAGAAAACCATTTTGCGTCGGCTAAAGTGTCCATGATGTCATCGATGCGTGGGAGCGGGTAACTATCTTTCTTAGTGACGTCGTTAAGCTGCCTATAGTCGACACAAAAGCGAGTGCTACCATCCTTTTTCTTTACTAGAACTACAGGCGCGGCCCATGGACTTACAGAAGGTTCGATAATGCCTTGCTTTTCCATGTCCGAGATCAGCGCGCTCACTTCTCCTTGTTTGGCTATAGGGAGACGTCTTGGTGCTTGTCGAATCGGCTTGGCTCCCTGTGTATCTATGACGTGAGTTACCAAACTCGTTCGGCCTTGGTCATCCGGGCTTGTTGAGAAGATGTCACTGTACTTGGTGACCAGATCAGAGGCTCGTTTGAATAGTTGCACCGTTAATTTGACTTGCTTCAATATTGCAGACGTGGATTCCCGGGCCTTGTCTGTGTCTTGCCTCCTTTTCCAATGATGGTTGTGAGTAGCTTCCAAAGAGGTGATGGTGGAAACAGGCTGGCAGCTGCCGATGACTTCTCCCGCTTTGATGCTCGTGGTTGAGTCTGCGGTGTTAAGGACTCTAACCGGTACATATCCGTTCCTTAAAGATTTTACAAGGCTTCGTCCTACAATCAAACTGCGCAATGCGGATGTCTTCGTTGGCTCTATCAGATAAGATCGGTGGTCTCCAGAATCACCATCAAGCTTGGCCCATACAATGCTTTCGGAAGAATTCGGTACATCAGTGTCAGTACATACCACTACATTCATCTTGGGGATTTGGACGCTGGGATCCTCCATCAGTACTTCGACATTCTGCCATTTCAAGACACGTTTTCCCAAGTCCAACGTGATTCCATGTGGTCGCAGAAAATCCATTCCGAGAATGCAGTCATCCATAATGTTCGCGACCAGAAAATTATGTCGGAACACAAGGTCTCCCAACTGTATCTGGAGGTTGACCTCTCCATGAACAGGTGCAGTTTCTCCCGTAGCTGTCCGTAGTGAGAAAATTCTGCCCTTGTGAAGCTGTTGCTGTCTAACTAGGTCTGGTCGGATAATCGATCGGGTTGCACCAGTGTCGATTGTTATGGTGCAGTGTTCTCCGTCAACTTGACCCGGAAGGCATAAGTCCGCTTCTCCACGATGTAGTCTTGACACGGTGATGGTGGTGCTGGGGACGTCGATCCTCCTAGCCAACCTCTGCCCCACGAAGTTGGCTCTTACATGTTTCCCGACCCCTCTGTTTGAAGGGCTTCCATTCTGGGCTCCTGACTCGGTCTGGATCTCCTCCTAGCTGCACACCCTGGACAATAGCTCGGTTTTCTTCGCTTCTTGCAGTCTCTTTGCAGGTGCCCCTTCTCTCCGCAATTCCAGCATCTAGGCGCACCATTTGCATGCCGGTCTCGCTCAATTTCCACGCGCTCACACCTGCACTCGTCTGTCACTACCTCACGAACCCGGGCAGTGGTACGAGTCACATTTTTCGCTGCCTCAAAGTTCAGACTATAAGCCAATGCGTCCTTAACCGTTTGCTTTTGAGCTAAACGCACGGCTTGTTGCAATTCCGGGTCCTTTAGTGCGCTGATGAATGCTTCTGTCGCTGCATCATCTCGATGTTCTGGGTCGTAGGCTGGATAAGCCAAAAGTGCCAGTCGCTCAATATCTTGGGCTAGCTGCTGTAGGGTTTCACCAGACTTCTGCATTCGATGCCTTAGCTGTGACCGATAAATCTGCTTTAGATGATCGTCTCCATAACGCATGTCGAGCGCATTCATTATAGCATTCGGGTTTGAGTGCAATTCAACGGGGATCGTCTGCAACAGCTCGGCAGCTGGGCCTCTTAGAGCAAGAATCAATGCAGTTGCTCGTTCCTGTTCATTCCAGTGATTTATGCGAGCGGCTGCTTCGAACTGGGTTTTGTAAATAGTCCAGACCGTTTGCCCATCGAATATTGGTGCTTGCACATTTCTAGATGAGCTTTGCGCTGCTGTTATAATTGGGGCTGGTGAGGCGGTTACTATTGCCTTCGCTGCTTCCAAATCCTTTTTCACTTTTTCCATCTCATGGTTGACCTGGCTGATCTCAAGGTTGATTCTCTCCTCGACCTGGTATACCTTCTCCTCGACGCATTTAATTTGGCTGTTGAGACTACTGAGCTCCGCTTTTATTTCGGTTGACTGTTTTTCCAGCTTCTGTGCGATGTCCACCTTGATTTCGAACGCTTGTTGGTCTAGCTTCGCTGATTGTTCATTTAGCTTCGCAGCTAAACTGGATGTCTGTTCATTTAGCTGCGCTGATTGTTCGCTTAGCTTCGCTGATTGTTCATTTAACTTCGCTGTTAAATTGGATGACTGTTGTCGCTGCTCTTGCTGCATCAGCATCAACATCTGCATCAGCGCATTTTCTGGTTCCTTTGGTTTTGGTGTTTCTACTTCTCCACCTTCTGCGCCTTTTTCCGCATCTGAGAACTCACCCGAATCCAGATTCACGCCTTCCGACTCGATCGCATCACGCAAGCGTGCAATCAGTATGGCCTTTGTACCTTGTGTAGCCAGATTTCGTTGTTCCAACTCCTCTTTGAGCTCCGATATGCTCAATTGATTAATTTTAAGATGTAAATTTCCTGGCATTTTTTTTATTGTTTCGGCTATTTTTTAAGTTACTTTTCACAATTGTGCACTTTAAAATTGTTTAAACGTTTTCACTTCACAATTTCAATCGCACTTCTCGACACCACTGTCGCGTGTTATTGGTTCGCGGCCTATAATTTTAACGTTCCGGGAAAGTGAAAACGCAATGTCTTTTAATTTAAGTTAAAAGAGTTTATTTAATTCAAGAAAATGCACAATAATCAGTTTAACACTTTCACTAATTTTAATTTTCACTATTAAAATAAAATCTAACACTTGTCCATAAATTTCTTATCGCAATTGTCTTCTAAATCACTTCACTATTACGAAACACACTTCCTACACACTTTCGCAGTTCTTATCGCGGTCGAATGAATGGTTCCCCCCATTCATTCAGCTCGCCTTTATATAGGGTCTCTACCTATTCACCCATTTCTCGCACATTGGCGAACGTTCTACCTGGTAGATTCGAGCAAATTCATCAATGGAGTGACGTCACTTGCAGATGTTGATCATGTTTGTTGGGTTCTCGTAGTTTCGAGTGAATTCGTGTTCTTCATTGTTGTGAAAACAATTGCGACAGTAGCTCGCAGAATTATTTGTACATGTAATTATTTGTACATGTAACAATATATATATATATATATATATATATATATATATATATATATATATATATATATATATATATATATATATATATATATAGATAAATTTTTATATATATTTTATATATATATATATATATATATATATATATATATATATATATATATATATATATATATATATATATATATATATAAAATTTTATATATAAATATATATATATATATGTATATATATATATATATATATATATATATATATATATATATATATATATATATATGTATATATATACATATATATATATATATATATATATATATATATATATATATATATATAGATAAATTTTTATATATATTTTTTATATATATTTTTTATATATATTTTTTATATATATTTTTTATATATATTTTTTATATATATTTTTTATATATTTATTTCATACATATATATATATATATATATATATATAGATATATATATATATATATATATATATATATATATATATAGATATATATATATATATATATATATATATATATATATATATATATATATATATATATATGTATATATATATATATAGATACATATATATATATATATATATATATATATATATATATATATATATATATATATATATATATATATATATATAGATATATATATATATATATATATATATATATATATATATATATATATATATATATATATATAGATATATATATAGATATATATATATATATATATATATATATATATATATATAGATATAGATAGATAGATATATATATATATATATATATATATATATATATATATATATATATATAGATATATATATATATATATATATATATATATATATATATAGATATATATATATATATATATATATATATATATATATATATATATATATATATATATACATATGTATATATATATATATATATATATATATATATATATATATATATATATATATATATATATATATATATATATATATATATTGTTACATGTACACATAATTCTGCGAGCTACTGTCGCAATCGTTTTCACAACCATTAAGAACATCAACAAAACGAATTTACTCGAAACCACGAGAACCCAGCAAGCATGCTCCATTCATTACGCTGCTGGAATGTTCCCGCTAATTTACCAATGTACGAGAACTGAGTTGAATGATGAGAGACCCTTTCTAAAGGCGAGCTGAATGAATGGGGGGAATCATTCATTCGACCGCGATAAGAACTGCGATAGTGTGTGGGAAGCGATATTGTTCGAGTAACAGAAAAGTGATTTTCGTAATAGTGAAGTGATTTAGAAGACAATTGCGATAAGAAATTTATGGACAAGTGTTAGACTTTTAATAGTGAAAATTAAAATTAATAAAAGTGTTAAATCGATTACTGTGCATTTTTGTAATTAAATAAACTCTTTTAACTTAAATTAAAAGACATGTATGGTAAACCCATATGTTGGTTAATCACCCACTTTGCATACATTCTGCGTTCTGTATGGTCTTGAGACAAATCCAAATGCAAAATCCGCCACAATGAGCCGTAAGACAAGCCCAAATATTGAGCACGTCGATTAATTGACAAATTCGGGTCTTCCTCCAAACTTTGAGCAACGACAGCGATATTTTCAGCAGAACGAATATTGCGATGATGCACACGCCTTGGAATATCAATAACCGATCCAGTCTCTTCAAATTTTCTCACTGTGTTCGAAACTGTTTGCTGTGTAGGTCGATTATGTCGACCGTAATCGGCTCGTAAAGCCCTAAATGTTGATACAGCAGAATCACCATTTTTATAATAAAATTTAATAATTTTAACGCGTCCTTCGACTGTTAAACGATCCATATTTCTAAATGGCAAACCTTTGTAATGAATCTTGTGACGCCGCTGGCGACTCACTAACGCACCTTGCCACCGAGTGGCTTGGCATCGCATGTCGGTTGTGACGGTTGCACATCCCACGTCAATTTTGTCGTGGGATGTCAACCGGAAAAATTGACAGCCACATGGCGGAAAGTGTGGTTGTGAGTCGCGCGGTTGCCATGTACTCGCACGGTGAAAATCGTGGTACGATAAATTATTAAAACAGAGAGACTTAAAATTACCTTTCGCAGGAGAACGTAAAACACGACGTTACTTACATTAACCTTTCTTGTATAGATTCCTTTGTGCACACTTCATTCTTCTTCATTCATCAGAGTAGGTATTGCGCGCGTATCATCTTCAATTTCATCCAATTCTTTCATTTTAGCACACGACCAAATTAGTTGAAAATGATTCGATACATCCTTTCTTGTTTCAATGATAATTCCGTTCAGCAAGGAAGATTTAAGACATTTTCTGCACATTTTACCCTAAATTATAAGAAAATACAGTAAAAACGACATATTTAGTGCCAGTGCAATTAACTCGTATCGTATCGTGAAAAAGCACACATCAAAACATAACATACATATGCATAACACCAATTAAAAAGTGGATGTGAGGTGGTGGCCGCCACCCAGGAGGATATCCCGGTTGAGCCCCCAAAGGCAGCGACACCTGCTAGAAGGTACCAAGTAAGTGTTATGAGAAAACTATTGGTGTAAAGTGCGAATGTAGAGGATCTGGATGGGAACGCGAAACTGTGAAAGAAAAGTGCGCGGACGAAAAAACAAGTAAAGTTTCCGATGTTATAGTTGCCGCTTCCTTAATTCTAACCAGCTACCTGTTACGAATCGGGTCGGATGTCTTAAACCGTATCTCGGGGAAACGTTGGGAGTTTCCATCCTGAGCCGAGTTTTCTGACCGCTGTTTTTGTTGTCGTGTTTACTCTTACCGTGGTGCCCCGGGTTGGTTAATTTCGGTCTTGATTTTATTCGAACCTGGTGATTTGCGCTTTTTCCGGAAAATAAAATTACAGTATTTTCAAGCACTAAATTCGAACGGGCTTTATGTTCATATGCTGGGTTGAACCTTTCGATTTGTTGTCTTGTTGACTGCACACGCGACCGCATTGGAAACTTAGGTGGCATCTTTCTTCGATAAATTTTGATGCTTGTTGGGAAAGTTTCTGCGAGTCGCAATCTGCTGGTCGGCAAACGTAATGACTTGTGTTTTTTATTCACCCCAGAAAAACCCAAGGTATAATCGAACAAATTTTGGCTTGTCCTGAATCGGGTACCTGATCGTTTCTTTTCATAAAAGTGTGAAATAAACTTTTCTTCAAAGGAAAATTTGCAGGCGTTTCCCCTAGGTCTTGTCCATTGTACTGGCCCCAATACAAATCCTAAAAATCTGTTTACTGCAATATTTCAGTTGGCCGTATTTCTAGGTGAACCCCAAGTGCTTCGTTCGAAATGTTTGGAACAATGCTAATGGATCACTCGTTACAGAGGCATGTTCAAGTCGAACAACACCAAAACCAAGACCCCCTCCAACAACTACACCACGACCAAATATAACATTCTACATGTATAAATGCCCGCCAGCATTATGCAGCTTGGTATTGTTTAAATGAGGCAACTTGTTTTACTGTGAAAAGTGGTGATGAAATTTTATATAATTGCGAGTGTGCTGATGGTTACATGGGACCACGGTGTGAATACAACGATCTTGATGGATCATATTTGCCCACTCGACCACGTGTCTTGTTAGAAACAGCAAGTATAGCCAGTGGTGCAACGTTAGCTCTCATACTTGTCGTAATTCTATGCCTAGTGATATAAACAAAATGTCAACAACGTCGAAAATTAGAACGATTGGCTGGAGACGGTGAAATAGATATTGGCAGTGTCGACAGTCAAGTGCAAATTACAAGAAGTGAATCGGAAAAGTTAAGACCATACGAAACACCTCATCATCATGGCACAATAGCAATGTCAGCGACATTGAAACGATAGGAGAATTTTTTCTTTCTATAACTAAACGAAAATATTTTAATTTACCTAATAGATACGATTACGACTATAATACTATACATTACGACTACGCTATTACTATAATAGTTATTGTTTAGATTACTTTGGATGTGGGTGTTATTAATTTTATAAATGAAATGAAGAGAAGAGATGATTATGTATAACTTAGTCCTTCTATATATTCTATTCTCCTGTATACAAAGTTTTCTTCGGCTATCATCTCTCATCGTTATCATTATTATTTTTGTATTTGTTGATAACAGTAGGCTTTACTTTGATTTAGACATTGAAAATTTGATATAAGTATATATTTATAGGAATATTTAACTCTAATAAGAGAATAATACAAATAGTATTAACAACTCTGCGCAGCATTGTCATAACCCCATTTAAAATCCAAGTTGGAATGGTTCCTCTACATGACTACTACTCGTAATTTGTCATTAGTTTTGTCGTCTAGCTACTAATTCCCATAGCCCTCTGTTTTCACTAACCATGTGGCAACAAACTTGCATGTAATAATATTAGCAAATTTCCATGTAGATAAGTAAATTAACACAAGCCGGAAGAGGCCGGTCTTCTCAATGATATTGAAACTAACCCTGATCTCGAGCATGAATGAACCCAAAGATGAAGAAATTGTAGCCCTATAAATACGGATCCGTTTCTAAAGACAAACTAGTGACAATATTACTAACCATACACGCTTCTACTCAAAATATTTTATTGAATACCGAAATGAACGTAAATATAACATTGAATTATATAAGGAGTCACAGTTAGACATTATATTTTGTTTCTATTGCCGTGGAAACCAAAATATTACTAACTTTAGAATTGTTTTAAATTGGTAGTATTATTTTCTGTTGAGAAAAATATTTGTCTACTCCTTTTTAAGTTTTATGTCATTGAAACAATTAAAATAGACAACATGAATTGCTAATTAAACACGACTTTCCTTTCCAGTAGCTCTGCTTTTCAGCGGGAAATGAGGTGCAGGGTAAGTATGCCGTCGCGAGGGTAGGGCTTAAGAAAATCCGCTGAAGTCGGTTTCGCGTTACCTTAGTTGACTTTAAGTTTCTTTAACGTAGTTTCCGTCGGGTTGAGTTAGCGTAGCATACTTTTCGGTACCGCGTCGGAAATTCGGAAACGCGAGATAAAAATCAGATTTTGTACTTTTGACTGGTTGATGAAGAAGTACGGAGTAACGTAGAATAGGTTTCCTCTCCGTATGGTTTTGTTTTTGTAACGCGTTTTGAAAACGGGCGTGTACAGGTGGCTGAATATTGTAAATGAGCGTAACCCATTCGGAGACCCGCGACCGAAATCCTCTCTGATCTAGCTGGCCGACAAGCAGCCACCGCGTGAATGGGTTACGGTGCACGGATTGGTTGACCGGTTGGTACCATCTGTTGGCACTACTCAGACTTAACGTCTAGAACCGATGAGAGGTCGGTTCCGCGATCGCAAAGAAAGTTGAAAATCATTACACCTTCAACTCAAAAAAACACGCTTTGGAGGACATTTGATTCTGAAAGATGTCAAATGGCAGGGTTATACTTTCCCAACCACGAAATGGATAACCCTGTAGTTGCGACACTAATTGCAACCGTAACTCGCAAAATTGTTTGGACATGTAAAACTGACCGCACCTCAGTTCTTTTCGCCCCGAAAAGATGTGTCGCCAGTTGTAGTCAAGTCTGCCTGGCTGTAATATGGGGCAAGACGATTCAGACGATTTTCAGTCTGGCTCTCGGCTTACTGTGTTCCTGTATGCGATATACGATGTCGTTGATTCGCTTTGTAACCCGATATGGTCCCTCCCAATTATGCTGCAACTTTGGAGACCTATCCTTCCGCCGTTGTGGGTTGTATAGCCACACCAAGTCATCTTGCTGGAAGCCAGTAGAATTTGCCTTGAGATCATACCTGGTCTTCATGCGGTCAGTAGCCGATTCGAGGTGTTTTCGCACTGTCCGATGCATCTAGTTCAACCGTTGCCTTAGCTGGCTTGCGTACTTCGATATAGTTTGAGGTTTCTCAGGGGGTGTTCCGAACTTTATATCAGCCGGCAGACGAATAGTCTTTCCAAAAATGACTTTGGCTGGGTCTTGGCTCGTTGATGCGTGTTCGGCAGCTCTGTACGCCATCAAGAATAATGGAATGTGCCGATCGCAGTCTCTTTAGTTCTCATCTACCATTTTGGCCAGGTGTTTATTGAGCGTGCCGTTGAAACGTTCGACCATTCCATCAGATTGGAGATGCATCGGTGCTGTCCTCGTTTTCCGTATTCCCAGAAGCTCGCACATTACGCCAAAAACTGGTTACTCAAATTTTGGGTCTGGATCCGAATGTAGTTTGCGAGGTACGCCGTACCCACAGACCCAATTAAACACTAGCTGTTTGGCTACAGTAGTTGTTTTCCGGTTGGGAATGGGGTAGACCTCGGGCCACTTGCTGAAATAATCGGCCACAACCAGCGTGTATCGATTTCCCCATTCGGATTCAGGAAAGGGTCCTGCGATGTCAACAGCAATCCTTTCAAATGGTACACTCACGTTATAGGCTTGCATTTGTGCTCTCAGTCGTTGCTTTGGACCTTTGACGGAAGCGCAAATTATGCATCTGTGACACCAGTCCTCTACGTCTTCTCGAGCTTGGAGCCAGTAGAACCTTTTCCGCAATACTGCTGAGGTCTTGTTAACACCAAGGCAGCCTCCCGAGGATCCTTCATGCATTTCCTTAACCAAATCGTGGATTCGGCTTTTGGAAAGTATAGTTTGCGTCCTATAAGAGCTGCCATCCGCCGTTTCCCGTTTCCGCTTGAGTACGCCACCCTCCACCTGAAAGAAGTTCCATTGGTTCAATAGCTTTTCAGGGTTGTGCCATGCATCGAAATGTCCTTCCACTTACGTCGCCCGGTTGTCTCCTAATATACAAGCAATGATCCGATGTCTTCATCGGCTAACTGGGCGTTTCAAATCTCTTCCAATGACCAACCTTCATCGGATTCGCCCGTTACCACTTGCAGATCAACGGGCGGCTCCTTTTCCTCAATCCGTCGGCAATGCTTGCAGTTAGAAGGACATGGACCACCAAATAGAGCATGAGCATTTCCATGAACTCCGCCCTTCCGATGAACAATTTTGTAATCCTATGACTGCAATCTTTCGATCCATCTCGCAACTTGTCCCTCGAGGCTTTTGAAGCTAAGCAGCCATCTCAGCGATGCATGGTCTGTTCGAAGAACAAATTCCTGGCCATATAGGTACTTGTGGAACTGTTTGGTGGCTTCGATTATAGCCAATAGCGCCTTCCTGGTCACGCAGTAGTTCCTCTCACTTTTGAGAGAACTCGACTGTAAAACGAGAGGACTGCTGGGAGATAAAAGCTTCAATACCGCCGTTGTTCGCATCGGTGTCAACTACAAACATTTTTCCGGGTTTCGGATATGCCAGCACGGGTGATTCACACAGCTTCTCCTTCAAGGTCACAAAGGCTGCCTAGCGTTTTTCGTTCCAGACAATGGGACAATTTTTCTCGGTTAGCTGATGGAGACACTTAGCTTTTTTGGCAAAGTCTTTGACAAATCTTCGATAGTAGGTCGCCAGATCCAGACAACTTCGTAGTTGGCGCTTGTTGACTTCAATTTTCTCAGGGTCTGTTTTGACCCCTTCTGCTGATACAACGTGACCCCTTCTGCTGATACAACTTCAGCTGCGAAAAGGGTACACTTGTCGGGACTAAATTTCAAATTTGCCAGTCATGATTGGGAGGAAACCTCTTCTAAGTTTCGCTCATGCTCTTCGAACGTTGTCTCGATAACAATGATGTCATCTAGATACACCAAGCAGGTCTTCCAGGTTAGGCCTTGAAGCACGTATTCCATCAGGCGTTCGAAGGTGGCTGGAGCGTTGCAAAGCCCAAATGGCATCACCACGAATTGTCATAATCCATTCCTAACTGAAAATGCGGTTTTCTCTCGATCCTTCTTGTAGATTACTACCTGCCAGTAGCCACTCTTGAGATCGTGTGTAGAAAACCATTTTGCGTCGGCTAAAGTGTCCATGATGTCATCGATGCGTGGGAGCGGGTAACGACCTTTCTTAGTGACGTCGTTAAGCTGCCTATAGTCGACACAAAAATGAGTGGTACCATCCTTTTTCTTCACTAGAACTACTGGCGCGGTCCATGGACTGACAGAAGGCTCGATAACACCTTGTTTTTTCATATCCGAGATCAGTGCGCTCACTTCTTCTTGTTTGGCTATAGGAAGACGTCTCAGTGGTTGTCGAATCGGCCTGGCTCCTTATGTATCTATGACGTGAGTTACCATACTCGTTTGGCCTTGGTCATCCGGGCTTGTTGAGAAGATGTCACTGTACTTGGTGACCAGATCAGAGGCTTGTCTGAGTCGCTTGAAATGATTTTTTATCATACTTCAATTCACCTGCTCTAAGATGGGAAAAAGAATTAATATTATGGTGCCCAATAGGTGTTATTCAAACCTACGCAAGCGGAGAGTTACTCCGCAGAGAACATGGCGAGGACATAATATCCACTACGCCGCAATTCCCAAATCCGCAAATATAACTTCGCGGGGTGTAGACCTGCGATTAAAACGACTAGGCGGTGCAATCATAAATCTTGATTTTATTTAACCATTCTTCGATATTTATACATTTTAATTTCACTTAACCTATGCCTTACACAGCTTATTTGTTTACTGTTCTTCTTTTCTTCTTAAGTGTAAGCAAAAATTTATTACTTGACACAATTCTACCTATACTTTCCATATTATCGATTTTATTGCTTCATGATCAAAAACTATCATATCATATTACCAATATGTCAACATATACACTTATTCTCTACTCTGGATAAATTTTCATATTATGCATTCACTCTCATGTCATCAACCCATGCTCATACGTATCATTTGGATACGGTTACCAACCTCTAGATGAGTAATACAATTAGTGTTGAGTATGGTCAGGGAATACCTCCACACGTGATGGCTTATAATTTTGTCGCAATGTGATACTCTACATTCAGAATGAGCGTAGAGGAAATAAAAGAAAATTGCATTGTCTGATTATGCAACTGGAATGTTTACATGTAGCCATGCAATCGGTTTCATATTTCATGGCTGTCTTTTTGTTTGCTTACGTTAGACTTTTGTTGGTAAGCAAATGGATTTTGTTAGTAAGCTAATGAATTGCATGATGTACAATTGAACATGTGTATTTATCTTTGCTTATGATATGGGCATATGAATGTTGTTACGATTGTTGTTTTTGTTCATGATAGGTGAATTGAATCTACTATTATAGTAAGTGTATGAATGTGTACATATGTTTGCTTAGGATGTGTACGTATACATATTATTATGATGATTGTGCTTTGATATGTGGATTTGACCTATTACACGCTGCACTGAAAATTTGGTCTGCTTCAGACGTGAGTTTCCGGGCTTTTTCTGTGTCTTGCCTCCTTTTCCTATGATGATTGTGAGTAGCTTCCAAAGAGGTGATGGTGAAAACAGGCTGGCAGCTGCCGATGACTTCTCCCGCTTTGATGCTTGTGGTTGAGTCTGCGGTGTTAAGCACTCTAACTGGCACGTATCCGTTCCTTAGAGATCTTACATGGCTTCATTCTACAACCAAACTGCGCAATGCGGACGTCTTCGTTGGCTCTATCAGATAAGATCGGTGGTCTCCAGAATCACCATCAAGCTTGGCCCATACAATGTTCTCGGAAGATTTCGGTACATCAGTGTCGGTACATACTACCACATTCATCTTGGGAATTCGGACGCTAGAATCATCCATCAATACTTCGACATTCTGCCATTTCAATACCCGTTTGCCCAAATCCAACGAGATTCCATGTGGTCACAGAAAATCCATTGCGAGAATGCAGTCGTCTATAATGTTCACTACCAGAAAATTATATCGGAACGCGGGATCTCCCAACTGTATCTGGAGGTTAATCTCTCCATGGACAGGTGCAGTTTCTCCCGTGGCTGTCCATAGTGAGAAAATCCTGCCCTTGTGGAGTAGTTGTTGCCTCACTAGGTCTGGCCGCATAATCGATCGGGTTGCACCAGTGTCGATTGTTATGGTGCAATGCTCTACGTCAACTTGACCCGGAAGGCATAAGTCTGCATTGCCCCGATGTAGTCTTGACACGATGATGGTGGTGCTGGGGTCGATCCTCCTAGCCAACCTCTGTCCCACGAAATTGGCCCCCTCAGTATGAAAAGCTTCCATTCTGGGCTCCTGACTCGGTCTAGATCTCGTCCTAGCTGCACACCCTGGACAATAGCTCGGTTTTCTTCGCTTTTTGCAGTCTCTTTGCAGGTGCCCCTTCTCTCCGCAATTCCAGCATCTAGGCGCACCATTTACCTGCCGCTCTCGCTCAATTTCCACGCGCTCACACCTGCACTCGTCTATCACCATCTCGCGAACCTGGGCAGTAGTATGAGTCACACTTTTCGCTGCCTCAAAGTTCAGACTATAAGCCAATGCGTCCTTAATCCTTTGCTTTTGAGCTAAACGCACGGCTTGTTGCGATTCCTGGTCCTTAAATGCGCTAATGAATGCTTCTGTTGCTGCGTCATCTTGATGTTCTGGGTCGTAAGCTGGATAAGCAAAAAGTGCCAGTCGCTAAATGTCTTGGGCTAACTGCTGTAGAGTTTCGCCAGACTTCTGCATCCGATGCCGTAGCTTTGACCGATAAATATGCTTCAGATTATCGTCCCCATATCGCATGTCGAGCGCATTCAATATGGCAGCCAAGTTTAAGTGCAACTCAACGGGAAAAGTCTGCAAAAGCTCGGCAGCTGGGCCTCTTAGAGCAAGAATTAATGCAGTTGCTCATTCCTGCTCATTACAATGATTTGTCCGAGCGGCGACTTCAAACTGGGTTTGGCAAAAACACCAGATCGTTTGCTCGTCGAATATTGGTGCGTTCACATTTCCGGATGTGCTTACCCGCTTATAACGGCAGCCGTTATAAGCGGGCCTGGTGAGGTGGCTACTACTGCCTTCGCTGCTTCCAATTCCGTTTTCATTCTTTGCATATCATGGTTGAGTCTCTCCTCGACCTGGCTGACCTTCTCGTCGACCTGGTTAAATCTTTTCTTCGACGCATTCAATGTATTTGTTCAGACTACCGAGCTCCGTTTATATTTTGGTTGACTGTTTCTCCAGCTTGTGTGCGATGTCTGCCTTGTTTTCGAATGCTTGTTGGTCCAGCTTCGCAGTGAAATTGGATGACTGTTCATTCAGCTTCGCAGTTAAACTAGATGGCTGTTGTCGCTGCTCTTGCTGCATCAGCATCAACATTTGCATCAGCACATTTTCTGGTTGCTTTGATTTTGTAGCTTCTACTGCTGCACCTTCTGCGCCTTTTTCCGCATATGAGAGCTCACCTGAATGCAGATACACGCCTTCCGACTTGATCGCGACACACAAGCGTGCAATCAATATGACCTTTGTTCCTTGTGTAGCCAGGTTTCGCTATTCCTCCTTAAGCTCCGATATGGCCAATTCACGAATTTTTAGATGTAAGCTTCGTGGCATTTGTATTGCTTCGGCGATTTTCCACTAGTTATACGTTAAATTTCACTATTGCGCATTGTAAAAATGTTTAAAAGTTTTCTCGTTCAAAGTTTTCTTTCTCGCTTCTGACACCGCTGTCGCGCGTCGGTTCCCGGCCAATAATTTTAATGTTCCGGGAAAGTGAAAACGCACTGTCTTTTAGATTAAGTTAAAAGAGTTTATATACTAAGAATGCACAATCATTAATTTCACTGTTTGACAAATAATTAATATAGTATTTCTCACTTGTCTATAAATTTATATTTCAACTGTCGACTATCAATCAATATCGCCTTTGATTTGCGCTCCACACTATCGCTGTTTCTACTATCGCGGTTTTACTTTATCCCACATTTATTCACCTCGGCTTTATATGGGGTCTCTAGTCATTGAATTCATTTCTCGTACGTTTGTGAATGTTCTGACGAGAACTACCTGGAATGTTCGAGCAGGTCTGAATCTCCGCAGTGACGTCACTTTCAGATATTGATCATGGATCTACTGGGTATATATATATATATATATATATATATATATATATATATATATATATATATATATATATATATATATATATATATATCTGTACGTATATATGTATATAAATGTATAGATATGTATACATATATGTATATATATATATATATATATATATATATATATATATATATATCTATGTATATATATATATATATATATATATATATATATATATATATATATATATATAACATATATATGCATGCCTATATATAAATATTTACATACATGTATATGTATGTATACATACATATATATGTATGTAAAGGGTGGTCCTACCAAAACGTACGATGTTAATTGTAAAGAAAACAAAAAGTTTTCAGAGAATTATATGAATATTTTTTTATAATAGAAGGATCCATGACAATTATGTGTGAAACAAAATATCGCCCAACTGTTCGTCACGGCTACGGTGGCATACTTTTATTCGCGTGTCCATATTTTCAATGACTCTGGGACATAATTGAGACTCAATGTCATTAATGTGCTGAATTATCTCATCCTGTAGCTCTTGCATTGTTCTTGGCTTATTGAGTTTTTCTTCTAAATATACTCAGAGAAAGAAGTCCAACGGTGTCAAATCACATGATCGTGGCGGCCAATTAACATCGCCACAACGTAAAATAACACGGCCATTGAATTTCTCGCGCAAAAGAGCCATTGTTTCGTTGGCAAGTGGCACCATCCTGTTGGAACCACGTATCGTCCAGGTCCATGGCCTCAATTTTTGGCCGCAAGAAGTCTGTCATCATCTCGCATTAGCGAACACCATTCACGGTATCTGCTTGGCCGTCCTCATTTTCGAAGAAGTACGGCTGGATGACGCCGCCAGCCAATAAACCGCACCAAACAGTCATTCTTTGTGGATGCATCGGCTTTTCAACAATCACTCGTGGATTCTCATTTGCCCAAATGCGTCAATCCTGCTTGTAAACGAATCCACTGAGGTGAAAGTGTGCCTCGTCGCTGAAGCTGATTTTCTATGTAAAGTCACCATTCCCTTCTGTCTGTTCAACCAACCATTCGGCGTATTGCCGATGCTTGAAATAGTCAGTAGGCTTCAGCTTTTGAATCAATTGGACCTTGTAAGCGTGGAAATTCAAGTCTTTATTCAAAATCTGCATCAGTGATGTTCTTGAGATGTTCAATTGTTGGGCACGACGACGAGTTGACGGCTCTTCTGCCACACTACCGCCAACAACAGCAATGTTTTCCGCAGAACGAACTGGGTGAGTATGCACAGTTGATTTGACATTTCTTATAGACCCGGTTTGCTCAAATTGGCGCACAATTCTCCCGTTTGTGGACACATTTGGTTGATTATGCTAACCAAAAAATTCACGAAGCGCACGAAATGCATTTTGATTTGAATGCCCATTTCGTAAAAAGCTTCAACAACCTTAACGCGCTGCTCAATTGTGTACCTTTCCATGGTTGAATTTGTCAAACACTGAAACAAAGAAATGTCAAATTGAGTTTAGCGGGTGTAAGAATTAACATCGTGCATTACGGCTGGACCACTCTTTTTGTAGATATGTATATATATATATATATATATATATATATATATATATATATATATATATATATATATATATATATATATAGATATATATATATATATACATATATATACATATATATATATATACATTTATACATATATATATATATATATATATATATATATATATATATATATATATATATATATATATATTTATACATATACATATATAATAATATATGTATAAATACATACATATATATATATATATATATATATATATATATATATATATATATATATATATATATATATATATATATATATATATATATATATATATATATATATGTATGTTTATATGTATACATATATATATATATATATATTAGAGCTGTGACAAATCGTATGTATTCGTTACATAGTAACGAGTACATCACCAGATTCGAAATACCGAATCGTTACATTCGAATACATTTCATTAATCGTTACTTTCGCATAAATACGACTCAAACAAAGGAAACACCGTTTGTTATCATTTTTCTACTCGATTTGGTCGTCTGTATCAGTACAGTTGTGCTTTTCTGCACAACTGTGCTAAGCTAGGCGATTCGATTCGTCGTAGATATGCTATATTTCTTGGATACACATTAGGTTTGCGGCCGCGCATTTGGTTTACTCGTATGCTGCCATTTTTTGCATATACGTGCATTATGGCAAAGTTTGATGTACAGTGTGCTGTATAGCCCGTGTAAAAGCTCGTATATTTTTTTCAACATTTTGAAAATTAAGTGTGAGAAGTGAATTTGGTGTTGAAGTTTCTGAATTGGTATGTAATTTTATATAATTAGTCCGCGTTAGCAGTTTTAACAAAACTTGAGGATTATGGTCACTTGCAAGAATAATAAGATATGACCAAACACAATTAATAGTTAACACCTGTGCCCTTAGAGTAGATGCTTAAATAAAAGCGCTAACTATATCTAAAGAAATACTGCTATTTGATTCATTAATGGCTCTATTTTGCACATACAAAAATTTTTTTGTGAGTTATGAAATATTGCCAAATCTGGGGACTAATTATAAATTTTTGGCATTGTCTTTAATGCAAAGTTTAGCCTCAAGATTATTTACATTCATCTTTACATGTGTTTCCGAATTGGGTGTTAGCGTTTCCGTGAAAGCATCTGCATGAACGTTTGTCGTACCGTTAATTCAGTTGAAATCAACAGAATATTTTGTAGTGAATTTACGAGTTTCCATAAAGTCCGTGAAGGACTGCAGCGATGTTCTGCTGCCTCGGCAGAGGAAGGTGTTGGTTCCTGCCGAGAATGCCCTCGTCCGGAGACGCGTGAATGCGCTGGCAGGCTAGCATTGCGGTGTCGTGGGGCGGGTTCGTTTCCACGGCACGAGGACTCACTACAAAACATTTCGCATTCACGAATTGCTTGCAGAGATCACAAGAGGACGACCGAAGTCGCAAATTTGTAGATAACCTCCACGAAGGAATTTTGACTTGTTACGAGAACAAGTGCAACCTGACAAGAAAGGCTAATTTGGGGTGACCTCGTCTTTACCCAAATACATTCAGGGCCCACAAATGAAAGAGGGGCAACCGGGTGGTGGTGGAGCCCCTTCATGCCCACCCAACCGGAATAAATCCAATGTTAAATTGTTGAAGTGGCCAGGTATTCCCCTTCTGAGTGGAAAACTCATACAACTTGAATTATATGAACTTTCCCATCAGAAGGGGAGTACCCCGGTGACCAATTTATGTCATAGAATTATACAATTGAATTGCATAACTCTATGCCATAAAAAGGCACTTGGCTTGGGCCACTCAACCCATAAAGCCATCTGAAACAAAATAAGGAGTTAATCTGTACCCGGCGGCTGGCTCATATTTCGGGGTGGGAGCCTGCCACCGTACCGGGTCCTATACCCGATTGGAAAAAACCGGAAGGGAAAGACCGATTTTACGTTTAACAATTCATCATTTTGTTTTTATTCGAACAACGTTAATGTAATGAAATTGATATATCTCCACAGTATGATCTTTCTATGGCAATCAGCACAGCAATTTACAACACCATATTGAAAAGCATTTAACCATCGAAAGAGGGAAATTGATATTAAAAGAAGATTAACATTCGAAGAAAATTCATTTTACTCCAATTTCCTGTATTATTATAATTATTGTGGTTAGCTCTTGTAGATGCCACTCTTTCACCCTACATACATTATGTTTCAAAAATTTTTACATGGATTTATACGAAATTAATCATTATTTCCTTTAAAAAAAAAAACGATTTTATACGACGATTCTTCTTTTTTTTTTTTTTATCTAAATAGACGGATGCATTGGGATGACGATTGTCGTCCTATTACATTTTTCATCTTGATCGTTTAATAAATTAAATTTGTATATATATTTCATATAATTTTCTATGTGGAATAAATATTAATTTTTATATATATTTGATATTTTTTTAAAAATTCAATAAATATTTAATTATAAAAATGTTAAGAGGTTACTTACAGTACCTTTCCCTCGACGACGAGCGCTCGTTGACGATTTGGAGGTAAGCAAGTCCTGGAATTTTTGGTAGTGAAGAATCGCGTTCATATATCAAATATTAACACACGAGTATTAAGACATAAAATAGATCCTAAGGGTGTATAAAATCGTATAAAAATTCAGCTATCAAAGTGTAAATACATATAGACTTCCTTGAATATCACAACCGTATGGTCTTCGAACGTGGTAATGCTCGCTGCTACTTATTCTACTGCTTTTAATGTTTAATATTTCGTTTTCAGCGGTGTCTGGAGTCTCAATTTTATTCACAAGTTTATCGACTTTCTCAGCGTTTAAACTTTTGAATGTTTCATTCCACGAATTGTTAGTCTCTCTAGATAAGTTATCAGCTTCTTTATATGCAATCCGTTGGTCACTATATGGATTGAGTGATTTGACTAATTCTTCTGGATCTAACTTTTCAGTTGATTTATCACTCTTTGTTGAACTATGTTTGAATACACAATGCGCCTTTTTGCATCCAAACGGTGTGTTTTCCCAGAAACAGGGAGTACGGTCCCGCCGTTTTCCAATCAACATGTGCCGCTCCGTACAATGAAGATCTTCACCTCGGCCTTCCAACCACCTATTGCACAACACTTCGTGACCTAATGCTGATGGCTCATGGCGATATTGGCAGCTGCTATCATTTTTTTACAGGCACTGTCGTAGAAAAAGTAGCAATATGTGAAGTTTTTCCTTTGTTTTTTTTCTTCTTTTCTTTCGCTGTGCATCCACAGGATGGTAGAAGTTATCTCTGCCACAAACCTGAAATAACGCATATTGAACTTAAAGTATCGAACAAAGACCTATAAAGTAATGGACGCGAAATGAGCTTATTTTCATCCATACGTGATTGCATGCAAACGTTCATTTTTAAAAAAAAGTATTCTGTGCATTTGCATTTGCCTATTTCATACATTTTGGTCGCGTCTGCTCCCACTCGTCTATTATTTACACCATTTTATCAAAGTGCGCTCTTTCTTTATCCCTATTAAATTCAATTTTATTACTGTTTGGACTCTAGAAATCAGAGCCTGAGTTCGTTTTGCCAAATCATTCTAGGCCCCATATATTGGGCCAAACTGTTCTGCACTATTTACAGATTCATCTAACTCCTTCCCCTTTTACTCATTAAAGCTAACGCGACCCACTTTAGCTCTTTTCATGATGTTAATTTTTTCTTTTCTCCTCCCAATACTCTTTAAAAACACTTTGATAATCAATCCCCTACAATCCCTTTCATAATTTATCATTCGAATCGCATAAGTATTAAAAATCAAAATTTTCATTCACGCCGTTTCATTCACAATTTGTTCATTCATAAAGTACTATAAATCCAAAACGCGAATACATTCACACATAAATCAGGCACTCGCGCATTCCCGCACGGACTAACACACTTGTAGCATTTAACTATTTCAGAGACATCGTTCTTCCCACGTTTTTTCACTTGTTCACGTTCCCTTTTTCATTGATTGATGAATTGCTCATGTCGTTTCCGTTACCGCTTTGCAAACTTGGTAACGAGTTGGCAACGTAAGCGAAGGATCGATCACCTTTGGAATTGGTTTAATCTCAGGGGCTAATTCCTTTTCAATGCGATGCAAATCGAAACGATCCTCATATGCGATTAGATTGATGGCAATACCCAAAGGTACGAAACGCCCTGAACGGCCAATACGATGCGAGTAAGTCTCAGCCATACGTGAAAAATCGCAATTAATAGCAACATTCACAGCCTATACATCAATACCACGTGTAAAAAGATCAGAGCAGACTAGATTTCTGCATAGCCCCTGTCGAAAATTCATGGAAAACACGATTTCTATGCGCCTGCGCCATGTTGGCATGGATATAGTAACAACAATAACCAAGTTCCGTGATCTTCTTAGCCAGCAATTCCACACGTCGCGCTGAATTGCAAAATATTATCGATTGGCTTATTTGCAACTTAGAGAATAACGCATTAAGACAATGCACTTTTTGCTTCAAATGTATGAACTTTTGATGATTGAAATGTTTTAGACCAATATAAAATTAAATTTTCATCCCTGTATCCAATTTTAGAGCTTGTTTAAGTATTTCGTATGTGGAAAATGAAACAGCTACCATGGGTATTGCTCTTAAATAGTTAATTGACATTCCTCGATATAATCCTCGAACGATACCGTTTTCACGGTAAATTAACGTTAATGTTTGCATCATTCCCATCCCAAATTTTGTTGTATCTGCGCTCATCATTGCGAGTTGCATTCTTCTTCTAGTAACATCCAAGGGATATGAAATTGATTGCGCAACAGCTCCAGCAAAGCCACAACATACCAGTTTTGCAGGTATATGTAAAACAAGGCCACCAGTATTCCTTTCGCATTTATTGCATGCGTACTTTGGCAAATACTTCATGCGAAAAAATTTAAACATCTCAAAACAGTAAAATGACAGCCCGGCATACGGGACCATGCCTGTTAAAGTAGGTAAAAAACCCCTGTAAAGTGCACGTATTCCGCCTTCATTGCGGAACATTTCAGAAGCGCACTGCAAAATTCCAGTGTATTTGTGTTCTCCCATTACTTGAAATGCTAAACGAGCACGAATTGTATCTAGCGGATATGTCAATGTAACAGCCGTCAGTCCTGCACAAGCTCCTGCTACAAATTTATCCGCGTGTACTACAAACTTTAAATGTAATTCAAACTGCGATAAGTACTTCTTGTACATTTCAAAGGATGTGAACTGCGTGGCTGCGTACGGAAATATCCTAATCATCTGTGCTCCATTGCCTTTATACAATGCCAAAAATTATTCCTTCAGTATTATGTGCCTGAGACCACTAAACACCCCTAAATGTTCGTAATGAGAGGAATGTGCTTGAAGTAAGATTTTTATCCTATCTAATGGCGCTACAGCAGTTTTAGAACACATCCCAGCAATTCCCCCAGCCAGAAGATTTTTCAGAACAAGTTCATAGTTGCGAAAAGGTTCAGCGGAAATAACCATTGTGGATTGATAAATGTCTATTTTTCACAAATTAAGTCTGGCTAAAGTTTCACAGGAAATACTATTACTAACATTTCACGAAGAAACAATATAAAGAAAGCCGATAAACTGTCGGTTAAGCTCAAATTTATTTTAAGCACGTTCAGGAAGTTTGATTCAATGTTTTCATTAATTCAGTTCGAGATCGGCGTAGCCAATCGGGATAAACAACAGTAATACACGCTTTATTGTCGCGGCTTACGACGAGCATCACCTTGGCGTTTCTAATAAATCCAATAACCACTAACGAATAGCGATACTCCCCTTTCAACGTAGTAAAACTCATACTAAATGCACAAAGTCCTCACTGCTTCCATTTGCTCTATGTTGCACACTTTCCTGCCTTCGTCGTCCCTTCGAATCGCTTACAAAACATAATTTGTGTCGCTGGCGGATTCGCACGCGTAGATTCATTAACTGACCCGAACTCGGATACTTTAGCAATCTCTGGACACGCACAAAACAACCATTAACTGTCCTATACACTCGCACAACTCCAATTATCCAACTTTTGCCTCGAGTCTTTGCTAAATTGCGTTTTTGTCTCTGGCTTGAAGCTTTCATGAACAAAGGATTTTTCCGCAGAACTTCATATCAATAACAATCCACCAAACAGTCCCTTTTCTTTTTAGTTCAAAAAGGAATTTTCTTGCAGTCAACGAAAGCAGGACAGATGATACAAAGAGCGTCGAAGAAAATGAGACAAAACACAGTTTAGCTGACTGCCACTTACACTGCACCCAATCGTCCTAAACTACACTCCATGCTCTAACGTGTCCGATTTCCGTCTGCTGGGTCCCGCAAGCAGAAGTCACACTCTCGTAGGTACGATGACACGAGCTTGGATAACATCACGAGATGGGTCGATTTGCTCGAGTACGGGAATGCAATAAGCACCGGTTTTTCCAGTACCGTTTTTCGCTCGTGCTAATATATCCTTACCACTTAAAGCAATTGGTATAGCCGCCTCTTGAATAGGCGACGGTTCCTCCCAGCCCTTCTCGAAGGTTCCCATTAATATTTCTCGTTTCAAACAGAATTCTTCGAATTCATTTTCTCTTGGGTCTGTTACATCACTAGTCTTAGGTCTATTATCCTTTGGAGGCATCCGCAATTTTGATTTCCAGCCCATGTCATCGTTTAAGTTGTTGCAGCAACTGTCTTATCATTGCTTAAACTTTTAGGATTGCCATGATTGGCAGAATGCATATGATCATATTTCAGATGCTTTGCAGCATTCATATTTTCTGTCATCACTAAAATTGCTTTTTTTTCTTTTTACACTAATTCGAAAAAAAAATAGTCCTTAGAAAAACTAATATTAGTTTACTTACGATTTTCCTAATGAAACTCCCTCGCCAACCATTCAAATCACTTATCACCTGACACTTACACTAGCACTTAATCGTATCCGCCTTGTGCACGGAGCGGTTTATGGGAAACTGTTCATTGAAAAAAATGTTCGAGACACACGGAATAACCTCG
Source organism: Odontomyia ornata (assembly GCA_963969285.1). NCBI lineage: Eukaryota > Metazoa > Arthropoda > Insecta > Diptera > Stratiomyidae > Odontomyia > Odontomyia ornata. The sequence continues at coordinate 213,725,958 of OZ017738.1, forward strand.
CTCGTACCATGTGGAAATAGAAGTGCCATCTATGGGTGAACACGCGGTGGTGATAATGCACACTCATTTCGGTTATTTTTAAAATTCTAAATCGTCTTTTTGTAGATTCGATTAAGTTTTCAATTGAAAGCAATTTATGTTTATAATTATTAGGCGTAATTAAGGGGGAAATAAATCGAAAGAATAGGACAGGCACGCGTTAATTACCGACAAACAAAACAATTTTTAATTAATATTATGGTTGGAATGGGTAAAATTTGACAAATTTTGTGGGGTTTAAATGATACAATGATTTTATCGTTCATATAATTTAAGGGGTTAACCGTTTCGTTCTAAGCATTTGCATACCGCGTTACACCGCAATTAGTTAAATTATATTCAAAAGATATTGAAATAAAATCACTACACATTAAAACAGTTTTAGGATTTTGTTTCCCGGGTGTTAAGTACAAAAGAAATTTTTTCACTAATTTTTCATGCGAAAAAAAACGAGTGTTGCGATGAGGAAGGTGACTGAATGGTTACTCGTTGTTAAATTGAGTTTGTGCTGTGTGCCTGTGTCAGCGCTGCTTTTAGAGCCATAGCTCCTAGATTACTACAGGGCAGCTAATTTTCTCGTGATCCCAAGGCAATGCGGATTGCGAAAAAGGAGCTGAAGGATATTTCTGTGTATCATGGGTTGGCTTCGGCGTCGGGACTAGAGATGACGGACAATAAAAGAAAAACACAATTGACAGACGGACGGACTGACTTATGTTTATGTTTGCCCGGAAATATACAACCCTTGTGCGTTTTTTTTTTGAAAATATATGCGGATGGACAAACAGACGTGACTAATTATCTATCGGCGCAGGTCTTTCGCGTGGTATATCCCCACTTCTTTTCCCGATGGATCCGTTATCAAGTAACGGTTAGGTCCCATTACCTTCTTTATGCGGCTTTTCAAGAATCGCCTGTCCAGCTTGGCGTTGTAATGCCCCGCGGCGTCACTTTGGCGGAAATTTCGCCGGAACACTTCATCTCCTTCTTTGAAATTAGCAGATCGTGAGCGGAGATTGTACTGCGCTTCATTTGCACTGCCTGCGGCCTTAATCTTCCGTCCGATTCGTTGGCGGAGGTCTCCTAAACGTTCGTGGGGCTCCAGCGCAACGACGGGGTCTCCCAAACACTTTAATTGCCGTAACAGTCGGTATGATTTACCGTGGCAAATCATGTGCTGTCCAAAGGCGGCAAAGTAAGGGGCGACACCGGTGACGGAATGATACGAGGATCGCAGGGCGCATGTGATGGCAGACAATCGACGATCCCAATCCTTTTGAGATGGGTGAACGTAGGAACGGATCGCAGCCAATAGGGTACGGTTCAACCGTTCTGATGCGTTGGACTGAGGAGAGTATATGGGCGTCAGTTGGTGTTCAACGCCATACTGCTCAAGTAGGCTCTTAAACTGCCGAGACCGGAACTGTACTCCATTATCTGAGTACACACTCTCTGGAACACCGAACACATGGAATACCCGGTTCTCTAAGAATTTCACGATCGATGGAGTTGTAAACTTACGGATAGGTTCCACCATTGGGAATTCGGAGAGCTGATCTAGAACGACTATAGCTCCGATGTGTCCCATTGAAGACCGAGGATATGGACCGAGTAGATCAATGTATAGACGCTGGAACACGCGTTCTGGAACGTTGAGTTGGCCCATAGGAGGTCGAAGAGGCTGGTTGGGCGCTTTGGTGCCTTTACAGGTCTCACAGGCGCTCACGTAGTCTTTGACCTGGGATGCCATTTTAGGCCAAAAGAAGTATTTGTTGAGTCGCCGTAGTGTTCGACCGTAACCTCCGTGGGCACTTAAAGGATGGTCATGTGCGCGGAAGATCAGATGTTGTGTCATTTCCTCCGGTACCCAGAGTTTCCAAGACTCTTCTTCCTGCCATGGATCACCAGTGGCGTATTCATTTCGTCTATACACATAGCCGTCTATTACCTTCAAATCAGGCAGCTGTGTTTGTTGGGTCGCTATGGTTTGCCTCAACTCTTTGTAGCTATCTGATTCGAAATGTGGGCTGTCCAAATCTATTTCGATGGGGTCCTCGTCATTTATTGTTATTTCGGCTCCCTCTGGGGAAAACATCCGTGAGAGAGTGTCGGGTACGATGTTCTGGGTTCCTTTCCGATGTTTGATGGAGAACTTGAACCCTTGCAGTTTAAGAGCCCATCTGGCTAGGCGTCCACTTAAATCTGGCTGGTTCATCAACCATTGTAGTGACGCGTGGTCCGTGATGATCTCGAATTGGTGGCCCTCGATATAAGCTCGGAATTTCTTCACAGCCATTACCGCTGCCAAACATTCTTGCTCGGAAACAGTATAGTTTCTTTGGGCCGAATTCAGCTTATTGGACATGAAGGCGATGGGAGCTTCCTCTCCTTCGTCGGTCGATTGCACCAGCACGGCTCCTACTCCATGTTGACTTGCGTCACAATGAATGGAGAAGGGCTTCGTGAAGTCGGGGCTGTGCAAGACAGGAGCTGGTGTGAGGGCTTGTTTAAGCTCTTCAAATGCCTTTCGGCTGAGTTCGGTCCAAACGAACTTCCCTTTCCGCAACATGTCTGACAGGGGCGCTGAAACTGTTGTACCTACCAACCGCACACACCAAGGAAACGTCGTAGTTGCTTCACAGTTTTTGGTAAGGGGATGCCATGCCATGTCCTATGACATGTCCTAGGTATCGGACTTCTTTCATGACAAACTTACTTTTCTGTACGTTGATGGTGAGTCCCGCCTTACTGATGTGCAGAGCTACTTCTTGTAGAAGTAGGAGGTGTTGATCGAACGTTTCCGTGATGAGTAACAGATCATCAAGGTACATAAACACTTGGTGTTTTAGGTGAGGTGGGATGACCTTGTCCATCAACCGAGTCATCGTTTGCGGCACGTTACACAGGCCAAAAGGCATTGTGATGAACTGATATAATGGTCGTCCAGGCACTGTGAAGGCGGTCTTGTCCCTCGAGCCCTCATCGAGTGGAATTTGCCAGAAGGCGTCTTTTAGGTCGAGACTGGTGATATAATTAGCTTTCGGCAGTCTCCCTAGTATTCCATCGATGAGTGGAAGAGGGTACGCGTCCTTGATGGTAACCGCGTTTACCTTACGGGCATCAAGACAGAGGCGGACTTTACCTGGCTTCACAACCAAGGTTACCGGTGATGACCAGGCACTTTGGAACTCCTCTATGACCCCCAACTCGACCATCCTATCTAGTTCCGCATACACCAATTTCTCCATGGCCTGCGAGATGGCGTAGTGTCTCTGTTTAATCGGTTTACTATCGCCAACGTCGATGGTGTGTGAGACTAGGGTGGTGCGGCCAAGGCCTTGGGTAGCGTAAGATGGGAAAGCAGCAATGGATGCTTCCAGGCGTTGCCGTTGGTTAGGCGTCAGGTCATGCCTATCGGGAGTAGAAGTGATTTCGTTGACATTTCTGGTTTTTAACGACAAATCTGTGAATAAATCTGAGGCCAGTCCAAAGCGAAGGACGAAATCGACACCGAGGTATACATTCTGAGTCAAAGACGGGATAATGTAGAAGGTAATATCCTTCGTCTGACCCCTGAACGTCGCGGGTGTGGTTAGTTTACCTCGTATAGGGTGTTTGGTGCCATCAGCTGTACTGATTTCAGTGCGCCAGGATTTAATCAATGTCGGATATTCTTGGAGCACTTTCGAGCCAAAGCTCGAGGCAAGACAACTGATACTGGCACCCGTGTCGATCAATGCAAACACGGTCTCGCCCAACACTTTAATTGGATGATAAGGTCTGATCTCATTCTCAGCAACCTCCGAGATGTTACAAGAGTTTAAGGTTTGACGGCAGATGCGCACTCTCTTGCGGAAATTCCGCCAACGACGGGTTGACCATTTTGTCGTGCGCGGATGGGAAGTGACTACTTCGGAAGCAAATATTCGCTCTCGAGCCACCCGATATTCTTGCAGTCTAACATGATAAGGTTTTAGAGTGCGTACTTGAGGCTGCCGCGGTTCTTCTGGCAGTGACTGCGAAGGTCGTTTTAATATTGTCGTTGGTGAGGTCTCCGGAAGAGAGTGAACATCCGCAGTCGTAGTGGTCATGGCTGGTGGGTTTACGTCAGGTTTATTGGGGTGAGCAGCTGACTGAGGAGCTACTGCTGGGGCTTCGAGTACCGCTGAGGTGGTCGGGTACTCTTTTGGCCGTTTTTTCGCGCGGCACATTCAGAACAGTCCGGGAAGTAAGTGTCCGGCTTGCCGCAACCGTAGCAGAAAACCTTACGTTCTACTCGGCATGAAATGAACCGGTGTCCGGTTTGGTGGCAATTCCAGCAGGTCGTAAGACTTCCCACTGCTGCTACAGCAAGCTGGTCTGGGTCCAAATCTTCCTCCAGATCTAGGGTGGTATAATCTTGGGCCAATTCCGCGATTCCTCGTCGAGGACCCGTCCTGGCTAGTAAGTATGGCCGGTCCCGTAGGTCTTCCTCAAACCCTTCTAAACGACGTACATTTCTCAGCAGGGCCTCCATACTCTGTGGATCGGAGTTCACGATATGGCGACGAATCTTCGGCCTTAGATTGCGCTTTAGCAGGCGCAGTATTTGGGTAGAAGACAATGGCTCTGACAGCTGGTCATTGAACCGAAGGATATCGGCTCGATATTGATGGAAGGACTCGTCCGGACGCTGCCATCTAGCATTCATCTTGCCCAGTACTAATTCGTCCATGTCGACCGTAGGGTATTCCATGCGGAGTACCTCCTTCAACCGTGACCAGCGTATGGATGGTGGGGCTGAATGTATTCGCCAATATGTCTCCAGTGCTGCTCCCCTAAGCAGCATTGGCAAGTATCCTGCGAGCGCTGTGCGGTCTCCTGCTAGCATCTGCTCAATCAGCGACTCCACCCGACTTATGAAGACTTCCACCGTTATAGTATTGGGTTCCCCACTGAAATGCAGATTCCATCCCTGGATGATGCTGGGGATCTGTGTCGGCTTCAGCCGATACATGTCGTGTGGATGGAAGCGTTGGTCCGGCGGAATCATGGGAGCCTGATTTGGTGGCGGTGCTTGGCTCAATCGGGGCCGGTAAACTGGAGCCAACGGATTCATTGTTGCACCTGGCCGGATCCGTTCGGGATCACGCCGCGAGTCTACTGGGAAATCCCACGGATTTGGGTCCGAATCCCACATAGGAGGAGTTCTTGGCCGGGGTGGTGCGGGGTTCTCTCTCTGGCTTTCTAGCGAGGCTAACCGGGTGGACATGTCCTGTACGAGCGCCATTAGATCTTGTAAAACTGTGGCTTCCACAGCCACAGTGGGTCTCGACTCTTCTGCAGGCGGAACTGCTTCAGCACTGTAGTCTTCCTCTCGTGCACTCCTTGTCGTGGATGGAAGGGGTCCGCTTTTGGGGACAGCTCCACTTGCACTGGAGGACTGAGGTCGTTCTGTTGCTGGCTGTACAATTTCTAGAGGCTGACGACAGAGCGGGCACGTGGATGAGGTTTGCCGCAGTTGGGCCAAACACAGCTGGTGTAGCCTGATTTCATCCATGTCCTCGTGACATATGGAGCACAAGAGAGCTGGTCCGGCATCCGACCCCAACTTCCTCCTCTCTGGCGTTCTTTTGGTGGGCATTCCTAATATAATTTTGATTAGCAAAAAAAAAAACAGAACTATAGATATATATAAAGGAAAAAAGAATATATCTAAATAAATATATGTATATATTATATATATATATATAGATAAAAATTATTCAACAAATGTAACGTATAAAATCCTTAAAGTGGCGAACTAAAAAAAGAACCTCACAAAAAAACCGCAAGGTAAGAAAAGGTTTAATTACTTTAGTTTTCAAAAAAACTACTCGGTCTTTCCTTTCCGTCCTTCCTCCCAAGTATGGACACCATGGCACAATCCTTCTAAAACGTTTCAGGGACACTCTCTTGTGGCACCATGAAAATCAGGGTTCAGAAGTGATCCCTCATTAGCAAACTTCTCAAGTTACAACTTGTCAGCCCAGGGTTGGATTCTAATCCACAAGCAGCGCGTGTCTTGTCATGGATAGTCATGGATTAGCTAATCAGCCAATCACATGAAATCAAAATCCATGTAATTTAAGACACTAAAGCACCGCTGGTTTGGGGAGCGGATCAGAATCCTCCGCAAAATAGATGTTGGGCTAATAACTTCCGAACACAAAAAGGGACTCTAATATCATTTGGCCTTACTAGTTATACAATGGTAGTAAACCACCAAAGTATAATTCAAAGGCAAGACCAAACGATATTGATGTCCAGAGACAACACACGTTTGAAAGTTATTAGGCTGCTGGGGCACGATCAGTGCAAAAACCCTCGGGAGTTATCTACCCGCCAAAATTCTAACACCTAGTGGGGACACCTAGAGACGATGGACTGTCTCGTGCTCACGACTGATGATACAGCCGGGCATTTCGGGCCCCACGTTGGGCGCCATTTGTAGTGAATATACGAGTTTCCATAAAGTCCGTGAAGGACTGCAGCGATGTTCTGCTGCCTCGGCAGAGGAAGGTGTTGGTTCCTGCCGAGAATGCCCTCGTCCGGAGACGCGTGAATGCGCTGGCAGGCTAGCATTGCGGTGTCGTGGGGCGGGTTCGTTTCCACGGCACGAGGACTCACTACAAAACATTTCGCATTCACGAATTGCTTGCAGAGATCACAAGAGGACGACCGAAGTCGCAAATTTGTAGATAACCTCCACGAAGGAATTTTGACTTGTTACGAGAACAAGTGCAACCTGACAAGAAAGGCTAATTTGGGGTGACCTCGTCTTTACCCAAATACATTCAGGGCCCACAAATGAAAGAGGGGCAACCGGGTGGTGGTGGAGCCCCTTCATGCCCACCCAACCGGAATAAATCCAATGTTAAATTGTTGAAGTGGCCAGGTATTCCCCTTCTGAGTGGAAAACTCATACAACTTGAATTATATGAACTTTCCCATCAGAAGGGGAGTACCCCGGTGACCAATTTATGTCATAGAATTATACAATTGAATTGCATAACTCTATGCCATAAAAAGGCACTTGGCTTGGGCCACTCAACCCATAAAGCCATCTGAAACAAAATAAGGAGTTAATCTGTACCCGGCGGCTGGCTCATATTTCGGGGTGGGAGCCTGCCACCGTACCGGGTCCTATACCCGATTGGAAAAAACCGGAAGGGAAAGACCGATTTTACGTTTAACAATTCATCATTTTGTTTTTATTCGAACAACGTTAATGTAATGAAATTGATATATCTCCACAGTATGATCTTTCTATGGCAATCAGCACAGCAATTTACAACACCATATTGAAAAGCATTTAACCATCGAAAGAGGGAAATTGATATTAAAAGAAGATTAACATTCGAAGAAAATTCATTTTACTCCAATTTCCTGTATTATTATAATTATTGTGGTTAGCTCTTGTAGATGCCACTCTTTCACCCTACATACATTATGTTTCAAAAATTTTTACATGGATTTATACGAAATTAATCATTATTTCCTTTTAAAAAAAAACGATTTTATACGACGATTCTTCTTTTTTTTTTTTATCTAAATAGACGGATGCATTGGGATGACGATTGTCGTCCTATTACATTTTTCATCTTGATCGTTTAATAAATTAAATTTGTATATATATTTCATATAATTTTCTATGTGGAATAAATATTAATTTTTATATATATTTGATATTTTTTTAAAAATTCAATAAATATTTAATTATAAAAATGTTAAGAGGTTACTTACAGTACCTTTCCCTCGACGACGAGCGCTCGTTGACGATTTGGAGGTAAGCAAGTCCTGGAATTTTTGGTAGTGAAGAATCGCGTTCATATATCAAATATTAACACACGAGTATTAAGACATAAAATAGATCCTAAGGGTGTATAAAATCGTAGAAAAATTCAGCTATCAAAGTGTAAATACATATAGACTTGCTTGAATATCACAACCGTATGGTCTTCGAACGTGGTAATGCTCGCTGCTACTTATTCTACTGCTTTTAATGTTTAATATTTCGTTTTCAGCGGTGTCTGGAGTCTCAATTTTATTCACAAGTTTATCGACTTTCTCAGCGTTTAAACTTTTGAATGTTTCATTCCACGAATTGTTAGTCTCTCTAGATAAGTTATCAGCTTCTTTATATGCAATCCGTTGGTCACTATATGGATTGAGTGATTTGACTAATTCTTCTGGATCTAACTTTTCAGTTGATTTATCACTCTTTGTTGAACTATGTTTGAATACACAATGCGCCTTTTTGCATCCAAACGGTGTGTTTTCCCAGAAACAGGGAGTACGGTCCCGCCGTTTCCCAATCAACATGTGCCGCTCCGTACAATGAATATCTTCACCTCGGCCTTCCAACCACCTGTTGCACAACACTTCGTGACCTAATGCTGATGGCTCATGGCGATATTGGCAGCTGCTATCATTTTTTTACAGGCACTGTCGTAGAAAAAGTAGCAATATGTGAAGTTTTTCCTTTGTTTTTTTTTTTCTTCTTTTCTTTCGCTGTGCATCCACAGGATGGTAGAAGTATCGAACAAAGACCTATAAAGTAATGGACGCGAAATGAGCTTATTTTCATCCATACGTGATTGCATGCAAACGTTCATTTTTAAAAAAAAGTATTCTGTGCATTTGCATTTGCCTATTTCATACATTTTGGTCGCGTCTGCTCCCACTCGTCTATTATTTACACCATTTTATCAAAGTGCGCTCTTTCTTTATCCCTATTAAATTCAATTTTATTACTGTTTGGACTCTAGAAATCAGAGCCTGAGTTCGTTTTGCCAAATCATTCTAGGCCCCATATATTGGGCCAAACTGTTCTGTACTATTTACAGATTCATCTAACTCCTTCCCCTTTTACTCATTAAAGCTAACGCGACCCACTTTAGCTCTTTTCATGATGTTAATTTTTTCTTTTCTCCTCCCAATACTCTTTAAAAACACTTTGATAATCAATCCCCTACAATCCCTTTCATAATTTATCATTCGAATCGCATAAGTATTAAAAATCAAAATTTTCATTCACGCCGTTTCATTCACAATTTGTTCATTCATAAAGTACTATAAATCCAAAACGCGAATACATTCACACATAAATCAGGCACTCGCGCATTCCCGCACGGACTAACACACTTGTAGCATTTAACTATTTCAGAGACATCGTTCTTCCCACGTTTTTTCACTTGTTCACGTTCCCTTTTTCATTGATTGATGAATTGCTCATGTCGTTTCCGTTACCGCTTTGCAAACTTGGTAACGAGTTGGCAACGTAAGCGAAGGATCGATCACCTTTGGAATTGGTTTAATCTCAGGGGCTAATTCCTTTTCAATGCGATGCAAATCGAAACGATCCTCATATGCGATTAGATTGATGGCAATACCCAAAGGTACGAAACGCCCTGAACGGCCAATACGATGCGAGTAAGTCTCAGCCATACGTGAAAAATCGCAATTAATAGCAACATTCACAGCCTATACATCAATACCACGTGTAAAAAGATCAGAGCAGACTAGATTTCTGCATAGCCCCTGTCGAAAATTCATGGAAAACACGATTTCTATGCGCCTGCGCCATGTTGGCATGGATATAGTAACAACAATAACCAAGTTCCGTGATCTTCTTAGCCAGCAATTCCACACGTCACGTTGAATTGCAAAATATTATCGATTGGCTTATTTGCAACTTAGAGAATAACGCATTAAGACAATGCACTTTTTGCTTCAAATGTATGAACTTTTGATGATTGAAATGTTTTAGACCAATATAAAATTAAATTTTCATCCCTGTATCCAATTTTAGAGCTTGTTTAAGTATTTCGTATGTGGAAAATGAAACAGCTACCATGGGTATTGCTCTTAAATAGTTAATTGACATTCCTCGATATAATCCTCGAACGATACCGTTTTCACGGTAAATTAACGTTAATGTTTGCATCATTCCCATCCCAAATTTTGTTGTATCTGCGCTCATCATTGCGAGTTGCATTCTTCTTCTAGTAACATCCAAGGGATATGAAATTGATTGCGCAACAGCTCCAGCAAAGCCACAACATACCAGTTTTGCAGGTATATGTAAAACAAGGCCACCAGTATTCCTTTCGCATTTATTGCATGCGTACTTTGGCAAATACTTCATGCGAAAAAATTTAAACATCTCAAAACAGTAAAATGACAGCCCGGCATACGGGACCATGCCTGTTAAAGTAGGTAAAAAACCCCTGTAAAGTGCACGTATTCCGCCTTCATTGCGGAACATTTCAGAAGCGCACTGCAAAATTCCAGTGTATTTGTGTTCTCCCATTACTTGAAATGCTAAACGAGCACGAATTGTATCTAGCGGATATGTCAATGTAACAGCCGTCAGTCCTGCACAAGCTCCTGCTACAAATTTATCCGCGTGTACTACAAACTTTAAATGTAATTCAAACTGCGATAAGTACTTCTTGTACATTTCAAAGGATGTGAACTGGGTGGCTGCGTACGGAAATATCCTAATCATCTGTGCTCCATTGCCTTTATACAATGCCAAAAATTATTCCTTCAATATTATGTGCCTGAGACCACTAAACACCCCTAAATGTTCGTAATGAGAGGAATGTGCTTGAAGTAAGATTTTTATCCTATCTAATGGCGCTACAGCAGTTTTAGAACACATCCCAGCAATTCCCCCAGCCAGAAGATTTTTCAGAACAAGTTCATAGTTGCGAAAAGATTCAGCGGAAATAACCATTGTGGATTGATAAATGTCTATTTTTCACAAATTAAGTCTGGCTAAAGTTTCACAGGAAATACTATTACTAACATTTCACGAAGAAACAATATAAAGAAAGCCGATAAACTGTCGGTTAAGCTCAAATTTATTTTAAGCACGTTCAGGAAGTTTGATTCAATGTTTTCATTAATTCAGTTCGAGATCGGCGTAGCCAATCGGGATAAACAACAGTAATACACGCTTTATTGTCGCGGCTTACGACGAGCATCACCTTGGCGTTTCTAATAAATCCAATAACCACTAACGAATAGCGATACTCCCCTTTCAACGTAGTAAAACTCATACTAAATGCACAAAGTCTTCACTGCTTCCATTTGCTCTATGTTGCACACTTTCCTGCCTTCGTCGTCCCTTCGAATCGCTTACAAAACATAATTTGTGTCGCTGGCGGATTCGCACGCGTAGATTCATTAACTGACCCGAACTCGGATACTTTAGCAATCTCTGGACACGCACAAAACAACCATTAACTGTCCTATACACTCGCACAACTCCAATTATCCAACTTTTGCCTCGAGTCTTTGCTAAATTGCGTTTTTGTCTCTGGCTTGAAGCTTTCATGAACAAAGGATTTTTCCACAGAACTTCATATAAATTTTAGTTCAAAAAGGAATTTTCTTGCAGTCAACGAAAGCAGGACAGATGATACAAAGAGCGTCGAAGAAAATGAGACAAAACACAGTTTAGCTGACTGCCACTTACACTGCACCCAATCGTCCTAAACTACACTCCATGCTCTAACGTGTCCGATTTCCGTCTGCTGGGTCCCGCAAGCAGAAGTCACACTCTCGTTGGTACGATGACACGAGCTTGGATAACATCACGAGATGGGTCGATTTGCTCGAGTACGGGAATGCAATAAGCACCGGTTTTTCCAGTACCGTTTTTCGCTCGTGCTAATATATCCTTACCACTTAAAGCAATTGGTATAGCCGCCTCTTGAATAGGCGACGGTTCCTCCCAGCCCTTCTCGAAGGTTCCCATTAATATTTCTCGTTTCAAACAGAATTCTTCGAATTCATTTTCTCTTGGGTCTGTTACATCACTAGTCTTAGGTCTATTATCCTTCGGAGGCATCCGCAATTTTGATTTCCAGCCCATGTCATCGTTTAAGTTGTTGCAGCAACTGTCTTATCATTGCTTAAACTTTTAGGATTGCCATGATTGGCAGAATGCATATGATCATATTTTAGATGCTTTGCAGCATTCATATTTTCTGTCATCACTAAAATTGCTTTTTTTTTTTTTTACACTAATTCGAAAAAAAAAATAGTCCTTAGAAAAACTAATATTAGTTTACTTACGATTTTCCTAATGAAACTCCCTCGCCAACCATTCAAATCACTTATCACCTGACACTTACACTAGCACTTAATCGTATCCGCCTTGTGCACGGAGCGGTTTATGGGAAACTGTTCATTGAAAAAAATGTTCGAGACACACGGAATAACCTCGCTCGTACCATGTGGAAATAGAAGTGCCATCTATGGGTGAACACGCGGTGGTGATAATGCACACTCATTTCGGTTATTTTTAAAATTCTAAATCGTCTTTTTGTAGATTCGATTAAGTTTTCAATTGAAAGCAATTTATGTTTATAATTATTAGGCGTAATTAAGGGGGAAATAAATCGAAAGAATAGGACAGGCACGCGTTAATTACCGACAAACAAAACAATTTTTAATTAATATTATGGTTGGAATGGGTAAAATTTGACAAATTTTGTGGGGTTTAAATGATACAATGATTTTATCGTTCATATAATTTAAGGGGTTAACCGTTTCGTTCTAAGCATTTGCATACCGCGTTACACCGCAATTAGTTAAATTATATTCAAAAGATATTGAAATAAAATCACTACACATTAAAACAGTTTTAGAATTTTGTTTCGCGGGTGTTAAGTACAAAAGAAATTTTTTCACTAATTTTTCATGCGAAAAAAAACGAGTGTTGCGATGAGGAAGGTGACTGAATGGTTACTCCTTGTTAAATTGAGTTTGTGCTGTGTGCCTGTGTCAGCGCTGCTTTTAGAGCCATAGCTCCTAGATTACTACAATTTTTAACGTAAACTTTCAATGCTATTGAACGTATTTTTCAAAAGCAAAAATAAATTGTTGCCTTAATGTACTTTAAATGATAAATTTACTTATCAATATCAAAGCAAGCAAATTTTGAATAAAGTCTTCCACTGCCACTAAATTATTAATAAACACCGGCTCTCATTTGGTGGCCCCTTTTATGTAGTTTTATCTAAACAAATTCATTTAATATTGCAGTGCAATGGGAAATAAAAAAAGGAAGTTGTGGACATTTTTTACCACAGTTTCCGGTGATAAAGCGAAATGTGATCTATGTCAAAGCTTATATTGTGTGAAGGGAGGGTCCACGACAAATTTGAGGAAACATCTCAAGAGTAGACATCCGTCATCTTATGAAAATATTGTTCGACCTTTAACAAAGCCGGCAGTTCCCATAACCTCAGAATCAACTCTAATGCCAGTGCCATCAAGCTCACGTTCTGAAGATCCAAATATGACGCCAGTGCCATCAAACTCACATAATGAAGTTGTAACATCTTCGAGGTTCTATTCGCAACAAAAACAAACTACAATATCATCATTTGTGAAAAAGCCTTTTAGTATGGCAAGATAAAAAAGATTGGATGACTTAATTTTCAATATGGTTGTGAAAGATTTGCAACCTTTTTCAATAGTAGAAGATGCCGGTTTCAAATCTTTAATAAATTATATGGAACCACAATGTTCATTACCTTCCAGGTACACATTGAGCACGACGTTGTTAGATGCTCAATATGCAGTTGTGAAAAATAATTTAAAACTGGAACTCATATTTCCATTACAACCGACGGTTGGACTTCACGGGCAATGACGTCATATCAAGCAGTTACAGCACATTATTTAAAAAACTAGGAACTAACGACAGCGTTACTGGGTTGTTTTGAATGCCAGGAGCAACATACAGGTGAATATCTAAAAACAGAAATAATGCGTTTGTTATCAGAGTGGGAAATACAAGAAAAAGTGTTTGCATGTGTAACTGATAATGCAGCAAACATGAAAGCGGCAGTGCGATTGACTGGCTTCGAGCACTTGACCTGTTTCGCTCATACCTTAAATTTAGTGGTGCGTGCTGGCTTGCAGATAAGTGAAGTTCAAAACATTATGAAAAAAGTAAAAGCAATTGTGGAACACTTCCATAGAAGTTCCGTGGCTACAAAAAAACTACTGAAAATGCAGGAACAACTCAGGCCAGGCCAAACCCCATTATAATTGAAAATGGATGTCATAACAAGATGGAATAGTAACCTGGAAATGATTGAAAGAATGATAATTCTACAGGAACTTCTTGAAGCTGCGCTTGGGCTTTTACATATTCCTGTAGAAGGTCTGCATGAGAATGAATGGCAAGTTCTTTCAGAAATCCAAAAAATTTTGAGTCCATTTAAGCAACTTATAGAGCGAATTTCCTCACAAGCCGAGGTAACGATTTCAATGATCATTCCGGTCCGGTGTTACGGAAATATGTGACAATTTAGATCAAAATTTTGTTAGCACAGACATTGGGAGGAGACTTCTTCTTAAAATAGTCAGCGAACTTAAGAGCAGATTCAAAAACTGTCCAACACACCCAGTACTTTCCAAAGCAGCTTTATTAGATCCTAGGTTCAAACGGCTAGCATTTACAGACGAATCAACATATAAATATGCCGAAAAAATTTTACAACTAGATTTGGAAAAAATTCTTAACACATCTACCGTGGCGGATCTTTCATTCAATACTGAAGCAGTAAATGATTCTGCATCTGCAATTTTGGTGGATGACAACTCTATTTGGAGGAAATTCGATGTAAAAGCTTCTTCTTTCGCAGCATCAACTGTTAACACCAGCACAGCTACCATAAGGCAATATATGAAGGAAAGAAATATAACCAGACATGAATGTCCTCTAAAGTGGTGGCAAGCGAGAGCGGTTCTTTATCCAGAGCTGTCACGTTTAGCAGAAAAATACTTAACAGTCATGGCTAGTTCAGTGCCTTCAGAGAGGATATTCTCTAAATCTGGTCTGATTTTATCAGAAAGGCGCAGTTCTTTAAAACCAGACCGCATGGAAAAAATTTTGTTTTTGAATATGAATCAAAGATTAATTTAATAATACAGGAAAACCGATATGAGGCTAATTATTTTCAAAACTTATTATTTTTTTATGACTGATGAATTCCAGACTGATTATTTTTTAACTAATAAATTTTAGACTGATTGTTTTTGTAAGTTTACCTTATTATTACTGAGTTAATATATTTTCTCAAAAATTTTACAAAGTGTGGCCTTTATTTCTAAATGAAAGGGAAATGACACTCCAAGTCTCTAAATTGGATGAGTTAATTGTTGAAGATATTCTATGGTAAAATTTTAAAATAATTTCAAGTTCAAGCATATCCTTTCGGACAGTATATTTGCGTTTTATGAAAACTCTAATCAAATTCTTTAAAATATGGCTGTTGCGGGTGGACTGTATTTATTTTACACGAACTCAAAAGCTGTATTTGTATTTAGCTCACAATATCTATTTCAACTTTACTCCATACAAATATCTATAACAACTTTACTTCATTATTGCTGTGCTATATTAACATATGAGAAGCGAAAAGAACGGCACTGATATTATTTGAAATCTTTTGACTAAGAACTAACGATTCCTTCGGCGCTGGACAGGCTCGTTGTCCTTAACATTTCTCTCCCCGGCGTAGCTTGCGCAGCCTCTTCTTGTAATAGCACGACGAGCCTGCTAACGGGGCGTTTGAAAATGCCTGCTTTCGTTCTTACGTCAGCGACTCGTATACCACCGCTTGGTCCTTTGTAGGTGCGTTCGATAAATCCAATTGGCCAGATGTTCCGATATCGACGATATCGCCAACTTGTAGTGGTCGCACCTTATTCGTTGACTCGCCACGTGGCACCAGCGTAGGTAAATATTCAGAAGTGATCAGCGCGCGCCTGACTTGCTCGCCACGTTCGTCGGTCGGCCTCGTCTGGTCCAGTAGTTGGCAGGTCCATGGATGATCTTAGCAGAAAATGGTTCGGCGTGAGTGCTTCTGGGTCGTTTGGGTTTACACTCACGTGGGTAAGCGGTCGAGCATTAACTGAAAACTCTGCCTCTGCCAAGAGGGTTCTCAAGACTTCCTCGGGTGGTGCCTTCTCTCGCAACGTGACACTCAGTGCGGTTTTTACTGATCGTATTAATCGTTCCCATGCGCCACCTTGGTTGGGAGCACCAGGGGGTATGTAACGCCATTCCATTCGGTGTACTAGTCCCTTGTCTCGTAGTAGTGGTGCCCATTCGGCGTAAGCGATTCGTAATTCGTGATCTGCTCCACGGAAGTTCGTCGCATTGTCCGAATACATTAGTCGGGGCCATCCTCGGCGCGCCGCCATACGTCGCAGTGCCATTATCGCGGAGTCGGAGGAGAGAGATGCAACAACTTCTATGTGCACGGCACGTGAAGTAAGGCACGTAAATAGTACACCCCATCGTTTTTCTCGATGCCGTCTAACTTTCACCATCATTGGTCCAAAGTTGTCAATTCCACAGTTTGTGAATGGACGGTGAAAGGCATCGAAGCAGGCTCGTGGTAGGTCTCCAGTGACTGGTATTCGGGGTTTTGCTCGTCGGACTTTGCAGAGGGTGCAGCTGCGTTCTATAGCGCGAACGGTGGGTCGAAGGCGAATAATCGAATAACGCTGTCGTAGGTCATTCGTCACGCCTTCTCGATTTGCGTGACCAGCGGCGCAGTGTCCTCGCAGCACAATGAGCTTTGTCAAGGGATGGCGTCTTTCCAGGATTAACGGTCGATTTGCCTCATTCAACGCGGCTACTGCTCCAATTCGACCACGCACCCGCAGGATACCCTCCTCAAGCACCGGATCTAATCTGAATAATCGGCTTGCCTTTGTAATAGAGCGGGATGATTCAATCCTATGTAGCTCAGGACTGAAGTTTTCTTTCTGTGCGCACCGTATGAGCTCCCGTTCGGCAAATTCTATGTGTCGATGTTCCATGCGTGTCGATCTGCGTCGGCATATGTCGATGAAGGCTAATACCCGCGCTGTTGCTCGTACTAGCGTTTCGTACTTGGAGAATCTAGCGGGATCAGGCAGCCAGCCATCGTGTTATGAGTCCTCCTCCTTTGTGTGGAACAAAACCTCTTCTTGTTCTGCTGCGAATATTTGTTGCGTAGGCCATTGCTCCTTGGATTTGTAGAGTAAGCTAGGGCCCAGAACCCAGCGGTCGTTCTGGTTGATAGGCGTGCGGGCAAATCTCGTTGCGTCGTCAGCTACATTGTCATTAGTTGGTAGCCATCGCCATTGGTCTTTATGCGTAAGTTCCGCAATCTCGCCAATTCGGTGAGTGACAAAAGGTGTGTATTGTCGCGTGTCATCACGTATCCAGTGTACTACTGTGGTCGAGTCGGTCCAATACATAGTTTTTACTACTTTGATGCTATGCTCTTTCTTAATAGTCTCAGCGAGTCTGGCTCCGATTACGGCGGCCTGCAGTTCGAGACGAGGAATGGTCTATGTGCATCGCGGTGCCACCCTAGCCTTGGCTGCCACTAGGGCGACACTGCTGCTGCCGTCACAGTGGATGATCCGCCAATAAGCTACAGTTGCGTAAGCTTGCGTGCTTGCGTCGCATAGCACGTGGAGTTCTACACTTGCATAATCCTTAAGCGTGTTGCACCGTCCGAGACGTAGATCTGCAATATCGACAAGACACTTTAGCCAATCGGTGAAGAGTTCTCCTTCTTCCTCTGGAATTGTTTCATCCCAGTGGATCTTCAGGCGCCACAGGCTCTGAAGAATGATCTTTGCTCGGATCGTAAAATGACTTAACAGCCCCAGTGGATCGTAGATTGACATGAACGCGCTGAGTGCTTCTCGTTTTGTTGGCATCCGGGTCTGTGTACGCACCGTGGCTGAAACTCGATTCATTGATGTGTTGAAACCTAGCTCATCTTGTTCAGCATTCCAATAAAGTCCAAGAATTTTGTTCTCAGGACCTCTACTTAGTCGCGCCAATTTAGTTGTTTGTAGTTCCTTTGGCACTTGTACAACACGCTTTCCATTCACGTAGTGTGTATCCAGCATCTGCGTGCACCGTCCTTATTTCCTTAATCGTACGCCGGGCTTCTTCTTCATCATTGTAATTTGCCACAAAATCATCCATGTAGTGGTTTTGTGTGATGGCTCTAAAGGCGTGTGGATAAATCTGCGCATGTATCTTCGCATTGTGGTCGTGTACATAATGTGCCAAAAAGGGTGAACTCTTTGCGCCGAAGATCATACTTGTCATCTTATAGCGATGAGGAGGTTCCATCCTGTTGTTACGTCTCCATAGAAATTGCTGTGGTGGCTGATCTTCCGGGCGGATTTTCACCCGCAGAAACATTTCCTGAATATCTGCGGTGATTGCAATGGGTTTCTCTCTGAACCGGAACAAAACGCCTTGCAGTGATGACAGCAAGTCCGGTCCTTCTAGCAATTGGTCGTTGAGGCTCACACCGCTACTCTTTGCTGCTGCGTCGAATACATGGCGTTGCTTACCGGGCTTGTTCGGATTCCGCACGGTGAAGTGTGGCAGATGCCAGCAGATTGCACTCTTCTGCTGCGATCCGTCGCATGGTACGGCGTAGCCTTTCTTGACCAGGTTCTCTATTTGGGCTGCATATTGGTTGGCGTACTCGGGGTCATCGTCCATCACCTGCTCAATTTTTCTTAGTCGGCGGTAGGCTGTCTCGTAGCTTGAAGGAAATGCCATATCATCTCTCCGCCATGGCAGCCCGACTTCGTATCTGTTATCGATCCTTTTAATTGTCTGCTTGACTATATTTATTGCTCGCTGGTCTGCCTCAATCACTCGTGGCTTGCACGTGACGCCAAGCGCGTCTATCCGGAAGTGCATTTCTACTAGCTCATGAAGTTGCTGGTCGTGTTGTCCGATCATGTGCTGTTTAGGTTCGTAGATATGCAGCATGCTTTCGTGGTTGTAGATCATGCTGCGTGGTACGGTTCCGTGTACTACCCAGCCCAGCTGTGTCCTGGATGCAGCTGGTTGATCGGGTTCACCTACTCGCAGCTCTCCAGATACAATATACTCCCAGTGGTCTATCCCCACCAGAATACCAGGGCGCGCGAACTCGTAGCACACTGCTTCCGGTTGCAGGTATTTAAGGTGATTATGCTGCAATAGCGTAGCCGAAATGGACTGCTGGTGCTGTTTCAAGTCCTTAATGGTTCGTGCTCGCAGTTTATACGACGTTTTCTCTTTCTTTCCCCTCAGTTGCACGGTAACGAGTTTGCTGTCTCTTACCTGCTGAGACATGTTGACGCCGTTCAAGTGCAGAGGTTGCTTTGGCCCCTCGGCACCGATGCTTTGTGCCAGCTGTTCATCGTTAAGAGAGATAGTAGCACCTTCATCAAGCAGTGCGTACGGGTTGACCTCCCCCAGTGGTCCGATGACAACAACTGGACACATCTTCAACAGAACAGCTCGTGGGGTGGTAGCAGCTGGGGTTGCCATCGACAAAACTACTTCGGTGCTGCTCTGCGTTATTTGTGCGGCTGGTTCCGATAGGATCAATTGCTCAGAATGTGTCTTGTCTTGATCCTGATGAAGCGTTGAATGATGCGGGGGCCGACATTGATTAACACCACATAATTTTGCTTTGCAGTAGATGCGTCTGTGCTTCTTCTGTATACATTCAAAACAAAGCTTCTTGCCGCGCACAAAGTCCCATCGCTTTTCAATCGTCATTGCTTTATAGTTCGGGCACTGCGATAGCACGTGGGTTTGTTCACAGCTCGGGCATTGATTGCTTCGCTTTTCGGACACTTCGGCGACAGCGTATATATCGCCTGTTTTCTTCTTCACGGGCTTCATTTCCTTTCCTGTTGCTGGCGAAACTGTGCTTGTCGAGGGGGCGTATGTATACTTCAACGCCCGGTCTGCCTCGCGTATGAGAAAGCGAGATAGGACGATAATCTCTGGGTCCGTTGTGTCTTCATTGTCACTAGCGTAATCACACCAACGTGACCGGAGATGCGGGCTTAGTTTGCTCAATACTTCTCGTGCCAGGATAGGGTTGTACAAGTACGCACGCCGGTCGATCGTCTCAAGAACGCAGATCACGTTCTGAAGCTTGACAGCAAAACTATTTACCTCGATTGCTGATGATCCAAGCCTTGGTAATTTCCTCAGCTCTTCAAATGCTCGGTCGAGGATGACTTCTGGTCGCCCAAAACACCGCTCTAACGCCCTCATAATGACGTCTGGATTTGTGGCTCTGTGAAGTAATGCAGCAATGACCTCTCGGGCTTCTCCTTTAAGACAGGTTAGTCGTTGTATGTTTTCAGCGGCTTTGATGCTGTACATGGTTGTGGAGTCACGCATAGACGCTTTAAATGGCAACCATTCGCTCGGCGATCCGGAAAATGTTGTCAGTTCGATGTGGCGAACATGCGGTCTTGCTATCTTTTCCAACGTTTCCGCCAGTTGCTCGATATTACTTTTTGAAGGTCTATCCCTCTCGCTCTTGAAGTGCTCGTATCTTTGCTGTGTTCGCTGCCCAGCGCTGTGTTTGTGTTTACGTGAGACCAACGGGTTCGTATGTAGCCAGCTATCTACTCTCCCATCGACTTCAGCTTGAGATAGTTTTTCGTCTTGAAAACTTTTCTCCTCGTTAAGAACCGACATTTCGGCTGCCAGTCGCTTCTTAATTAAGTCAGCCTCCAATCCCAGCTCTTTTTTCTTTATTGCGGTTTATTTTTCTGCGGCAGCTTACTCCGCTAACCGCAACTGCACTTCAACACTGTTGGTAGATCACTGCGAGTATACTGATCGTGTTGGCGATTTGGCTCGAGGTTCGTTCATATCGTTTGCATGCTGTGACGATGTACCTGCAACCGCTGAACCAATCGTTCTCTTACTCGCGGCGCTCTCATTTGTAGCGGTCGATACCAATGAAGGCGAGGCCGCTAACTCCAAAGAAAAT
>OZ017738.1:213749369-213771869 GCA_963969285.1 Odontomyia ornata
CACTCAGTGGTGATATGTACTGATTTAATTAGATCATATGATAACTGAGCATGATATTGACCAAACCAACTTCCAAGCAAATCAATACGGTTATAAAAAGGAGATGCTCTAACTATCTCTAACCGAAGGCCCGAGAGGGGCTGTAGTGCTACAAAGAAGAAGAAGAAGAGATTTATATATGCTTGAAAAACAACATTACACCAGCATTTGCAAGAATCGTGATAAAACAAAACACAATCGCTGCACGTAACACACAACGTAGCGCACAGATGCTCCGCATTAAAAACGAAATAAGAACACTGTACATAAAAAAGGACGAAATCAACCGACAACTACTACACTCACACTTACAATTAACTAACACTATACAAACTGAAAACTTTCTACAGTTTTATAATGACGTGAGGCAACACATTGATATTCAGCTCAAAACTAAATATGAGACCATGACGAAAAAACTTGACAAATTGATGAAAAAACAAAACAAAATGACCACACCAGCGAACAGAACTTTCTATCCACGGACTGTAAACCTATCAGATACGCCTTTTACGACACAAGAAATGGAGCTATTAAATAAGGGACTGAAACACAACTTACATAATACAAACCGCAACAAAGACCTAGAACAACTAGTAATCGACACTGAACTAGCCATTAACAAACTGCCGCAGGAACAACAGACACATGCAAGACATACTGCAGTAGACATACTACAAAAAATACGCACTAGCATAAACAAAACGGATTTCCACGAAGACCATAAGATATTAAGACACATTCAGACAAAGCTAACGGATAACCTACTAACAGTGACGAAGGCTGACAAAGGACATACAACGGTGATCCTAAAAACAACGGATTATGTACAAAAAACAATAGACTTCATTAACGCCAACGGCTACAAACTGGTAAACAAAGACCCCACCAATAGGTTCCAAGCGGACTTACGTACCGCCATTATACAATCCCCACTAATTATTCCTCCTAATACTAAGCAACGCTACATAAACCCAAATCCATGCACACCACCCCTTAAAGCACAACCTAAGCTCCACAAACCCAATATTCCTATCCGTCCTGTCGTCAACTACCGCCCAGCTCCTGCATACCAATTAGCACGGTACTTGGCAACGATAATGGCTGATGTCGTGCACCTTGACGACAAATACGCATTAAAGAACAGCCGCGAGCTAGCAAATTCTACCACTTCTTTAAAATTGACTGAAAATTGTCAACTTTTATCATTAGACATCACCAACCTCTATACGTCTATCCCTGTCGATGAAACACTGGCCATACTAAAAGAAAAACTTTCATTCAACAACAGCCGACGATTCACAGATCAAATACTCAATCTCATAAAGACCACAATCAAACAGAACTATTTTAAGTTCAATAGCAACACATACATTGCCAAAGACGGTCTGGGTATGGGACATCCAATGTCCTCAATAATGTCAGAAATATTCTTACAATCTTTGGAAGAAGTCTTTATACCCAAAGTTGTCAAAAGATTCAATGTAATATTTTACAGACGATATGTGGATGACTGTTTCATTGTTATTGACTCACAAGAAAATAAACAAGACGAACTACTTGCCTATATGAATGAAATTCACCCGAATATAAAGTTCACTATGGAAAAAGAAACAAACGGACAACTCAACTATATGGACCTAGCTGTGACACGTGAACAAACACGATTGGACTACAAAATATACAGAAAACCAACCACAACTGATCATACCATACATGAAACATCTAACCACCCCGCACAACATAAGCTAGCAGCGTACAGATCAATGGTGCAGAGGCTTCACTCCATCCCCATGACTCCTACTAACTACTCCAACGAACTAAACAACATTTACAGAATAGCTAATAATAACGGATACAAACAATGCGACATTGACAAACTAGTCACACAGTACAAACAAAAACAGGAACGCCAACCGACGGAAACTCATAAGAACGACCAACAGTGGGTATCGTTAACATACGTAGGCAAAGAGACATACAAACTATCAAACTTCCTTAGGAAATACAAATTGCAAACTGCATTCAAAACGAACAACAACATTGGAAACAAACTGAAGCCAAAACTGAATGACACATCGATATACGAAGGCAGCGGCATATACAAACTGACATGCAAGGACTGCGACATGGTATATATAGGAAGGACAACACGAAAACTAACGACAAGATACAAAGAGCACCTACGATCTTTCTTATACAACAAGGCAGACTCCAATTATGCGACGCACCTTCAAAACCACGCACATGAGCCTGATGCTATGACAAACTCTATGAAATTGCTACACAAACAAAACAAAGGACCAAGACTTGACATCCTAGAAAGGCTTGAAATTTATAAACATAAAAAGACAGACGGTGACATTATCAACGAACAACTTGTTACCAATTCCGACGCAATTTTCTCAGTCCTAGACCACACTCTTAGACGAAAACGGAAACGAGATGAAACAGAACAAACGGACAGCCAACAAGCAAAAAAACAAAAACATAATATCCCCCTACGTGGCATAATTGAGAAATTTACTTCCTGACCTCATTACCCATCCACTAATTACCCATCCGCTAATTACCCATCCGCTAATTACCCATCCGCTAATTACCTATTCGCTAATTACCCATCCTACGACTATATAAAGTCGCTCCCTTCAACACATCCTTTAGACACTGAAGATGACTCAAAATAGTCGAAACGCGTCTGCTCACACAACTAAGCAAGGCCCGACGGCTTTTAAAGAAAAAAAAAAATATATATATATATATATATATATATATATATATATATATATATATATATATATATATATATATATATATATATATATATATATATATATATATATATATATATATATATATATATATATATTTGGTTATCGATTATCGATAGTGCCCTCAGACCGGGGAACCAAACGCGTCCCCAGGGTTGCGGATAGGGGCAGACCTTTCTCGAAAGGTTCGCTGCGAATAACCAATAAGCAGCCGTGGACAATGGTCGGCAGTGAAGGGAGAGTCTCAGGACAAATACCTGAGTGTCAATGATCTTCACTGTGACATGACGAAATATATGGCGTCATCAATTATCCATATATCCTGGCAGTAGGTAAAATGCTATGGGAACGAAAACCCAGACAGAAAACTAAACTATGCAGGTCCACAAGGGGAACCAAATTACGGTGCAGGGGGTCGGATCCCCAGTACCGGCGGCAGAGGGTAGTGAGCGAGCAGGCCCCCGGCCGTCGTCATCCAGCGACTGTAATGTTATAGAAGTGGTGAACTTGGCTTCTGTAACAGATATAACTACAAGCAAACAGGACGCTAGCACGGAGAACCCTTTCAGGCAAAAACCGCTGTTGGCAAGAACACCGATAAAACAAGTCACCGATTGCGGGGGGAGGCAGCAAATCCCAGAAACACTGTCAAAGTCAACATCACAGGTTAAATCATCGGAGACAGACGACAGATGGACTAACAAACGAAAGAAGGCAGAGTGCGTTGTGCAACCTGGCATCATTGCGGCCTTTGGGCGCAGTAGAAGGACTATGCGCACCCCGGAGCGTCCAGTGCAAGACCTACACAATCCGGATCAAGCTGCGACACCAACTGAGGCCAGTGTAAGACTGGGGGAGGGAGAAGTTTTGCCGTTGGCCGACGCCACTTCAAACGTCACCCAAGCGATAGAAGTAAAAGGGCTAGGAAACGGGGGCCTCTCTCAAGAGGTGGCGCCAAATAACACAATCGCCCTTGACCGTGCCGAAGAGGAGCGGCTTACTCGGAAAGCGGGGACTATCGTTAAACAACTGGAGCTGCCTGCGAAGTGCAGAAAAACATAGGGAAGAGTGTCAGGAATGGCATTCTTGAACTGGAGGAGCTTTTTGGCCGCATAACGCACTACAGGCGGAGGTGGCTTGCAACCGAAAAGCACCAAAAAGACACGCTCTCCCTCGAGGCATCAGTGGGTCCTAGCAGCAGCAAAAGAATGGCCAGTAGCCCAATTGAAGGCGACCGTGAGAAAAGGAGGAAGGACGAGACCATAAACGAAGTTGTCACTCCAGGCGAGGAGTTTCATGTGGTGTGAAACAAGGCAGCGAAAAAAGCGGCCAAAAAGCTGGTCCTAGAAAAAATAGACAAAGAGCTCAACCACGAAAAGAAGAACAAAGAACCCCCCGATATACCGCAGAAAACAAAAAGCAAACCGCGGCGCAAACCCTTGCGAGAGGCACTGCTTATTAAATTCAAGGAGCGGTCGAGCCAGACGACACCAAAACTGCCATCAAAGCAGTTCGACCAACCCGGACCGGTGGCCTGCTGGTGGAATTCGGGCCAGAGGCCACAAACAAAGATGCATTCCGTGACGCGGTTCAAAAGGTTCTTGGAGATGCGGCAACCGTTGCCTCGCTCGAACCAATGGCCACCCTGGAAATCAGGGACCTCGACTGCGTCACGGACAAAGCTGAAGTAGAGGATGCCATTAGGAGGAAGTTCCCCAGCTTAAGTGAAGTCAAGGCAAGATTGACACGTGAAAACACAAGGGGGCAACGCATGGCTATTGTCGAACTAGCTGATAAAGACGCCCAGCAAATCCTGGCGAAGGGCAAAATTAAGATAGGTTGGGTGATCTGCAGGATACAGAGAAGAGCGATCCCTATCCGCTGCTTCAGATGCCTCGAATACAGACACACCGCGAATGGCTGTAGGGGACCCGACAGGAGATCTTTGTGCTACAAATGTGGTGAAACGGGGCACAAAAGGAAGGAGTGCACGAGCGAGGCAAAATGCATTCTTTGCAAGGATGCTAAGCTAGCACCCGGCAACCTCAAACATGAGCCGGGGACAGGGAGATGCTGGGTTTTCAAGGAGGCCCTAACTAAAGCCAAATAGATACTCAAATGATCCGTATCCTGCAGGTCAATTTGCACCGAAGCACAAACGCCCAGGACCTACTTGAGCAGTTTGCGAGGGATAAGAAAGCTGACGTCCTGTTGCTGAGCGAGAAACATCATAACAAGGACTCGCAAGCGTGGTACCCTGACGAATCTGATACCTCTGCCATCTGGGTTCGAGACAGCGCCCGCCTTCAGGTGCAGGGCCATGGACACGGGGATGGTTTTGTGTGGGTGCGGTGTTCAGGGATAACATATTTCAGTGTTTATCTGACGCCTAACGAGGCAATGCGATCTTTTCGAACGAAACTCGATGCCCTGGAAGACGCTGTCTCGAACACAGAGGGCCACATGCTGGTCGGGGGAGACTTCAACGCTAGAGCCATTGAATGGGGTATGCCACAATCCGACTCAAGGGGAAGGCAAATCTTGGACATGGCGGCCAGAACAGCGCTTTTTGTCCTAAATACTGGTAACACCCCTACTTTCCGCCGCTGGGGTTGCGTAGGAACCATACCCGATGTGACACTCGCTTCGGAGTCCCTGGTACCTAGAGCACACAACTGGCGAGTACTAGAGGACTACTCGGCTAGTGATCACCAGTATATAGCTGTTGAGATTCACGTCGGTGCCACTCTGCGTGCATATGCCCAAACTTCAATCCTCGGATGGAGGACTGGGAGGATGGACGTTGAAAGGTTCGCTAACGCGCTTACGGCAGGCGCACCGTTGCTGAGAGCTCCGCCAGGGAGTGGAGGGCCTACAGCCAAGGACTTGGTGAACTCAACTATGAGTACCACCATAACTGCTTGCGAGTCTTTCATGCCCCGTCGGAGACCCCAACACGGTAAGCCCCCAGTATATCGCCGAACAAAGAAGCGAGTGTCACAAACTTCGGCGAGAGGCGCAGCGGGCGCGAACACGGGAGGAGGCAGACACTAGGCTAGCAGCATACAGGTCCGGCAGGAAATATCTTCGCAGGCTTATTAACAAGAGCAAGGCCCGATGCTGGCAAGACCTCGTGGACGATGTAAATAGGGATCCGTGGGGCCTAGGTTACAAGCTGGTCATGCGAAAACTTGGTGCCCAACGGAAGCCCTGCTTACATGAAGCAGAGAAGATGGACGAGATCGTACGGGCACTATTCCCCACGCAGCCTGTCCGTGTCGATTCAGCTCATGCACAAACACCAATAGAATGCTCATCTTTCACAATGATGGCACTGGAGCCGGCAATTCTATCCATGAAAGCAAGGAAGGCACCGGGACCAGATGGCGTTCCTGCTGAGGTTTTGCAGCTTGTCTACAAGCTTTGTCCTGACTTGTTGCTCAGTATGTTCAACGCTTGCCTTTACGAAGGTGTATTTCCGGAACGCTGGAAAGTGGCGAGGCTCGTACTGATCAGCAAGGGGAAGGGAAATTCCGAGCTGGCGTCTGCATACCGCCCGTTATATATGCTAGACACGGCTGGGAAAGTGCTCGAGAAACTCATCAAGGGAAGACTCACTGACGCGGTCCGTTCTGCCGGGGACCTATCTCCACGGCAGTATGGTTTTAGAGCAGGTCGCTCCACTATTGACGTGATAGCGGAAGTAGTGAGCGCGGTCCAAAGAGCGGAGGCTCACTGCTAGTCAAACAAAAGGGTTGTGTTGCTCGTGACGCTTGACGTCAGAAACGCCTTCAATTCCGCTAGATGGGCGGATATTCTGGAAGCATTGAAAACTCTTTTCAAGTTCCAGAATATCTGATGCAGATTTTGAAGAACTACCTGACAGACCGGAGCCTGCTCTATGAGACGAAGGAGGGTCGGCGGAGGATGGAAGTTACATCGGGTATTGCACAAGGCTCCATCCTTGGCCCAGACCTGTGGAACATCACGTACGATGGGCTACTGAGAATCGAGCTGCCGGATGAGTCGCGCTTGATCGGCTATGCAGACGATGTCGCGGCGCTAGTTGCGGGACGCACTGTTGAACAAGTGCAACTCAGACTGGGTATGCTAATGCGCCGAGTGAGGGACTGGATGACTGCTCGCGGGTTCAGCCTAGCTTTGGAGAAAACCGAAGTAGTCATCTTGATAAAGAAGAGAATCCCTAGAGTAAGGATGATCAACATTGGGGAAGCACTCGTTGAGACTAAACTAGCAGTGAAGTACCTGGGCATTTCGATCGACTCGAAGATGCGTTTCTCCGAGCAAATCAGGGCAAAAGCTGACAAGGCTGCAGCGAGTGTTGCGGCTCTCAGCCGGCTAATGGCCAACATAGGGGGTCCCACCTCATCAAGAAGGAGACTTCTGATGAGTGCAGTACAATCTGTGCTGTTGTACGGATCGGAGATATGGTGTGAGGCTCTCAACAAGGGGCTGTATCGAAGGTGCTTGGCACAGGTGCAGCGACAAGGGGTGCTGCGGATTGCATCTGCATATCGGACTGTCTCGGAGTCGGCAGTGCTGGTCATCGCAGGAGTGATACCCATTGCCCTCCTTGCCAAGGAGCGCCGCAGAATCTACCTGCGGAGGAACGAATGCGACAGAGATTATGTCGCCCACAAAGAACGAGAACGCTCACTCATTGATTGGCAACAGTCCTGGGTGAGCGATACAAAAGGTAGGTGGACCGCACGCCTTATTGGTGACCTGAGGCCGTGGCTCAATCGAAGGCATGGTGAGACTGACTTCTATCTAACTCAGCTACTGAGTGGACATGGGTACTTTCGGTCTTACCTGCACAAGATTGGTAAGTCACGGTCTCCTGACTGCATATTCTGTGCTGGAGAGGTCGCTGATGCCTACCACACATTTTTTTCATGCAAGAGCTGGGAAAGACAGCGCGGTGACCTCATTGAAGAAATGGGAGATCTCTCTCCGGATGAACTCACTGGAGAGATGCTCACATCCGTTGACAAATGGAACTGTGTGGCACATTACGCTCGGGCAGTCCTTAAGATAAAAAGGAAAATATATGAGCGCCTGGAGGCGTCCAGGGCGGAGGGGTCTCTTTTCTGGAAATCCCTCTCCCTTCCCCTCCTTCCGTTGGAAAAGGGATCCCTGTAGCCCGGTGGCGCCTAAACGCGGAGAGAAATGAGGCTTAGCCCGAAGTAATGTGTCAAACGGTTCCAGGCTAGGTTCTCAGATTGACAGGGGAGGTGTTTAGTGGTTAGTCCAAGGGTATCCTCCATGGGAGTCCCACACTGCCAGGCTCAGCGGGCGTAAATGCCTTCACCTACCTACCAAAAAAAAAAAAAATATATATATATATATATATATATATATATATATAAATATAAATATATATATATATATATATATATATATATATATATATGTATAAATATAAATATAAATATATATATATATATATATATATATATATATATATATATATATGTATAAATATAAATATATATATATATATATATATATATATATATATATATATATATATATATATATATTTATATATATATATATATATATATATATATATATATATATATATATAGATAGATATGCGAGATATGCGATATGCGAGAAAAAGTGGTGTGACACACGAACGGACGGAGACACGGACGGACGCACGGACGGACGCACAGAGGGACAGACATGACGCGGTTTTAGTAGGGCTTTGTAAAATTACTTTACAAAACCCTAAAAACTAGTAGCATTTTCAAAGAATAACATTTATAACCTGTTATATATTTTATATATAATTTTTATTAGGGTTTTGTAAAATAATTTTACAAAACCCTACTAAATTCGCGTCCTGTATATCCGTCCGTACGTCCGTCCGTGTGTCACAGCAATTTTTCTCGCAAACTGCTTAAGCTAGAAACAATTAAATTTTGTAAGTAGGTGTAAAGTGATTTCCTCTTCAAAGTTCAAATACAAAAAAAATTTATCAAAGTAGTTAAGGGGGTCTCTCCATACAGGGGAGTGGCCCCGAAAAAAAAATTTCATCAAAGATAGTCGATATGGGTATCAAATGACTGGTCTTGATGATGACTTTTGAAAACAGGTCTGAAACTGACTTCTTCTGCTCCGAGAGGCTCACAGTCAGGGGAAATATACGAAAAATGTCTGTCCCCACTCCCCTCGCGATTGGACACCTGTGAATTATGGAGGTAAGTATTTATGGAGCACAACAACAAAAAATACCTGAGAAGTCAAAATTCGCTCAACTTCGTTAGCAATAGTATGATCTTCGAATTTCGCATTTTCCAGAATAAAGACGTATGGATGCCCTTAAACTTAATGAAGTTTGATATTTAAGTAGTCTTACAAAATGTCCTCATACTTTGTAAGTTTGATGAAAAGCGAACGATATACACGGGCGTCACAGCCATTTGAAATTTCTCCGATTGCAACAACAATAACACATGATATTGGGAATGGACTTGCCATCGAATCAGATACTGCAGCTTTGATTTGATCTTCTTAAAATTTTCAAAAAAGATTAATAACATAAATATGTTCGGGAATTATTGATTTGAGTGATTGACATATTTCTGGACGTTATTCGTTGCTGGAGACTGCATTTGGAAAAGTTGGGTGCAAAACCCTTCTGACATGAGTGTGGGTCTGTATACACCACTTGTTTATGTATAATTTTAACAATGAATCAATGATCGAACCTAAGTAGAAGAATGTTGAATTTCAAAATAAAAAGCTCTGAACTCTCATCTCCTTCAGGCCTGTTGCGAGTGGTGTATAAATAAAGGCTGAGATACAATGTGAGCACCACAACAAAGTTGCGCAACATTATTTAATGAAATGTTGCTACCTTGATATAATTGCCATAAGGTTTTCTTTCAAACGTCAAACTTAAAATTTAAGAAATGCAGAAAGACTGTAACAACGTCATGCAACATTTATTTACTCAAGACTATGGGAGCCAAGTGTCCACCTACCACAAAAAAAAAAATTAAGCGTTTATAACTGACGATTACCTGGCAAACGTGTCATGTAAGTCATTTGACAGAAAAGCCATAGAGGAACAACTTAAACGAACATAGGAACTAAACGAAAAATTGTGTGCAGCGCAACAAAGTTTTGATGTTTCACCTAACTTTGTTTCTCCTTCACTGTCACTCGTATCCACTAGAGAAGTCATCGTGTACCTTAAAGTCAAACGCTTGTTGTTTGCGGATTCTTCAGCTTCATTTAATCTAGCATACTTCGAAGTAGGACTACGAGAACTTGAAGTTGCGTCTGTCTGACTTTCTGTAAGTGAATTCAAAACGTGCCGTATGACACGCTCTTTATATATACAAAGTTTTTTTGAAAAATTTAACTTTATATCTATATCTTGTCGTAATAAACAATATTTCATTCTCTTAAACTGAAAATTTTCTTATTAGCTCCTGTTTCAGAACAGCTTTCTTATCACCAATCAATTCATCGGAAGTATTAAAATCATTCAGAATTTTTTCTAAAGTGGTGATTAATGAAATCAGTGATGATACAGAAATATTGGCTGCACTAAATTCTTTGGTCACTTCTTCTAATGGTCTCAATAAGCTGATAAATTTTTCAATGAGCATCCACTCTTCATAAGTCAGTAGGGGAACTTTATTATTTGTTGGAACATAACGACATAAAGACTAAATAAAAGGTGCTAATCCATTTAGCATGACATTCTTTTATCATCTTGAGAGGTGATTGATCATCTTGTTTGTACAGTTTTAAGCTCGTCTTAAGCAGTATTTGAATAATAAAAATGTGTTGCCATCTTTTTGCATTTTATGATAGCTATTACGACGGTTTCTTAAGTTTTCAATTCGACTTTCAATAAGTTTCGAATTGTGTGTGAAGCACAGCCCATACCATGAACATTTGGTAAAGAAACTCCTTTTTTGGGTTTTGTAAAAAAACATTTTTTTACACTACTCCATTAATATCGGCACCTGTCTGTCTGTCCGTAAAGTAAGTTTTCTCAGTAACTTGTCCAATTTTGTAAAAGTTCTGGTTTAAAAGCTTCTGGTGATGGCGACCACCATGCTAGAAATTAGAAATTTTATTAACTGAATCACACAAATCTCCAAATTGAAATTTCGGATATTGGAACACTGACTCCGTGCATCACATCCATGTATTGCATTGGCGAATACAATCTAACTCAGCTGAGCTAGCAGTGGTTTTGGATTTACAAGTGCAGAGGAGAAAATCAATGGGAGATTTGGACGGATCGAGGAGTCTGCTCGAGATTGCGCATCAGCGCGGATGCTGCGGCGGTTCGGCGTGAGGATTGTAATACATCGATTCGAGGAGTACGCGATTTAGCAACGTAGAGCGTAATTGTGACTCGTCGTGTGTCGCACAATTTTTCGTGTTTTGCGTCCGCTAAGTTGCCAAAAACATAATTTTAATGGTGAAAATCGATTCCAAAAGCTATCCGACAAACTTGAACGTGAAGTGTATAAGCAAATTTGTGGATTAAGTGCACACTGAACGATTTTTCGCGGGGTACTTTCACCTGGCAAAGTTCCAGTGGATGGAGTTGAAGCCCCCATTTTTGGCGTTTGACGCACACTAATGCATGCATGCAAAGGTTCTTTATGAAGTTTGCCTGTAACAATTGTTGAACAATACGCTGAATGTGCGACTTGTTTACTCACACAAACACGTCAACGGCAAATTGATGTTGCCATGAAATATCAGAAACTCTTTTCCTGGACTAAGTAACTTGATTATGAATATTATTGAGGTAATAACTTTATTCAACGTTATCATATGGTGATTAATTGAAAATAAGCACTGGTAGCACAAATATATCAATTGCAGGATCGCTGGTCCGACGGCCGTTTTATCGCAAAAGGTAGTACTCGTACGTCGATATTACATTGAATAGTGCGTGGTGAAATCGCACGTTGTCGGTTAGATGTGTGTGTTATACTCTACGCTCGCTTGTTACCGCTGACTACACAATTCCGACATTACGGAGACTGCTTGGTATTGCTGTCGAGGAGAGAAGTGCGCGAGTTTGTCATTCGTCGTCTTTTTTTTTCACTGATTTACTCGTGAAGTATTTGGGAAATCCCGGGAAATAGATTGAAAAAGTATTGTTCAAAGTGGTCTGCAACGTATTTCCCTTGAGTGTGTGGCCCTGCCTTGCATTCGGCAACGTGAAATGTGTTTGAACATTCTGGCGGTCAAATGTCGCTCCCCACAGCAATGGTGAAGTTCTCATGACGAATGAAGGAAAATAGAATTTGTCGGGCAAAGTCGCACCAAAAGTACCGTGATTAAAAACATCGTAAGATGGTGACGATGGAAATTGTGTAGAGTAGTGAATAAGTAGAAAGGAGTGGAAATTTGGACAAAATTGGTAGAAAGGTGTGTAAGAATTCCGGTGTGTCGCCGAGCGTGAGTGTGCAGCTGAGTGGGTCAGTGGAGTATAGGGAAAACTCGACCGAAGTACATTCGCCAGCGCTAGTGCTGTAGTTATGTGAGGGTAACTTACTTTGGCGCCCAAGAACTAATCGGCAGGAGAGCTTGCTATTTATGCTACGATTCTAAGGAATTGGTGGAGCGATGTGTATAAATGTGATATGATTTTCATCCGAAAAGTAGCTATAACGAAACCACCTATAAGTTTAGTTGACCCAAAGCAGATTGACTCGATATCGTATTTGTTTAAGGAAATAAGATTATATACAGTGCAAAACCCCCCCCATTTCAATTAAATTGCAGGATCTACCCACATCATCAGCGGGCGCCTGGTGAGGAAGTTGGGTAAGTACCCTTTTGTTAATTTTTATCATTACTTCACCTCTCAAATTTTACTAAATTTTTTTTCTTATACAAATTTTAATATTCTTGAGCATTTTTTTTTTCTTAAATTCCAAGTCTTCTTAATTTTCCTAAATTTTTCGTTTTTTCTTGCACAATACTTAAATTTTTTATATTTTGTTTTTGAAAGACAAAGGGAAAACAAATTAATGTATACAAATAGTTATTTGAAAAAAAAACAAAATAAATGAAATAAGTGTTTAGTTAAAGTTAAAAATAAACTCGGTCTTTAAATTTATCATCCAACCTGACCGCGTATGGGACCCGTAACGATGGCCGGCCCCTTCACTCAAATTAGCTAGCCATCGGGCGCGGTCCTCCTTTTCATTTTGCGTTATAGTATAGTGGCCTTCCGCTCGCATGC
Source organism: Odontomyia ornata (assembly GCA_963969285.1). Lineage (NCBI taxonomy): Eukaryota > Metazoa > Arthropoda > Insecta > Diptera > Stratiomyidae > Odontomyia > Odontomyia ornata. Next base: position 213,762,441 of record OZ017738.1, read on the forward strand.
CCTTTTATGGTATAGTGTTATGTGATTCCATCACATAATACTATAACATAAATTGGCCACGTTTATATTTCTCATTTGATGGAAAAATTTATGCAAATTATGTTTGTATGAGTTTTTAACTCAAATAGGAAATATATGGCCACGTCTACATTTGGATCTTGATCCGGTTGGGAGGGTGCTAGAGGGCACGGCTTCCGCCTGGATGCCGCACTCTTATTTGGGGGCCATAAGTATTGTCGGTAACGACGAAGTCTGCGCTCAAGTCCGTCTGTTTTCTCCCGGTCCAGTTTGTTACTGGCTACAGAAAAGTTCAACCCTTAGTAGGTAATCTCGGCCTCGACACTAGTCGATCGGTATTAGATCGCTCGAATTTGTGAATGTTAATTTTTTTTGTAGTGTGTCTTTGCTTAGTAAAAGGACACGCCCCACGACACCGCAACGCTAGCCTGCCAGCGCTTTCACACGTCCCTAGACAAGGCCAATCTCGGCGGATCTCACCATCGTCTTTCGCTGAAGCAGCAGACCATCGCTGCAGTCCTGTACGGACATTTATAATCTACACATTTCATTACAAACCGTGACGACGAATGCAACCGGATGGCAGCATATTAGTCGGCCAGGACGAATAAGTCGGCCAGGACGGATCATCCTCTTGGTGACATTCGACGTTCGGAACGCCTTCAACTTCGCTAGATGGATGGACATTCTGGATACGCTGGAAACCTCTTTTTAAGTTCCAGAGTGGACTATCTGAAGGACTGAAGCCTACTCTACAATACGACACAGGGCCAACAAAGGATGGAAATGACATCGGGTGTTGCCCATGGGGTCTATCCTTGGTCCGGACCTGTGGAATGTGTCTTATGACGAGACTAGAGATGCCAAATGAGTCGCACTCGATCGGCTATGCGGATGATGTTGCGGCTCTGGTCGCTGGGCGCATCGTTGAACAAGGGCAACTTAGGCTCGGTATACTAATGCGCCGAGTGAGGGACTGGATGACTACTCGAGGGTTCAGTTTAGCACTGGAGAGAACCGAAGTGGTCATCTTGACAAAAAAGAGAATCCCTAGAGTAAGGATGGTCAATATTGGAGACATACTAATCGAATCGAAGCCATCGGTGTAGTACCTACGACTACTGATCGACTCAAGGATGAGTTTCTCTGAGCAAATCAGGGCAACGGTTGAGAAGGCTGTTTCAGGAGTATCGGCTCTGAGTCGACTTATGGCCAATGTACGGGGACCCAGCCCATCAAGAAGATGCCTCTTGATGAGTGCTGTACGCTCAGTGCTACTGTACGGAGCAAAAATATGGGGCGACGTTCGCAGTAACGAGGCATACCGAAAACGCTTCGCACAGGTACAGAGAAGAGGAGCACTGAGAATTGCATCTTCCTATCCGACAGTCTCTGATTCGGCGGGGAGAGCTTTTTGAGGCATGAAACCTGTTGCCCTCCTTGCTAGAGAGCGCTGCGCTATTCACCTGCGTCAAACCGAGGATGAGAGGGAACTGGTTGCCCGCGAGAAGAGACAGCGCTCGCTCAACTATTGGCAGCAGTCTTGGGTGAATTGCACGAAGGGGAGGTGGACTGCGCACCTGATTGCGAATGTGAGACCGTGGCTCAATCGAAGGCATGGTGAGACTGACTTCTATCTGACCCAGCTTTTGAGTGGGCGTGGGTGTTTTCAGTTTAACCTCCACAAGATTGGTAAGTCACGGTCCCCCGATTGTCGGTGTTGCCCAGGGGAGGAGGACAATGTCTGCCACACATTTTTGCGTGCATCAAATGTGACAGGCTGCGAAGGGACCTTTACAGGGAGATGGGAGAGCTCACCCCGGATAATTTAGTCGTGGTGATGGTTGATACGGTTCACAAATGGAACCAGGTGGCAAATTATGTTCGGGCAGTCCTAAAAGGTAAAAGGGACTCACGGCAGCCGGGGGCGTTGGGGCTGGGAAGTTGCTTTTCTGGTACTTCCTCTTCTCCTCTCCCCTCCCGCTAGAAGAGGATCCCCCAGCTTGAAGGTACCTCACGGCGTAATCAAACGAGACCTGGCCCGAAGTAATGTGTCAAACAGTCCCAGGCTAGGTTCGCGGGTTGACAGGGGAGGTGCTTAGTGGGTAGTCCAGTCGCCTTCTTGAGAGATATCTAATTATCTATATCTAATTATCGTCTTATATCTAATTATCGTCCTACCTCCCTACTTCCGTGGGTTAGTAAGCTTTTTGAAAGAATTGTGTATGATCAGATTTATCCCTTCTTATTTCCATCCTTTGCTAGTGAACAGTATGGCTTTATCAAAGGTCGGTCCACACTCAAGAACTTGCTTTCATTTTCAAATACTATTGCGTCAGCTTTCGACAGAGCGAAGCAAATAGACGTCGTTTATACAGATTTTTCTAAGGCTTTCGATTCAGTGGATCATCGTATACTTATTAATAAATTAGGTGATCTTGGTGTGGGCTCATCTATTTATCGATGGTTCCACTCGTACATTGTCAACCGTAATTGCGTAGTCACTGTGAATTCCCAGAGTTCTTCTCCTTTCTCGCCGGATTCTAGATTGCCTCGAGGATCAATTCTCGGCCAATTATTATTCCTCGTTTTGATCAATGAACTTCCATCGTTATTCAAATCCTATTCGCTTATTTATGCTGACGATTTAAAATTTTTTAGAGTAATTGAGTCCTCGGAAGACTGTGTCTATTTACAACTATATTTGCAATCTCTATTAGATTGGTGTACGAAAAATCATCTCAAACTAAATATAAGTAAATGTCATAGTATGACTTACTCACTGAGAAAGTTTACCATTCCTTTCGATTATTCCTTATCTGGTACTTCCCGGGAATCAGTCGTTCTCCATAAAGATCTTGGAGTACTCTTTGACACTAAACTGCATTATGGGCAACATATAGCCCAGGTGGTTTGCAAAGCCTCTCGAATGTCAGGCTTTGTATTAAGATCCACCAAAGGCTTCAAAAATATTTCTTCCTGTATTTGTTTATTTTTCTCACTAGTAAGAAGTTTATTGGAATATTGCTCTCAAATGTGGAGTCCTCATCAATGTAGTACTGTGGAGACTGTTCAACGTTGGTTTACCCGCTCTCTTCTCTTCAAATTTCGCATCCCCTATTCCCCTTACAATGATCGTCTATCCCTCTTGCACATGCCTTCTTTAGTCTCGCGTCGTATGTTTCTTGATGAATGCTTGCTCTTTAAAATGAACCACAAACTTTTACCAATGAATCTCTGTAATGAGATATCCACCTATACTGCAAAGCGCTCAAGAAGATCGACAACAATTTTTAACGTTTCCTTTACCAGAACCAATGTGTTTTATTTTTCGCCATTGGTACGTTTGCCAAGTAATCACAACTCTCTTGGTCTTGGTCCGATACCTAATTCTTTTGCACAGTATAAAAAACAACTTAGACAATTGGTTCTTCTTTATAGTTTTGTAGATTACCTTGAGTGTATTCTCTAGTTTTAACTTTCTTGCTTTGTAATCTAAATTTTCTAGTTATATATATATATATATATATATATATATATATATATATATATATATATATATATATATATATATATATATATATATATATATATATATATATATATATATATATATATATATATATATATATATATATATATATATATATATATATATATATATATATATATATATATATATATATATATGTCACAGTACTTGGTGACCAGATCAGATGCTTGATTGAGTAGCAATTTGACCTGCTTCAATATTGCAGACGTAGATTCCTGGGTTTTGCCTGTGTCTTGCCTCTTTTTCCAATGATGGTCGTGGGAAGCTTCCAAGGAGGTGATGCTCGAAACAGGCTGGCAGCTGCCAATGACTTCTCCCGCTTTGATGCTCGCGGTTGAGTCTGCGGTGTTAAGGAATCTAACCGGCACCTATCCGTTCCTTATAGATCTTAAAAGGCATCGTCCTACAGTGAAACTGCGCAATGCGGACGTCTTCGTTGGCTCTATCAGATAAGATCGGTGGTCTTCAGAATCACTAGTAAGCTTGGCCCATACAATGCTTTCAGAAGAATTCGGTACTGCATTCATCTTGAGAATTTGGACGCGCGGATCCTCCATGAAACCTTCGACATTCTGCCATTTCAATACCCGTTTGCCCAAATCTAACGTGATTCCATGGGGTCGCAGAAAATCCATTCCGAGAATGCAGTCGTCCATAATGTTCGCGACCAGAAAATTATGTCGGAACGCAAGGTCTCCCAACTGTATCTGGAGGTTGCCCTCTCCATGAACAGGTGCAGTTTCTCCCATTGCTGTCCGTAGTGAGAAAGTTCTGCCCTTGTGAAGTAGTTGTTGCCTCACATGGTCTGGTCGGATAATCGATCGGGTTGCACCAGTGTCGGTTGTTATGGTGCAATGTTCTCAGTCATCTTGACCCGGAAGGCATAAGTCCGCTTCACCACGATGTAGTCTTGACACGGTGATGGTGGTGCTGGGGTCGTCGATCCTCTTAGCCAACCTCTGCCCCACGAAGTTGGCTCTTACATGTTTCCCGACCCCTCTGTTTGAAGGGCTTCCATTCTGGGCTCCTGACTCGGTCTGGATCACCTCCTAGCTGCACACCCTGGACAATAGCTCGGTTTTCTTCGCTCCTTGCAGTTTCTTTGCAAGTGCAACTTCTCTCCGCAATTCCAGCATCTAGGCGCACCATTGTAGTAATCGAGTAGGTATGGCTCAAAAAGCCAGCGTGCGAGAGTTTGTCTCGTTACAATCCAGCCGGAACAGGTTTACTTCATGGGGACTTTCCATATCCTATTTACTACGTCGGTGATGATGAATGAAAAATTCAATAATTTTGATATGCCAAATCAGAAATATCGATCATTGTGCAGCATTCAAGTGAATGCGCTGATGTCGGCAGCTGTGACCTCAGAAGTCTGCAAGCGTCGAACAACTGTGACAAATAACTTAGCTCCTACAAAATTTTGCGATCCCCTAAGCGGTAGAAATATTTACACAACTCTTTTCTCACGAAAGATTGTAGACCCTGCTGAAAGAAAAGTGGATGATTCCGAAAAGTTTATTGTAGTTTCTGCACGATTAGATACTGCTTCATTTTTTCGATGGAATAGGACTCGGAGCAATGCATTCTCTCGTTTCATTTTCAGTTCTAGTGAGCATAGCAAATTTATTATCCACAATCATTAATGGCTTAAAAGGAGGTCAGAAAAACGTTTTATTTATGCTGGTCAACGGCGAGTCGTATGATTACTTCGAATCACAACGCTTCGTATATGATCTTCAAACGAAAAGCTTTCCATCGAAAAACACACATACAGATATCATCACTTTAGATAATATTGAGTTCATGATTGATATAGGAACATTAGATGATCTTCAAAACATAACAATATTTTCAGTTACTGATTTCCCATACAAGAAAAATTTTATCGATTCTCTTCATGATTATAATAGCAAGTTCAGTCTGGAATTGAATATCCCAGAACAACAATCAATAAATCTACCTCCTACATCCGCTCAATCGCTTCTTCGTGAAAATATTTCTTTTCCAGTGGTAATCGTTTCGTCAGCTCCAAAAAAAAAAAATAAGTTTTATCACTCTATTTATGACGATGCCACGAATATTGAATTTACCTACAAAAATACATCACGAACAAGAAATGGATCAAGATAATGCTCGCGGAGTGTGGTTGAAACGGAAAATTTAAGCTGACCGATATTGACGCAGAACTGGTTATTACATTGCATGAAACGGATCTCGTCAAGATGGAAATGAAGAGAAGAATGGATTGGGGAGTCGCGAAGAAACCTCCGTGACGAGATGACAAATCTTGTGTGATCTACGTGCGTGCGGCATCTGCCAAATGCCTCAAAATTATATATTTTTTCTTCCGTCACCTCTAACTTGTGGTTGCCGCGAATATTTTTATTTTAATCGCAAAACGTTTTTTTTACAATTCGCCATTCATCGTCACGGAAAATTGTGCAGAAGGCACGAGAATATTGCCTTTTACCAAACAGCTCGCGGTCGTTCAGTTGTATTGTGTTTTCGGTATAGTTATTCATTATTCCTTAAGCGTTTCATGAAAGATTTAAATCACTTCGTTCCAAAATCGCTTAGTAACCTTTTCTTTCCGCCCCATTTCACGTTATTTGAACAGTCGCCTCACTGTGAGAAAAATTTAATTTGTGTTGAATACGGGAGTGATCTTTTCGTGCGTAGAGATTTCAATTTGTTCCCGATTCAGGCGGTCGTCGTCGTAAGAAGCGCTTGAAGGCGAATTTTTTGTTACATTCGAGGTGGAATCATGACAGCTTTCTTAGAGTGCAAAGGAAATAGTGAAATCCGCAAAAATGAGCGGATTTTTTATTTTGTCTGAACACTTATAGCCATCCCCGGGGAAAACAGTTTTGGGTTCGTCCTGGTTGTCGTTGATTTCGAATGTAGGCAAAAATGAATGTGGAGAAACTAAAACCAGTGTTGGGATAGAATGTCAAACTGTAAGGCGGAATCGTAACATGAATTATGGGATCATTGGAATAAAGGTGTGCTAGAGGAATATAACGGAAGGGGGGTGCAAAGGTTTTGCAATATGGATATAGGCTTGTGTAATCAAAGAGAAATCCGAAAAAGAGGAAAAGAAAATCAGGTTTCCTGAGTACATCGAATAAAAATCTAAATCGTGTATTTAATCACTACAGAGATGTTAAGCCGTACAATTATTCTCGAATAATTATCCATCGCGCAAATGTTGATTACATCAATGCAAACCTATTTTAACACACGGACCGTTAAGAGAAACAGTTGGACATTTTTGGGTAGATAAGTTGGGAATAAAACTCAAAAGCAATTGTCCTGCGCAATAAATTACTACAGAAGAAACAAATCAAAGTTCACATGTATTGGCCAGAATGGATCGGCAGCGAAAACAGGCTTCATTTAAACGATGTCGGATTGATTGTGGAATATGAAAATAGTGAAGACTATGCTAAGTTAATTAATTATTATTCGAACGTGTTTAGCTTGTAAACGTGAGTCAAATTTGGAAGATAGTGGCTTGTTCTGTATTGTATGAAAGGGGCATTCAGTTATATTGAAGCTCATTTAGTGTGTTTGTTTAAAAGAAATTAAATGTAAAAAGTTTGTAGACTGCCCAAAAGTGCTGATTTAAAGGAAACATCTAATTTCGCTATTTCAAACTCTAAGTATTTACTAAGAAAATAGAATTTAGCCATAATATAGACACAAACGCATCAAACTCAGTGTTTTAAATATGAGCAAAGATTTTGCGCTTTTCAGCTCAGGTGGTAATGAGTTATAGACTTCCGCGAACAGTTGAACTAGATCAGGTTGCATTCTGTCTGTAACGGTAATGTGGCTGACGGTGATTTAATGTTTTACGAGGTGGGCTTCAGCAATGGAAGAGAGAAGCCAACTAATACAGCGAGCGAAACGAGTTGGATGGCAATTGTGATACGCAAAGTGAATTATTGATCCTTTGTATGTGTGGGAATAAGTTTAAACGAAGGGAACAGAAAATTTCACTAGAAAAATGATGAGAGTATATAGAAACAATCTTAGTCTGATGATTGGCGATCCCTTATTCCTAACATTGGACAAATTTATACAATACGGAAGATTAGGACAGGATTCCATCTTAATCAATCAGTACATTAATACCTCCATTGTGGGGCTTCAAAGTTATGTTCAATAAGTTGAAGGTGGACACAAATTCAAGCAGTGTGCTTCTTGTCGAACCGATAGGACCTTTTTAAGTGCTATTAATTTCATTTCATGTTTTCATTAATGATACTCGAAGTTTTCATTAATAATAATAATTGTAACTTTTTTCTGAATGTAAATATCTATCGTTATTACCATGAATAATCTCCAACCAGATGAAGGCAACACCGTATAACCTATCTCCTCGAGCGCTCGCGGACATGTAGGTGAGTACGCCCTTTGTTTTGAATTAACTTTATTTTTTTATATATTAGTATTTAAATGTTATTAAACACATGTTGTTCGTTATTTACTAAACTGCCTAAATTTCAATTGGTCTCTTGCGCTAAGCAAATGAAAAAGCACATAAAATTCGGTTTGAAATAATCCCATTTGTACGATAAGGTTCTATTATAAATTATTATTTTTGAAAAAAAAGGAAATTTGAATTTATGTTAGAGTAAATAAATCTTACACAAGAGAACGACGCAATTATTTAACTGTGACGTATGCTGAACACTGAAATTATTAAAGTAAAGATGGAATAATAATGAAGAATTTGTTTATCGTCGAGTCATGTTTATAGAATTTTTGATTATATAGAAATAATAATGTTTGAGTAAATTCCAATTTTGGTCTTTCCTTTCCGATAACTCTGACCGGGTATAGGACTCGGTACGGTGGCAGGCTGCCCCCTAAAACCATGAGCCAGCCGCCGGGTGGAATTTAATCCTTTTTTCTTTGTTTCAGGTGACATCGCGGGTTGAGTGGCCCAAGCAGAGTGCCTTTGTATGGCATAGCGTTATGCAATCGAATTGTATAATTCTATGGCATAAATTTGTCACCGGGGTACTCCCCTTCTGATGGGAAAACTTATACAAGTCAAGTTGTATGAGTTTTCCACTCAGAAGAGGAATACCTGGCCACTGCAATAAAAATATGGATTTAATTCCGGTTGGGTGGGTGCGAAGGGGCTCCATCACCTCCCGGTTGCCCTTCTTTCATTTGTGGGCCATGAGCTTCGTCGGGTAACGACGAGGTTACCCCAAGTCCGCCTTTTTTTTCAGGTTCCACTTGTTCTCGGAACAAGTACTTTCTCTCTCGGTGTAGTTATCTACACTTTTTGCGACTTCGGTCGCCTCGTGATAGCTTGACCACCAAATTCGTGAGTGCGAAATTTTTTTGTAGTGGGTTCTCGTGCTGGGGAAATGAACCCGCCCCACGATACCGCAATGCTAGCCTGCCAGCGCATTCACGCGTCCCCAGACGAGGGCATTCTCGGCAGATATTTTCATCTTCTTCTGCCAAGGCAGCAGAACATCGCTGCAGTCCTTCACGGACTTTTTAGCAACTCTCAAAATTTCACTACACCATTTACATGTGGGTCTTGCTCAATTCCCACGCGCTCACCCCTGCACTCGTCTGTCACTACCTCACGAACCCGGGCAGTGGTACGGCTCACATTTTTCGCTGCCTCAAAGTTCAGACTATAAGCTAATGCGTCCTTAACCGTTTGCTTTTGAGCTAAACGCACCGCTTGTTGCAATTTTTGGTCTTTTAACGCGCTGATGAATACTTCTGCCGCTGCGTCATCTCGATGTTCTGGGTCGTACGCTGGGTAAGCCAAAAGTGCCAGTCGCTCAATGTCTTGTACTAGCTGCTGTAGAGTTTCACCA
>OZ017738.1:213776869-213779369 GCA_963969285.1 Odontomyia ornata
TATATTTATATACATATATATATATATATATATATATATATATATATATACACATATATATATATATATATATATATATATATATATATATACATATATATATATATATATATATATATATATATATATATATATATATATATATATATATATATATATATATATATATATATATATATATACAGTTAGACAAGACAGTCTCCGTACGACGGTACTTTTTCTTGATTTTTATGAACATCTCTCATGTAGCTCAATATTTTTTTACTTCAATTTTCGCAATGTTTTCTACAGGTCTTTTGTAATAAAGTTCAGGGATAAACGAAGGAATTTATCCATTTCTTAATATATAGTAATTCAATTTAGTGATTTTTACAAAATTTTATATCAAAAAAGTCTCCGTACGGATAGCTTTACGCAAACGCCGCATATAGCTAATAATATTCCTTTTTGATTGTTTGGCCCGGCGGAAGGAATTCATAATGCACAACACCACGATAATCGAAGAAGAGAAGGGGTTGATGGTCGCCCAGGACGCTCTTCGTTTTTGAAACGTTCACGGCCGGCTTTGAACTCACTATACCACTTGTAAACATTTGTTTTTAGACATAACCTCATCACCAAAGGCTTTTTGCACCATCCTCAACGTATCCGCAACAGAAAATTGATTCCGCAAACAAAATTTAATGCAAATTCAACAAATTTCGACATCGCAAAAAAAGAAAAACTCACTTTTAGCAGCTCAAAAAACGACGCGTATCTCAAACACTAATGAATATTTTGACATGTAAATTTGACATCGATGTCACTGACAGTACTACCAACCTAAAAAAATAATTCTCCAAATCCTTCGACGCGCGCAGTTTAAATTGAAATGACACCTTATTTTTTGGACACTATATATATATATATATATATATATATATATATATATATATATATATATACATATATATATATATATATATAAATATATATATATATATATATATATATATATATATATATAAATATATATATATATATATATATATATATATATATATATATATATATATATATATATTTATATATATTATGTTTATATTTATGTGTGTGTGCCTTTGTGTGTGTAAGCATATAGTATGTAACAAAATTTCTGATTCATTATAGGTGGAAATTTCACACCTTTGTTCACTAAATTTTAAAGTATAGTGAGGAAATATCTCAACCAATATCGTTAAACAGCCAAACCGGCCGAGCCAAAACAAAGGGCCGTTATAGACGAGAATCCGTGATTTCCATTCTGAACAAAGCGTTGCCCCGGTTTTGACAAGGTTGGGTGCAGAGGTTCATTTAACTGCGTAATTAATCCCATGATAAAAAATCCAGAGTCGAACCGTCGGAAACAAAATGGGCACGGCTTCATGACCGAAAAACGCGCAAAAATTTGTTTTAGTAGTTTTGATAAAACTTATCGCCATAAATCATTAAAACTTGTTCCCGTGGTTGAAGTATCTAGAGAACACTAAAAGAAATTCGAAGGTCAGGTTTCAAGTTTCAAATGGGCGATAATTTTGATTTGATTTGTATTGGAATAGATGGTGATCAGCTCTAATGATCTTGCAATTCAAGTGATCATATATTATCAATTTACAAAATGGTTAAAATTTGCAATTTTTTCAGATTTCAGGCCCTCTAGAGGAAATGTTTCTCGACAAAATTTGACGACACTTGAATTTGTAGAAAAGTTCTTGAATTCTGCAAAAACTATGAATACCAGAGGATGTAAAGGCTCGAAAATTTAAACTTAATATTTTAACTACCATTTTCAATATAAATTGAATAATTTTTCTGCCCAGAGTAAAACTCCGATTTAAACGAGATTTGACAAAGTGGTTGATAAAAATACGAGATAGATATTCTATAAAATAAATCAAAATGAAACAATTCGAAACGGTGGACCACTAACCTCAGAAAGTAGGCAAAATTCGTATTTATAGTAGCAACTAAATTGTTGAATATATTTTCATGGTAACGTCTGATCTGGCTTACATTGGAAGTGTTTATATAACAGAAAAATTTTCTTAAATAGTGTAAGACTTTCAAAGTGGCGGCCAATCAAATTATTATTTGCATTTTAAATAGATAATACGTACGAGAAATTTACTTTCCGAGCTGGTGGTGCCAACGTGGATTTTTAAATTCTTGTGGTATTTTTAACCGACTTCCAATGGAAAGAAGATTACCAATTCGTATATTTTGTTTACTATTTTTTTAAGTATGTTCACGCCTAACGTTTGAACGGAAGTAGATAGAAGAGTCCTGTTTATCCGTTTACAGGGCGAGAAATTCAACTAACAATGGAGGACCTTTACCGTTAAAACTAAAAAATTTTCGAATTTCACCCCGATTTTTCAGGTAAAACTGATCGACGCGAGTAAGGATTTTGATTGTAGTGGTTTCAAATGAAAGACAACATATTGAGCTAAAACGTATCGATACAGAGTAAGTAAGATGCAGA